>JAVKLA010000081.1:23732888-23826956 GCA_034782735.1 Sagittarius serpentarius
GGGGGTTGGAGAGCTGGCGGCAGGCAGCCTAGCAGCCAGCGGTGGGGGGTGACACCCCGGGCTGCCGGGGCCGACGTAGAAGTTCGCAGAGCGAGGCAGCGATGAGACAGGGAGGTAAGCCCGAGTGCAGCAGGGAGCTTGGGAGCCGCACAAAAGTGTTTGTGGCTGAGAACGGAGCAGGCTGTCGCAGGCCATACCTGGCACCGCCGTTACCAGCAGGGGTAGAGAGGAGTCAGCAAATTGCCTGTGCCTCTTCCTGCCCGCGGCCTCTAACCACGCAGCCGGACCGCTGTCCTGAAGGAGGAAGGCATTCAAAGGAGGCAACAGCATGATTTTCTCCTCCAAAATGACCCCAATACGTGCCGGAAAGCAGCAGAAATTCATGCGCCTTGACGTTTAGCTGACAAAAATACCATTCCCAAGGAAGCAAACCAAAGCGTGGGAGACGGCGGCGCGGCAGCGCGGCCGCTTTGCCGGTGGGCGCAGCCTCCGCGCCCGCGGCTGCTCCGTCCCGCCGGACCGCCCGCGGGAGCGCCGCTGGCAGGGCAGCGTGGTGCTCAACCGAAAGGCAGCAATTCCCAGCCAAAGCACCAGGGGTCATTCCACTCTTTACCTCCAGCTGAGACCAGCTTCTCAGCGGAACAGCACTAGCAACACCTCTCCCCTTCCCCTCTCCCTTCCGACTGCCTACGATAAACCCGCACTGCAAATAAGGTTGTGTTTAGATAGGAAAGTGGTGGGAATTTTGTCTGAGTAAAGACAGGAGGATCTGTCCCGGTGGAAAGGCTTTTGAGTGGTTTACAGTATTTTCCTGTAATTGTACACGTTCCTTGAACAAACCACGTCCACTCATTTATTATCCATGCTAAACAACGCAGTAGGTCTTGTACACAGGTGTGTCACTCACCCCGCTTCGGGCTGGAGGCATCCGCGATGGAATGTAATTTTTCCACCCAGAGATTAGTTATGTTAATGCAACATCAGAGGTGACCGGTTTTGGGAGACGGGGAGAGAAGGGAATACAGGAGGGAAAATAAGCTGAACAAAATGTTCACACAAACTTGGAATAAAATTACTGAGAACAGGTGTTTGCTTTCTCCCTGATATGTACAAAACAGTGATGGATTTTTGGTTTTAATAATAATTCTTATTTAAAATTTAAGTAATTCTCTAGCTGGCGACGATTTGATCTAAAAGGCGTGGAAATCAATGGGAACTTTCCCTGGGCTTCAGACCATGCCACATGTGCCAGCTGGATTTATTTGTCATGGGAGCAGTAATGAGGAATAGATTGTTTGAGGCTAGAATACTTAGGGCTTTGCTTCTGGTTAAAGCAGGTTACACATCTAATAAATGTGCACCTCCTGTCAACTACTGTGAGTGTTTTCCACATTAAATGCAAGGTGTTTGAGGCCCAGAATCCCACAGGAACAGAGGTGCAAGTTTAGGGGAAGGTAAAAGCTGCACACACACATTGTGTGCCACTTTTCTGCGGCTTCGGATTTCATCTCGCACATAAGCAGAGTAGTACACAGGACTGATGTGCTTTGGGCAAAGAACTGAATGCTAAAGCCCAGCCATAGCCACCAGAAAGTTAACCTCTTCCTTCCTGACCTTTGTCTGAACTTCACTAGGAAAGGGTAGGTCACTCTTCTCATGTATCTTTTTTTTCTTTTTTCTCAGGGAGAATGGCTAGAAAGAGAGAGAGAGATCCTCAGCTCCCAATGTATATCAACACATGAGTTTTGCTGTTCTCACAGCCTTAACATTTATTTGCTCTAACAGGCTCTGGTGCCTCAGTTCATGTCTGTCCAGCACTTACACAGATAATGTAGCCCGAAGCCTTTAATGGATGCCTAAGATTACACCATGTCGGCACTCACTCCCTGGCTTGTCTGAAAGTTTTTTGTCATCTTGGCCAAGAGTTTCCATTCTCCTTAGCCCCCAGAAACATCAGGTAACTCCTGTGCAACATATTGCAATTTATAGTTTCTCCACATGGACGTCACTTCCAAAATATTCATTAGAAAAATCAGTCATTTACAATAAACGTTACATTTTTACAAGAAAATGCAACAATTATGTATTAAGCATCTGGATTTTTTCAGCACCACTTCATAAGGGAGATGAGCCTGAACTGGAACACCTGATCTAAACCCTCTTCGGACTTTTGGAGAATTTCAGATCCAAGTTCTTGAAGGCTGGGATTGTCTTCATTTTGAGTCTTCTACAGCTCTGAGCACATTGTTGGCACTTAACAAATAAACAATGGTAATCCAACTCTGGACCAGAAATTAATGGCTAGGGTGTATCTGTACTTTACAAAAAATGTATACATCTTCCATGTTACCCATGCTACATCAAATGCAATGCCTTCTTTCTTTTGTAACCATAAATGACTGCAATTAGAAAATACAACCTCCAGCTGACAGCTCACGGGGTCGCCAGGGAAAAACACCATCCTTCATGGTAGCTCAAGCCATAATCCAGAGGTGTGACTGGGGGTGATGAAGTGGTTTTAGACAAGTGCCACAGGGCAATGATAACTTGAAGTATGGCAGCACCTGCTGCAAAGCTCTCAGAGAGGGCAGAGAAGGTGGCTCACCCAGGCTGGATTTACAGGCACATAGATTTCACATCATCACTCTTGAGACAATAAACACTTCATATAAGGAAAGAGATCCTGGGGAGCTTCCCCTTGCAAAGTTTTCACCTGCCAAAACCTTCCTGCTAACATCACCGCTGCTTTACATGAACAGTGGACCTGGGGTTTCGGCCACTGTTTAGAAGTATTCAGATTTGTAAAGTAAAAACCTAATGACTGAAAGCATCCCACATTTGTCCTCCCTCAGGAAAGAGAAGTGCCCATATTTAACAGGGACAGGCCCAAATGCAGTAGTACAATAGCATTTATTGTAATCTGTATTGCTTTGGTCCAAAAGCTATATTATATTTTCCTTAGCATCTGCTTTTGGATATTTGGATTTCTGTGTACTTCACAGTGGAAATGAAGAAACAGTGAAAACTTCTGGCAGTTTGCAGAGAACAGAAGGAGAGAACATAGATGGAAAAGCGCTCCAGCAGAGGTGGAGTAATGGCAACTGATATGCAAGGGGAAGTCATAGGAAACAATGCAATCTAACTTCTTCCAGCTGCCTGAGCAATCACAGGGACAGTGCCAGATGTAATATAGCTCTGGTTAGCATGAGCTGAAATGTGGGATAGCCTCCAAAAACAAGGATTGGGAGAAGAGAAGCAACAGCTCATTTGTGAACAAAAGACTGAACTATTTGGTTGCTAAAATGCATGCAAAGAAGGTATCCTCTCCCTTTGCCCCACATGCAAATCGCATCTAATCTGGGGAAAAGACAAAGGAAAAAAATAATCCAGTCTATGGTTGTGCTGAATTTGTATGATAAACACTAGAGGCTGCGCTAAATGGGGAGGAGAGCTTGGAGAGTGTTATTTTGGTTGTGCAGCAATTCAGTCCAATGTTTTAACAAACTACTGCTGCTCTGTTTGAGAAACTGCATTTTTAAAATGTGAATCAAACGGGACTATTCACAATAAGAAAGCAGCTCTGAGAGCCCCTCCATTAGATGTAGGGTACATTGATGGTCAGTTCATCCCATGATTACACTGTAGGATGGAGGGCCTGAGTTACCTTAGGACTAGTTACCTAAGGTACAAATGTGGACAAGGACTGTGGTAACTGAACTCATCCTATGTGGCCAAGAAAGAGAACAAAGAATCTTACTCTGAACTCTCTTCTACTGATATTTAATCTAAATCTATCTCAAATCACTTTATACTCCGATCAGTTGTGTCTATGACTGTTGAGTTTACCTGTCCCCTAGGCCAGTTAGATGATGAAGGAAACCCAAAAGGACCATGTAGAGCACAAAGTGGGCAGGACAGGCAGCAATCTGAGTGCTTCTCAGAAGTGTTTTGCAAAAAAGCCCTACTGTAAGGAAGGATTGTTCTGCCTCGGTTTCCAGAGAGCATTAAGAAATACCTTCAATGTGTCTTTCCATTTTTAACTTGCTTGTGTTGTCCCCTTGAGGGTAGGATCCAGCTGTCTAATTCGCTCAAAGTAGCAAGTCAATCTGTATAATGTGGTTTGAAGGAAAGGATGCTGGTTTGGCTCCACTAAATTTCAAAGCAGCTTGGCAATGATTGCCGTTATTGGTCTGTATTAAAGTGACCTAGGAAGCATTATTATCTCCATTTTACAGAGATAAAGGAACACATGGGGAACTCAGACCATTTAGTTACCCCAGGGTCTTGGTCCAGCTCCACTTTTTCTCTGACACAGAAGT
The DNA here is from genome assembly GCA_034782735.1 of Sagittarius serpentarius. Lineage (NCBI taxonomy): Eukaryota > Metazoa > Chordata > Aves > Accipitriformes > Sagittariidae > Sagittarius > Sagittarius serpentarius. The sequence continues at coordinate 23,737,208 of JAVKLA010000081.1, forward strand.
CTCAGCCCTGAGGAGGGCGGCAGGTGCTGCAGGAGCACGGACCTGCAACTCATCGCTGTTCTCAGCTAGGAAAACAGGGCAGGACCAGATCGCTCAGCTTTGCAAGACAGTGAAAAAAAACCTGAAAAGCAGAGTTAATCTTTCGATATAACAACAGAGCAGGCTTCAACAGCAATATCTGTGCTCCGTTTGCAGTTTCTGAGCACTGCTGTGTTGTCCTTCCTGCAAATATGATCAATTATCGTATACTTGTTAACATTTATAGATGTTGCCACATAATGTAGATATGGCTGTTCCTTCCCCCACAGCCACAGTCTATTTGAGGGATAAAAGCTGTTGCTTTCTTATAATCAAAATGCCATCAGTCTTATGAGTATCAGATCTGCGTTGAGTTCTTGTCACAGAAACGCTTTACATTTATCACCTGGCATGTGCCACCTCTGTGCCCTTTTTCCCAGAGACACCACTTCTGTGGAAATATTAATAAATGACAAATTGCATTTGTGTAATCTTGTGAAATGTTTTGACTACTAAGATTGTTCCATAGCAGTTCATTAAAGGACACATAAAGTATTTAAGTTTACATTTTATGAAAAGATCAGGAATGCTCTGGCTGATAGCTTTCTTTCTATTAAGCATCTGTTTCCTATTTTTTTAACGGCTTACAGCAGTGGTTGGCCAGTTCTGTACTAATAGTTGATCTTAACTGGATCAAAACATTGTAATTTCTTAACAAAGGTTAGAGAGTGTCCTTCTAACACAGCTTCCTATGGCTGCAACCAGCAACGTCTGTGCATCAACATCTGGTTTCAAAATATTAAAAATGATAAACACTTCCAGATACAATCCATCTGGCCTCCCACAATTCTACATCTGCATAATTTTGCTTTCCTTTTAAAAACCAAACACAGGCTTAGTTTGGCCCTGCTACGTTACTGAAGAACCCTCCTCCTTCTAAGTGCAGGGCAAAGCCCATGGTCGAGTTTTGTTGGAAGTGGCCATCTGTATCTGGCCGACTGTTGTGTCTAACGTTGGCTGTATTAGTAAGTGACAAGCGGAAATTCTTTGCTTGGTTAGCATATGGTATCTGATTGAATCAGAAGGGAGGCTGCAATGAAGAAATCATGGTGAACTGAAGTCTGCAGTGCTGGCTGCGATGGGGGTTTTGAAAGCTGTTTGCTTGCTGCCCATCTGCATTGTGTCAGTCCCCTCAAAGACAGCACCAAGCCTGGAGGATTGCTGCCCAGTGCAAATGCAGTCGCGGTTTGTGTTTCACTGCTTTGCTCCAATATCTCAGGCTTTCTTGAGCAGCATATTCCTTGGCTCTAACACCCTGCAGACAGGTCTGCAACACTGCAAGGGTCAGAGCAGTGGAAGGGGGACCACCCCTCTCCTTTTTGGCCAGGGATACTTCCTGTGGGATGGCTGCTGCCGCGGTGACTAAACAACACCAGATTACTTCCTCCGGCCTCTCTTCCCTTCCTTTTCACTTTCCATGCCAATTCAAGGAGCTCTGTACTGTCGAGTCCCTGACTTTTTTACCCAGATGGAAAGATGATTTCTATTTCATATGCACAGAAAAATAACAAGTCATTCTTACGCAGATAACTGTGTGCAGGGTATGCAATGTCATTGGTTTCATTAGCTTTTAATTAAGGATGCTACTTAATGTTCAACATTATGTATATAAAGGAATGGTGAAATTAATAATAATATATGGAGATCAATAGAGGGGTGGGTGATAAGTATTCCAAGTTCAAAGTCAGAAGTTTATCTTATCATTTTTGTGTCCCTCAGTGGTCTAATTTGCAATGAAATGGTATTTTCCCCTGAGCTTTTCAAAAACTGAACAGGTTCCAGTAAGCTCTGAAGGCAGGACACTGAACAGGCCTTTTACCCCAGCTGGAGTGCTCCAGCTTAAAGCTGAAGAGGTAATCAAGATGGGAATTAACACTTCTTTCACGCTTCCAAGATTTTACTGGCTCTAATGAGAACATCTTTATGTTAAAACCAGGAACAAACAGCATTTTCAGACAATGAAAATGTCCCAGAGAAGTCACTGCAAGGATCCATACTTTGACTCGGCTCTTGGTTCATAGACATGTGGTACCCCACAGTCTGTTGCACAATATCCCAACCAAAAATATCCCCAGGATCATGGCCATGCCCTGGATGAGATGGTTGATAACAGCAGCCATGAAAACTTGAACCACATAGATAACAAAACCAACTACAGATATTGATTTCATTATGGAAAAAATTCCAGTCAGGCCAGCCACTCTAAATGTTTAATTCCATTGCCGTGATCATTAGTTGCATATGCTTCTAAATTCAGTTTGAGACCAACTTTCCTGCGTAAACCAGAGACAGTGAACACCATCCTAACACCATACCTCTCTCTCGTGACCGATGTGGCTGTTGCTGATGTTTTCTGTAGTGACGATGGCTTGCCAGGTGCTGAGGAACAAAAGCACACTCAGACCACGTAGTAAGCTGAGTAAAACAAAGCTCTACAGCTGCACTAGTTGTGTGTTATCACATCTTAAATGTAACTGCACCTGTAAGTATGTGCAAAGTGCACCAGCCAGAAGATGCCCTAAAAGGTTTGGGAATGAACAAATCAATGAGAAAACCCCATAGCCAACTAGCAGCAGTTAGTGTCAGACAACCCCCTGCCCACCTGCAGCAGCCGCTAGAAAGCCAAGGCGGAGAAGGCAATTCTTTCCTTTCTTGAACGACATCTGAGGCAACTGTATTTTTCACTGTTCACAGCTAGAGCTTCCTTCGCTTTCTGTCCGTATTTTGAAAGAAATTCAAGCAAAACTTACCTTCATTCTGAGAGACGGGATAGTTTAATCACAATAATAATTATTTTATTTTCAATCTAGGTAGTTAAAATAGAGAGTAGTCATCAGTGAAAGAACTTCTCAGGAAAATGTAGGTGTTGTCTTGGGTTTCTTAATAACCCTGAGCTGCCAAAGTCACATAAGACAACCATCCCAGCAGTATCCCTGTGCCGCACTGGAGTTTAATTAATTTGATCATTTGATCACAATTTGAGAATTTGATAACCATATATCACTCTTAGGGTGGCAAGTAACATCATCACATGCATCATCCCTGGGTTTCACCTCCCACAAGGAACATTTTTTTAACGTTAGTCTTCAAAGTCTTCCCTTCTTTCCTCCTGTTCCCTACTTTCATCTCCCCCATGTCCTTTTGTCTTCCCTTTTCTCAAAAAGAGTATTTTCCTCCATTGCAAACCCAGTCATTTTACTCTGATAAAGGCAAGTGGTTAGACAGAGATGGTCACGACTCTTGTTTCCCATCATCAGCTGAGGAAAAAGAGTGCTGAAGATGTCTGAATTCATTTATTTAAAATTGTCTGTAAAGGAAATCAGAACCAAATTATGTTCTCTGCCTTTTCAGGAGGAGGGAGTAGACATGCAGTATGCTCTTAAGTTGTGACTGCTGCTTCTGAACACCTACTGTCCTGCCTCATTCCCACTGCTCACAGGTGCACAGGGCTCTGCTCTCTCTGGCTTGTCTGGGCAGCCATTTCAATGTAAGGGAAACTTCTTTTCCTGAGCAAAACTCCTGTGGGTATGAAAGGCTAGTGAGGACTACGATGGCTGTTGTCAGCCCTATCAGGGAGGGGTGCTTAGAGTCCCTAAAAGGAGATACTGAGGGCTGAAACTGGGGATGAGACTGCGAGATGAGTCAGGGTGCAGGATTCAGAAGAAAACAGAATTTCAAGCAGTTATTTCATTATTGGTGTGAGGCTGCAGAGCCTGTCTTCCCAGGCAGAAAGCAAAGGTTTCACCCTGTGATTCCTGAGAAATAACATTGCAGTGGTGAAGTAGTTCTTGCCCTTACTTTAAGACAGTCACTTATTGGAAAGAAAAGATTTGGAGAAGGTGTTTCAGGAATCCTAGTACTGCTATCTGTTTTAAAATATAGGTAAAATTATTAAAAGTAAAATAAATAAAAGATGAACTCGAATAACATAGTCTTACCCCTAAAGTCTGCCTCACAGATACCTTTATCTATTTGGCATGACTTCAACAAAACATGATTGACCTGCATAGAGGCATATGCCTTGTGTTGAGACAGAGGGAGTACTGCCTGGAGCTACAGACTTGCTACCAATTATTTTGGTTGTGTAGACACTTAGATAAAACCAAGTTAATCTGAGATTAAGTTTGGCCAACTTCACGGTCATGATTTTTTCTGCTGAATAAATTTGCTACCATCCACGTTCACTGAGAAAAGGATGTAAAGGCAATATTAGATGTTTTATTTGATATCAGAGAATAATCAAGTACACTGCATATTTGATTGTGTCAGCCTTGGAAACAGGAGTCTTAAAGTTATTCATTCATTCAAGAAACTTTGGCATGATTTCTGTAAGAATAAATGTTACCAACACAGCTTAAACACTTCAAAGAAGCTCTATATGAGGCATAAATAATTGCATAATTCAATGTAGCAAACAAGCTAAGAAAATAAAATAGCCTCAACAAATAATTTGCTTTTCCTAGGCAGCTCACAAAAAGGAAAAGAACCAAATCAGATGATTTGCTGTTACTTATTCTCTAGTTCTTGAAAGGTTTTTCCCCTTCATAAACAGAAATAGTTGAGTCAGAATCTGGTTTTGTTTCTGTTGAGACTAATAGCAATAGCATGATTTCCGTAGCAAGGAAGCAAATCCATTTTGCCAGAGCAATGCTGTAAGAACTCATCCGTGCTCTCTGACATGTAGATAACATTAGCATTTACTTTTCCTATCTGATAGCATTGTTCTAGTATGAACTTCTTATTGCTTTGGAAGGTTTCTTGGTCTGACCTCAAGATCCCTGAAGAGTGATGGCCTAAAACTATTTCAAATAAGGCTGTCTGAAAATAAGAGCAAGCAATAAGAAAATTGTACTGGCTTCAAATTCATCTGCTCTAGTGTCCTGGTTACCGCAAATCGATTTTAACTTGTGCAGAAGCATTTAAAAAATAAATAAATTGCCTCTTTAGTTGTAATTTCCACAGTCTGCTTTTACTCACACTTTAGTCAATAACTAAAGGCTGGGAAGAAGAATAATTTTAATATATATTAGAAAAAATATTTCCAAGATGTAACTCAGAGGAAATGAACAGTCAAACCAATATTAAGAACTAAAGGCTTTAGTTGTTCAGTGATGCACTTAATTAAGCTCTTCAGTTCCCATTTAGTAACAGATTTCTGTCCATTCCATTTGTATTACGTGTTCCTTCAGTTGGTCAAATTCAGTCTTACAATAAAGGAATGTATTTCCTCCTCTGTGTAAGTATGTAACCTCTTAGGGATGATTTACACTTGAAAATTAGCTTGGCACAAATGCAGGTGGGAAACTGAACACAGTAACTATTTCTGTGTAATTCCACATGTAGACATTGTTATTGCACATTTAAATTTTCTGCTCATGGGATTATTCAGGAATGTTGATCCAGAATTGCTGCTCTGGAAAAACTGTGTAGGTGCAATACTACATTTGGAAAAGTTCTTCTGATCTATATTCTAGTCACACAAACCAGAAAAGGAGTCAAGACAGACGGAAGAAACTGTGATGCCTACATTGGCTAGGCTGGCAGAAAATCATTAACAGAGATGCCCAATGCCCAGCCAAGCCTTGATGCTTTAGTTCCAAAGGATTTCACTCACTTTTGCAGATTTACTGCAGCAAGCGTGTACCAGTGATGAGATCAGAACTATGACTCCTTGAAACCAGCTCTGCCCTTGCCTATTCACGTTACTTCTCCTCAGGATAGCTAACAGAGTCAGTTGAGAAAGTAAAGTGCTTGTACCTCACACACAGAAATTATATTGACCACTATATTAAAGTAATCTAGGGCTGTGATTTAACTTCACATTTAGAGGCAATTGCTTAGAGAGGTAAGAAGGGAATCCCTTTGCAACACTCAACTAGTCCCAGTTGCCTGTCATCTTGTCCAGAGGGAGGGCTTCCTATTCCTTCCCCCCAAACATTGGAGACTGATCTTGTCTGAGGACAGGACAGCTGAATTAGATCAGCTCTCTGTGGTGTGAAAAGGGTTGCTGAGACTTCATATTGATAAGTCTTGACCATGTGCTTGTGGTCAACCCCTGGACCAGAGGAATTAATGATCCCTTCTGGCCTTAATGACTGGGAAACTCTGCAGCTCCCAAAATGCTCCTTTCTTACAGGGACCCTGGAGGACCATGTGTTGCACCGTGTCTTCTTCAGCTCGTAGCCATTCTGAAATGCTAACACTGACTTTGGGCCTGTTCTGGTGACTGCACTGTCTGCAGACATCTAGTTAACTGCCTAGAAGTCCTGCAGAGTTGCAGGACTGTGACAATTGTGGAGAAACAAGCGTTGAATTGAACATGTTACAAGAGCATAAAGTAACTACTGGCAGTTAAGCCTTTACAGCTTATTGCTGGTCACATGTACCCTTCTTCTGCCCATTTCAGGCAGGAAGAGTAACGGGAACATTTGTGTGTATGCTTGCCTAAAGACAAAAAACTCTTTGTAAAAATATAAAATCTGGAAACAAGCTGGCTGGTGAGGTCTTAAAATACTGGCTGCAAATCAAACACAAGAAAGGTATTGGTGAAGGCCATGTCACATACAAAGAAGAACACAGTGATATTCAGCTTTGGAACCTTCCTTGGGATGTGGAAACAAATCAGGCTTCATGTAGTCAAAATATCTTCACAACTAGACAGAGTGCTACTTTGTTTTTGTATCTTAAATATAAGCATCGATGTAAAAGGGCATCAATGACTAAATGAAGCTGCACATTTGCTTTTTGTACAAAAAGACTGTATTTGCTAAAGGCCTATCCTAACCACATCACTCAACAACACCCTTTACAAATAAACTTCTCTCTTAAAAATAAAAAAGGATCCAATAATATTCATATGGTCACTCTTGCTTAAGATGCTGCTTGCCCCTACAAAGTACAAAGCAATAGACTCATAAAATTAATAGCTGTACAATAAATTGACCTTGACCTGTAGAGGTTAGATTCATCATTAGCTTAACTTCTCCAGAGAACACGCTCACACCAGCTATTGCTTTTCTTGCAGACTGCTTGCCTAGGCTGAGACTGTGGCAAATCTTTAAATCTCAATGAGGTGACTCTAGGATTACCATGTAGGTAAATATATGCCCAAAATGTCATCTTTACTCTCCATTAAGAAAGAGTTAAACAAAATGTTTGAATGGAAAATTTAGTAACAAAAGACATTTATGATGTTTACTTAAATTTTCTGGACCAGTAAGTCTAAATGACATGAGTTATTGGATGCTATAGCTGGCCAAAAAATCTTTTTGACCAGTCTAAGTTTTACTGCATGCTGAGCTGCCAGCATCCCTACTGGAAAAAAAAAAAAAAAAAAAAAAATCTGTGGTCAAATCCTAGTTTTCTTAGTGAAATCTGGATTCAGAATAGCCATTCATGCCAGAAAGTACCTTTTGAAGTTTACATTAACATGGATATTTATTTATTTTCCCTCTGTAACAATGACAGTGGTTGAGATAAACTGTTTAATTCTAAATAGAAAACACATCTGCTGTTTCTGCATTGTTTGTGGTTGCTGGAGGGGTGACAATTTAAACCAAGTAGCACACATGACATTTTAAGTGAGATGTTGTATGAAGATTTGCAGCTGCTGCACTTTCTTATTTTCCTCTCGCCTGACGGCACTGCTCTGTTGCAGGGCCTGTGAACCTTTCCATCCCCAACACAGATCTCAAAGGAAAAGTTTATACATATCTTTACAAACACGCATGCATGCATGCATATATGTGATATTTTTTGACATGCTCATTTTCATTTCTTTCGAGCAGAAGAGCATTTTCTACACTGACCAGGATTTCAGCGGCCAGCACAGCCCTGACACGATCCAATTAGGCCAGACTTTGCTAATGGCTAGGTGACAAGCAGGCGTCTCTGAGCAACAAAAGCAACCTGCAGTTGAGTCCTGACCAGCTGGCGTTGGATATCATGGCCCACTCGGGGATCCAGCGTGCTTGAAGTACCCCCGGACTGCGATTTGTTTGGCGCTGGAGAGCCGCGAGGCCAGCCCCGACCTGGCCCCCTTCTCTCCGGCAACATCCCCGTTATCTCAAGGCTGCTGGACAGTGTTAAACAAACAGAAAGTGCTGTGGGATTGGATTGAGTAAGGTAGTCGGAGGTTACAAAGGCTGGCCCCTCTCCAGCCAGGGGAGCTGTGAGAATGGACACAAGCGCCACCCCGGCTCCCCGCCAGCATCTCCTCCTGCCTGCAGAGGCTTTAACGTGGGGCTTTATTTATCCCCCACCCCAGGTAAACGCTGGTTGAGTAACAGGCTTAATTTGTGCCCAAGCGGCTCAGAAGTGTAAGTCCTATTTACAAAGGTGGGCACCTCTGAACGGCACGTTGCAGTGCCAACACTTAAACTAGGGTTAAACTATCTTTTTTTTGGATCCCTATAGTGGTTTAGTTGCAAGGACTCACTGCTCCTTTCAGATTAATTGACTTGGTCCTATATAAATGGGGGTTACCTTTCTAAATCATTTTGATAGTTTGGAAATTTTGCCTGCTCGCTAGGCTGAGACAGTGAAACTGCCTGTTTCCTTCACTCCAGAGCTTCTACACTGCTTTAGGTTTTATAAAACCCTCGTGTTTGACAGTGCAGTAGTACAATCCACTAACCATAAAACCAGTGTGAGCTGATATTTGACTCCTATATTATGGCTGGAGAGACTAAAAAGCTCCTGAGCGGTGTGAAAAGCTTGGGCAAGCGTCTGAAGGAAGGCTAGGGCCCATGAGCTCCCGGTATGCAGCCTCCACTGTATTTCTGCTGATTTTTTCTTTTCAGTTCAAGGAGGGGTGTTGTTATTTTATTTTGCCATAGCTTGCTAGAGAAGAGGCTTCCTCTTTCCCTTCTTGAAAAATCCTGCCTTGGATCTGAATGGAAAGTTATGACGTTTTCTTTGCCGCTGTGGGATATTGTGGTTCCTCCTCTCTGTTGTCCCAGCAAAGCAAGAGCTTCTTTTTGGAGCTTATGAAATGCCTTGAGTAGAGCAAATTATTTCCCTTGGGAGGGACCAGATTACAACAAACTGCAAATAGTAGACAAAAAAAATTCCCAGGGAGGAGCCTCGGTATTGACCTCCAGGTCATCTTCCCCCACAGCCCTCTCTGCATCGTACAAACTGAACTTTGTCCCGCGCTACTAATGTGCCCAGTCCAGTTTTCAGAAACAAAGTATAAACACACCCACCCAAGTGCAAGCTTAATATAAATGTGCTGCCTCTTCCTCCGGTTACAGTTGTGAGAAATTGTTTGTGTTTGAAGAGGGAGGACGGGGAAATCGGTTCCCAGGTCGGGCTTCGCTACAGCCACGCAGGCAGGGAGGAGAGAGGCCAGCTCCGGCGCAGGGTGCGCGCACGCACTCGCCTTCGAGTGCTGTTAGCGAGCCACATGCCGACGGGGATGCGCGGGCCAGTGCGCTTTCGCAGGGTCATGGCAGGTTGGGCTTTTTCGTAACACTGGCCCCCATGCAACAGCCACAGGGAGCAGGGCCATGGTTTTCTGTCAGTTCAGGGAATCACTGGGCTGCCAAAGAAACCACATAACAGCTATTCAGCAGATGAACTCAAATAATGCCACAGCACTTGGGTGGCCATATTTATCCTGGGCTAGCCAGGAATGTCAGGATTTCAGCATTCACAAAAAATGTGCTTCTGGCACAAAATATCTCTGTCATTTCAGCTCCACTCCTCAGTCTCAAATGATCCATATTGTTAGAAGAGCCTTAGTGTTCGGACTAGCATGTGTTTCCCCACTCCATAGGTTTTGGGAGTAAGGGAATGAGCCCTGCCCAGCCATCCTCCTCAGCAGTCCTGCTTTCCTCTTAAGTAAGCAATGGCAAACATGAGATGGAAGAGAGATACATCTGAACTCATGCAATCTGTCACAGCATAGCATCTCCCTAGCACAGGCTTTTTACCCTTGGATCTATCCCATCTCTGTCTGCACAGCCATATTTCAAGGATTTGTCATGGGCCACATCTGCCAGCAATCATGTGGAAGAAACATAGAAAAAGAGCAATGCGCATCTCTTCCTCCTGCAGCCCTCCTGTGCTCTTGACAAACAGACAAACTCCCATGCCGAAGACAAGCAGCCTAATCCCCACCCCAGAGAAGCGACTGGGAAGCTACCAGGAGCTTCAGTGGACTTTGTCCCACAGGATCAGAAACCCGCGAACCCCACTCGCACCGGAGGAGGTGAGGAGCTGAGGCACAGCTCCCCAAAAACTTCAGCACAAGGAGGCTCTGAGCACTGCAGCAGGCAAGATCACCATGAAAACTGTTTTACCGCTCAAAAATGTTGTCTAGGAAGAAAAGTAAGTGTTGTCTAGGAAGAATAGTAGGGGATTTTAGACTTGTTCAGGGTTCCTGGGCATCTGGCAGCCCAGGGGAAGCAGATCTGCACTCCATCCTACCTAACTGCTTCATGCTTCAGAGCTCTGGGCCTCCTTGGCAGTGCAAGAGCAGATCAACTGCACCAGTCCTCCCTGTGACTCCAACAGCTCCCGGCAGTATCAGTTTAACCGCACTTGAGCTATGCAGGTCATTTACACTTAAGCACAAAGTTCAGTACACTTTGAAAGCCTCAGCCTTAGTGCACGTGTGCAATCTACCTGCAGATCGGGCATCTCCTGGGAGAGGCATCTTCTTCTGTACATGGTTTCTAGGCCAGGAAATCCCAGGTAGGAATATAGGAGCCCTGATTATGGTTAAAATGGACAAGTAAAGATACCCCTGTAAATTGAAAAAGAAGTGGCATCAGCCTCTCAGAAGTAAAGGCAGATGAGAGTATTCTCATGGATCTTCCAGTCTCAATGCCCTGTCCAGTTGGACTATGGTCCCAGGACTGCTTTTTCAGAATTAATCCGTACACTAGCACTACATATGGACCATACACTGTCCGTAGTGCTAGTGTCCATACACTAGTACTATGGAACAACATAACCAAGGAAGATTTGTAAAAGAAAAATAATTCTAAAGTCCTGCTTTAAAAGAACTACAAACTTAAATATTGGAGGACCAAAATCAGCATTTCCAAGTTAGGACTAATTTGGTCTTTGTAAGTGAAGACTTACAAAGGCAATCTACTATCACATAATACCAGCTCCATAAAATAGTACTGATGTTCCCTCCGATCATTTAGAAGCATTAACCACATCTGGAGAAATATCTCACTGCAAAGTGTTCTAAAGTATTAGAGGACTTGGTAGGATCTTTCCCTGTGTGTGATCAATGAACCACCAAAAACAGCTGGTGCTGACACAAACGTATTTTGAAACCTGGAGGCCTTGACATACAAAAACGTCTCTCTTCAGCCAAGGCAGTGGGCCAGGTGTTTAAGATACAGGAATTGCCAGAGTGCTTGGAGCTGAAATGGGAGCATTCAGTGAAACATTCAATCTGTTTGCGGTACTTTAGTGTCTCTTTCACAGGTTTTCTGTGGTTTTGTTCTTTGATTCGGCAAATTCAGTGCAGAAGAGAGGCTTGCTCAATTTCCATTGAATACCTTCCACAAAACAAGGAACAGTATCCTGAAGAAAACACCAAAGCTTATTAAAAGATTCATACCAAGGCATTATTTTCTATTAAGATGTTCCATAAATACTCTATGAACAGGAAATATTGAACACAAATAATATACAAACAAAACCCTCTCAAAATCCCAGTGATTGGAAACTGATCCCAGCTCTATTCAAGTTAGTGGAAATTTTGCCAGACATTTCCAGGGAAATCTAAACTTCATCTGTCTCATGAGGAGGCAGTCCTGAACTACAAAAGATATTTCACTAAACACTGCGGACATGAGGAATGACAAATGAAAATCAGGGAAACCCATACACTGTTTGGTGTCATATTTACAGGTGTTATTCTGGAAACAGGGCAAGGACAGGAAGGCTGATTGATTCAAGCCAACTATGTTCACTAAAAGCCAGTGTAGGTGTGCTCAGCCGTAACAGTCACAAGTCAACCACCCATGTGATAATTGCCAACACAGTTTGTAATTTGTGTTGTTTGCCCCTTTGGGGTGGCTTCTTCCAGTCAGTAACAGTATATTCGAAGAGCTGGTCGGCAGATGTGAAAAACAGGGACAGAAGCACATTGCACACATCAGGAAGTCCCTTAAAAATCAATCCCCAAGAGGATTCAGTGGCTGTACACACTACCCACCCCTGTAGGGTTCTTCACCTGTGCAATTCAAGTAGCTCTAAACAGAGCTGCACCACTAGTAATGCATGTGGTGTGCGAAGCCAGAAAACTTTGAAGCATTTGAACTGCTATTAAATCTCTGGTAATATTTAGATTAAAACCCCTTTGAGGTATGGACAATCTCCTGCTGTATTTATGCAGTGCCTAGGAAAACTTGAGAGGGAGTGAAGACTGAGGCTATGACGAGTTCCCTGGGTTTATTTCAGTGAGAATTTCTGTTTCTATTTCTGTTGCTCCTACATCTAATGAGGGTGACTCAGACTATGCTGAAAAAAAGCCGAGGAGAAAAACTGGTTATCTGTGGTCCTTTTCCATATATAGGTAGGATACTAATATGACTTAAATTTTACAAACTCCTCTGGGTAAAGAAGTGTCAAATAGAGTGGCTGCACGGCACCAGGATTAGCCACAGGAGCTGCCTCCGCATGCTACTTTTCTTTTCCCGGGGCCCTGTAAATTTGGGGCTAAGCCAGAAGCAGCTATTGCCTCTTTGCACTGGATCCACAGTGCTGGTGAGAGCAGAGACAGCCTCGGGCCTTGTTTGTGCTGCTGCTCTCGTGTAAACAGATTTCGTGTTGGACTGCAGTCAGTGTCCCATGTAACTTGTCCAGGATCCAAAAAAAATTCAACTTTCACACTCAGCCTCCCTGGTTTGGTACCGTGAAAGTGGGTTGCTGGTCCATGTTACAGAGGGTGGAAAGAGTGGGTGCAATCCAGCCTTGCAAACTCCTCTGTGCCTGATGCTGATGTCTCATGAAGAGAGCCTTGCTGAAGGGTTGCAGCAGTCATTTGCAGCCCCAAATAAATGGGAGCTCAGGGCATGCTATGGAGCAGGCAGGGCTCCTTAGCCCTCAGCCTTTCAGCTTAATACAGAGGGCTCTAAGAATTATTCCAGTAAATCCAAAATGTTTGTAAGCTATTCTCACCCTAGTACCTCTCCCTTTAGAATGCCGCCTTCTGTGCCAGCGGTGTGGAAATACACTCCTCAAAGCCACATCCGTTGGTCTAGTGATTTCATAATTGTCGCGGAAGCGGTAATCCCCTCTCTTACGGATGATGAAATGTCTGAGTGGTACTATACGACTGGGAGGATTACAGCATTCAAGAAGTTTGTGGGCCTCAGATTTTCTAAAGCCCTTCAGTTTTACCTACACCTGTCTCTATCCATTTCAGATGATAGTGAGTTTTTACGTTTGGCTGGGTGAGTTAATGAGGTGGGATTCATGGACATTTGCAGCATTGTTTGATCAGATTGTCCCCAGTCCTGTCCACTTGTCCCTTCTTGTGAGTTTTTCAATGGTACGTTACACTACAGACACTGTAGAGCCAATGAGACTCAAAAGGTGTATGCAGTTGTCTGGATATATTTGCATGGACGCGTGTATGCAAACGGTTAGAAACATGCTCCCAGATCTAGGCACAGTCATGATGATTAAAGGGGAGATAAGACTCCCAGTGGTGGCATTAGCTACCCATCTTTTTTTTTGCCTGATCTGAATTATGTCATGGCAAACCCAAGAAAATTCCTTCGCACAAAGGTATTTATTTTCTCTGGCAACAACAGCAATTTTACTCTATAATATGTATTTACAGCCAATGAAAGACATTTGCTCTTGCATGGATGCAGCTGCCAGAAAGAAACAATTATACATGAAGGTCCAGGAGAAGACTTTAAATCCTAACAGAACATGCCCAGGAAATACCAATCAATTCATATAGTAACTGATCATCTTCACCCTTAAAAAATCAAGCTAACAGCTGTGCACTGTCTCTTCTTCCAGAAATGAGTCCAGATCCCTTTTGACCTGGTGTACACTATTCATTTCTATTGTAGATTTTGGCAGTTTGCTTCATACTTTTAATTATACCCTCTGAGCAATGAAAGTCATCCTGAATAGTTTACAGCCCATGCCTCATCTGCAAGCTGTAACCTCTTTCTTTGGAATTAGCAACAAGTCACACAACTTTTTATTTGAAACAACCCATTCCTTTTCTGGTGTATACTCTACTGTGTTTCCTGCAAATTTCTATCCCTTCCAGCTGCAGTAAAACTTCAGTTTCCATTGACTTGAACCCAATGCAGTCATTTACTTCACGGTTCCTGGATTTTCAAGGCCTGAAGAAGCAATTGCATTGTCTAGCCTAACTTCCTGTAAAATTAAGACCATAAAATTTCATTTAGCTATTGCAATGGGAAGCCTAATACATTGCACTGACTAGAATGTATATTTTTCTATTTTTACTAAAAGTTAATATAAAATACAGTGCTCATGATTACATTCCTCAGTTTCATATTCCCTATACATGCTTGTAAATGACTCCACAAGGTTTTAGGCAATGAAGAATCAGACCAAAATGATCAAATGGCTGCAATCTTTCCTGATCAGTTGTCATATATCCCTGTGCATAATGAATTAATTATCTCTTGTTTCAGGTTTCAGTATTGATTTACTGCAATCCATAGGTACTTTCTGGAATAGAAAATTAAATAGTTACATGATAAATATTATTATCATACTGTCTATGGAGCTTGGAAGGGATCTTGTTAAACCTCCTTTTTGATAAAAAATTATTTTAGATGCAGATTATTTTTCTGATTCTTTGGTTAAACGAATTGCTGTTTATTGATGAAAATATTCACCTTCAGATGGCAGAAAGCGTATGAAAAGATTCATTTACTGAGGGTGAAAAAAATTTAAAAATGGTTCCAAAATGGGAAAAAGATATATCAGAGTTGCTTCTGAGGAGGTGTTTCATGTCTCTTATCTGAGACCTTGCACTGTGAACAGCACCTACAAGGGTGGCAGCTTCAGATTCTTTGGCTGACATTACAGACTTCATGAGAAATTTCGGAATGGCTTTTGAAAAGCTATCTCAGTGTGAGGTATCTTTTCATAAAAATGCAGAGACAGTTTATGTTGAAGACAGAATTGAAATACAAGAATGATCACTCCCTGTCCTGTATTTAGATCACAGTTCTCAAGTATCCAGCTTGAGTGAGAGAAACAAGTCAGAGGAAAACAGTCAAAAGCAGGCTCTTGTAGGACTTGGTATTTTTGCAGTATTTGCCATAGAATTAGAACATAAAATATTCTTCATCCTCCTCTATCTCGCACTCCCGAGTTATATGTCCTACTTTTGCCTAAAAAATGAATGCTTAGATGTCTGTTGAAGTTTAAGTTTTATTTTAAAAGCTGCTTCCATTTTAAATAATTTTCAGTGCTTGAGAAAGTTGTCCCAACAAGCTAGAACTTTGGGAGATTATCTCCAGCACAATTTAGTAAACAGCACAAAAAATCCTGCTTAAATCTGCAAGAGAAGTAAATACACCATTCCAGCTGAGGGACCCCGAGGGCTCAAAGGTATGATCAAGTGAGTGTATTGCACAGTCTATTTCTACATCTGAAAGACATGCTTGTCCTAATTTATTTAGGAACTTGGAGTAAGTAGGCAGCATTTCGGTATTGACTGAGACATAAAAATCTTACAATTCTCTATCCAAAGCTGTAGAAATCTGATGCAGGAGTGGCTTAGTCATGCAGTATTAGAACATTTTCTTCCCCGGAGGAAGCATCAAACACAACATAATCCCATACAAAGATTCAGTAGGAAGACCATTTGCAATCCTGTTATTTTTCTTCTTCTTTTCTAGTACTGATATGAACTGAGCCTCAAAAAATTATCATGTGATTAAAAGAGAAATGTAAAGAATTATACAGTATTAAATTATTATAGGCTGACTCTTGCCCTCTATCCTACTCATGGTAAGCTCTGTTATGCAACCGACTACAGTGACATAAATAGGATATAGGCCCTCTTTATCTTTTTGGAAGAAGTTATAGTGTATTCAAAAGATTTTTGGTATGTGTCTTACTTTATCTTCATTATAAAAACAACTTGGATGTGGGCTCTGGGGAAAATTTATAGTCTCTCCATGACACAATTAAATTACAAATGTCTCATTAGAGACTGCCAGTGTACCTCAGATAATGACTCTAAAGCATTCATCTCAACCCTCATTTCCAGACTGTTTTTCTTTTGAACTTCTTGTACTTGAGGATCGTACTAACTTTTACGAATATGTTTTTAAGGGACACTGTCCTTTAGGGCACACCATAAATACTGGTGTGCTTGGAGTAAAAGTTCTTAAGAGTCCAGGGAGGCGAATAAGGAGAGAGGTTGCAGTAGGGAAGCATAAAACCAAACAAACGAGCTAAGCCTAGTTATGAAAACTTTTATCAAGTGCATGATCAAGAGAAAGAAGTCTTGAATACACAGATACTTTATCCATTGCAAACTATAATTAAACCAAAATTTCAGATGATGAAAAAAGTACAAGAGAATATATTTGCTGTGATTCACTTCATAAAGGAAGTTTGACACCAGTTATTTCCAATACTGACCAAGCTTCACAAAGTAGCCCCTTTGGTGAATGATTTCTTGTATTTTGGCTTTTTGCCTTTGGCATCAATAACACGCTTGATTACTGAAAAAGTAAATATTAATGAATTGGAAGTTAACTCTTTTCCTCCAGCTCTGGCATTACGTAATGGGTCTAAACATCTTACTGGATAGACTTATATTACTTGGTCTTTTTTTTTTTTTTTTAGTTTTTACAAAATACCACAAAGCTGTATTATTCTGTCCTTCAGGAATTCCAGGAAATGGATAAATCAGATCAATGCATCCTTTGTACAAAAGCTCAAGAAAGAATTTTTGGTTCTCTTCGTGTAAAACATCCTTTTTACAAAAACTGATTCTTTGTTTGTAAAGAATGAATTACTGTTTAATGTTGAGTAGAGGTAACCTACTTAAATTTAGTTCTCTTAATGACTGCACTGATGAGGGAAGACACCGGTCACCCTGAGCTGTTTCCCTTCATGTGTCTAGCCAAAGGGAACATAACATATCATTTGCGTAGGAAGAAAGAAAGTGGTTCTAGCTTCTGTAGTTCACCTGGCAAGCGGAAGAGGCTCTTTATGTCCTAATGCCTCTGCTCCTTTCCTCCTGACATCAAAGGCTTGAGCCCAGTAGCAGTAAACTAAAGCTGCAAACACAAAGATGAAAGTATTTCTGTTAACTCCCAGAAAGAAAACCTAGCAGCCAACAAGCATGTAGAAGAGCCTTCTCCCTCAGTCTTCCAAACAAGTGATCCCCCTTTTTTTTTGTCATGGTCTCATGAGGTACAAACAGAAGAGTGTTGGGCTCTTCTCTTGCTTCTGACTTTCTCTCTTAAACTGGATGATACCACGCACACTTCCCACTTTGGAAAAATCGGTTGTAGCACAATATATGTCATCATTCATTTCTTGAAACAATGATAAATGAATGTGAGGAACACCGTGTATTAAAAAAACCCTGCCAGGGCACATACAGCTGTTAAAGTTATGATGTCTCAATTTTGTTTGAAATTTTCCCTGAGTTCATACACACTTAAGAAGAACCCATGGGCTGAAAATTTTAGCAACATTTCCTACTGTTAACTCCAGGTATCAGTTATTTTTCTGAAGAAGGATTAACTATAGCTGTGAAAGAACAGGCACTGCTTTTTGTAGTGGCTTATGACCTCTATTTTTTATCCATCCTTTCTATTTCCAGGAACACAACAGGACACAAATGTTCAACCAGTGTGCCAGAAGAGAGCGTCAGCATTGCTTAAACTTATCCAGAGTGCATAGATATGAAAATAGAAACTCAGAATACAGATACATGTGAGTGGGGAAATGATTTATGAATAGCTAATATGCAGTGTTCCACTGTCCAGTAACTGTTCATTTCTGGTACACTCAAGCTTACATGGCTATGGAGAAGAGCTGACACATACAAGCATTAAAATATCAGAAATCAGCAGGCAAACAGAAGGAAATAAAGGTATTCCAGTCTCATAAACATCTGTGAGCCTGACACATGAATGCTGGAAGTCAGCAATACTGTATCGTTATCTCTTAACAAAAAGATAGCTTTTCCTCCCCTCCCTTACATTTGGTAATTCCAATCAGGGTTGCATGTGTTACATCAGATTGAGGCTAGTAGTGACAAGTGTGATATAGCAGTAGGCGTTATTAAGGAAGTTAGGAATGTTTAAAAGTGCTAAGTAGGCCAAAAAGGCATTTAAAATATCCCAAAGGCAAGCTAAGAGAAATGGCCTTTTGGACACTTTAGAGCAGATACTCCAGACAGCTCAGTATCTAACAGCTCCTTCTTAGGCACTTAGCAGCAAGGCTGGGTTTTCAAGAGTACTAAGCTCCACAGCTCGATCACTGTGATTAGGAGCCCAGCCCAGCTGGAAGCGGGACTTTAATTTTTCATCCCTGGATTTCTCTGCAAGTCCAATCTTGAAATCTCAGGGAAAGCTTTTCCTAATTTGTTTTATTAAAAAAAAACCCACACGATGTTTCCTGGAAGTCTGGCAGGTCTCACACTCCAATAGTAGATAGCTAACATCCCTGCAGATCAGGTTTTTCACTGTAAAGTAAAACTTAGATGAGGTGAGAGTTACCTGTACTACCCATGGCAATCTGATTACCTGAACATTGTATTTAAATATTCAGATGCAAGCAAAAAAATCATAATTTAAGTAAAGGGAAGATTTATACGGCTATAAGTGAAACCATTCTTCTGGAATGAATATGATCCTAAAGTTTAGAAATCCTCAGGCTATTCTCTAAACAAAGATGTGGGAAACTATTACTGTTTATATTAAATATTCCCATGTGGATCTTTTGGTCCTTGTGGAATATGAATGGCAGTCTCTTGTAAAATCCCTACTGGAGCTGTCAACACTTTTTTTTATGAGGCATCCCAGATACAGAGAGGAGTGAAGCATGCGTGTAGGTGGGACATACCTGTTTCCTTAGGAATTGCTCACCCTTCTGGTGGCAGACATGTTTTCCGAGGCTACCCAGATACCAGAGCAAAGTCACTGAAGTGACTTTTCATAGGGGAGGAGATGATACGCTCTTCTTTATTACTGGTTTTGTGAAACGGTCTTCAGCAGACCTACTCCTGATGTAGAGCAGAGGAATTTGAGAATAAAAGGATGGCCCTGTGCCGCAGAATTACTCCCCATTCTCGCAAGTCCCATCTCCTACAGTCAGTGCACACACTTACCAGGCTCCACCTTGAACCCTCCCGTTTTTATCTGCAGCCTTCATGGAAACCTGACCCAGAAACCACCTTCTGCCTTGAAGCCTCATTCCTGGGCTGTTTATTACCATTTCTCCTTGTGACAATATTTTCCATCTGTTTAAATTTCTCCTCTTCCTAGTATTTCTTCCTTTCTTCCTCCTTAGTGCATTTGTGGAAAGCAACCTTGTCCTCCCTCAGGTTTCATTGTGTTGCTGAACCATGCCAAGCTCTTCTGGTCTCTTCTTCTAAGACAGCATCCCCAGTGGGCCCTTTGGTAGGCCTGTTCAATGAGCTCTTAATCACTCCATGAGCTCTTCTCTGCTCTTATCCCCTCTGTGTGAGTCTGGTCACAGACAGTCAAAACAAGATGGGTTCAAAGTACACCAGAGGATCTCCTACCACTGCCTTGGAGAAGGCCAGTCCCTACCAGAAATGCCTCGACCGATAAACTGCAAGCTTGCATTCTCATGGTCAAGACCCCATTACAATCTCCACAGTATTTTTGCATTCTTCTATTATTTCCAGATGATGAGAACTGACTTTATCACTTATAGCACTTATACAATTAAGTGAGAGGTGAATCAGGGCCAGGTTGTTTGCCAAAAAACCAAGTAAAACCCAAACACTTCACGTCACTGTTTATTTTCACACTCCTCTTGAAGAAATACTAGGTCAGCTACACCAAACTTTGACTTCAGGATGCCTTGGGTAAGGCTCATGCTCAAGCTACCTTGTTTATACCTTTTTGAATGATTTCTCCAGAAGTATTTGTAGCCCAAAGTATACTTAACCAGTGAGAATTAAAACAAAAATCAGCATTAAAGGTTCTCTGTTGTTTCTGTATATGGAGAAATGAAGCAGTAACTATACTGCGCGTATCTGGTCACTATCTGAGATATTAACTTTATTTTACACCTACACAAAGAAAAGTTGTTATTTTATAGAGCTACAGTGGAAATGTTGCTCCCTTGAAATCAATGGCAAAATTCCCACTGAGTTCAAAGGACTAGGATTTCTTCCACAGAGTATGATTTACTATTTTGCTGCATCAGTTGTATGCCAGGGCAACTTTACTGAAATCACTGGAATTCCCTTGGCATGAAAGCAGTGAAGTAAGAAAAAATCTGAGCACAGAGAATCCTAATCATTTTTACTGGAATGAAAGGATTACAACTGAGGGATAACTGTTTTGGTAAACATCAGTTAACTGAGATGTTCTCAACTGGCTTGTTAGACAGTTGCATACTGCTATAAAAGCCAAATATAAATACTTTTCATGTATTCTTGCATAGACAAAACAGGGAAACTGCAAAGACTTACATCACTGCTAAATGAGTTTCTCTTTAAAAAGTGCTCAACGTGTTTTAGACCAAGAGCCAAATTCTGCCCCTTGATATACACATGCAAATTCCATTAAAGTAGCTGGAACTGCATATTCATACTTGTGGGAATTATTTGGCTGTTTAAAGGCAATTCTGGGAGCATTGACTGCTAGGGCTGCTCAAGAATTTGCCAGTTAAAATGCTTTTTTGTTTTATTTTGTTGTCAAAAACTGTTGATTTGTCAAAACTAAACATTTCTGCAAAAATATATACACCGTGTTTGACAATAATCACATTTCTGGTCAAGGAAAAAGAGAAAGCTAATGTCCACAGCACAGTCAACAAGCAGTTATGCCAGACTGAGGGCTGATGTTCATATTTATGCTTTTCCAGACATACTCCTTTCTCTCCCAGTCCATGATGAATCCCTTGACTGGGATAAGTCGTCATCAGTCTCTCTCACTGCAGCTATTTCACACAGTTCTATAAATTCAATATTAATTGGGCAAAGAGACTGCCTAGTCATCACTTCCCCATCTGGTAGATTTGTGTTCCTGTCAGGAAAAGCAATTACTTGAACCCCTCCTCCCTTCCTGGGGATTGTCCTCTTAACAGAGGCTGTTGTTCTTGACTGAACAAGGCATTGGCGTATCCAATGCCTGCCAGGAAAGGAGCACTGGGAAAACATTTGACTCATTAGAAATGATCACAAGATGAGATATTTGTTGTCCTTTAAATTCCACTCACCCCCTGTCCTGGGGTCGGCTGGGATAGAGTTAATTTTCACAAGAAACTGGGAGGGGGCACAGCCAGGACAGCTGGCCCAAAGCAGCAAAGGGGATATTTGACACCATATGACGTCATGCTCAGTATATAAACTGGCGGAGCTGGGGTGGGGGAAAGGAGGGATCGCAGCTCGGGAACAGGCTGAGCATCGGGTTCCGGGTGGTGAGCAATTGCATTGTGCATCACTCGCTTTATAGGTTCTTTTATTAGTATTGTTGTTATTATTACTTCTTCTCTCCCTGTGTTGTCCTATTAAACTGTCCTTACCTCAACCCACGAGGTTTTACCTTATTCTTCTGATTTTCCTCCGCATCCCAGCAGGCCGGGGAAGAGTGAGTGAACAGTCGTGTTGTGCTTAGTTGCTGGCTAGGCTTAAACCACGACACCCCCATAAAAATACTAGTGAAATAGTAGTTGGTTTTGGTTTTA
Organism: Sagittarius serpentarius; assembly: GCA_034782735.1. NCBI lineage: Eukaryota > Metazoa > Chordata > Aves > Accipitriformes > Sagittariidae > Sagittarius > Sagittarius serpentarius. Next base: position 23,759,174 of record JAVKLA010000081.1, read on the forward strand.
CTTTCAAAAAGTATATTTCTGTCTATATCAATAACTTCCGATATATTTGCTTCCCACCTCTAGTATTTCAGAAATGGAATTAATACTTCATTAAGCACTCAGCTTTCAAGGTACTTGCGGATACAAACTAAGCAACAAACTTTTTACATGTATACATGTAAGACCAATAGCAGGAGAAACACCATGCTTCTTGCTGTACTGTTTGCCAAAGCAGCTGACAACTTAGGCAGGGGGATGAGTTGGGAAGAGAGGAAATTAATACTAACAGTGCATATTATGGATGGCTTATCTGGCTGGCCTTTGGAAGGCAGCATGAGAGAGTAAAACACAACTTGTCAGAAATGCTGCCAGTAGGTTGGGATCTAAGTCCATCCCCACACCAGGCAGTGAGGCTAGAACAATGCCTACGTGCCAGTCCTGCTTAGTCCTTTCTGTGGGACTTTTCCAGTGTGTGAGCCCCAGGGTGGTGATTTTGTGCCCCCGCAGGTTGGAGCCCCCTCAAGGGAAGGGCAGCAGGGGTTGTGATGAAACACGGATGTCGTTGCACATTGGAATACCTCTTTGGCGTGAGAAACACTGGTGCAATCAAACATGCCTCCCATTTCCTGGTTCTGGAGCTCAGAAAGGAAGTCTCAGACGCCGTGAACAGCTTTTGCTGGCTGGCAAGCAGAGGGGACAGGGCTTATGAGATGAACAACCTTCTTGCTAGCTCTTTGCGCAGGCTGAATTTCACTCCATGCCATTAAAAGTAGCACTGGTGACTTTTGACCACCATTAACCCCTTTAGGAGTCACTCCTTAACTGTTTTTTGGCAAATCCTTACTGCTTGTAAATGAAGCTCAAATTAAACATCTTTCCCTCTCTATTTTTTTCAAAACTGTTCTCTTGCTCTGCAGTGATGGAGCTGCTTTTTTGTACCTTGAAGTTCATTCATTCTTCATTGTTTCCTTCTTTCTTTCTCTCTTTCTCCTGCTTGCTTGCTTGCTTGCTTTCCTTCTTTCCTTTTTTCCTCATTTCTTTCTTTCCTTATATTTTTTTTGTTTCTTTACATCTTTTTAGTTTTAACAGTTTCACTTCTAACTAAACTCCAGAGCCTGTAGGGAAATGCTCTCCCTTCAGCTGGGCCTCTTTCTATCTTATCAAATAATATTAGCTTGCACTCCATTTATACCACATCGAGCCTTAGAAACTCTCATAGCTTTTAACCTGTCATGTAGATTAAGACCTCATTAAATTTCATACTACCTTCAGCATGACTGTGTTACCTAATGCTAAAGATTTTGGGGCAACATAATCAGTACTGATACAGAATGAAAGCGGAGACATGTTTCATCGTATGGCTGTTTGTGGCTTCATTTGCTAGAAAGAGAATTTACTGTCTGGTAAATTCAGTTCAGCCTGGTCTGCGTTTCTGCATGTATCCTGTCTGGCTAAAGCACGCCTTGCATTTCCCCTCATAAAGCGGTTGCATGACCTATGCTTCTGGATTTGAATGAACGTGTCCATGCTCATAGATTAAACATGGATATCTGAGAGTCAGTAAGGGGTGTGTGTGTGTGTTTAGATATGCAGACATGCATACACACATGCTTACTTTATAAATAGGGATGGGATGAACGAGCATGAATAGGTACAGGAATAATGTTCACATACATTTTTTCTGGCACTTCTCACGCGTTTGCAGAAAAAGCTGTTCAGGGAGAAATAACTGTAACCAAAAGGGGGAATACGCTTTTCTCTTGCTCTAGTGTTTGCAGCACGGTAGCAGCTATAGGTGGCTATTTCCAGAGACTGGAAATTTTTGGTTTAAGCACTGTCTACACAGTCTAAAAGACCAGTCCTGCCACAGGAACTGTACAGTTGAAGCAGGTTAAACAAGATAAAATGCCGCTATTCCAGTTTTATTGGTAAAAACCAGAAATACCAAATGGCTTATTCTCAGTCATGTAGGAGATCAGTGACAAACTCCTATCACAGCTAATACCTCTGCTACTAGTCCCGCCTTTGAGCTCTACTGTCCTGGCAACGTCTAGTCCCCTTTCACAGATATGGAAAATTATGAGAAAGAGAGGAAAAAAGAGGCCTCGGTCTTACACAGCACACGTCCCTCGAGAATACGAGCATCTCACAACAGTTTTGTGTTCGCCCTGATAACAAGCCCCTTGACTGAGATGTAGCCCACTGCTGATGTACAGATGGGGAGCGGAGGCAGAGAGTGTGGGCGGGAGCTGCTCACGCCGGTCGAGGGAGTGCAGAAGGTGAGTGCAAGTTTTCCCCAGGTTTGACCTGGAGCTCTAGCATTTGGTTCACCCTTTCTCGCCTGGGCGCTTAGCTAATTACCCAGAAGTCCTTATCAGGGCATTACCAGACCTCCCTACAGGAGAGCGTCGATTAGCAAACTCTTTGATGAATTTCTCCACTTATTTTCTTCCACTTTTAAGATTACTCTCGCTGTTCCAAAGGATTAGACCACGTAACCATATCATAACACTTTCCTCTCGAAAGTATACCTTGCTGGGTTGAGGGACCTGTTTAGGGAGCAGGAAGGGTGGGAGAGGAACAGGAGCAACGCCAGCTCTCTCCCAGTGCTCAGTGCAAACCCCTTGCTGGTGGAGGCGAGGGGGGACTGCCCCTCTCGACCTGCCCCCTCCAAGGCCTGTCTCCTTCCCTGCTGCCTGCCTGCTTGGCATCAGCGGCCTTTGGACCCGACAGGATGAGGCCTTCCCTCCGCTGAGCCCCGACAGCCACTCAAAGGACTTTGCCGTGTCACGTCTGCTGTAAACTCCGCCATGCTTTTCCTGTGTCTGCACAACATCTCAGCTCATTAGGAAGACACGAGATAGCAGAAGGCCCGATACAGCGTATTTCGGATCCCCCGAGCCCGGGAGATCCTCCTTCCCGTACCACGCATGGGACCCTTAACTTTAACCCAGCCGTGCCTTTTGTCTGAAGGGGAGAGACTATTTATGAGGAGTCATACAAAATAAACACAAAGAGTTCACCATAAAATATGACAACCACTTTAAATAATGTTGACTTAATTAAACTTTAAACTTTATTTATATATTTTATGGCCGTAGTGTGAGCTCTTCTCGGATGTTTACTTCAGTGAAAAATCCATCATGTGAGGGCCTTGAAAGGAATTAATCCCCTTACCCCTGGCACAGAACTCAGCTCCAACAATTCAGATCTAAATATTTAGTGATGGATGATACATGTTTATAGAACAGAGGGCAGCATGACATTTAAATGGGATCCGGGGTTGCTATAGTGAGCGGACGTTGTTGAAAAGAAACTGGAAGCTGAAGCTGTGCCAGTTATCGGAAGCCAATAAGTCAGCTGCATTTTGCCTGATTTTTCCCTTCCGTCTATCCCTTCTGGGTATTCGAAGGCTTCTTCACAGAGGGTTACGAGCAATTTTCAGAAGGAAAAGTTCTGCTGACTCTTGTACATTTGGTAGTGCATCCCATGGTTAAACTAATAGCCTTGTTGGGTGTCAGCCAAAGGTTACAGGCCTCTCAAAATATTCTTGGAAAAAAAAAGAGTTTATCACTGAACTGAAGTTTCTCATTAGTAACCCTGTGTTGTCTAATCTGTGAAATTACATGATTAACTCTTTTGCAGAGACAGCTTCAGCCAGAGTTTGCAATCCCACAGGAAGTTATTAAAAGTATCACCGAGATAATTTCCCTGCTTTGTACTTGGCCCTTAGGGTAAAGGAAATACATCATTAGATGAGTACTTTATAATAAAGCTATAGATCACTAACAATTATTAAATGGCTGTCAAGAATGATTATTATTTTTAAAGTTGAGCACTGTGCAATTTGAAAAACAAATAAAAAACCTTGAAAGAAATTACTTCCTTTGTTTTTGTATAGAAATTAGAAACATGCCTTCGCCCCCATTCTCTTTGAAGTGATTATTGGAATATAATCTTTCTCTGTACACAGCCATCTCACCTTCAACATTTCTTTCTGCAACTCTAAAAATACTCTTACGGAAAGCAGCCGCTCACTATTGAGAGAATATTCCTCGGTGACCCAGAAGATAGCAGGGTCTTTTTGCATGCGCTGAAAATGACAGCTTAATGCATGAGCCCTGAACTCCTGATGCTTCGAGTCACTGACGCAGAGGTGGTGGTCTTCAACCAGGAGCAATCCTTGCTTTTGGTGAAAGTTGAACTCAGGGCTATCTGGGACACAGAAAACCCTCCCATCATGTATTTTAGCTGAAGTCACTTGCAGATGTTTTCCATGATTTGTTGCGTTTGGTTTTGGCTTTCTGAAGAGTTCCTCCCAGATCAATGGGTGGTTTAGTTTGCATCTTTTGGGAGGAGAGGTAACAGTTCAGACCTTTATTAGCTTCCCCAGCTATTTACCAAGGCTTTTGGTTTTTCTTTTTTTTTTTTAGCTGCTAGTGACAAAGAGGAGTGGTGAGAAGAAGGAAACGCTGGTAACACCCGCCGAGTCAGCCAGGCTGTGAGCCTCAGCCGGTGACACAGTTACGCTGCAGGGATGGCCGTGGAGCATCTGGCTGGATTGTGTAAAAGACAAATAGTCATGAGAGGTTTGACAGAGGTAAAGTGCATGGAAGCAAAAGCCAACAAGCACTCTGTCTGTCCTCAAATCTTATCCAGCCAAACAATTCTGGATTATGGGGTTCAGCTATAAACCAGCAGAAAACTGAGTTGGAATTTGAAAAAATATCATCTGCGCATCCAGAAAAGAAAGACTGCTACTAGACACCTGTAAGGAAGCTTATTTGTGTTCCTGTGAAAAAGCCAGATCTTTCAAACAAGTTGGTTTTGGGAATTAACCACGCAGCCCTAAAGGCCCAGCCCTAAAGTGCACTGTAGGACTGTCCTGGGAGGCTTCTGTGATTTCATCATGTTACGGTGCCTCAATATGACTAATGCACCCATTCGGTGCAATCTAGGAGCTAAGAAACAGTGCTTTGAATAAGAAGAGCTGAAATCTAGTTTCAGTTGCATAAATGCGCTAAGAGGTCAAGAGATTTGCTCTTTCTAGGCTGCTTTTTTTTCTTTCCCTAATAACTCTTCCTGACCTTAAATAAGCCATGATCTCCTAGGAGAGAATTCAGTTGATGGTATAAACACAATATATGTTTATACATTTTTAATATAGGTGCAGTTTCTGAAGAGGGAAGAATTTGGAGGTACCTAGTTGCTCACTGACCTTCTTCATTCTGTACCACTTGCACTGATTACAACCAGTATCCTCTTTAAGTGTTTAGAGTAAAATACACTCCAATCTGCTCCTTCTTTTTTTAAAAGTTATGTGAGAATGGCCTGGATTAATCCTTGATCCTCTTAATGCTTAACCTCAGATCTACATGTCTAACTCTTTTCAAAAAGCTTAAAAAGGAGAGGGGAGTTTGTCTAAATTGGTCTATACATATGATAATATTCTTCTTATTCTAGTTCTAGTTTCCAAAAATAATATGACTGGAAGCCATTCTGAAGTGCAAGGCAGGATAACTCAGTCTCTGCAACCTTCCATGATCTGTAAGTGACAGAGAAATATTTTTCACTCCTTTGTAGTAAAGAAAAAGAAGACTGATAAAATTTTCTGTAATGTTCGTTAACCAATTAAAAGGAGACAACCTATTCTTTCCTCAAAAACTTGAGACACAAAAGGATCTGGTATATATTCACACTCATAGTGCTTCAATAAATGCAACTTAAATCTTTTGAGGTTTGTTTATTACCAGTGTAAGACCTGAGTTTTAACATGAGGTCAGAAAACTCTTGAAGATCCATAGGGAAGAAGGTTACTGTGGGATCGGCAAAAGGTAGCTAAGAAAAACAAACCTATAGCCAAATAGGAATAGTTGAAGCTGTCTATGCAGGTATCCGTATTTCCATGGCAAAACTTTCAGGGGTCCACAAACTGGAAAACATTGAAAATATTGATGTACATGCTACACGCATACCTTCAGAATGGAAAAGCATTACAAAACAAAAGCCACAAATGTTAATAGAAAATCTCTCACTCATGTCTCTTACTTTAAACTGTGATTTTATAGCATAGATGTCTGCATTTGTAGGAGATAACCAAGCACGCACGCCAGAGCTGATCAGGAAAACAGTATCACAGTTCTGACCTGGGACATGAACGCAGAGTGCAATTTTCTTCCTGTAGTTTCTCATTCTCAGATGTATTCTGGCTGATGTTAATGATAAAACACTGCTTTATAGAGACATCTGCAACCGTATATGACAGAATCAATGCAATTGGTGACCAATAAGATGCAGAGATGGGTTTGCCATCATCACATGGAATGGCGAGTACCTAATTTTGCCATTCATTTCTGCTGTGCATGGGGTATCTCCAGGAGGTACATGAATGTTCCTTTGGTTTTACTGTGAATTATGCCTTTACACCTCTGGGAGCAGCTGTCATTTGGCTTTCATTTGAAAACCAGCTTGTCACAGATTAGAACTGAGCAATATGCTCCTTTCTGCAGTATTGACTCATTTTCCTTCTTGCACTACTGATTTTTCTTATTTCTGTCATCCAAGAAAGAGATTACTCTTCACACATAGAAAATATAACTCCAGCATCTGATCAAAGTTGTATTTTAAATCACATTCCTCTTTCGGAATTCTTGTTAACTGGCCTTTCTTTAAATAAAGTATATTGCCCTATTAATTTTAAATTGCTTTTTTTGGTCCCCATTCTATCTATTTTGAGAGATGTTGGCCCTGGCTACTCTTGTCCTAAATGCAATTTTATCAGCCAGTGAAAGATCATGCTCTGTATGTATGCATGGCATTTGCATGTTTCTTCTGCTGGAAAAGGAGGAGAAAAGCTCTCCTCTGACAGGGATGGATGTTTCCAAGCCCATCTCCTTTCCCTGTCACTGAGTGGCTGTTCTGCATTGCTGGAGGCAGCAGGAACCCAGCAGATCCCAGCTCAGGGTCAACCTCCCATCTTCTAATCACACTGCTTCAGGTAAAGGTGAAAATGTTGTAATCACACCAAAGTCTCATTCTCTAAAGTGTTAACATCCTCACTCCCAGAAAGGTAGGAGTGGAGAGTCTTTCTTCTCTGCTAGCAGGTGCTCAGCACTTTCTAATGCCATAACTTGAGTGAGACATCGAAGATGAAGAGCAGTGGAGGAGGAATATTCAAAGAAATATCACCTAGAACAGATGTGCAAAAAAGAACCCCTTCACTGAGTACTTCTTTTATACGTTTTGGCTTTGCAGGCTACCCATTTTTTTAAAGCAGAAGTATCAGTTTATTTCTGCACTTCATTGCCAAATCAGAAAAGAGAATCACGCAAAGCATTATCATTGCTTGTGTTCATATTTGTAAATATTCTTACACTTCAGATGTGGGGAAAATTCATCATTCATAATACTATGTTTTAGTTGGTAGAGCACCAGACTCACAGATGATTAGTGATAGTTGATGAAATGAACTTTCGCTAAAGTTCAGGGGTCTTGCATTATATAAAATTGAATTTCTAAAATCAGTGCCTTTGATCTCTTCCCAGTACAAATATTTTACTCACAATTAAGTACTTGGGACAAAAGTCTGGGAGAAGGGGGAGAGAGAAAGGGGAGGGGAGATGTGGTTAAAGGCAATCCTCAGCAGGACGACTTAAAAATACGACTATGATTTCTCAATAGCTGCTACTGACTTTCCGGTTTACATGAATTTGCCAAATGTATTTTCTTTGGGTCAGATCTTACTTGTCTTGCTCACACAAGTATTGTTATTGACTACCCCTGAGAATAAAGCAACCCAAATTCTGCTTACTCTTTCTGTTTTGCAAATTCCCTTAGGATCAGTTCAAATAAACGAGGGTCCTATGTTGCTGGATCAGTTAACGGGCTGCAAAACTATACTAATGTTCATGCTAGCTAAAATTTTTCAGGGAAAATACTTGTGTTATTTTCCTTGGTTCTCTCAGAATGAAAACAAGAAAAGAAGAAACATTTGTCTGCATTTACAGTGGAAGCCCCACTACCCACAGGCCAGGCTAATCCGCACGCCATGATTAGGCCAGCTCTAAACAGATGCTGCCTCTGCAGTTCCTGCCACTTTTGCTGCCATAATTTTGTTTGGAGTTTCATAGATTTTTTTCTCTTTTGTTTAGTCTTCGGTCAAACTTTTCATTTTCAGAGCAAAAGCCAACAGTGGTCTCTCTGAAGGCTAGCTCTTTATGCTAAGAGTCACAAAGCTGCAGTAAATTGAGCTTTTGCAAATCCCAGCAATGATACAGCCTCACAGTGCACCGGATAGGTGTCACTTGCATTTATACCTGAGTCTGTATGTGTACCTGCATTATCAAAGCCCTTTTTCTACCTCTGTATGCTCTGTTTCACATGTAACACCAGTCTCAGATACTTCAGGCTATACTGCTGAATCTATGTGGAGTAAAAAAAGAATTTGTAAGGACATAATGTACAGCTTTCATTGCAGAGTAAACCAGGAGCAAGCATGATGGATGAGTTAGAGTGTAAGTAAGACTGCAAAAGGCTGTGAGTCTGGCCAGGAGGGAGCTGGGTTGAGATTCCTGGCATGTGGGTGCTATTTCTAGTGCTTCTGGCAGCCTCCTTGGGGAGGCTGGGTAAGCGGCTTCCCACATTGTTTTCAATCTTACTTTGCATGGAGCTTGGACTATCTCTCACTCTACAACCCTAAGGTAGTCTCATGAACACCCAACTTCCAGTGCATTTCCTAAGTGACAATATGTGATTTTTTCCCCTCAATATCAGCATCTTCTTTCCAATGCACTGTACAGCGTTTTCAGCCCCTGCTGATTCTTTACTAAAAAACTTTTGAATTTTTTTCTAAAACTGGGTTGTTTTCCATGCGTTATAAGAACTCATTAGCAGGAACTTTTCTTCCTTAGGTAGGCACAATGCTGAACAGGTTAAGACATCAATTTATATTCTAGGATATTCATCACTACCTGCAATTAGATCAGACCAAGGACTTCGACCTTTACTTGAATGTGCTGCCTTGCCCTTGCCTCCCTTGGCTAGTGAGTAGGTCTACTGCAGACAAGTGCGTGTCTGGAAGAAGGCCTCTTTTCCTTGGGTGGTAGGAAGCTTCCCCCTGACATCATATGAGTGGCCACATGGACATTGTCAAAATCCCACACTACTTGTCCTGCAGAGGAAATGAGTTCAGCTCCCAATCTTTGGCCTCGGAAGCTGTTACTGAGCTTGGGGCAAAATAGTTTTCAGTCAATAAACAAAAAGTTTGACCTGCTCATCTTAGCCGGCTTGTGTAAACACATCAGAGAAGTGATGCAGGTTTCAGTAGGAAAGAGAGCACCCTTTGCATGTCTGTGACAGATCCTACCTTGCCGCCCTGCTCCTCACTGAGCAAGTGACAAAGCCCTTGAGATGCCTCCTGTTCAGGTCACCCTGTGCACAGTGGGAGGGGAGAAAAGGGGACTCCCTAAGGGTGTCTCTGGATCGGTAGGCACCAGCTGACTAATGGCAGGGCAGGAAAATAACCTCAGGGTACTTGGCTTTCAGCACGCTCAGAGGGAAATGGTCACAGAAGATGGAAAAGGGGGAGTACCTGTTGCCAAATGGCTGTGATTACAGTGGTGGCAAACTTCCAGGGAAACGTAGCCTCAGTTCTGTTTTATCAGGATCCTTTGTAAATTGCTATTAAGAAGTATTTTTCAACAATCTCATTTTTATTAGCCGTTTGTGCCCATTATAGTTTTCTAGTTGCTAGTTTGTTATGGCTGTAACATAAATAAAGTTCTAAAAATGTCTCATTTGAGGAGTTGCAGAGCTGGGCATGCCATTTAGTTGCAGATAAAAGCAGATGTAAAGGGCTTTCTTTGTAATGGGTCTATTTCATATTTAATAGAACTGTCATATAAACCTATACTACCATTTAAAATGCAGTTTCTAGGCTATAAAATAAACACCGTTTCTAATATTACTGTTGGCTTTCATCTATGGGATACAGTTCATTAAAAGATCTATAAGGCATTTACGTGGGGCTACCATATGATTTACAATCTAGGAGCCACCCCAGGCAACAAATGTGTTTCTCTCCCACCTTAGGAACCAGTTCTTCAAAAATATTAATGATGCCTGCAGGATCACCCAGCCAGGTGGGACTGGTGTGACAGCAGTGCGGTGCCGGTGGAGACTGGCACACCTTCTATGGCAGGAGCTCTGCTAGGTACGAATGCCTCCTTCATGAGGAGTCAAGTCTGGGAAACACACTTGCATTTGGGTCTCTACTGAAGTGTCCAAGACAAGGGTTGCCACAAAAAGAAATGTACCTGGCTCAGGTGTCTGTGGGAGGTAAGGCAGGACTGCCTGTGCTGGGCTGAGGGATTAGCTTGTTTTCTTGCCCGAGTTGGGCTGACTGACCCTCTGGAGGAGCCCACTTCTCTTCTTTGGCTATAGAAATAGGCATCCGGGTGAGATGACTAAAATAAGGTGGAAGCACCTGAACTCAAGTTCTTCATTACTGATCTAATGCGAAGTTCTGAGACAGCTTAGGGACATTGCCTCTGATGGGGTTCCCAGTTTTGTCCCAGAATGAGACGCTCTTTTCCTACTGGACTTGTGATTCAGAAATCCTAAAGCGGTGAGGATGCTTAGATCCTTTTGGACCCCAGCATCCTTCTGAGCCAGAACAAGAGTGTGCAGTTCCTTCTCTCTGAACTTCTGTGGTTAATAACGTTTCCTCAAGTCTTCTGGGGGACGAAGACTGGGGAAGAGAAGAGGCCATCTCCACTCTGTGTGGAGTGCCCTGATAGATCCCCAGCAGCTGTGAGCTGGCAGGCACAGACACCGTGCCGCTCGTCACTGCACAGCAGCAGGTAGTACCTACGCTGAGACACACCTGGAAGCTGCTGTCCCCTGTGGGGACAGCCCACCCGTTTGCTGGCCTGAAGGGGAGCATCACTGTTTTCAGATGCGAAAGCTGTGCATCTCCCGTGAAAGTTCCTGAGATCTCTAACTCTGTCTCTGGCTGCTTATAGTTTTGTTGGACTTTAAATGGCTGCACTGTTATTTTCCATGCCTCAAGCTGATCTTTATTTGTTTAATGGAGCAAAATACTTCAGCCATTGCTGAGCCAGGCACTGGGGGGGGAAATATATTGCTTCATTCTTTCTTTTCTTTTTTTTTTTTAATGTTGGCAACCTCTTCTCCAAATGCCCCGTGCTTTTCAGAAGGCGATTCAGACTTCTTAGGGAAGGGGTCCTTTGTGCTGATCAGGTGTTTACCATTTTCTGTTTCGACTCAAATCTAACCAAATTTGATTGCTTTAAAAAAATCAGACTGAGTGTACTGAATGGAGAGTTTGAATTTAGGAGCTAAAATTTTCTCAGAAATCCATTCTCACTAAGTATTTTGACCTCTTTACAGCCCATGGACGCAGCAAAATGGTCACATACAGACCAGCTGACCCATGCACCTTGCCCAGTAATACCGGGAACTTGCTCTGTCGTGCTGCTCCGTGCCTGGAGTGACCTGAGCTGCAGGTGGGATCCAGAACTGCAGGGTGGCACTCAGTGTCTCGGGCTTTCAGTGCTGCAGAAGACTGGATAAGGATCTTGGAAAGGTAGCCTGAGACTTAATGGACAGAAAATTGGCTAGAGAGGCTGGGGAAGCAGGGGGCTGACACAGTGCACGAGGACTATTTAAGCAAAGAAACTGGGAAGAGAAAGGAAGGTCTGAGAGATCTGGACTGGGCAAGTGTTCAGAATAAAACTGAGAGGAGGAAGCAAGCAGGTACAGGAGAAAGGAGAGGGTCCAGCAGGAGGAAGCAGCAGACAGGAGGAGAGGACTTCAGATGCTGGAGTGGAACTGAAGCAACAGGTTGCTAAATACGTACTAGTATGTTAGTAAGGTTTTCTGAGCAAATGAGACTTGTGGGCGAACGCTATGTACATGTGCATACGTGTGTGCACATGCATCTGTCTGTCCTTATGCAGGTCAATTATCCTGTTTCCCAGTTACCTTTCCAGGCCCTTGCGTTATTTCAGCTATATCTGACTGAGGGACAGCACCCCTGAGATATTAGCTTCACACACATTTTGTGGCAGCGTGTGGCTTCTGCCCTAGCCTCTAGCACAGGGCCGCTTGAGGAGACACTGCAGGTCTAGCTAGAGGTGGGCTGAGCAATTTCAGTCAGAGGGAACTCTGCTGTGACAGGAAAAAAAGAAAAAATCAGAAAAATTAGGACTCAGGTATTTCACACTGGGCCCTGAAGACAAGTGGAAACTCATGAGTTTCATCCCCTGGGGTCTCAGTTCCGTGTCTGTCAACTGGCTCGCGTCACTGAACAAGGATAATTTTGTTGCAAGTTGCAGTAAGAGTTGCAAGAATAATTTAGTATTTGTGGAACAATAAACAATCGAAACAATACACATTTAAGTTAATTTGCAAAGGAAGTTGCACGGGGAAATTCACCGTTACCTTTTCATAACAGTATCAGTGTAATCAGACATGGAGATAGATTGTTAAAAACCCACTCACTTAACCTTAGACACTTCACAGCACCTCGTATGTAAGGATCCAAGTTGTTTTCAGCTCCCTTTAAAGTAGGTGATGATCTCATGTGGCCAGAGTGACCCTCTGGACGTACGTTTCTCCTCCGACTTTAGAAGGAGCCCATGGTGACCAGGCACCTCTCCGGAGTGCCTGAAGCGGCTGGGATATGCTCAGGGTGCAGCGGCTGCTCTCCAGGCTCTGGCACGGTTGTATGGGAAAAGCCTGGGCAGCGGTGCTCACTACTGAGCGAGAGAGAGGCAAAAAGGGTTTCCAGCAGTAGCATCTGTCCTGCCATTTCTTTGTAAGTTTTAACCTTTTATCATGGGAAGAATCTTGCAATGTCATTTCTTTACAAGTGATATTACAAAAGTTCCTGAAAGCCTCCAGCTTGGCCGCGCCAAGCATCGATCAGAGTTGTGAATTATTTTCCAACACAGATGGGCTACATATAATTCTGAATCTGGTTTTAGATTAAGTATCTTCATCAAAAATGGCCTAAATTTTACTATATCAAGCACTGTGAAGGCTCAGAAACCTTAGCTGTCAGGATCTTTACAAAATCAGGCCACTTTTATTAACAGTTGTATATGCCAGGAAAAGGAGCATGTGCCACGGTCTTGGCATATCCTTAAGTCACATTGAAGTTAACGTCCCATTAAAAGCCTTGCTCAAGGTCTACCATAGGACTGCCTGGCAACCAGGAGAAATCGTGCAGAGGCCAGGAGCGCTCACGAAACCGGGGAGAGCTGTAATGACTTCCTTATGACCCATCTCCAAACTGCACTGCGTGGAGCTCTGGCACAGGAGAGAATCTGGCCTACAGCGTGTAAATAAATAACAAATGAGCAAGTCAAAGCGAAGGCAGAGATGAATGAAGTGGTTCACACAGCACGGCTATAGTTTTACACTGTCTCCAGGCTATGGAAGGCAAGCCATCATACTTTGGTTCAGGTTCTCAAAATCATTTTTAGTGCCATAAGGGGTGACTTTTTTTTTTAAATGAAAGGCCACATTCTGGAGCTGTCTTCTGAAGATAAATAGAGCCAAGAAGGATAGTACTTTTCAACAAAAGCATTAATAAGTGACCGTCACTACATGGATAAATGTAGTTTTGGACTGAAAGCAATGTATAATTCATTTTAAATTAAAAGGTTAATGTTTAAATTGATCAATAAACTTCAACAACAGCCTGCACATTGTTTTTTTCTGAAACCTACATGAAAGTCCATTTTCTACCTAAAGAGATCAGGAATACAATTGCCAGCAGGACTAAAGCAACATTTATAGGAGAACAGGTTTTAAAGCAATTGCAAATCAAAGCTGGCAATTTGTTCTCATGGATTGCATGAATTGCACGCTGTATTCAAAAATTAAGTTCTCAGGCTAATGGAGCTGGGATGTTTACCTTTTGCTAGCCAGCAATGGACAAACTAGGTCCAGACACCTGCAGTAATCTCACTAGCATTTCCAGGGAGGGGTAACAATTAAGTAATATACTTCAAAATGTTATAAGCAGGCTGAAAAAGATGGCTGGGGACAGATGGCAGACAGCTCAGCTGGCAGATTCTTGGTATCCTTCAGTGTGGAAAGAATGAATATGTGAAAGAGTCTAGGAAGGTGGGTGGTGGGTTCCTCTGCATGAGAAAAAGTGGGTTTAAGTCTGAGTTACCTTAGTAAAAAACGACTGAGAGAAGGTGTTGTGTCACGTCATATAGTTCTGGCTGAAAGAGCATCAAGGGGGTATGATGCTCCACTAAGCATCAAGTAATTTCTAACCACCTGTGAAAAAAAGGATTGATTGAGTCTGGCCGGGAGCTTGCAAGAAAGTATCATGATGAGAAAGCAAAATGGAGGAAGTTGCTTATCTATAGCAGAAGCTCAGCAGCAACAGCTACTCTACAGCAGCAAGAAGAGCAAGCCTAGATACTTCACGTATAGTTTTGGGGCTTTGTCAAGCTCTGTGTGCTGGAACGTGCCACTGCAGGGCCAAGGATCTGGGCTCCAGCTCCTCCTCCAGGGAGTTCACTTTGGTGCCCCTCTGGCTTGTGATCCCAAGCGTCCTTACTGTGGAAAACTGGTGCAGAGAGGGGAGATTACAAGGACAGGGCTGATCCTGCCCAGCGAACCATCAGGGCATGGACCCAGTCCTTGAACTTAGAAGTGACCCAGTAACACAGAAAGCAAAAAATGTGTGTCATCCAGTAGTCAACAGATCCCAAATAACCAAGACCCCTGAAATGCCTGCAAGTTATCCAGTTTTGCTGCCTGGTGCCTGGACAAGGAAATAGCTCAATGAAAGAAAACTATGATAGAACAGGTGACTGCCAACTGTGTCCTGGGCTCCATCAAAAGGAGGGTGACCAGCAGGTCGAGGGAGGTGATTCTGTGCCTCTACTCTGCTCTGGTGAGACCCCGCCTGCAGTGCTGCGTCCAGCTCTGGGGTCCTCAGCACAGGAAAGACACGGACCTGTTGGAGCGGGTCCAGAGGAGGGCCACAAAAATGATCAGAGGGATGGAACACCTCTCCTGTGAAGACAGGCTGAGGGAGTTGGGGCTGTTCAGCCTGGAGGAGAGAAGGCTCCAGGGAGACCTTATTGAAGCCTTTCAGTACTTAAAGGGAGTTTGTAAGAAAGAAGGAGAGAGACTTTTTATCAGGGCCTGTAGTGGCAGGACAGGACAAGGGGCAATGGTTTTAAACTGAAAGACCACAGATTTAGATTGGATGTAAGAAAGAAATTTTTTATGATGAGGGTGGTGAGATGCTGGAACAGGTTGCCCAGAGAAGTTTTGGATGCCCCATCACTGCACGTGTTCAAGGCCAGGCTGGAGAGGGCTTTGAGCAACCTGATCTAGTGAAAGATGTCCCTTCCCTGATCTTTGAAGGTCACTTCCAACCCAAACCGTTCTATGGTTCTATGACTCTGAGGACCATGTTTACAGGTCTTCACCCTGGCAAGCCAAAGCTGACCAATAGGCTTCCAGCCTCTATCAGTTAAGGCAGTGGTGAGGACTGAAGCCTACATGGCAGGAATGACTGAAACATTGGGTCAGAAAGGGAATATCCCAATAAAGAGATCGGCGAGACATGTGCCTGCACAGGACACTGCCAATCAGTCTACTGAGGAAGATGGCTAGGAGCATCCCCAGATCATGATGCCCAAAAGAGACCTCCCAGCTGTTCCCTCAGCTTCCCCAGCCTAATGGCAGGTTGGTGGCAGGGGCTTCCATGGGGCTGCCATGGGACCACTTAGGAAGGAAGAGACCTCAGGAGGGCTCTGGTCCTACCTGCCGCTCAGAGGTGGCTCAGCAGAGACGCAGACCACAGAAAGGATTGTCTGTTTCTAAAGGGAGGACATGCAAGCCACTCTCACCAGGGAATGCTGCAAATGGTCTGGACAAGAAGAGGAAAGCACAGGTGCCAGCTAGCAAGGGGGTGCTGATGGCTGGATTGGTAAATTCAGGGGGAAAGGGAATTGCCTCCTGGCTTAGCAGGTTGACCAGCACATCTTTTGTGTGTTTGCAGAAGTGTTACAATCTCCTTTCCCAGGCTGGGTGGAAGTTAGAGAGTTTATATTTTCACCTGGTTTTTTTTGAGGAAGACTAAGAGAAATTAAGAAGAAACCTAAAAAGACCCTCCTCTGTGAGGAGTGAGGATGACCAAAAGGCTGGGCTGGGAGACGATGTCTGCGTACCAGAAATAATGAGAATAATGAAACACTAATCTGATTTGTCTGTACAGACAGATGGTTTTCCAGCATAACGGAGCAATGAAATAGCACGTCCCCCCAAGGGGAGCTCCTGAGAAGTGAAGAATAATTCTTGCCTGAGAGTTAAATCTCAGTATGGCTCTTTGCTGTGAAATTACTGCACTACTGAAAATACACACACAGAAACACATGCATACTGACACTGGAAGAAAAGCTGTGTTGGCATTTATAAGATTGTAAGGTCAAAGTTAATTTTGTCAGATTTACTAATTGTTTTCAAATGGTGTCTTTTGTTTAGGCTGATTTAAAAGTAAACTCTGATTTGCTGTGATTTGGTTTTAAATACCTTGTGGTAACAGTCATTCTGAATTATAAATAGCTTCATCCTTCTTCCTTCTTATCAAACTTTGACGTATGCAAGATAATAAGAGGGATTTTAGAAATATTGATGCAAACCAGCCACCCTTGAATCATGTTAAGTCAATAGTCTCTAAGAGTTAATGTTCGGATCACAGAGGGAGTGTGTAGTAAGGGGCTGGGGAAGGGAGAGAGACTTCTATGGCTTTTGAGCCTGAACTGATTCATTATTCACTCCATTTAAAATTGTCAATGACAATGTTTTTAAGCACGCGTCCGTTTCCCTTCTGTTTAGAGAGGTATATGGCAGTATGACTACAAGTGAGCACAGTTAAAAGAAGACAGTCATGGCTTAGTGCATGCTGTAAGTGGATTGCTGTCATCACTAGGGGGACTAGGGGGAAGATGAGATTTCAAACTAGCATTTGTCTACACTTGTGTTCCTGTGGGTATTTCAGCGCACAGCAGGTATTTCTGTGCTCTGCTTTGTTCCTTGAGGTAATAATGTTTTCATTCTCTGAATAAAGATTTGCTAGATTTGCTTTCCTGCAAGAAATTTTCCAGGGACTGGATCAGGACCTCCCTCTCTGCTCATGTCCTTGTCCTTAGAAATAGTACCCCAGATTAACAGGAAAGGGGTAGCACAAGAGGCAGGAGAATTCCAGACCCCCACTTGGGTTTTTCATTGTGTTTTGTCTGAAACAGCTTGGCCCTAGTCCTTCAGTCATTAGTTATGCAACCAAATTTTGTACATGTGAGCATGATCATTGATTTAAATGGGAACGCTCCCATTGGTAAAATAGTTCATATAACTTAAGTGTTGGAAGGACTGAATCCTGTGTAAAATGGTTGCGTTTTCAATGACTTCTCTGTCCTCTGTGTGTTTTTAAGCCATGGCCTGTCATTTTATTGGCATGTCAAGCTTTTCCTTGGAGAACTAATGGAGCTAGGAGACAGCAAATTGGTTCTTGTCTATTGCAAAAAGATGTGATGTATCTGCAGAAATGTAGTCTGCAAGACATGTAAAATAATCCTCCTATCCTACTTCAGCACTGATACAGTCTCAGCTGGAGTACTGTGTCCAGTTCTGGGCATCATACTTCAAGAAGGCTACAAATCAAGTAAATAGAGAGTCCAGAGGTGAGCAAGTAGAATAATCAGAAGTCTAGAAGACATCACTATGGATGCAGAGGATGTGGAGATGGCACAAAAGGATTTTGTTTAATCTGGAGGAGACAAAGGGAAACATGACAACAGTCTGCAAGTATGCAAGGGGCTATCACAAAGAGGAAAGGCTTAATCTGTTCTCCATGTGCATATAACAAAAAGAGATGAGCCTCACTTGCAAAATGGAAGACTGGTATCCCTTAATATTTTAATAACTTCCTAGTTTTAGAAATAGAACAGCAGTCAGCTTTTTGCCTGGAGAAGGATGGAGATGGTGGAATCTTCTTCACTGAAGGCCTTCAGACAACCATCTCCAGCTATGAATAGCCGATGCTGTGCATTGGCAAAGGGGTGGTTAGAAGACCTCAGGAGGTCCTCTCCAGCCCTGTCTTCTGTTAATGTAATCCACAAAATTCACAGCTACATTCTAAGGGCAGGAGTCTTATTACTGGGAGTAGAGAAATGGCAGAAAAGACCAAAACATTGTTTTCAGACGTTAAATGGAGCTTGTAAAGCATTGATAATGTTCTCTTTTGATTAGCGAAGGATGAAGAAACAACTTGAAAAGAAAAAGCACAAAACTGTAATATGACCCTTTCTGGGAAAGATTTCCTCCCTGCTCCAGCGTCCCTTTATCATTTTTCCCCCTGATCTTTGGATTTTATCTTGAGATGGGAAAATGGAAATGACATCACCAAGATGACATTAAAGCAGTTTCTCACTTCCAACCTTTTTTGCCAAAATCATTTAAAAACTATCATTTGTAACAATGATGTTCATAATGATGAAATTTATTTTCTTTGCCATGTCCAAAACACAAGTAGCAGACTTGAGAAGAAACAATATCCACTTTCATGTTCCACTAATTTGGCAGGAATAAAATCTTGCAAATTCTAGTGGAGCTCTTTTCAGAAGTGAATGGAAATGGAATCTAATGACTTTAAGTAATCTACTCAGGTTGCTGAGGCTGAGTGGAAGTACTTTTGATGGAGATCTGAGACTGAGTAGGTATATAAAAATACAGAAATGAAAATGTAATTTTCCTTTGTTATCACATGAAACAGCAGCCCCATATTGCTTACGGAGGAAGAAAGCTGCAAAAAACTAGGGAGAGAAATTAATGCAAAAGACTATAAAGAAATGGAGCTGTCTTGCTCCTTAAAAAAAAAGGGAAAAAAAGTTTAGCATGGATCCATATGGTGTGAGATTTCTCTTCTGTGACATTTTTATTAAGGTTATGTATATGACCGTTCATCTTCATTCTGCTGGTGCTAATTGCTGTCTATTGGACCCTTCGCTACTGTGTACAGAGAACACATGCTTCCCCTCGACACTGCCATCGCTGCGGGTGCACTGGGTTGTTCTGCTGTCCTCAGATAGGAACCTGCTGCTGCTGCTGCTCGACCGCAACAGCTGGGAATATTCTGCTTTTAAAAGCTTATCTTGTTGATACTTGAGTTGAGCTATTACACAGTGGAACAAGCAAACAGAATGAATGGACCCTCTGCGGGCAACTTATGGTAACAAAAAAAGCTTCCATGTGCTTTTGAATGTGTCTCTTGTCTTGGAATTGACAGTGATGTTTAGCATAGATGTTTCCTGCGAAGAAAATGTGATGGTATAGAGCCAGGAGCAGGCTAAAAAGAAACATGCACAGAAGACATGTTCAGCACTTAAGCTTCTTTGCAACTCGAAGCAACATTTAGAGACCAATTTTGCAAAGGTTTACTCATGCGAATGGCCCCACTGAAATGCAAGGGGCTGCTTTTTTGTCTACAATGGCTAATTTGATAAAGAATTACTTTTATGCACAAAATGAGTATGTAAAACATATCCCCTCAATCTTGTATAAAGCTTTTAAGAAATCATCCTGAGAATAAGGTTATTTATTTATTAGCATTAGGTCCACGCACACACATATATATTGCATGTACAAGCAGATCAGAGCAGAGAAACATAAATATTCCCATGTTATGGATGGACCACCCAGAGAAATACAGAAATCTATTAATTTTGCTTATCACTTAGCCTCCAATTTAACAAAACATCTAATAGTGTCATGAATTTTTCTGCCATGAAGGAAGTGTTACAATCATCTAACCTGACTTCCTACATAATGCAGACTGTAGAATTTTCCCAAGCAATTCTGACTTGCACGTCCATGCATTTTAGTTCAAACTGTAAAAGTTAGTAGCAGCAATGAGAATAATTACCAGACTTAGGTTCATGCAATTAATGAATCTTAAACTGTTACCTTCTTAACACATTGCCTTTCGTGAATGGTGCTGTGCTTAGCCATGCCCCGAACTACACACCAGTCTGACTACAGACTCCACATGACCTCTAGGCAGGAAAATCTCTCTTCTGAAGCCTTAATGGAGGTGTTGTCTGAGCAAGCACAGACCCTGAGTGACATGTGCATTATTCTGTGCGTGGACGAACATCTGAAAATTTGGCTCTCAGACCACACTGGGCAATCTGTGAGAGTTGAACTTGACACCTAACAGCCAGACTTACTTGTAACTTTGGTCTCACAGTGATGGTGATTCCTGCTATACAACCGCTGTTTTAACCTATTAACCTTAGCTAAGTGGCCAGTTCTAGCTGGCATAAGAGATCCGTGGATACACGGTTTCTTTTCCCACATTCTTGGTGTCAGTTTTGGCTTAAGGAAAAGCTATTGCCTTCCCCTTCCCCACCACTTCTGCCTTATGCCACTTTCTCATTTGTCATTATGCAACTGTTTACAGCGTTATGAAGTAAACTGGATGAAGCTTAGAAGTAAATCCATCTATTTTCTTGTTCTGTTAAAAAAATGAGAGACTTTCTTAAAGGGGCATTGATACATTTTGAAAAAGAAATGTAGTTTGGAGCCAATATGAAACAACTTCCTATTTTCCACTTTTATCACTGTAATGAAAAATTGAAAATTATTTGCATCTGAAAAAAATAATTTCAATAGGTGTACAGGCTACTTGCAGTCCCTGCCACTACTTAATCACTTTCTAATTACTATATTTAGTTCGTGTTTGAAATGAAACTGTTTCCAAAGAAAGCACTGAGAACACAGAACTTTGAAAATGGAACATCCCAATTATCCTTCAATTTCTTTTCTTAACTAAAAAAAATTACTTTAAGTCAATGAAAAATTATTAATTTTTGGACACCTTTTCTGAAAATAATTCATTTGCATATTGTTAATATTAATGTTAATATTAATATTATTTCCCTATACCTCATTAAGAGTAAGTAGCACCTCAAGAGGCTAGCCAGCAGTAACAAATACATATATTTGTGCCCATGCATGTATAAGTTAGGGTGGAGATACCTTAACAGGTTACTCTGAGGAGGAGCTCTCACTTACTGGTCAGAGAGATAAATTTGCAAAGGATACCAAGGTTACTAACAATTCCAGAAATCATTACCAACACAAACCTCAAAAAAACCCAACAAAAATACCCAACAACAAAAAATAACGTACTATTTGTTTTAACAAAGATATAAACCTGCCGCTGGTCAAAAGGCTTCCTTGTCACTTTCTGAGCGCTGCTGTAGGGTCCTGGCCAAATTCCTTGTGGCACATTTTGATTTGGGGCTGTGATGTTGCCCAGGTGGGGCTAGATGCAGCATCCCACAGTTTTTTGCCAAAACCAGTTGTTTTGTGTGCTGTCCATCTTCAGGTTTGCCCCAGAGTTGGCTGCATTTTAGCTGACCAGGAAAGTGGTTCTTGTGTTCACGTTTTTATTTAACAATATTGTTTGCTGTTTCTCTGGGACTATGCTATGTAATCTTTAAATTTCTGTGGCTGCAAATGCACCTAAAAGTTAATCCTGAGTAATATTTTGCTGTCCTTTTCTTCATCTTCTTTCCTTCCTTGTCCCTACCATCCTTTTCTTCATCTTCTTTCCTTTCTTGTCCCTACCATAATTGTGTCTTTTGTTCTTATTTGAACACTTCTTGCCCCACAGGCTTCTGGCATGAGAAGTCAAATTATTACCTCTCTTTGTTCCCATGTACAAGAAAACAAGGACACTGTCCTTTCTTGGGGAAGGGAGGACCAGACAACACATTTGGATAAATGCCTTGCCAGCTTTTAAATGTCTTGTTAAATTCTGTTAATGTTTCTCTGCCATGCATGAGGCTTGCATCAAGTGCCTTTTTCAACAGCATCACTGTAGACAACCATTTATCAGGTGTATATTGTATGGCAGCGCGGTGTTTGGAAATTCCATTTGCCATATGTTATTCATGATCCTTGCTCACAGCCTTCATTTGTCAGGGGATTTAGGTCTCAGCTGTGTTTAGTTTTTGGGGCTTGAGAACAAGTTGACCCACAGGCAGACACCTAATGATATAATTTGTTCAGTGCAAAAGGTTTGACTGCCCTCTATCAACCTTTATGCAGACAACTCCTTTGAATACAGTAATGGATGACAATATCAAAAGCATAAATCTCGGCAAACTTCAAGGTTTCCTGGAAAACATGACTCTTAAACTTTAGGCACATAGACATTTGGCACAATGTCAGAAACTTTCTGGACTATTCATTTATCCAACTCTGGCCAAAAATAACCAAAGACTCTATGTGTCTGTTGATTTGTTTTGAAATCCATTCAAAACGGCAAAGAAGTTAAAAAGTAAGAGACCGGCAATTGAGAAACAAGACTTCTGAAGTATGAAAGATCCTTTTCTATATCTTACAACATGTGGTGCTAACAAGCCAGGTCATGTCCCTCGTACAAAATGCTTTCTGTGAACTTAGTGTGGTTAAATTAGCAAGTAGAAATGACATAGCTGAGGTTCCTTATGGTTTTAGAAAGTAGTAAATAAAGGCCTTGCCGGAGGAGCTGCTTTGGAGGCAAAGAACACACTGATGACTGTGGGCTCACCCCCACGGGCAGGACAGCACGGTCAGGGTAATGGTCTTCTCCTTAAGCCCTGTTGACTTAAAGGGTCACAGTTTCCCTTTTTTTACATCTGTCCCATTCTTAACTTTATGCCTCCTGTGTGACATCCCCTGTTTTTTTATTCTTCCTCTTCTATGTATGCTGCTTCTGCTTTCCCCTACACTACCCTCACTAGCGGGAGGAGGAGGAGAAACCCATCCTTCTGTTCTCTACTGAGCCTCCCCTTGTCTTTCCCCTTGGCATGCATCTTCCTCTCCTAAGCAGAGGGGGAGGTCAGGAGGCACCACAAAGCTGCACTTTCTCCTCCTGTTTTATCTTGTCGTTCAGGCCTTTTGTTGCCTGCCTGGGAGGACCTGTTGCTTGTGCCCTTGACAGCACAAGATGTGTTGTCACTGTTTGGTTGGACCTCAATCCTTCCATCCCCATTAGGTTTAATTTTAAATTATAAAGAAATGGGAGAAAATTAAGCTTTTTTTCTTTTTCTTTTTCTTTTATTTTTGTCAACACAGGTTTTTTAAGCAACTTTAGTACCACCATAGACACATGAAGCTGGCTGCGCTATTCCTCATCTTTCCTGCCACATACCCAGCATCTTTTTTAACAGCTTGAGGTTTTCTTCATTAAATCCTTCTTCGCTCTCATTCATGCCAGAATGCTTACATATCCCAACAGGAGTAATCAGAAAAGAAGGGCATTTATTATAATTTATGAAAAAGTCATTTGCTTTGTTACTGCTTCATGCTATTCCTCTTGTATTGAGTAGATGAAGGAGTTAAAGTATTTCACATCTACAACAGCCTTTTTTGTCTAAGCAATGTTTACAAAAAAAAAAAAAAAATCCCTTATTTCTGTTTGGAGCCCTTGGATGCACTGTATAATCCTGGTAATAGTGCCAATAGCAGTAATAAAACAACAAAACATAGAGTAGATTTCCCAAAAACACAGCACATAGACTGCACAAGTCCTTGCAAGGGATTTGTGACAAACTGGCCGACAAAAGGAACGGTATCCTCTGAGTTACAGCTGCTTCTACAGATGCAGATCTGAAGATGCAACAAGGTCCCTCTCTGAAAGCCAAGCTGCCTGTGAAAGAGGCAGAAAGAAATACTATGCTCTGTTCTTGGACAGAAGATATTCTGTGGACTGCAAATGTTGGAGTATGTCTTTTAGGTACCTTAAGACAAAATACACTTCTTTCAGTGTGACTGTTCTACGTACATGAAACAAAGGTGGAGAAGGAAGGCCAGCTGGCTGTGAAGAATAGGTAGTGGAGAAGAAGTAAAGACAGGAGCAGAACAGATTGGAAGGGAGATACGGAGTGAAGAGGGAAAGCAGGCAGCAGGTTTTAACTTTCAGAAGGCAGGACAGTAACTCCCAGCCTGTACGTAGTTTGGAGACTTCTATGTCTGTCTCAGAAATACATCTTCAGCATCGCCGAAGAAGAGTGTCTGTGTTCCAGAGCTTTTCTGTTTTCTCCAGTTATAGGAGCTCCTTTTCTAACAATCTAATGAAAAATACGTATTACTTCTCCCAATAAAAGATGCTTAATTTTTTAAATGAGCAACAAAGATTATTTCAATAAACATACAATGACAATACACGTGCATGAGAGATGACTAGTCTTACTTTTCCACATCAGGTGCTTACTGCAGCTGCTATGGCTGTGTTAACAATTCATGAACGTAGCTGGGCTTGTACATGAGTGTGACATCTTCACTAAAGAAATGATCTGGTACATTGGGCCCAGAAGGAGCAGCATCCTGTTGCCAAACAAGAATATCCATCTTGCTGTGTGGTCCTGTCAGGTAACTCGCTCTTTTACCAAAACGTCAGGTTTTGAGATAATGAAGCCATCAGCCATTGTGAGGATAAATATGTTGTCAAATGCTTTCAGCATGTAAGTAGCTAACTAAGGAAAAGCATCATTGCTGCATTTTGACATTTGCAAATGGGAGACGTAGAGCTCCAGAATTTGGCACTTCTGAAACTGCAGAACATGTGTGTAGTTTGGCTCTGCTCAGAGCACAAGTTATCCCAATCTTCTTCTGTGAATTATTTGGCAGGCCTTCCTCCCCTGCCCCCACAAAACTGTCAATTTTCAATAGTAAATCTCAGCTCTGAATACTCCATCCTAATTCTGCATCCAGGCCTGATATAAATCAACTAGTTTCCTCCAGTGGACCTGTGCTGGTTTCTGCCAGCTCAGCATCCGGCTCCGAGTATTTCGTCATACGCATTGTCCTTCTGGTGTGACCAGCCCTTGCTCCCCTCTAACTACGCAGAGTGATAAGCGATAGTAGGCATGCCTCGATGTCCTTATCGCAAAGGAAACTCCTTCTTTTCCTTTCAGGTTCCCCGTACAGTCTGGCAGGACCGCTCTGCCCTCATTCATCTCTGTCTCATCTTGAAACCCCCACTAAGGCACAGTATTGCCAGGCACTTTCATATGTTATGGGGAGACTTTATCCCAGAAAACAGATGACTGGTAATTGATTCTGGGTAAAACATTTCTGCCCCTGGCTAATCTGTGTCAGGGCAAAACCAAGGTACACTGAGGGGGTCCATTGCAGAGCAGTGGCCGCCAGCCTGTTCTCCTGTAGAAGGCTCTGGTCCCTTCCAGAGAAAAGGGGAAAACTCACTGAGAAAAAAAAACTATTTACTCTTGTGAATGTGAACGGGAAAGCTTTAAAGTGAACCAAGATGAGAGCGGAAAGCCTCTTGCAGTGTCTGGTTCATGAAAGGTATTAAAAGGTCATATTCACTCAAGATACCAAACGCTGAGAGCTGGTGGAGTGACAGCGGGCGGCAGGAGGGATTGCATCTACTGCCGCTTAGGGAGGTCAGGCCAGATCCCAGCCCCAGCAGCGCTTTCTTCGCAGGTTGACTACCTCTGCTTTCAAAGGGAAATGATGGCAGTTGCCACCTGCAACCTATAAGAAGTCAAAAAAAAAGAGAATCTTTTTCTGAAACAACCTTTGGGAACCCCAAAGTGAGGGGAGTGGGCACAGTGGAAGTGAAGGGATGAGATACAAGAAGCACGGTCCTGCTCAGCATTTCTGCTCTGGACTTAGCCCGGCTAATAGGCCTAAAAAAACTTGAGCTGGGGCCTATTTGCAATTCTAAACAAATATTTACTCAGTCTTGTCAAGTTCATTAACTCTTCATGTATGCATCCTTACAGCCAAATCATCAGAAGCTGTTG
Organism: Sagittarius serpentarius; assembly: GCA_034782735.1. Taxonomy (NCBI): domain Eukaryota; kingdom Metazoa; phylum Chordata; class Aves; order Accipitriformes; family Sagittariidae; genus Sagittarius; species Sagittarius serpentarius. The sequence goes on from JAVKLA010000081.1 coordinate 23,785,030, forward strand.
GCTGAAGGCTGATAAAATGAAGAGCGAGCTTATTTTTAACATATATTTATATATGTCAGGAAAGTGTAAACTTTTCATTTCATCCAGCTTTTACTTAACAGATTTGGCATCTTTGGACTATGGTCTGTAAGCTGGCACACCAGCACTGCAATCGATGGACCTAAGCCGAGAAGTCCTTCTCAGTAATGCAGGCCTTGGCTGTTCACCTTTCAGCGCGTAGTTACCGTTTTAGACTCCCGATGCCTACTGCACAGTAAACCCCATCAAAACTTCCTTTATTCTTCAAAATCGCTAAGATTGTTACTTTAGCTAAGAATCATAAGTCACGGCAAACAGAAATACGGTAAATGTGCCATTATAAAGTAATCTATAGAAAAACACATGAAAATATTTCAAACAAGCCAGAAACATGCACTTTTAACACCTATAAATTGAATGAGAGTGCCTAGGAACAGCCTGTTACATTGGAGCCTAGTCAAAAAATCCCGCAAAGGAAAGATTTCATAAATTGTGCCCTGCCTTAATGACCTGAATCGGGGAAGAAGTGAGCATCAGGAAGCCTTGCTTTGGTTGCTAGCCGTGAAAGGAACTCAGCACCTCACCCTGTGGAAGGATTCTGTAACAGAAGAGTATTTATTCTTCTATGGACTTATCTACATATGAATTCAGTTGGATGCTAATTGTGTGTGCTGTGGAGGGGTGAACATATTATGCAGTTAGTATCTATTGACCACTAGTATCTTCTGCCTTTACAAGAATCCTCAACTTCAATTTTTCTTCTGATTCATACAAAACCAAATAATTCTTTCCTTCAGAGGTTTGCGGCGGGATGGACGCATGGTGAGGCAAATCCTCAGGGCAGTGACACATGCAGTTTACAACCACCTTTACTAAAGCAACGAACTATGGGCAACTTGCATTTCGTATCCTTCCAAGGGAAGTCTGGAGAATATTCCGCAGTGTTCAGTGATGTTTCCTCTATGTCTCTTCTGACACAGAGACCTGAGCTACATTTTTTTTTTTACTTGCTCTTCATCTTGATTGAGTTGGCTAATTCTGTTGGAAACTGCAAGGTTCAAACATGTATTTGTGATAGAAGATGCTCTGTCCCCTGCTGTCTCTGAAGCCAAGCAAGTAAGTAATACGCTATGCACACAGGCTGTGAATGTTTTTTGAGTGGCTGTAACCACTCTAGGAAATTTAGTGTGGGTTCCCTCACGAAAAAGACTTTCTTTCAGTGGGACATACAATAAACAAGGGAGTTCTGTGTTCAAGCTTGCTCCTCTGCTGGGAAGTCCCTGTCTCTCCCTCCAGCTGGTGCACCCTGCTCCTCCTTCCCTCACTTTTTGGAGGACAGTAAATGCACTTTAGGGCACAGTCCAGCAGGATGGAGGCAGTCTTGCCATGCAACTCAGTGGCTACCTGTCACATCTAAAGGTATCAGTGGCAGGCAAAAAGTAGTATTTGGGACTGGTGACTATAATTTATTTACCCTCTATTAAATCTGAGGCTGAAGTATCATGTGATCAAAAACCCTCTGGAAGACTCCTATGGCACTCGTAGCACCTAGTCAAGCCTGTAAGAGGAGATCTGTGGGGAAATGGGGAGGGGGGGTGATGGGACAAATGGCTGTGAGTCTTGAAATGGACCACTCCTCCCCACTGGGAGAGGGAACATAACCAGCACGAAGGTGAGTCACTATAACTGTGTCCATTTAATACCTTGAGCAAAGTGGTTTTTTTTTCCTCATGGCCTTCCACAAGCCTCTGATTGCCCCCTGTATCCTCACCATCATCCCACAAAAAGGGCAAGCACCCTGCCCGGCCAGGCAACGCCAGCACCAAGGGCTCTGCCTCCTCCAGCCAGGCTGAAGGGGAGGGAGCCGAGAAGAGGACATGCTGATACAGGGGAAGCAAAGGAAAACAGAGGGAGAGAGATGTGAAACCTGATCCATCTAATAACATCAAGACAGATAGTGATTTTCCACTCTATCTAGTAGGTCAAACGATATTATAATGCAGTGTTAGAGAAAAAGAAGATAGAAATATTTTCATTTTCTCTCAGAGTCAATATTTCCCTAGTTGGAAATTAATCACTGTAAAAGAAGTTTAAGGGGAATCTGTCAAGGTTTATTTAGGCTTCAAAATAACTTTTTAAAACACTGGCTTTTGTTGTTGTTGCAGGTTTAGAGGTCAGAGTTTCTCTCCACAGCATTCTTCTCTTGACAAACGATCTTTGCAGCAGCCAGCCAGGTATTTTTTTATTTTAAAGTGACTTCTTGTGTGTCCTGCCATAAGCAAAACTGTGCAGATACAGTGGAAAAGGTAGAGCATCCACAGTCAGCTTGATTAATGTCCTATAAATCAAACGAGATGTCTTTCTTTCTTTCTGATTTTTTTTTTAAAATATCATTGCAGTGAATCTTCATCTACCAACCTGCCACCTCATTCTGAAGAAATTAAATTTTGAATTTAGGTAACGCCTTATGAAGTTGCTGTTATTAACTCATGGAAACCTTTAGTAGAATGCCCGGATTAATGGCAGCTGGCCATTACCTGTGCAGGTCATTGAAGTTTGTCATCTGGAAACTAGTTGTAAATTGCAAGATGAGCCTGAAAGAATACATCTGAAGAAAGGGTGAGAAGAACATTTCTATCTATGAAATAGTATTAATTGGTCTTTTCACTAGACTCTTTATCCCTTTCAGACACAGAAATTCAAGATGAAAAAGATATACTAAAACAATTAATCTCTCCCCATCAGCAATGTCTAAACTGGATTACTTAAGCAAAGTTTGAGCTCCGTTTTATAGCTGCTTTTAGAAGCAGCCTGGATCTGGAAAGGAAGGGAGTGCCTCAAGGAAGCATCAAAGAGCACAGCTTTCCCTCTGTCACTTCCTTCATGAAGCTGAATCAGATTGTGCCCCGCACACCAGAAATACCCCTCAAAAATCTGAACAATTCACCAGGAGGGCTGTTAAGATCAACAGCGGGAGCAAAGCTGGCTGCGCCTCCCTGTGACTTAACCACAGTGGAAGGCAGGAACCTCACTGAGGGCCTGCGACTCTGAAATGTTATTTCTTCTTATCATACATCAGAGCACATCTGTAGAAGCTTTCTAGCCGAGATTCCAGATGTTTTGGTTCTCTTTATCATCATGCATTGATTATTTCTTGTTTGTTCAAGGCTTTTTTATGGTTTTACATTTTGTTTCTTCAGTGACGACTTTAATTATTCGGCAATAGGCACTTGTTATTTCGCTAGACAATTTTAATGTTCTGTTGTTATACTCCAAGGGAGCTTTGCAAGTTATTAATAAAAACATTAATGCGAAAATAAAATTTTAACTCTAAATATTGTTGCTGCAATTTTTTGGCACTCCTTATTTAAAGAACAGCTTCCCTTAAGAATTTACCTAAGAACTACGAAGATTTTGGAAACGTCTATTGTAAATTTGGTTCACTGTGAACATAATGATCCTTCTTTATCCTATAAACACTGGAAGATAGTAGATCTTTCCCTGGGAGGCAACTGGAGCAAATCACTGTGACATTTCTTATCTGGAGGCTCAGAATCAAACTGGGACACAAAGTGCCTCCCAGACTGCCAGAGCCTCCCTTGACCAAAGCACTGCACAACTTCACACAGGTTGATATAAAATCTGTTTCCTACAACTGACAGCCACTGTTTTATGCTGAGGGCTTAAAGCCTAATCTACCTAATTCCAGCTACACAAAAGATGACCGCATGTGCTTCCGTGTGTGTCTTGTTTGTTTTGTAAATATTCGTCTATCAGTGAATTACTGACACCAAGCAAGGAGGGCTCTCTCTGTCTCATCCACTTCAGCAGAGTATTGCCCGTGGTTGCCGAACGCGCTCCGTGGGTCTGCACGATGTACGGGTGGGCTGTTTGCCATAAAGCACCGTTACTTTGTAAGGAACATGGTTTCGCCTCTCTACAGTTGGGTCTGGGCAGGGAAGGGTAAAACGGGGAGCAGGGGAAGGGTTGAAATGGAGGACCAGACTTTGAGTTCTCTGGAAACCAGGGATCACAAGCCATGAATCATGCAGTAAATACAGAGCCAAACGTTTGGATGAACAGAGCCCTTAACAATTAATTAATTGTTGACTTTAACTGCCTGTGCTGCAGATGTGCTATCATTTCTACAGAGCAGTCCCTCACCAATCTCTTTAAGTTGTTTACAAGTAATTGGTAAATGCAAAAAAGAAAAAAAAAAAAAAAGGTTCTCATATGGAAGTTTCTTCCACAAACGCATGGATGCGTGGGTGTGCACACAATAAAAATAGGAGAAAGGTTGAAGCCTGCATGATGTTTGATTTTATGAGAGTTTATGAATGTCCCCTGGAAAAGATTTCATGTCTTATTCTCCCCTGCTTCCTGGATTTTGATGTTTCCCATAAAAAAAGCAGAATATCCCTTCATTTACAAAATGAGTTGGATTTAACTCTATAATTTGTAAATATTTATACATATTTCCAAAGAATACATGGGCTGAACTGCATTTTTTCCTGATTACTTATATGCCTCAATATATCATCTTAGCTCCCACATCTTGTACTTGCAAAACTGAACTTTCAGATGAAAAGTCTGTACAAGATGACAACAAATTGGCAGATGGTTGCAAGTGGAACAATCTAAGTGGCATGCAATTCAGACCTGAACAAATGTGATATGAAGCTCTTTTCTATTACAGTTTTTCATGTTTGTGGCTGCAAAAGAGCTTTCTGATATTAGTCCCGAGTCCCACAAACACTTACACACATGCTTAACATTTTACACTATATTCAGAGATAAAGCTGTCCCACTGCATTCAGCAGAATTACTCCTGTGCAAAGTACCTTCAAGATTAAAGCTCAGGTGATTTGAAGCTTATATGCAACATGGAGTACAGACCAGTCATTTCATTTTTTAGAATACATTTCTTCCATTGATACTTCCTATGCCACCACAGGATTGAGGTGTATTTGCCTCTCTTAACTTGTAACACACTTATGCAAACGAAAAACGTCACAATGGCAAGAGGAAGCTGAAATACCCAAAAACCTTTGAAAGGAAGCTGAGGCAGGTGTTCAGAATCAAAGACATCACGTATGCTCGATCTAGGATCTGCACATAAACTCTGTTACTTGAGACGACATCTGCTTACAGTACTGGGTAACCTCACTGTAAGATCTTAAGGCACTTAATTCCTTTTTCAGCGAGTGACTCTGCAAATCCTTCTGAACAGGATAGGACGTGGTAATTGAAGCATTTACTGAAATGCAAAATCATTTCACTTTGATTTTTACATCATCAACCTATGACCCTTCTTTCACTCCACGTTTTCTGTTTCACTGTATTTGTGTGTTTTCCCTCACTCCTAATCATTAAAAGGGTATCAGTGTACATGTGCATAAATGTGCATTTCTGCTAGATTACTAAGAAATGGGTAGAAATCTGAGGAGTTTCAATTATTCAACTTGAAAGGTATTCATGAGCCTGACTGAAAGGAGGAGTGATTTAAAGAATGCTCACGACATTTGGAAAGTCAGGTCATATTTGCTAGTCAGTTTGGAGACACTTAAAAACAGATTAGGAACCTACATTTCTAACCACTTCAGAAAGCACCCATCATTATCTCCCTCTTTCTCCCCCTTGGTAGATGCGCGCAGAGGAGGAGACGTCTCATGACTCACCACGCTTGCTTCTGCAGCTCTGGACTGCAGAAAAGTTCACTGGTGTTTATAGGATGTTTGTGGTGACCCCCTGGATACACTCTCGTAATGAATTTCAGACCGTCTACCCAAGCCTTTCGACTATCTTTCCAATCTCACTGAATTCTTAACCTCACACTTCCTCCTGCTGCATGTCCTTCTGGGAGACACTGGATACTCGGGATGAAACATTTTAAAGCCAGTGCCCGCAGCCTTGTCAGTACGTCCAGCACAAGACCCTACTGTGTTGTTTATTTTAGTGTAAATCTCCACCCCCTTCACTTGCTTACAGGAAGGGCTTTTTCTTACAGATCGTAGCCCTGCACTTCAGAGAAATCTTCCTTCTTTACTTTTTCTGGGTCTTCTTTTTTTCTCACCAAAAGAGAGAGAACACTGTGTAAGAACAGTTTCACATCCTCTTTCACTGGGATACAAGGAAAAATACTCTTTTTCTGCTACTATACAGAGTCAATTACTATCATTTAAAAAAGAAATAACCCCGGCACCCTTACTTCTTCAGAAAGCCAGCCTTTAGTAAGCTGACCTAATAGAAACTGGAAGCCCTAACTAACCCCTTGGCTGATTCATGATTTATCTATGCCAGGTTGAAGTGTTCCACATATTAGCTGGAGGAAATACACTTCTAGTTTGTAATTTTGATGAATAGTTACTTAATTTATTTACCTTTTAATGCTCATTTTAGTCATTCATCATTATTTTGAAGACCTTTTACAAATACTGCCTTGAAACTTCTGATGAGTGATGTATTTGTAAAAGGAAAGCTGCACAAATGGGCAAAGTTAGAAAGAAAGTTCCCTCAAAGAGAAGAGCTGATGCCATCCCCCAGACAAATGAACACTAGTGATGGACAAAACAGACTGCACATAATAAAATACAATACCATTGTAGGTGGTTTGCTCTGGTCATACTTCACATTCCATGCTTATTTTACACGTGTCTTATGAACCATTAATGGGCTACTGCAACACCAAGCCAGTGTACCTCCTCCTCCAGACCAGAAACCAGTGGACAGGAGGGGAGTGTATCGTAAGGGAAGGTAGGTGACTCTGGCTTTATGGAGAAGCAGTCATGTGGAAATGATTAAATGATTTCAATACGCAGGATTATTTTTTTTCCCCTTAATGGCTTTTTAATAAACATTCTTAGACCATTGACCAGCATCACCTAATTTCAGCAGAGTACTATAAGCAGCAGTAGTATGTGTGATCAACTAGCAGGTTTTCTGAACCTTTAAAAGTGTGTTGTCTCACAAAGCATTGTTATTTTCCCTGTAAAGAGCACAGATTTGAATTGGCTCTACTACCCTGTTGCTTCTGAAGCAAATGGTGCAATGAGGAAGATGAAAATGCTGAATGATCCAGCATGATATTTAGGTCTCTGTCAAAAAAAAAAAAAAAATCAAGTTTAACATATTTCTGGGTACAAAAGATAGAGTTTCTAAGCACAGAGTGCTGGATGGGGTCTCAAGCCATTATTTTCAGGGAACACTTTGCTACCTGCTATTTAAAAGGTGGTGGTAAATAATTCTGAATCATTGTCTTTTAATCAACTCTGCAATAACAGGGAGAGAAGCTTAAACATTAAGGACTTTTTTCTCCTTCACCAAGAATAATGAATTGGTGAAATGACCTCAAGGGCAAAGTTGTTGGGACAAGGCTGAAGGTCAGTCAAGGAGCAATTAAATGCTGTCCTGTGGGAAAACGGTAAGTGCAGTCCCAAAGACTGAGCTAAAAAAGGGCTAAGAGTAACAGAGGTAGAGGAGGAGAACTTCCCCCTGCCAGCACCATTACGTAGTCTCACGATCTTTCAGGAAGAAGCCACAGAACAGGAGATCTATTAGGACTGTAATAAATACTGAGTTATCAGAGTAAGAGGGAATTTGGGTATAAACTCCAGATGGATTTAAAGCACAGGCTCATTACTCTCACCTCTCACAAACTCTGTAATAAGCCGATGCACACGAGTCCAGGACCTCAGTCAGCTGTAACTGTTCGTGTTAGCATGCCACAAGCAGATAGCTGCCTGCAGATGTTTGGTCTGTCTCAGTCCCTTCAATCTCAGTGACCTTGCCAAAGACAGCATCCATAAAAGCAAAATTAAACCGCATAATGTAATGGCAGACACTGCTTCTGCTGCGAGGGAGAAGCTAAAACAAGTCAGCCTCACTTACACTGAATTTGCTTGCCTCAAGTTACACACCTGTGCGGGGGTAAGGAACACCAGAGCTATACAGACAAAGTGGGCGAGGACTCTGCAGTCTGTGCCCTCGATTACGCGGCCATGTTTCTACTAGTAAATCAATGCCAAGGACTGTTCCTGCAGACACGAGTCCGCTCAGCCAAGCTGTTGTTCGAGCTGTTCCTGGCCGTCTGCAGGAGCCTGATCCAGCTGAAGGTACCCTTCCTCTCGCCTTGGGCATTACCCGGAGGTCAGTGCGTCAGGGAGCACTCCAGCTACCCCGCGTGGGAGGTGAGGGAGTTCCGCCATCCCCGTGCTCCCTGGTAGCCCCATTGCCAGGGAGCGGGTTTGCACACTTACCTACCTGCACAGGCACAGAGACCCTCTAGGAGATAAGGCATTATGAATCCTGGTCTGAAGGCGAGATCAACCTCAACAGGAATGAAGAGGTTACTCTGTCTTTCTGTAATGAGAGACATAGGGCAACAGCAAACACGCCACCTTATCTGGAATTTGGGGTTTTGGTGGTTTTCTGGAAGGTTTTTTTAAGGATTTTTGAACCACCTGCAAATCTTTTGTACTAGTAACTCTGGTACAGGACTGTCTCTGAATAAAAGACAGACACACAGCATTACTTTAAGCTGAGGGACAGCAGGATGGGCAAGAACTCCCCAGCCCAGTACCACCACAGCAAGTCTAGCTCCCTCCAGCCGCCAAGTCTAGTTAGAGCCACAAAGCAAGACTCAGGTTAAGAGAAACCTGCTGCTGAGGCAAGGTAGCACACTCAGTTACCCTCAGCCTAGCACAGAGGCAGCGATCTAATAAATAGCCGCAATAGCATAAAGCATGCTATGAGCTGCAAAGCCCACCTGAGAAGAAACACGTACGCAGAAGCTGTGACTAGTTCCCTTGTGAGCAGCTCGCAGGGCTTGAACTAACCTGCATCAAACCAGGACAAGAGCATCTCTGTTACACTGCAGTACCGATATGCCTCAAAAGTTCTGGGTTTCATCACACCAGTTTATACTTGGAAGAATGAGTATAGCTGCACTTGGGATGAGCAGAACCCTAACAACATACTTACTTACCCAAATGTTAACTTTCTCCCCATTTCTCTTCCCTCCCCCCCAAAACCAAAAACATATGGCACAGTGATCCCAGCAGGCTTCTTCCTTCCCATGGAAAAGAAGTTTTTTTTAATTTTTCCCCTAAAACTTCAGGGGCAGATGGGCGTCTGAAGAGGTAGATTATTACCTACACAGTGTTAAAACCCCTATTATGTTCTCCGTGGTGTAAGAAAGCACAAAGAGAGAGTAAGAGCTAGAACCTCCTCCAAGCACAACTCTGGACACCTGCCCTCGATATCTTCCATTCTCTTTCCCCACCCTTTTTCTTGTGAAGGACCTGTCAGCCCCATACTACTACAATCCTTCTATATCAAACTAGCCCACTATCATTCCCACCTAGGACCCAGAAAGCCCTACCTATAAAGATTTATCTTCATATTTACATACCTAAGTATACATTTGCCAACGCACCTTCAAAGCTCTAGGCCTTATAGATTTCTGGAATTTAAAAACTATTAAAAAAAAAATACCACAGAGAGCAGCCAATAAACAAATCCAAACTCCTTCTATTATTTGAAGTCCCCCCAAACAAAAACCCAGACTCTTTCTACCAGCACTCAATTCAGTTCCATCTATTTCCTTTTCCTTTTTCTAATCCTCTTTTATGCCCATCAGCTGGTCCTTTTAGTGTAACATGGCCCAGCTGCATCTGCACCACTACTATTTAACCCCTCACTGGCTTCTTCCATGCTTCAGTATATACAACAAAGAGGACACAGGCAGGGACTTATTGGTTGCTGTGGGTAGTCTTATCTGAGTTATCATTTTTTTTTAAATACCTTATAGGCTATTTTCTCTCCTTTTTTAGTGTTTAAAGGAAGAAAAAAACAATGAATATATTTGGGCATAGATAAAAATTGCCTTAGATCTGAACCACAAGCATAAAAACTGGGTGCCAAGCTAGCCAGTTTACTCACAGGCTGGTGATACCCTCAAAAACAGTGGAACTTGATCACAAATCTGCCTGCCTGAGGTTATCATCAATTCAGCTTGTCAGTCTCAATGTGTTATTTACTTGCTTACAAATTTCTTCCCTTCTTTGTCCATGTTACAGATTTAACAAGTAGAAAATAATCATAACCAGTCATTAGAATATACTTGGACAATGAATTTTAAAGCTTTTCTTCTCTTCTGAGGATTCACTAGGAAATTTAGGTCCAGTTAGGCTCTTTCCTGGGAGGAGCCATTTCAATGGTTGTTTGAAGCAACCCTGGATTTAAAAACTTTTCATTGTACTGTAGTCTGTCCAGACTAACGGGAGTAAACATTTCACATATTGCTATGAAGCATTGACCTCTGCTCATATAATTCTCGCTTTATTGTAAGGATTTGTTAGTAATTCAGCAACAGACACTATAGCAAGGGCATTAGATACCTGTATTTGATTAACATAACAATTGAGTAATTAGACACAGTGAGATGTGAGGATTCCTGGGATATGAGTATTAAAACCAATCCGAGATACTTAAAGAATGTCTTAGGTAGTTATGTAATTTGGAAATCTTTACCACCAAGTCACTCCACACCTGAAAGTGATTCATTTTTGGGTGCAGCATTCACGTAATTCCAATTCAGGGAGCAAATTTTCTGGGGTTTATTATTACTATCTCAGATTGTACCTCTATTTTTGTATTTTGACAATGCTAGGATTCTGTAGCACAGTTTAAGAAACATCGAACTAATCCAGGAATACAGTCCTGGCCCTAGAGGTGGTGTTAGTTTTTGCTCTTCATTCTGTAAAGATTCATTCATTTGCTTAACATATGGGTTATGAAAGGTCATTTTTGCCCACCACAACACTTCCCCTAACTTGCAGAGTAAATTCAGGTATGAATATAAGCAAGACCCTAATAAGATAGCCAGAGCTACTGGCTGGACTGAGCTCTAGCCAAAGATTGCTGTTTGGGGATTTGCACATTTTTAACCATCAGGGTACCTGAAGCCAGGTATTATTTTCATGAGACTTCAGCACTGTTCTCAGCAATCTAAGATGAAAGTTCTCAAATTCTTCTGAAAGGTAGTCAATGCAAAAATGTCTGTCTTATGTATAGGTCCTGACTTGCTGATTTTTAGGCATGTGGGTATGTTATTTTTCTTTACATTATTTTTCACTCTTTGCACTGTACAAAACCCAATATAAACAACAAGGGAGAGCTGATCATCTTAGCATGTATAACAGTGACATTTCTATACACAAAATGCTCTCAAATGTGTAATACAAAGAATTTAAGAAAGATATATATTTCTTAACTATCTAAATTATACTTATCAGCATTTTTAGTTGTAAGACAAATGTTAAGTTTGTTATGTTCATCTTGTGTTCTAGATAACTAAGGAGTTATACTAAAACCTTCAAATAAACTGAATTTAATCCCAATCAAAAAGTCACGCTTTGAGTCAGATGTGATGTCAACTTTGAAATAACAGTATTTCATTATGAGGTATTGTTTATGTTTTATAGAGTTCATAGGATCTTTGTGAAAGCAAAAATCATGAAAGCTCCTTTCTGAAAGAATTTGTATGTATTATATTTATTTAGAGCTAAGCTTTTAGTTGCTTTCTGCTGCTCTTTTCATCTAAAAGAATAGCAAGCTCTGATTTGAACAGCAAAAATATCATGTTGCCTGAAAGTCAGGCTCCAGGTTTCCATTTGGAATGTGTAGGACAAAGTCTGTTGCAAATGTTCTTGTGCAGAGATTTAATCAGTTCTTTCCTAGTAAATTATGAAGAGAAATATTCTCAGCAAAGCTGAGATACAATATTAGAGTGTGATCCACCCACTCACAGCTGTCTTTTAAACCAGTTTCCTAACTAGAAGCTACTGTTCCTCTGAGTTAGCATGACTTGATGTGAACTACTTTTTCTTATTTGCCTTTTGTCATTTGTCCTGCACTAGAAAGGAAGTGGAGATAGCACGAGTTGGTGGAAACCATCCCGAAGCACTCAAGATCGCAGTACCACCACTGCCCATCCGTTATTAAGAACTCAGAATAAGGCAGGACTGTTACAGGACTAATGTTTGCCTGAGTTTCTGAAACCACCATCTATTTAGACAAACCTGAGTGTTAGTCTGTATAGGCAGAGTCCCCAAACGGTTACGTAATCTGTACGATTTAGAGCAATTTCTGAAAAATAAACCTTGACGAGAAGGTGTCCTGGAGGTTCCTGTAAGCAGAATGGTATTATATGCTATGCTGCATAGTGTATCAGGCTTCGGCCAAAAAATCCCACAAGATCAGCATATTTTAAGGTGGTTTTTTTTCTTGCTTCTTGTTTCTTTTTCTTTCTAGGAGCAGCAAGCCAGCCACCAAGCACTGGTATTTTCACTTCTCTGCCAAGAAATGCCCCTGATGAGGGGCACAGAAACAAAAGATAGTTCTGAAGATCTAAAAAATAGCTGAATTCACTTTGGCTATTTAATGAAGGTTGTGGTTGACTGGGACTTCCTTCCCTGGCCTTATTCATCCTTCTCAAGAAAAACAATGTTTGTTATGCTCCCTCTAACTACCACTTCCAAGAAAGTGAAAATAAAAAAAAGCAACAGCATCCTCAAAGGGAGGACTATTACATATTTTTGGCAGTAAGCTGCTTCCAGATTGCATCTATTTTTTAAGTATTTTCAAGGTCCAAGAGTAGGGGGACTCCCAGATCCCACATTAGTTCAAAGAGTTAAAACATTCAGCAAGCTAAACTCCTTGCTTTGGCATGTCTATCAAAGTCTTTGAGCCTTTAATGTAATTGAAAACAATTGTCCCAGTGGGGAGGTCTAACACTCTGACCAGTTGCAGTTAAATGCTTGAACTGCCTGAGAAAACTAGAGGGGTTATAAGAATTCAAGGCTAAACTACATGACACTGTTCTGGTGATAATAATGTTCCAGAATTTATATTTATTAATATTGCCTTCTTTTGGTCAGACTCCCACAGGAAATCCTGAGGAGTACATGTCTCTGGCATGTTTTATCTTAGATAGTCCCATCCTTGCGGTATTGCGTGCTGATAGCAGGACAGAAGAGTACCTTTGAAAATCTCTGGTCTTTATAGAAGCTGCGGATGACAACAAACAGGACCTTCAACACTCTGGGAAGACAATCCATCTACTTTCCTTAGTTATCATTAAAATGTCTTTTAGACATAGGTCATAACTGGAAACCTATAAAGGATGTCTGTGTATTAGGCACTTCCCACAAAGCCTGGTCTCTTGCGATTAAAATTTATCACATTGTTCTTCTGGTTACAAATACTGCTGATATATGTCATTACTGCAGAGCACTGCTCATAACATTTTGACTTTACTCCAAACATTTTTTTAAATTCTGAGTTTCCCCTAAAGAACCCACTCCTGAAGTTTTTAAAGACACCCATTACTTTAAAGTTTTTAAGCCTATGTTAAAGGTTGTTAACTATTTTATTTTCCTGTTAAACATTCACTTACACTGACAAATAGCTTGATGGGAAACTTCATGTTCCCCTCTCTGGTCCCTGGGATGTAGCAAAAGCAATTATGGTGGATAAAATCATACAGCTTTATCTTAAAAGCCCTGTCTTGACTAAGACTAGTGTCGCTAACATTGTATCTTAGTGGTGTTCTCTTTGAAAGACTTACGGGGTTCACTTTTGTAAAAATTTAAAGTAATTTTTTTATTTGCATGTTTACTGGAGAGGAAACACAGCATAATTATTGTTTTACTCTAGCCTCCTTGCTGGAGTGAACTTATTTGCTGTAAGCGATGCTAAATCTCTAGCCATGGGCAGCAAAGTCCATTTTTTGCCAGTCTCTCTAAGAAGGAAACATTTATAACGTCACACCACATACTGCTTTTCTGTGTATGTGTGTATGCATGTGAGTGTGTCTCTGCCCAAGCCCTTAGCTGTTGAACCCCTCGATCAATTTTAACAAAAACTGACCCAGCAGCAGCAGCAGACACACAGGCCAAAAAAAAAAAAAAAAATCATTCACGTTTCATGGAAATAGTTGATTAGGTAGAGAAAAGAAACTGTATTACACTGTTCCTGAGGAGAAAACTGATACCTGACCTTTTCTTTCACGGGACATTGAAGAACCCGCTTCACAGCACAAACCTTCTTTCACTCGGCCGCTCCCGAGTCTTCTCTATCTGCACAGCTGGAGCACGTAAAGAAGCAGCACAAGTGTTCCCTTCGCCTGGTTTGTCCTGCTGGAGACAGAGGGCTGTATTTCAGTATTGTTTACTCCATCAGTATCAATGTACTTACCCGCACAAGTGGGTCACAGATTTCTACACCTATGCTGTGGCATGAGACCAGGTTAGGCCTGGATGCCGTTAGCATCCAGACTACGCTTCTGCTACTTACTACTTACTACTTACTTACTTACTGCTGCAAGGAGTAGCTTAGTCTGGCAATGAACAGGCAGAGGACAAAATAAGGACTGATGCCGGAAGGTAACATTCGTTTCAAGAAGTATCAGTTTGCAGGCATGAGCCAAGGAATGTTACAGGAGTGAAAATCTGATGTAGAAACCAAGTAAAAAAGCCCACATTTTGCATTCAGCACTCACCATCTTATTCTGAGAAGCACTACAGCCAATTTATTTCTTAGAAAGCTAACTTCTTTACTTGCCACTCACCTTCTCATATCTGCTACTTGCTGTCTCATCCATCTTTTCTACTTCTCTTTGCTTTTCTTCGTTTGACCAAAGAAGTCACCGTTCCCATCAGAAAGACATCTTGTCTTCTGCAAGCTAGGGAGTACTGCACGGGGAAAAAAAAAAAAGGCTGAAAATGACAGACATCTCTGCCCCATCTGTCTGATTCTTCTCACTAAACAATATATTTGAAAAATATAGGAAAAATGAAAAACAAAAGATAAAAGTTAAAAACTAAAGATAAGCTGTGCTTTCAGATATCCGAGCACAGAGAGAACTGGCTCTTCTTGCATCTTTGGATTTCACAGCATCTTAAAAAAAACAACCAAAACCAACCCTTCACCTATGCTCAGGAAATGGAGACATTCCCTCTCCTTGTTCCCAGATGGCACCGCAGCAGTTTCTATAAAACTAGTGACAGAAAAAAAAATCATTTTGCTGATGTGTGAATAGGCTGACGCCTGATCCAAAGAACATTAAAGTCCCTCTGGCATGACTGCCAATGCCTGCAGTGGGCTTTGGATCAGGCTCCACGGGATACTCGAAAGCATTCAAAAGGAAATTATTTTCCCCTGTCATGCCCTCCTCTCTGCAGTTCCCACAAAGAGCACAGCTCACTGCCTATTTTGACAGAAGCCCTGGAAACAGCATGTATAGTATTAGAAAGCCAGATGATGGAAGGCGCTGGATTTTGCCCTTTGATACGTTTCCAGTAGAAATGTGTTGGTTCCCTTCCCCTAAATTTTTTTGGATCAATTTCATGTAGAATTGGGGGCCTTTACAGGGACAAGCAGCCCCTCTCCCTTTACACCGAAGGTGCTCCAACACGATGGCCCTGCTGAGCTCTGGTGAGAAACACGGTGGATGGTGCCTCAGGGACAAAGGCTGCATGATCGTAGGGCCAGGAGGTCCAAATTCCAGCTCCACCCAGAGACTTGGGGGACTCCCAGTGACTCAGACTGGAATGGGACTGCCTCGGAGAGAGAGGAAAAGAAGGTGGATGTAAAGAGAGGGAAACTCGGATCCAGGCTGGATTGCATGGGGGGCCCCCCGCACATGAATACAAGAATTCCACTGGCCTTGTGATGTTTTGAAAAGTAAACTAAGGAAGAAAGACCAGAAACTTCAAAGAAATTCCTGATTTGGAAATTGTCTGATGTAAAAGGTGTTAGCGTAGAGGAGGGTAGAGAAATAGCCTGTTCTCAAAGGCACTCTCCAAGAGGTCAAATGTTGGTCTGGCTCATATGGCCGTTTTTTCCAGTTGTACAGTATATTGTGTAAACTAAATATAATGTAAAGATGCAAAAGCTTCCAGAAATGTCATCGTACAGACATTTGCTTGGATGCAATCCATGATTATGTGAAAACATTTACTTTGAGATCTAAAAGCTATGGGTTACGTGGGTGTTCTGTACATTTTGCGTTGGAACTTGCACTATAGAGCCAGAAAAGACTGGGAATCTTAATTTGAAATTACTTGCATTGGTGTACTGGCCTGTGCTGTACCCAAATGTAAATGCGGGTGAGAATATGTGACAGAAGAGGATAGTTCACAACCTGTTGGAAAGAACTGCCAGAAACCTTTACATGTAGCTGGGACCTCAGTCAGATCTCTGCTGCCATTCTCATGCTTGCAGTTGCCCCCAAGAATGGGTTACTAGAAAATCTCCAGACCAAGATATGGGTAGATTTTTCAAAAAGGATGATACTTGTCTGACTTTTGAGCTGGGCTTACCAGTAAGTTCTCACATGATAGGGCACCCATGACATTAGGCTCAGGTAAGGTTGTGCTTTTCAAGGGGCAGAGGCCAGGAAACACCTTTTGAGAAACCACAAATGAATAGCAGAGTTATTCTATTAAATCATCACCTTGCAACTCCTGCAACAAGCATGAAAACAATCGGACTTTTTCAGTCCTAAGCATATACTTGTGATAGGCTGTACCAAGCAGCTGTGCTGCAGGGGCAGCAGGCTGCAGGGAGTGATGTACATATGTATCAGGACTCAGTGACTCATCCGGCTCTACTCTTGAGACTACTGAATTTCTCACTTACAAAAGTATCTCAATATCCCTTTACTGTTTATAATTTGCTTTATATTTAATAAAATAAAAAAGTTAAGGAGCTACCCTCCCCAGGCAGTCGATACAGAGATGCCCTAGAACTGACTGTACTAGTTCCAGAACTGCAAGCTGTACAGCCACGTCTTTAGCTCAGCTAAATAGATCATGCCATCATGGTTAAACATACCCTCTAGGCACCTCACCTAGTGTGATAGTACAGAGTTGTGCTGCTCTAGGTAGTGTAACAGTTCTCTTGTAGCCAGCTGGAGGATCTACAGCACCTGGTGTAAAGGTGCCCTGGAAAGTACTCAGTAGTCTTCAGCAATGGCCAAAAGCATGTCCTTGGTTCTCCCAGTGGTTTTGGACCTCAAATATTCTTAACATAATCGTACCCACAGATCATCTGTGCAAATCCTGAGAAGTCTGCTCCAATGAGTGAGAATAAAATGAGTTTGAAGCTTGTTTGCATCTCTCCATCATCTTGAATGAATACCAGAGGTACTGGGGAACAAGCGGTTGTCTTCTAGCAAAATGTATTTCATCATTACGCCCTCAGCCTGAAAACTGGCTGGATTGCTATGAAGTCACTGTACCCAGGTGTGGCATAAGAGAAGTAAGAGCTTAGGCATCTGGCAGTTTTCTGAAAGACTTCAAATATAAACAGAATTCCCAGAACACAGATTTTGGGGGTGAAATGAGCACTATGGTAATTATTGAAAATTGAAAACAATGAAAGAAATGGGAGGATCAAATTAATTAATACCCCTAAAAATATCCAGAAATCTCGTTTGGATGAGGTTTTGCAACCCTCACTGCTGGTGTCAGTGCAGCTGCGTGTGGGATAAGCTGCTACACAAATTAAACCCAGGGGCTGGGTCCTGGCCCTTTGCTATCTGCATGCATGGGGCCATGAAGTTTTAGCAGGATTCAGACTCTTCCAAGCATCTGGACACAAAGCAGATTCAAAAACTGCAGTCTCAATATCCTGATAATTAAAAAATGAAAAAGGTCACATTTAGTCTATTTATAGCAATGATCATCTAAAACAGTTGGGAATAAATTTTGGCTCTTACCATTTCTGTTAGTAGATAGGGATTCACACAAGGAACTTACTTCAACTTGAGAAAGTCAGTCACATGGCTTGGTCTCTTTTTCTTAGTATTGTTTATGCCAAAACAAGAATCGGACAGTTAGGAACTGAAACTATTTTTTTGTTTCTTTCAGCATCACAAAACATATTTTCCAAACCAAAACCTGAGCAGCCTAAGGAATATAAAATCAATGAGCCAATACCTTTCCTGATGTCATAGCTAGAATTTATGTTAGAGGTATGAATTTAGCCAAATAGCTTTTCTCAGGCTGATGAAATAAATGAAATAGCATATGACATAGTAGAGAACTTCACTGCGTGAAAATTGATCACCTCTTCAAATGCTGGTTGTCAAGAATTACTATTCACATCTTCCTTTAACCTTAAAAAAATGCCACTGCATCACAGATCTCATCAAAGGCACCTCGGCACTTACTGACAGTGCCTGTACTGTATTACAGATATCTGTTTATGCAGAAGAAGGTCAGAAATAATTCAAACCCCAAAGTCATTTCTGTAATGCATTAACCACTTATCTTTGCAACACACTGGGGCAAACATTGTTTAATTCACGTCCTCAGAAACGGATTTCCACTGGAGTCTGTGTGAAGATTTAATCATAACTGTGAAAACTGGCAGCATAAGTGTGCCCTTTCATTTAGTGAATGTATTTGTGACAGGGAAGAGGGAAAAAAAAGGCCCCAACTGGTACAAGTGAATGTTTTGAACTCCCATTATACTCAGGCATATATGGATTCGGTTTCTAATAGAGCAGGCTAAAACCTATACCGAGGCCTTTGTTTTATGTTCACTTTAACATTTTGAGCCAACATTAGCTGGGGTCGCAGTGGAAAATAAAACAGTGTTGTTCTACTTCTTCATGCACCATGAACATCTTCATCTTTTGTACTAAAGATGCGACAGAAATCTGATCAAAATTAAAACTATTTTTTCTTACCAAGCAGCAGGGGCAGGACAGCACAGGACTGCTGGCTTCTGTGGCAGGTCTAGCTTATTTTGGTTTGGTGTACATGCAGCTAGAGCCTCTGTTATACCCACCTGAAAGCTCTTGATGTCACAGTGCCTGCAGGGTACTCTCATTTGCTGCATACTCTGATAATGACCCCTTCTATTTCAGGAGCAGATGGCTGCTTCTCAAAATTGATATTTTCTGTGGAAAATGTTCTACGTAGAGGAAAAAAATATTACCTCTAGAAATGAAGAAATTATTTAATACCTGAAGGGCTCACTCACTCTCTGTAAGGAAAATGGGAAACTGAGAAATAAAAATTGATCATTTGGACTGACATCAGCAACACTGCCGATGGACATGAATCTCAGAGGGAAATCACTGCACCTCTATGTCTAGTCAGGACCCGTGGCAGGAACATAGGAAACAGCAGGGGGAACTCGGTGTAATTAAAACCTTGATTAGTTGAGGGTTTGTTTAGTTTCGGTTGTCCAAAACCATGACCCACACTTGGCTTTGAAATTGCATCTGGATCTCAGTCCTGTGTAATTTCATTGCTTCTTAATGGTGCCAACCTTAACCTTATGTTTTCACTACCTGTATTATGCAGTTTGGTGTTATTATCAAAAACTCAGTTCTAGAGATAGCTTGCAATAAGAACAGCTTTCATTAATGCTAACCAAAATGATTCTTACAGTGGCAGAGTAATTTGTAAGGCAAATGTATCTTTGATGCTCAGACACCTCAAAGCATACAAGGCAATGCCTTCTAATTATCACAGACGATAATTCCCTGCAAAATACAGCAACTCAAATAACTACTAATGATTTCTTCCTAATTTAAAAGTGGAGTGGAAAAATTAATCTTCATTTTGCTGTTTATCCTCTTAAATCCTATTAATCAGGCACTTTTATGTTTATTTTACAGTTATATGTAAACACTACTACTTTGTGCTTTTAATTTCTTTGCAGTTTCTACATTTTCATGCATTTTACAATTATAAGCTTTCATTCCTGGCATTTCCATCTGCTTCCAGACATACACTTCTATTACCAATGCTAATAAATCTTTCTTCTTTCATTGACACCGTGGAGAGGTAGTGAATTCCTTTACAGAGGGCCAGCCCAAGACCTAAGAACCACCTCTGTTCCCTTATTTTAAGGAAGCTTTAAAGGTTATGTGGTCTCACCCTCTACCTTGACCCTCGGCCTAACATTTACGTTCACACCTAATACTCAGTGCAAAAAGGCTGCATTCGTATCAGTTGGCGCAACTCCACGTGTGTCCACACTGGTTGATGAATGCAAATGTTCCCTTTCTATGACGACATCATTATGCTACAAAAAACCTCACCAGGCTTCTTTCTTACTTCCTCAGTTACAGATCTAGACTTCTAGATTATTGCAGGCCACTCAGCTATGAGAATGACTAGGCTACGAACTAACCAATGGCCAGGAGATGAGGTCGGGGTGGGGGGGGGCAGGGGGGGCCTGATCATCCATACTGCTTAATTGCTTGCTCAGACCTTAATTTTGGTTTTGGACTGCTCCAGCGATCTTTCTCCCAGGCTGTGCCCTGGTACAGTTGTGTCAGCTCTTCACTCCAGGGACCACTCCTAAATGCCTCAGGATACACAATGTCTGCCCTCCCTTTCATGCTCTGAAGCACCAGTCAGGTGGCCATCACAATATTTTGGACACCTAAAATTAAAAAGCATATACAGAAAGACATTTGTATTTTAGGGCCATAGGGAACCCACAGAATTGTTACGTCATGTGGATGTAGTTAGCCTACCACAGAGCAAGCGAGCCCTGAGCAGGGCAGACGCATCTGTACGTACTGCTTGGATTCCTGGCCCTCTTTTACTTAACAAGGTACATATAGCCTACGGACTGCACAATTCAGTGCTGAAGCTCTCCCCTTGGATATCTGCCGCATTAAGAACTAAGATTTTTTCTGGACCCTGTGAGAAAGCCTTTTTTTTCCCCTTTCACTACTTTTTCCAAACAGAAATGCTCCCTATCTATATACTTAGTACTCTTCTACTCCAAACCCTTGATTACTATGACTCTGATGGATCATGTTTTTCTCAGCTCTTTCCCGAGCTTCTGTCTTATCAGGCTTCAGTGCAGGTCATTAGTCTCTAATGAATTTTATAGGTATTCTGGAGAATGTTTCTAATATGTTACAAAGATTCTGATAAGCTCTTTATTCATTACCCATCCTAAAGCATGACTCTCCAGGTTGTTAGGTTGTTTAATGCCCACATATTTATTTCGTAAAGGTCAATAAGAGCAAGCTGGCTAGCTTGTAAAGAAGTAACTAATTGCACCCATTGTTTAAAACCTGATGCAATACTGATTTTAGTCAATAGAAAGATGGAAAACGCCAGTCCTCTTTCAGTGAAGATATTCTGAGAACAATCATGAGTGCATGGAGCTTCACATAAAATAGTAACTGCTCTCTTTTCAGAGATTTTCACTTGATTGTGTTACGTGCTGTACAAAATGGACTGAAGCAGTCAAACGATCTAAATGACATAGGTGGTATTTCCCTATGTATTTTTTTCCAGAACTATCCGCATTGAAGTGGGGCAGCACCACTTATTTTTGACCCTATCCAGGAAGTTCTCTCTGTCACTTTTTTTTTTAAATGTTCTGAAGCTTGAAGCTGTGAATTGGGGGAAAATATAGTTAGTAACAAAGAGCATCTAACTGATCTCAGTTGGGAAAGGAAGTTTTTCAGAGTTTGTTCTAGTGAGACATCTAGCTGCTCTTGTGTGCTAGTATCAGTGTAAAGCAGAAGGCAAATGGTTGCATCCAAAGCTGAAAGTTTCAGATGCAATTAGGAATAATTATGTTTATATCTATCAGTAAGAGTAAAATGATCACATCCCTGTTGGGGGCCCTTTAATTCTAATACATGCCTAATTCAAATGCACAGGTTCCAGCAAAAATAATCCGATTATTCTCGTCCTTAAGAGTTAAGTGCTTTTCTGGAGTAGGATCTGTGTGAGAGAAAAAGGGCCAAGTCTACCCAGCTGCAAGCCTAGCGAGCTTACGCCAGGTTTGAATCTGCTCCAGGAAAGATAAATGGCTGCGTATCCATAATTTACAGGACTATAAATATCAAGAACGCTGCTGATGTCATACTGGAGCGCGCAGTCCTCCATCAGGTAACATTTCCGTTGGCTATGAGATGAGTGCCTTTTAGAAAGGACTACAGGACTGAGCTGTCACAGCTTATTTTAAAACTTTCTCCTTAAAACCCCGTATGCCCCAGTTACTATCAGTTTTCCCATTGCCAGTTTTTAGTTTATTTTAGCAGCGCTTTTTTATTACATGGTGTGCCTGTACCCGCTTTAGCGTTCAAAAGATTAAATGCTGTCTATCATGTTATCCACGTGGGTCTTTGCACTGGACCCTTTCCTGAGATTGCTAAGGGCTAAATTTTGGCCTGTCCCCTTCAGTCGCTGCGCTGACAACAGAAGCGTGGCACTTGGAGGGGAAGACAGACACAAGAGGGGCAAAGAGGCAAGTAATATTTTGAGCTCATTTGTGGGCCGAAGTTACTAAATCTTAATTAGTTAACGACTGCTTTGGTTCTGGTTCTCGGCATGTTCGAACCGTGCCTCCAAAAGACAACGTAAGAGGTCAAAAACCTAGACGTTACTTCTTCATTATAAGGATGAAGTTTTTAAAAGTCCAGGGCTTTTATTCTGAAATTTATTATGCATTCTTTATTTTGGCAGGTCTGAGATAAACCAGCAAACATACTAATGAAGACAAGAACTGTCCTGAGGAAATACCTCCTATTAGTTAATAAGCAGACACAGTGGCCCGGATTAGGAAGGAACATGACAACATTGTTGAAAATGAAGATGTGTATCCTAAGTGAAGCCAATGGGTTCACAGAAGCCAGGGCTTCGTAACCTGCTGCACATCAGGACTCCAGGAGAGGAAATGAACATTACGCATGGTGAGAGCAATAATACACCAGGGTGAGATAAATTTACTTCTTAACTGCATTTCATCTTAGAAATTTTAAAGTAGCATTTCTGTACTGAGAGAGACTCCAGAAGATCGGCTGTCTGATGCAATGCTGCCTGCCAAACGGAAAGATGATTGTCAGCTCTGGTTCACTAACTTTTATCTTCGCTGATAAATGAACGTTAAGTGGTCAGTTGTTGACAAAAGCCCTCTTTTTAATTGGGTATGTGAACTGGACCTTACATAACCTGGCAATGTACTACCATCCCTGGACCTTGTCACTCAGATAAAACCATCCTGGCTCCTTCAGGAATGTGGGTGTTCAGTGTCTACATTTTTGTTATTTGGAGGGAAAGATCACAGACATACATGCTCTGATACAAAGACAGAAAATCTTCCAAAGTTTTGGTGCAGTAGGAACTTGCCCAAAACTGGCAATAACCAAAGAAACCACGTTTGAACCCAACTAGATAAAGTTGCATAGCTCCCACGTTGTCCCATTGGAACTGATTTGTCCATAGGTCTGGAGGAAGATCTGACCAAGCACACTGAGAGCTGTTTGTAAAAGACCAGGGAAATGCCAAGAAGCCCCTTAGCTGAGAAATGCTGCTGTCACTCAATCTCTCCATGGGCCTCCTGGGGAAAAGAAGTTCCGGATGTCACTAAAGAGACTGTGCCAACAGCTGCCCAATCTTTCTTCTCTCGTGGCGGGTCCACTGGTAGAATGAACTTGCCAGCATTGTCTCTTTTTTGAACAGAGCTCCAAGATATATTCTAAGAGAATCTCAACTGCTGTGAAAGCTGGAGTTCATGAACTGCATATTTTTCCTTCCTTTTTGTTTTGTCTTCTGGATTTCTTTTTAGCTGTTGATTTATCTCTAGCTGGAAACCTCCCCGTCTTTTTAAATACTTAAATTTTTGTTGTGGAATTGCTGCAGGTCTGTATGAGGGTCAGTCAAAGTCCCCATCACAACAGATAATACTGCAGACACTCCTCCTTCAGCCTCAGAACAGCTTCAGCTGCTCCTGGCAAAGACTACAGTTCCAACCTAGTCCCAAGTCCTTGCTATCACCCCACTGCTACCAGTGCTCAGTCCTACACAGGAGGTGGCAAGCTGTCCAGTGAACTCCCCTCATCCAGAACTTCTTAGGACAGCCAAAACAAAACTGGTAGTTTCACGTATATGTCATTGCTAACTTAGCCCATTTCATGGGAAGTGCTCACACAAGATGGGCCACCAGAAGACCTGAAAGAAGCACACCTTCTAGCAGAAGAATGGTGACAAGCAGCTGGGTGACAGCAAGGGCAGATGCCATCTCCCTTAACATAGCTGGTAATGGAAAGGACATGTGTCCACAGCCGAATTGTCCCTCTGTTTGAAACAATCCTAAGCATGAGAGAGAGAGCGCTCAGCCTGACCCTCACTCAAAACATGCTGTTGCCTTCTCATGCCTCATCACGTTGCTTTTGAGCTCCTTGGTCCTCTATCTGCAAGATACACTTCACAAGTTAAGAAGGACTGAAATAGGACCTGTTTTATGGTTTGTGTTAATAGTCCATGGAAAGTCTGAAAAGACAACTTCTGGGAAAGAAAAGTTACCAAATTCTGCTCATCAAGAGTGCTCTGGTGTCTGTTGTGCAATACCACTGCTTGATGCTGTTCCAGGAGGCAAAATCATCATAACCAGAACAGAGTTCAAAGAAGGAAGACTGATAATTGGCCTGGTCTTGACTTGATAGCTGCATTGCTTAATTCCTAATTTATTTTTATGTTAGTTTTAATGGACCAGACTGAGCGATAGTCTGGGGCTTTTTTGCTGGGTGTTGATGGATTTAAGTTGTTGGGTTTTTCTTTTTATTCTTTTTATCTATTTTGTTATATTTCAGTTTGTTTAACTAACATAATAAAGTTATTAATAAAGTTAAATCATTTCTGTCATTGAACAAAACAGTCCAGAACCTTTAAAGAATTGAGTAGATATCATCCAGCCAACTTAAAAGCCTATATTTAAATCTTACTTCGTAAACTCATTTAAATCACATGTTCTTACATGTTCTGTTGCTTGAAAGTTGCTTCCTTTGAAAATTTCCTTTTTATGCTTCCATGCAGGAAATAAGATAAACTTGTTTATTTCATTTGTCAGTTTTGTGTTTCTGAATTTCTTCATCAAATCTGTTATCTTCCTTAAGTATCCAATCCTTGCCCAAGTTATGTGCAGAGAGGGGAACGGTTTTACTGCTGTACTTGCAGAGCTGGAAAGCAAGACGAGAAAAGAGCAAGCAGAGGTGCTGGCTTCTGCGAACCACAGGAAAAAGAAGACATTAAATGGGCATTTTATTTTGGAGACAGTCCTGCAGGATGAGAAAGCCAAATATTTTTAGGATCATGGAATAATTCAGGTTGGAACAGACCTCCAGAGGTCAAATGGTTCAACTTTTCCAGTGCAGTGATGCATCACAGTTAAATAGTTGCTTATTACTTACTGCTTTTCCTGGCCTTTTATTTTCTTGGTTAACTCTACCTTCTACAGTTTTTTAATTTGAACTGGCCTTAGCAAGTCATTAGCATTTGCATAACAGGAGTACAATTTATTTATCAGTGAATTGGAAGCAGCTAATTAGAAACAATCAATCTGTAGGATGGAGATCTGCTGAAATCAGCAATAAGGCTAATTTTTTAAATGTGCTTGTGAAGAGGACGCCGATGCATGCGGAAGCGTCTCTCTCCTTGAGCAGTGTGGAGTTTTTCAAATTCTTCAGCATTCACAGAGGGGAAGAAGCTGGTAGGACTCAGACAGTAACAAGCCCAGATGAAGAAGAGCAACAACAGCTTTTCACAGCTCCAGTCTGAAGGGGAGGGAAGGCTGGAAATCCCCAGGCTTTCTTCAAGCAGAAAGAGTTAGGTTAAGGAGATAACTGGTTGAGAAATATGAATTTTCAGAATGTTTTTATCATGCCATCACTCTCTAGCAATGAATCTCTCCACTTATTGCCCTGAAGAGGAGGGACATTTTCTACTGTGAAAATTCTGGTAGGGTTATCCCTATCTTTTGTTCTTTGGAAAAGACAAGAAACACTATGTATAAATTCAAAAAAGCCAGCCTTATTTGCTAATGCCTGGTTTTCACCAAGTATAGATTTCTTTTCCAGGGTCTACTTTACTGGTATCATTTCTTCTGCTGTAATGCCTCTGGTGTGTTTTTTGATGAGATGAATACCAAAGTTGTCTCCATTTTCATGAAAGCAGCAGGGAGCAGGTACAACTATAGTGTAAATGAGGTTACAGAGCTTACTATTGACCAATGCTAGGAAGAAACCTTCCAGCCAGTCTGTGCTCAAGCAGTCCACGAGCAGATGAAAGGTACTAGAAGTGTTCAACAACACGCACCGACCCTTGGCTAGCTGGTGAAGCAAGGCCGTCAAGCAAACTGGGCAAACTGCACCCTCATGACTTTGTTTTGTATTGTGTAGGTCACCCTTGGTGTTTCTATTCACGTGGCTGTCAGCCAAAAGTGTCTAAAAGGCCTTTTCAGGCTGTAGCAAGGAAAAAATATTCCCTTCCCTGCTCGAACATGGGGGTCTAACAGACTCATCCTTTCTGTCTAGATGGTAGAAATTTGGGATTAGGACTGCCCATTTCCTTAGTGCCTGCACAGTTTATATCACAAATACATACTGATTAATGCCTAGGACTCTACACACAGAACGAGTCCAAATTTAATAATGATTGTAACAGGATTTTAACAGTCATTAACCGTGAGTATTTATTTCTGCTATAAGTTTTCTTTCCCATGCAAAACACACATATATGTGGACACATTTTTAAGGAGTTGGGAACTATTCAAAACAAAAGTTATTTTGAGGGTTAGGAAATAGCTTGTCTTGCAGCTGCCAAGTGATTTTGGAATAACTCTTTGCATGATGGAGTGAAGGGAAAAATGGAGATAAAAACATCAATCCTTCAGTTCAAGAAGACTAGATGAAAGACAGAAAGAAGGAAAGAAAGCAAGCTTTCCACCTTCTTACACTTCTGCATCCAGATCCCCCTTTATTTTCCATTCTAAAGCTGGGCAGAGGAGCTCCAGCCACATTCTCCTGACTGTGACCCGTGGCAGGCTAGACAAAAAAGGCAGGCAGCCCTTCTCCTCGGTTTTCCCCTCCTCCACCTGGAGCACGTTTGACAGAGAGAAGGAACATGTTCAATGATAGGCATGTGGAAATGTCATTAGGCACATTTAGATAAGTTTATAAATGTATGAAGTAGCTCTCAGGGCCAGACATAGGGTTGAGGTGAAACACCTGAGCCTCATCCAAAACTAGGGACCTTCAGCTGGTGTAAATCAGGTATCATGATACATCCCAGCTGAGGGTCCAATGCTAGGGCTCATCTCCACGGTCTGTAAAGTTCCTGACCTATATTTAGGGTATTATAAAATGTTCATAAATAGCTGCAATATGTGAGCACTGAATAACAGTGAAATGCAACCCTCCCTTTGATTTATTTTGTGCTTGCTTTGTATTTTAAAAGAGAAAAAAGATCCTTTCCTTTACCTTCAGCACACTTATCTCTTTCTCCACAGGGTAATTAGCTATCAAATTGCTCACAGGGGCAACTGAGAGATGCAAACCCTTAGGATGGGCATGGCCATCCGTGCTGAACATTTGCTGTCTCTAGCCTTGCACAATATGAATGTTGGATACAGATACCAAAGTTTTTATAAGCCTTGATGCTGCTTTACCTTAATATCTTGGACTAAACTAGGGGGCAAAACAACAAAAACAACCCACCACTCTTCCTTTCCTTTCTGTTCCTTCTTCCTCTTGAAAACCAACAGACATTTTTGAGAGGAGGAAAGGTAAAACTTGTGGTTTAGTGGTGCTTACCTGAGGCCAGGACAACACATTGGAACTTCTGCAGAATAATATTTTCATCTTAAATGACCTAAAAATTTAAAATATTGGACATTAATAGTTATAAGTATTACAATATAAAATTGTTAAAAGTCAGAGTCATGCCGTCTGTAAGATTTTTGCTTTCCAGATATTATTATACAAGCAGAACACAAAAAAATTCAGTCTTGGGGACTTTTTTGTCTTGTCTCCCAAAATTGTCCTTTTCCCCAAAACATTAGATTATACTTTCTGGAGGTGGATGATACATAATATGTTTAGGATGGTTAAGCCAAGCAATCCCGTGGACAGGTTAATTTTGTAGTATGATTTTTTTTGGCAGTCAGATATTCAGAGAAATTGGTTTTGAAAATACTCTCTTTTCCTCCCCCAAACTTAGCAAGAAAATTAAGCACTGGGATAAAGTTTATCAGTGTAAAGTTTACAAAGGTTTACAAAGGAAAAAGGAGGAAGGAGAAAGAGTGTGGGGCTGATAGAAAAAAAAGCAACCAAGACTTTTAAAGTTGCATGAGTGTAAGGTGAATGGCCACCACTCCAAGGTCAAAAAAAACCAGTCACCTCTACTCCTTCCTGATATCGGGGCACATAGCTTATAGTGAAATTAACTCCTTTGCTTTGCCGTTAATGGGAAACATCTTATTTGGATGTTGCTGCAGAGCCGAAAGTCAGGGAGAAGAGACATATTTTACAAGCACAGAGAAACAGGCACATAGGGCTTGTCCTCAAAACAAATCTTACCGAGACCCTTCACCTGCCATTGTCAGGCCAGGGGGAGACGCTACGCTGTGGGAAGCCTGCTGTGTGGCGTTTCATGTTATGAAAACCAGTCCCCACGTATGAAATCTGACCCGTGGCAGACAGAGCCTTGTCAGAAATTGTAGGGACAGTCAGCATGGGGTCTCACTCAGGCCCAGCGTGCTGCTTAGACAGTGAAGAACTCCTAGCCCTAGCAGCTGCAGCCTATTTTCACAACTATCTGACAAGTTTCTTTGGCTCCCTGCCAGCCTGAGCTGTACCCAACACTTCTTCTGCCTTTCCCCTAGCTCCACAATCCTTTGTAACTGCTGTTCGAAACTTAGACACGTCCCAAATGAAGCTCCTTTCCTCCCCTCAATGTGCAGACATCCCACCCCAATTAATTAACCCAACAGTGGCTTCATCTCTACGTAGCTGTGACTTCCCACACTTTATCCCCCTCATTCAGCTTAAAGACATCAGCACATTCCTGACTTCATCACTTGTTAACTCCCTTTTGCTAATGGCCGGTGCATCCTCTCTCGCTGGCCTGCTCTGATTTGATATGACTTGAACTCTCACGCAAAAAAGCCTTGGAGGCTGTTTATGTGCTCGATTGCTATTATGGCATATAAAAATCTCTAAAGCTGTATTTTAGCACTGCTGCTGTATCCAGAATTGAGAAGCTCTCAGACCTTCTCAGACTGTGTTGCTATGCTGCTCATCTTGCAAGCACCTGGTAAGAAGCAGCAAACTCTGAGTGAGAGCAAGACCTCTGCTGTCTTGTGTTTGATTACCAAAGGTTAATCCTTTGGCAAAGTGCCAGAGGGTTTAATGAAGGTGGCAACAGCATCATTATACAAAAACATCACGTGAAATGTTCTCTTCAGCAGCGCTTCCAAAAAAGAAGAAAAAAAACCATGCAATGTAGCAGAATGATGTGTCTCCAAACAGATTTTTAGCTATGCTACCAAACTCTAGAAGTTATGATACATAAAAAAAAAATTTATGGAAATTAACTCTTTATTTTAGAATGATAGGAAGTATTTCAAGAATCAAAGGGTTCTCCAGAGATCATCTGCAACACTCCCCTGCCTAAGTACAGATTCAATTATACCTGTTTCATTCCAGACACTTGCTTGTTCAACAGGTCCTTAAAAACAGTCACTGATGAGGATTCCCCAGTCTTCTTTTGACAGACGGCTCTCCTTGTCTTGAAATAGATTGCAAAGTGTTTACCATTGCATTCAATAGAGATATTTTAAGCTGCTTGCTCTAAGAAGCTAGTGCGGAGGTAGACAGCAGCAATAGCCACTTAGAAAAGAAGTCTGGAGGACAGGATACTAGGAAACTGTAAAACCATCAAACATTGAAAAAATCAAGGTAATAATATTCTACAAAATGTCAGGCATACCCAGCTTGGAAATTCAGAGGAAGCACCCAAATGTCTAGCTTTTCATTTGACTCCAGACCTCTTCGATTAAAAGTAGATGATCAGACAATAGCAAGCATTCCCATAAGTTTTCTTTTAGCAATCTTCACATTCAACTGTATTAAACAAGACTTCACCTGAAGTAATCAAAACTGAAGTTCCTGGATTCAGGAATGTTTTAAGGTAAAAAATGAGTTCTTGGTCGATTTCACACTATGCAAAAATATTCCAATCTTTTCTTCAGCTAGTATAACCAAATATATTGTGCTCTGACAATGTAAATGTGACATTATTAGGCTGATTTTTTCACCTATTCACAGGAAAATCTAAAGTCAGTATTTGTTTCTAAACTAATAACCTTGAGTTAGCACAGCTGTCCAGCCCCATAGTCACTGAAGGCTGTACTTAAGCAAAATGTTTGCTTACCTCATTTTCTTTTCTCGCAGAACTAATTATATTCACACTTGAAAGTCACTTCAAAATCAGTTGAATAGATGGCATTTTAAAGCTGTTGCTAGAGCTTGTGTTTAATAGGTATTTTAGTACATGATCTGTTCCTCTCCAAACCAAATGGTCCACACTACTCCAGTGCTTTTCATCACTCCCTATGTCCAAAGGACTCTTCATTTCATACAACATCACTCACTGTATTTCTCAGCTCTCAATATTTATTGCAGTTTTGCAGGTATTTGTCATATCAATGTTATCAGACCAAGTTGGCACTGTTATTAGCCCTCCTTTCTGCTGTGGTCTCTCTAGGCTGCTTGAGGGGGAACAAACTGACTCTGAATGGGATCACTTGAAGCCATTCCCTTTCTTTCCTTTAAGACTTAGTTTCTGCCAAGGGTTGGATTGAAAGGAGGAAGAAACACATATGGGAAAGCTAGCAGTCCTGCCTGCTGGTTGCTAAGCCTGCAGACAGCTGTAAATTAGAGCAGCCTCTGTCTGTTATATTTTACAGCAATGTTCCTTTGAGCAAGCCAAAAGCCGAAGATGAGAAGATGCTGCTCAGTTCGGGTTGTGAATAGAGGGGCATCACAGAGCTTTAACTCAGAGAACCTGAGCAATATTTTTTTCTCCCTTCTTTCTAGACAAGGGATTGCCAAGACAAAGCTGTGAGTGGTTGAATATTTACACATTTCACACCGAAATTTCCTCCGTTTCTAGCATCTGCTGTGACGTTTCTCAGAAATGATTGCACTCATGGTGCTACCAATTGTGACAGGAACTAGGACTGCAGGAACAGGTCAGCAGCTGCCATGCAGTTTGGGGAAAGCTTCTGAAATGGAGAAGGTATGTCCAGACTGAGGTCCACATCTCGGCTCCTAAACACTAGTTGTCAGGTGTTGAACATGAATCAACTTTGTTTTACGCTCCAGGCAGCCAAGGCATTTACCCCTCCAGCCATCTCCCTTTTGAACGTTCAATCTTGTATGTAGAAAGAGCCGTTGCTAAACCCATATTTTTCATGTGATGCTGCAGAGACCACCAGTCAAAAACTATAGTTTTTCACTATAGAGTGAAAATGAAGCCCATGCCTGCAAAATGCTTACTTATAGTCTAGGTAGATTTTGCCCTATGAATAGCCCTTCACATTTGTATTTCCTCCTGCTTCCTTTGAAACCAATACCAAAACTTCTAACTAAATGACAGTTGCATGCTGTTTGTAACTTGTTACATGTTTTTTGTCAGAAACAATTGGGCTCAACAGTAAGAAAAGCTCTCAACATACCTGTAACATATATTTCTTAGGAAGCAAAAGATGAGTTTGACTTCTGATGGTCAGTATCTTGCCTCTTCATTGTAAAATGTAAGTAACAATAACATAAACCAGCCACGTTTAAACTCTTGTTTATAAAATTCAAGTAGTATTACATTTTTTTGAATAGCTGGCCTGGGATAAGCATTAAAGTAGCTTTCATACAACTCATAATGCCAAAAAATAAATGCAATTCTGCACATTCTTTCCTGAGAGCATCCACAAATGACGTGCAAGGCATACACATTGGCTGGAGGCCATAAGCAAAAGCATTGTGTTAAAACTTTGTATGTCATCAAGCCAAAAAACTACTTAGCATTTGTATCTCAGATCTCATCTGAATTATGAATTAAATAACCAAATGAAAACAAAAAGCATAAAGCACAACTTTGGTTATACACACACATACACACATGCGCGTAAGTGGCGTGGATCTGTGGTGATTGATATAACCTCGGTGTGCCTGTGTGCGAGACAGAGAGAGAGAGAAAAAAAGAAATATTTGGAGGATATATTCGGAATAAAGCACGCTCCCTTTGCCAATAAGTGGATGACATCCCAGATGGGCTCCCTCTGGTGTTGAGAAGTTAATGTATTTCCCCATTCAAACTTACTTCCTTGTGTCCATCAATAAGGGTGTTAAAAAGTGCCATATATAATCATGGTATTATTATGGCAGAGTCCCTTATTTCACATAGACCAGTATGGACGGGATAGTATAGCTTTTCTATTCTCTCTCATTTAGTGTTCATGAATAATATATACAGCATATGCATGTATATATACACATATATATGCATATATAAATCTGTGCATTTTATTACTCTCAAACAACTTTCCATGCATGCACAGATCACTTCTAACCCTGAGAGACACTGAAATGTCATACTGTGAAATTTGTCACCTATAAGTCGGCGATGTAACTATTCATAGCTAAAGACGAGAAACTGAATGCCCAGGCAGTGGCAGGCCTCGCAACAGCCAGGATCTCATTATCCGATGTGTGGAGCATTTTTTTAATGCTTCTTAAGCTCAGTTTGTCAAGACTCTTGCTGAGACCTGTGGATTTGTGAAAGTCTAGCCTAGGAACCACGTACGGCACCCCAGCAAAGGGGGGAATACACAATTACCTATTTAACTGCTAGATTCTTGATTTTGGAAAACTAGGACTCAGCATTACTTAGGAGCATCGTGGCACAGGCAATGGGTGGAATCGTTTTTGCCATGAATATTAACTAGGCACTTTAAAACCCTAATTTCTTCCACCTTATTTACCAGCCATTTACCACATTCTGCTACACCTAAGGCAGTAGCCCTGGATACTACCCCCTCCTCCGCTGCACAACTATCATTCAACGTGAGAGTGCAAGTACCATCCTTTCCATTATTTCCTGGGTGGTAAACACTTAACTTTGTCACCTGGATGCCCTTTTGACGTAAGCCTGTTTGTTTTTTGACGCAATCCCTTCCTTGGAAAAACATCGCCTCCCTTTTTGTCCTGAGATGCCAGGAGGTGGAAGCAGGGTGACCCCAGCCTGGCTCGCTGGAAGAGCGTGACCTCCTGGCAGCCACAGCACACCTCTCCCCGACTGAAGTTCGCAGCAGAGCCAGGACGCTTTTCGCAGAATGAGACAGAAGGGAGAAGGAGACAAGAAACACACATCTCCAGTGGTTGTTCACAGTTGTTTACTGACAGCAGAGGAGTAAGGAGACCAGCCTCAGCTCCCAGCCCAAGAGAGAGTATGTCTTCGTGGTCCCAGACCTCTGCTCCTGCTCCCAGCTTGCCCAACTTGCCCCCTCCTCCCCCCCAGTTCTTGCAATCCCTCCCTCTCCATTTTCCAGCTGGCTGCTCGTTCATTGCCACCCACGCCCTGGCTCCTGCCTCCTCTGTCCTCACACCCTGCACTGTTACGTCTTAGCAATACAACGCTTGGGCCAGATCCCAGGCCTGGTAAAAGCAGGAGAAAAACTCGCATTCGCTCTAGTGGCCTTCTTGGACCGGGTCCTGAATGCACAAAAGCAAAGCTGCTGTTAATTTTCCTTTCCCTCGGACAGTGCTGTTAGAGTTGGCACGTTCTCCTTCGGCCGGTGGAACAAAAAGCAGGGGGTGGGAGCTGGGGGAGCAGGAGCAAGGGAAGAACAGAAAG
Organism: Sagittarius serpentarius; assembly: GCA_034782735.1. NCBI lineage: Eukaryota > Metazoa > Chordata > Aves > Accipitriformes > Sagittariidae > Sagittarius > Sagittarius serpentarius. Next base: position 23,818,791 of record JAVKLA010000081.1, read on the forward strand.
CATACGTAAAAGGAGGAATGATTGCACACATGTGCTCTGAATTCTTCAGTTCAGATTAATGTTTTCCTGTGAATTTAATTGGCTGCCTTCTGGTTTCAGCCAGATGACCAGTTACATTTCAGGACAGCTATTAAGTTGAATCTAAATGAAGTATTTGGACAACAGGAGCCAATGTCTCTGAACTATTCCAGAAAATTATTAAATAAACAAAAAGCACTGGAACTTCTAACTGCAGAGCATAATAATTATTATTGTTCATTCACATGTAGTATTAATTCCTACTGCATCAACTTGACTGACAAAAAACCCCAAGCCATCCCATTGTAACTTCAAAAAGGAAGTGGTCCTTGCATCTCTGTCACATGGATGGCAACACAGCATTTCTCAATGAATGATCTAGCATCATTAGTTGCAACATCTAGAGGGTTTCGTTGCAAATCAGCTAAATTTAAATATGCTTGTTATTTAAATGTTCTCCATCCCCAGCACCAAGCTGTTGTCAAGTGGCACTGAAAGAAAAAAACCTGTGCTAGTGGTCAGAGTGGTAGGACTATATTTGAGTCCCAAAGGTGACAACAGACTTTTTACTGCTGTCTTCACTTGGATGTGGATTTAGTCCTTTTCACCAGTCTGTCTGCTCAGTTATGCTGGTGGATTGGCTCTGGTGTAGCCAGTTTATCTTCACAGAATTGTCAGCATGATCCACCTATGGGCCACGTTCTCCCCTTCCCACCCCCTGTCTGGGCTGATCTTAAATAGCTACTGGGAATTCATCATCCGCAAAGGAAAACTCCCCGTTGGCATCAACCCAGCACAGCTCCCTCCTAGGCCAGCTACTCTCCTTGTTCTGCATGGGAGAGGACACATGGCGCAGGGCATTTTCTCATGCCTTGCCAATTCTTCACTGGTTTGTGACATAATCCACTGGGGGAAAACTTCCTCGATCCAGCTCAGAGTCTGTCCTGGCCTCACAAGCTAGCAGGCCTAAGCAGCACAAGAGAGCAATGCGGAAGGCGGCTCTTCCCGCCTGGGGACGACGATGCACGGCGGTGAAGGGGTCTGAATGCCTTCTTCTGCATCTGTTACGAAACCCTCTATCTACCCTGCACGCTAGGTCCCCAGAGGTCTAGCAACCAAGGCAAGGCAACTGATCCCTGACAGCTCTTTTGTCCCCACTCTGGCCCTTCCAAGACTGGCTTTTTGAATTAGGAAAATAGACCAGGAGAAGAGGTAGTGCCATAAACGGTTATGGAGTTATGTTTCACTGTTTAAATAATCTCACTACTGTTTATTATATGTATTATATTATATGTACCCTGTCTTCAATTTCCAGACCCGCCTCTCCCAGTGGAAGGCGCACCAGTGCCTACAGCAGAAACCCGTTCAGGGATCAAGCACACATTCCTTTGTTCTTTCTCCTGGTTTTTGATCTTTGATTCCCTCTTTTTTTCAGGTGTGTCAAGATCTTCCCATCCAAAGACTCTTAAAGAATTAAGTCTCAAGAAATACTCAGGAAACTCTTCTCAGTGCCAGTTTGGTTCCTGTTACAAGAATGACACACTGCAGGCTCAAAACTTTCTGGTCTTCCCTTCACCTCATCTGAGGACAGGAAAGGAGCCTTCCCACAGAGGAGATTAGCCAGCTCAGTCATCAGGCAGTGGAGGGCTAGATAAATCCCAGATTTCCCAGATTACAGGAAATAAAGGGCAGAGTATTTGTGATCAAAGGGGACAAGGCTCAGGAGAGAAGTTATTGGTGTACAAGGTGCTGGCGGTAGCCAAATCCATAGCTGAGGAGCAGAGATCAGGGAGTATAACAATAACTAGGCAATGAATATATTATATGTAACCAGAAAATGAAAATTTTATATGTAATCAGATCAGAAAGCATCATCTGAAGTAAATGTGGTTCAGTGCTGGTGGATGTTCCCTAGAACAGGTAAAGTTACATAATGCTGTCAGGGAGAACAATTAAAAAGGCAAATTGTGGGTACCTGACTGTGCTTTATCACCCTAATCTAGCTCTGCCATCTGCTCATGCTTCCCTCGGTCTGGACAGTGTTCAAGAGAGCATCCTCAGGAAAGTGGCCATCACATCAGAGAAACTTCTTCTAATATCATGGAAGCACCTTTCAGAAACAGATCTCAAGTCCATTTATCAATTGTAATTCGTAAGTTTGTAACACCAAAAGTATAATATCTGAATTCATTTTGGCCTCTCAAGCTTGCTGAATTCTCTTTGCAAATAAAATACTTTGGTTTAATTCAGTTGACAACAATGGCAAAGGCGGGTCCTCTGCAGTTCTGGGTAACAGGCCATTTCTCATTTAAAAATTTACCCAGTGATCCTTAAAAGCATCTAGTGGGAGTTAAGTTTCCACAGGTATTGGAAAATCATATGCCTGTAATTCAAATGGCAGCAAATGTAAACAGTTGTATTCAGAATGATAACAAATTATTATCTGTTTCTCAGAAAACCTCTACATGACTCTGTTCAGACCCCATTGATGCTCAGGAGGCAAGCTGACTGAAAATATCTCTAAGTGATATATATGTGCCTAATTACGACCCCATTCTCTAATCTGACTTTTGATGGAAATCCAGGGTTACAGAGGTGCAGCAAGGATGAGAGCCAATAGCTGGGAATTGAAGCTCAGCAAATCTAAACTGAAGTACGACGGAAATTTTCTAACAGATGGGGTAACTGACCATAAGAACAGTTCATGGAGAGTTGTGATGAATTCTCTCCACCACTCGCAATTCTTAAATCAGGACTGGATGTTTTTCCAGTAGATAGACCAAACAAGAATTAAGTCAGAGAAAGCTAATGGCCTGGGTTGTAGCAGAGGTCAGACAAGAGGATACCAAAAGCCTCTCTCGGCCTTATAGTCTTTGAGTCTCCTAAATAAAAAGTTCAGGGTTTGCAGATCGTAGCATAAATCCTATTCTATTTCAGTCTCCTTTCAAACTTGGGCAATGAAAGAAGAGGGAAAATAAACAGATGCTGCAAGACAAAATCATCTGAGTGATGAACAAAAAGCCCTACCCATGCATCAAGCGTGGCAGAACATCTTCCCAGGGGTCTGTCTTATCAGTGATATGGTTTACTTTGGCCTATTTGTCAGTGGCAGAAAAAGAAAACAGCCCCAAATCTGATAACAATATAGGACTGATCATATCCTGCAGTGATAATGAATTTGAATAGCTCTATTAGAAGAGCAGCGTGGCCTGAAATATCCCTCCCCTTTTCATGGATGGTGGCGTTTCTGGGTTGCCCCTTATCTAACAGGAGGGTGTTTCTCCAGGGCATGAATTCTTTAAAAGCAGAGAAGTGTTAAGGGATTCCTTCCTTTCTTGATAGGGCTTACATCCCCTCGGTCATGCCAATTCGATGGCTGAACTCCGAACCAGACCTGGGGAATGGTCTGATTTTTAAAAAAAGCAAGAAAAGAGACATCTTTCTCCATTGTTTTGAAAGCAGACACTATGACAAATCTGGCTGGGAGCACAGCCACCCAAACAGTTGACTCATCACAGCGGAGCAGATCGTGAACTCCAGCACTGCAGGGATGATGACGGGAAGGAGCACCGAAGGCGAAGAGGGTGGTGAGGCTCTCTTTGAGCGGGTCCACCAGCACAGCATTTGGCAAATGTAAGAACCATGTCCGGGGTTGCAAAATGCACTGCTTTATAAGGGTTCCCTCAGAGGAGGGCTGATTTTGGACTGTTGTGGAGCCTTAAAAGCGGATGGCTCACGGCCCATTTAGTTTGTTGGTGTTTTCCTGCCATAAATTTCCCGTCACGCATTTTCTGAACGAGAAGGACTTGCTCACGAATGTTAAAAAGGCCAGGACAAGACGTGGATGTTTCACCCAGCTCCCTGACATCCCCTGTTATTCTGCCCCTTGTGTTCCCACCTCCACACCACCAGCACGCACAGCCAGGAACTGTGATATTTATGGGGATGTTTGGGAGGGGCGCTCTTGGAAGATGGATTTCTGAATGTCCCTTAAGTACCTGCTAGAAGATAAGAAGGAAGAACAAGATGGAATTTTACACTACTTGGAACAGCATTTTCAGGATCCTTTTGACTATTTCAATCCCCAAACATGGTGTATTCCTTGAGCAGTGTAGACCTTTAGTAGATTGGTGCCACAAACAGGCTGGGCATACCTCTGAAAGTCTTGTAAAGATGAAAATTAAATCCATTGATTGCAATGGAGAGTTTTGCATTAATAACGCCTAAAGAAAGTCAGGATGCAAGCTGTGTCTTGGTGTCAGATATTGCATAAAGTTACTGTGAGTCCTCATCTAGACAAGCTAAGATGGAATGGATGGGACAGAAAGACACTGGATGAAAGAAAACCAATTCTTACACTCATTTTGAGAGGGGAAGCTAATGTGCAATGCAGCTATGTGTGATTTACTCATGATCACACTGCATATGTCTGGACATTAGGATGTGAACCTATATTCCTTAAATGCCAACATGCTGCCAGAACCACAACACTCACATTCAGAAAATTTTCCAAGAATGGTAGATTGACCTTATTACACTTTCACCACAAAAATGACAAATCACAATCTGCTATTGGTACCAAACCTTCAGACATGTCTACATGAAGTCTGAGTTCACATCCAACACTTGAAATATTGCTGTGGTCTTTGGTGGGAGTAGACATAAGCAAATAGTCTGCTGCCCTGTGTCTAATGGTGCCCTGTCTCTTAGGTGTCAGAAGAAGGATTAAAACCACCTATCAGATAACTAGTCAATTATCCCGTTTTTCCTGTTTCCCAAAGTGGGTTTATTCTATGCTGTAAAATATGAGGTTGGATTACCATTATTATGATCTTCGTTTGCATAGTTACAGATGTTGCTGATGGTCATAAAATTATCTAGCTCTTTTAAGAGTCCAGCCACAATATATTATCTTGATGACCACTTATGGCAGTGAACTCCACAGATTAGCTAAACGTTGGGAAAAGTGGGAATTTCCTTTTATAGGGACAAAATTTACTACCTTTTAATTTTATTGGGCAGGGGTATACCTCTCACAGTTTAGATTACATGAAAAGGTATGTCTGATTTCTCTGCTGGGTCAAAAATAGTTTCAGAAAGCATAAATGCAGTTTGATACTTATCAGACCAAAAACTGCACTCATTTGCCAAAGTACAAACCAGAATGAGACTTACAGCTCCTCACATGCTGGTGGCCTCCTGGAATGGGTTTGCATCTCAAACACCACAGCCCTCCTTCCTTCTCCCCCATCACCACCGTCCCCCCCGCCTCCAACCTTTTGCTTGTCAGCACTAAGCTCTGTCCAATTATTCACCTTTTCAGAAGTGATTTATTTTCAGGATAACCTAATAATGTCAAAACCAACACTGTTATGCTCTGTCACCCACACTAGGATGGGCCTGAGAGGGAAGGGGGCAACCGTATTGATTCCCTTTGCCTTGCACTTCTTACCTGATGAGCCGATGAGTTGTACAGCCAACAACTTAGGAATCATTTGGTCAGTTTATCATAAACAACTCCCTTTTACTCCTTCACACTTCCTAATAACATTGCTCTATAACAGTTGCAGCACTGTTCCCTACCTCCTATTTCAGAGGTAATTATTTTTTTCATGCAGCTCTGTCTCTGCTGGTAAGGCATTATACAAGCTGACTAATGTTTTGTGCCACTGAAGTAATCAGGTGGAGTTTGTCAGATTGTTTGTTTGTCTTCCAAAAGTTTTGTTAACAAAAATGAGAGCCCTCTTGGCAAACTCTTCTTTTTCATCTTACAAGGGACTTGTTGAGTCTCAACTCTAAGACATGCAAACTGGGAGTTTTACCTCCCAAAGATATATTTCAGGAAGATCAAAGACTTGCAGAGACACAGTGCTTTCTCTGCTCCTGTTTTCGTCCTTGGAAGGAATAATTTCCACCACTGGCACAATCTCCGTCCATCTCTACCACATGCGTTACCTGGTTGATGCTAGCAGAACCTAACTCAAGGCTGTTTACTTCTCCTCTCTTTGTTTTGGTTTTTTTTTGGCCAGTGCCCACCCAGTTGCTGAGGGGCGAGCTGTAGCACAAACGAGGCAGCTCGTGAGCCCTCTGCTCATTTCCCAGTTCAAATGTGGCACATGGAGGAAAACCTTGCTCTCCTCCTGCTCATGGTTGTATTAAAACCAGACAAGACTCTGCACAAAGATATGTGTTGCTTTTAAAAAAACATAACTGCAGCTGGAAGAGGGTTAGGAGAACTTACTAATGTTACATTCATTTATATATACAACCAAAATCTCATGAACTGTTGTTCCATGACTGTTAATTCCTTCTTTGGTGCAACAGCCAACTCACAAACTGGCAAGAGTGTCCCTAAGGCTGCATGGATATAAGGGCTTGCAGCTCTCGGAGAACACGGAGAGATCCCTGTGCTCTGTTTTAAGCAGGAGTCAGCAAATGACTTGGGATAATCTAATTTGTGCAAGGAATATATTTCATTTACATTTTGCTCTCAGAAAAAGCGAGAGCACAGTAAACAACATCTTATCTATACCCATATATTCAGCTCAGTTCCATGGAGTTTTGCCATCGACTCAATTGGAACAAGATCAGTCCTTAATCATTAAAAAAACACATTTTTACTCTTGTTCTCCTGCACTTTAGGCAATATATTATGTTGGAATGGAAGAGACTTTTTTAAGCAGTGGACAAGCATTCTGGCATATTCTGCAGGATTTTGGATGACAAATTTCTAGTGCAATAAATTGCCCACTCTGTAGCAAAGTCTTACATGCAGCCATTTTGTAAAAATTTATTTTACATCCTCTTTTCTTCAGTCACGGACAAAAGAATATTTGTTTCCTGACATTCTCAGTATATTATTTTTTATTTAAAAGACTGAAAGGAGAAAAAAGTCAGCTATTCTATTTGTTTTCTTCTTGACGAAAATTTAAAGATACAAAGTTTCTTAAATAAAATTCAGTTGCAATCCAATTATAGGGACCTGAAATGAGTGCTTGTTATTTAATCCTTGCACTTAGCTTCATTAAACTTACAAAAAATGTAGGATTATCTATTTCATATAAATAAATAATCTTCACTGTTTTCTTCAATTTTCATCCTGGAGGTATTGCTCATATTATGTATTATAAGGCTAAATGAGGAAATGAGCACCTTAATGAGCACTTTTAAATGAGTGCTTATTTTCAGTCCTTTCTGAAGAACTCCTTCTCGTGTATCCTATATGATGATTAACAAAGCTCATTATATTGCAATACATTAATATAAACCAATTTGCTGATTATCATGTAAAGTGTATGAATGGCCAGAGAGCAGAAATAAAACCCCAAAGCAGAACAGGATAAAGTGTCGAACCAAGAAGTTCCTGACCAAATTCTAAACACTTATCCAGTTTTCATTGCCAACACGATTCACTAAACAAGTGATGAGGAACCATCACAAATGAAATGTTTCTGCCCTTTTGTTTGCACATGAATGATACCAAAACCTGCTGTTTAATTAACCGTCTTTACCTGGGACTGGATCCTGATGCACTCACTTACACCCTACCACTGAAAGATGCTTTTTAATTTTATTAGGCCTTTGTATTAGGTATTAGCCTATCTGAAAAGGTGTCACCAGTCTGATCATCGTGAACACTTTGGGTCGGCTTAAATTACTCTCTTTCTCTCTCTTTGCTGGACTGTGAGCAGAGGTATCTGCCCAGCAGCCTGTTAACCTGACATAAATTATCAGATGAGGCTACCACAACGGGAGGAGGAAGCTGAGGAAATGTGTGGGTTAGCAATCAGCAAGCCTATTAAACTGCACCAAAATCCCACCCTTTGGATTCACAATTTCTCATGTTTTGGCTTGACCAAGAGGCAGGTTGGTGAAGCAAGAGGATCTGTGGGGGTGCGAAAGGGATGACCCTGGAAACAAAATATTGGTTTTACATCGCAGGGTATCCGTTACAGGCGAATTTCCTCTGGCGCCAGCAGGTATTTGAGTAGGCATCTGGATGGATCCCAAAGGGGGGAAGGAAACGGAGATGGAATTTTTTAGAGGGGATCAAGATGTTAAGCCTTAAAACTGTTTGAATGACCCACAATGACTAACCTGCAAGGTTTTATCTGTGTGATGACTTTTTTTTGGGGGGGGGGGGGGGGG
>JAVKLA010000081.1:23827056-23840989 GCA_034782735.1 Sagittarius serpentarius
CCCCCCCCCCCCCCCCCCCCCCCGGCGCAAGGGGTAGGGTTGATTTCTTTTTTTTCTTTTTTCTTTTCCTTTTTTGTGTTAGTGGGGAGTTCCATTCAAAAGTGCAGAAGGGCACTAGTAAAGGAATGCAAAGTCCATCCCTGATCACTGATGAGGAAAATCATCTGAGCCATAGCAGCCTCCTTTTCTCTGCTCTGGGCACGCTGATCATACAGCTGATCCTGCGAGCTCTTTGCTGCATTCCCTGTGCTTTTTAAAACAGTTAGTGGTATTAGTAATAGCAATCACAAAATATCACTGGCTGGATTGACAGAGTTTTACCCTGGAAGTAAATTTTGGCACTTATTTGTTCCCCTTGGGCTCAGGAAAGAAAATCTTCCTTGGGGGTCTGAAGGCTGATACATTAAATCTGAGCTGTCTGCTGAAGTGCTCAGTAAAAGTGACTCTGATTTATTTGGATTTGTCACTATAAAGGTCTCTGGAGACAGCTATTTATCCTATGGGATTTTTGACAAATTGGCCAAGTGGTCTGGGCAGTCCAGAGGGAGGATGGTCTTCTCTGACCCCTCACATGGCCGGAGAACAGGTAATCACTCCCCCGATCACAAACACACACAGAAATCACATCATTGCCAAGACTTCTCTACCCACCCAGAAGCTGGTCATCCGTGGCTCAAATCTATGCTTGATCTCACCCAAAGGCAAGTCTGAGCCAAGAGAACGGTTTATAGCTATAGGAACAGGCAGGTAACAAAGAGCTCATGGAACGGTTTATTCTGATGAGGGTACCTCCTGCTGAACTGGAGCCTAGCAAAGGTGTTCATCCCATTGAGGACAAAATTTATAGAATACTTGACTGCTAACACAGTAAGAAGAATTTGGACCCTAACTTTAGCAGTATATTTTAACTCCCTCCCAGCAATGCAGACTAGTCAGGCATCCTCCCAACTGCAAAAGAGAAGAGCTTGAGCATGGCAGAAAGAGGAGGAGGGAATCTGCTGCTGTTTTCCTACGATCCCACTTGTATGACTTTCCCCGTGCCATAGTGTATAAGGTGGTGTAGTGTCTAGTGTCAGTTCTTCCCTTTAATTATCTGCTAGCTTGGCTGAGAGCTGTATAAACACATTACGGTCACTCGCAAGTAATAGATACTGCAACTGCATCCATCTTTCCCTTTTAACTCTTTCTGTCTGTCCTGCCTTTTGTGCTCCTCTGAATTTTATCAAATAGTTCAATAATGTGCACTTTGGCCCAGTTTCTCTGGAGCTGACTTAAGCTACTGATCCATTTATGATTGTCACAGGGAAATAAGCACCTTCAGGGCATGATTAAGGCCACTTTAGATCTACGTTGCCTCTCAGATGCAGGTGGAAAAAATTCAGGGGGCCATGTCCAGAAGTATTGTTCCAAACGACTGGAATGGAGGTGATAAGAAAAACAAAACTGAAGGCAAGTGCAGGAAAAACCTGGGAGAACGACAGCCTGCCTTGGAGGTAGCTTGCCTTTACTGAGGGATTTTATCCCACCAGCACACAGTTCTCCTCCCTGTTCACACCTGTGCGGTGAAAGAGAGCTTTGGCTGATGCCAGTCTAGTAGCATAGGCCTGAAATGTGCAAACTGGAGGAAACCAAGTTCAGTAGCAGCTGAAAAAAGTATGGGGGGCGGGGGATTAAACACAGCGTGAGGGGGAATTCTGCGGCAGTGACTGTCTTTTGCAGGGGTTGCACAGGGATGAGCTGGTCTCAGCCTGTATAACAGCGGGGGATTCGGGCCCCGAATGAATGATTCCAGATTACATTCAGCATAAAACCAACATGAAAGTAGCTAAAGTTCATGTTACAACCTCAGAAAGGAACACCACAGACTTTTAAAAGGCACTGGGGGTGGGGTGAGTCCTGGAACGGTAACAGCAATGGTCTCTCTACTTGGTGGTTGGATGACTTCAACCCGGGGGTTTTGCCTGGCAATCTGTCTTGCTAAAAGTCAGGGTAAGATAAACTGTACTCTGTCTCTGATTTCTGCAAGAAAGAAAACAATTGAACGACTGGTCATTCATCACTGAGCCACCCTCCCCCCTCTCCAACACCTTGTATAGGGTTGTATATCCTGGAGCTGTTTAGCTTTCCTCATCCATTTCTTAAAAGGAAAACAAAGAATTTCAAGTAGGAAGATACATATTCTACAACTTTTCTGTAATAAAGATAGTTCAGAATTGGAAGGGACGGATCAATAAAGCAATTACTTGGCCATTGTTACAGTTGCTGTATTCAACGCGTATCATCACATGCCTCTTATGTTAAAGTAAGTTTAGTATCAAAGGACCTCCTTTTTTAGCCCTGCCTCTACAATCGCGCTCACAGATACATTTACCTATTCATAAAAAAAATGCATTCATTTTTGTGTACCAAGGACCGCAAAGTCAGCTCAGATGCAGCTTATGGACTTACAAATGTGTGCTTTTACCATTCAGTGGTGGAAAGAGGAGAACATTATTTGAGAAGTTCCTTTAACAGTTTGAGTTCAATAAGCTATTTAAATCCCTGAGAAACAACCCCCACAAGGAACAAACTGCAAAAATTACAAACCTGCTGTGAGACAAGCAGACTGAAAAGGGGAAGGGTGGCATACCAAGAAGGGAAACAAAAGCAGTCGGGATATATGGCCATAGGAAAAAGCAATACCTCCGGTGAGAAGAAACAGCTAGGCTTGCTCTGCTGAGCTGAGTGTATGCTCTGCCGTCAGGGAAGCAAATGAAGCTTTACTCCTCCTTCTAACAAATCCAGCTTCGTGCTGCTTGTGGTACAAAGTACTTGGCTTCAGGTGCTGAGCCTGCCTGGCTGCTTCCCACACCCGTATGAAGAGATGCTTCAGAGCACGTTATCCTGCACATGGCTACCGCACAGGTAAATACCAAGGGAGTCTTAGAAACCAGTGAGGTGGAGCAGGGGAACTCAAAAAAAGGACATCGAAAGAAGATGGGCCTAAAAGCTGGCTTCTCTGCAGCCCCATTGCACCCCGAGAGTCTGCATTAGCTCATGATTCGAGGAAGCAGGACCCTTCATGGTAGAGACAATTAGTTACAAAAAGGCATAAAGAAGCGTAGTAATGGATTTTAACTCTCCTAAGGGAATCCTGTGTTTTTGCTGAGGAAGGATTACAGGAAACCAAAGTAACACTTTATTTTTCTTCACAGAGAGTTTGGGGACTTTGGAGTAATTTAGTCAATGGTGATTTGCTACTTGTGCTATAGTGTTACCAACGATGGTACTCGTGGTCTGTTTATTAAACTTTTGGCTTGTCACTCATCACTAACAGGATCAAAACTCATTGTTTTTCTTCTTATAAAAGCAACTTTTCTACCTTTCAGAATTACTATGAAGTTGAGGGATGAGTGCTTTCATCTAAAATCAAAGTCAGGCAAGTATCCATTTTGTAAGACATGTGAGCATAAAAATGTGCCAATGTAAACATCAGGTATCTGAGTGAAAAATGTTAATTGGCATTTCAAGAAATGGGGAGACATCACAAAGATATTTTAGGCTTTCAACATATTTGTAGTATTCTAACATCAATCATTTTCTAGCAACTAACTATCAGGTTATTTATCTTAGCTACCCTTGGTATCCATTACCATAGTGCCTAAGCCCCTCATAATGTTTCTGTAGGGCTGGGAAGTGTCCTCATCCCTTTTTTACCACTGAGGAACTGGAGCAGAAAGGATCCCCCTTTTGTGGCCACCTAGAAAGCCCGTAACATAGCAGAAAATCAGCCCACATACTCCGGTCTCCAGCTAGCACCTTAATTAAAGAAAAGTCTGTCTCTTAAATTAGCCCAGTTTGCACTTCATTAATTTGCACCATAAATTATAGAAGCAAGGCTGTGTTACACGTACCACTGAGCCATTAGCTATAAGGCTAACTCCACCAACACTTAGAAACACAGGAACAACCCAGGGCTTGCATCCCAAAACAGGCTTTAGCTACACGCAGCCAAGGAGAGGTGAAAGACTACAGTGTGCCAGGACATGGCGGGAGGAGAAAAAGAAAGATGACATGGTGTATTGCTATGGGTGCCGCACTGGGCAGTTCACAGCGGCTTTCCCTGGAATTGCTTATTCTTCAGGACAGAACATGGTTCTCCTCCTGGGAAGCCCAAGCTGGCCCCAGACATCTGGTGTGCATTGGCACCCTATGGAAGTTTGCATTGTGACTCCCCTTAAAGCCCCTGGGCCCAGAGAGGTTGGCTGAGCAGCTCCTCAGTGAGGGTTTTGTGAGGAAAACCCTTCTGAGGAATTCATCCGCAGTGCTGAGAGAAAACCTGTGGATGCTATGTCACACATATATGTCACCTTTTCCACTCTGTGGAAATTTCAGTCAACACAGCTCGTAGTGATGATGTGTACATCTTTGTTCAGTCCTTACAGAGTACGCATCAAGATATTTCTGCCACCTAATTTTGGTATATGGTAAATGGCATGGTATATGATGTCTGGTAAATTTGCTATGTAATCCAAATGGCCTGCATGACAAAGACAGACCTGCCTTATTTTGGTGCAAAATTTGGCTAACAGAGATCTATTGTGCAGGATAGAACAAGCTCAAATGACATGGAGATTGAAATAAGGCATCAAAACGAAAAGCCTTCAGCTAGCCACAAAATCCTTCTTTACTGTTTTGAATCAGGAGGTTCTGGATAACATATATCTCTTCACACCACCCTCAGCCATCATCCCATCTGATCTTAAAACATAGGCAGATACCAGTCTGAGTCCCACACCATTCTTTCTAAAAGAAGACTGCTTTAATGGCTGGTCCCTTGGAACACAGGCCTTACAGTTTTTAAAAATTTGGCCCTTCTGCTTTGGACGGACTCAGAGCAGCTACTAGGTGTTGTCTTCTATTTCCCCTCACCAAACTGCACAAGTATGCAGGCCCTGCTAGTCCTGGCTAGCAGAAGGTCTGACGGCTCGTGTCTCTGTTTTGCTCCTTTAATCAGCTTTCCTTCTGGGTTAGTCACACCCCTGGTTAAGAACCGAATACTGACGGCAGTCAGACCGCAGTCTGAGCATCACCCAGGGCCTGTACACACAAAGGAAAAGAGAGGAGCGGGCAGGGGAAAGAGAGCAAGACTGCCTCCACAGTCCGTGCTTGGGGCTTTTTCTCCCCTCACTTCTGCAGTTTCAGTTCTTTGGTCCTTTCTCAGTCTCAAGGGACTCCACTGCAACCCGCGTTTATAGTCTTCTTTTTTTGCTATCCCCTGGTTCATTATTAAAGCTATTTATTTCCTCCAAATTACTTAAATAGACTTTTATTATGTGCCTTTGCAATACCACTTTCTAAAACAACACCATTTTCTATATGTATTATGAACTACGATATGCACCATAAAACCAGAGGACTGCACTGTGGCAAAGTGCCATGACCCCACTTTGGGGATGTTCCAGGACCTCTGAGAGTCACAGCTTGTGAGGCATGTATAAGGCCTGTCAGAGTCAAAAGAAATGCACAGTGACTGTGGTCTCTCTATGTCACTTGAGTAGGATGTGTAATCTTTCTCCCTTGCCTTGCCAGCTAACGTTCCCACTTAAGACTCATCCACCATCTTCAGCTAACTACCGTGTTGGGTGAATCCCTATGCGCAATCGCACGCGTGGATAGCTAAATATTACCAGTTTGCTATTTTATTATATTAAAATTTTTGGCTCAAATATTTTTCCAGCTATGTACAGCCACTCCTTTTGATGTCACTGCAGTTAGGCATGTGTATTTAAAGGTTTAATGTGGCCACCTATCAGAGCTGGTAAAATGCAAAGCCCCCATGACAAATGGAGTGCAGGGAGTCCAACAGCACAAACCGTGGCCAACTCGATCTGTAATAGCGTTAAGCAGCCCACAAAAAGTCTGGGTCCCAGCATGTGATGTTTCATTTGGATGACAACTGAGAACATAGGCCGACCTACTGCATTTAATGATGGATGCTGTGGGAACTCGACTTTCAGAAGCTGTGAGCACTTTAAGTGAATAGGAATTTCAGAAAATCTGTGTCTACATGCACACATATCATGCCAGAAACTGTACAAGTAATAAAAGCTCACCAGAACAGTTGACATTCTTCCTGCCACTCCCCAACAAAGTGTTCTTCTTTTCCAGATTTCCCTCTGAAGAAAAATCTTTTATTTTCCAAAACTTTATCCAATGTGCTAATTATTGGAAGGCAAAAGAGAACTTATTGCTTATCAACAAATTTCATCATGTCTTAAAGCCACAAAAATGCAAAGGATTAACCAACAAAGAAACATCATGGAAAGAGATATTCAAAATAAAACAGTTATGTCTGCACTTTAATCCTTCGGTGATAATTTTGCAGATATATTGGCTTTTCTGCATATTTCTCTTTTGACTACTTCGTAAAAGAGTCTGCAGTTTACAGTGTCAAGTATCTAGTAGTATTTCAGAGATGCATCCTGGACACAGGGGATAGTAATAGTCCCTGCAGTAGAGATGGAAGAGGATACCTCTTCTCACTGTCCGAGTCTCCTTTTGGATAGGAATAAATGTGCATTATAAAACAAACATGACTCAGACACTTAGGTTTTGCTTCCTACAAGCAACCAGCAAAAGGAAATTCACTTGCATGTCTGTGAAAAGTTAGCTGAAAGTTTGGGCTCAGTGCTGATGTCGAGGATTAGCTGTCTTGTTTCTGCTTCGATAACTTCTACAGCTTACGTGCTTCTTGTCCCTGGTGTACTCAACTTCTAGCTGACGGATCCTTTGCAAGACGTTGCTTAACACAGCAGCACTACCAGAAACCCTCACCAGAGACCCGGCATAGGAGGGGGAAGTGAGTCACACCGGGATTTGAGGCGTCCTTCATGATTAGGACACTGACCTTGTTGTCAGCATCTCTCTTAGCCATTAGAACATTCAATCATGATTTTGTTTCTACAGAGGCAGATTTGCCATTCTTGTTCATACAACCCTGCTGATTTTTGTGAAGCTCGTCAAAGGAAAAGGCACCAGATGGCATAAGTCAGGCTGGTAGAAATCATCCTGTTATTACATGTACAGGTACTCCCTGCGGTAGACAAGAGCATTACTTACATTTGTCATAGATTTTGTCATCAATGTGACAAAAAGGATTAAAATATAAAATCTGGAATAAAGTATTTTGAGTTTCATAAAATATTTTTTCAATATCCAATAAGGAAATTTTTTTGGAACTCCATTTCCCAGAGTTTCAATGTTTATGGGTTTGTGACATTTCAAGATTTAAAAAGTCACATGAAATGCAATTAGGGCTGCTGCATAATTTTCTACATAAATTTTCTTGAAACTGCTGTTTATTTCCTTTTAAATTTTCTAATCTGTAATCAGTAAGACTGAAATTTTTCAGTTCTAGCTATCAGCAAAACTTTCAGATATTTCTAAATGAGAATAGAAGGAAATCTTTTCCCCACAATAAGCTATTCTAAAAAACCAGTTTCACAAAAAGCTCTGATTTCCTGGGGCTTTGAATCAAGACACTGGGATTTCTTGGGGAGGTGTAGTGACGCTGGTATCACATACAAATATGTGCCTCTTGGGCCAGTCCCCCAGGACAGTCTTTTAACGGTCTTGGCAATTACATTATTTTTTCCTCTTTGTGTATTGCTTTATGTTATTTATCACAATGTCTTTTACCTTTCAAACCAAAACTGTGACCAGAACCAGATACACAGCACGGGGAAGGAGCTGTGGGAGGGCTTCAGTGCCCTGGTGCTTCCGAAAAGCGACCTCACCGTTACAAACAACTTTGATCCATTTCCCCAGCACTGTCCATCCTCTACAATGGACAAGACAAAATCCTATCTCAAAAATACCACAGGATTATTATATTAGTAGTAGTATTAGTATTATATAATTAGTATAAGTTATTATTAGTATTATTCATATATAATAATATATTATTAGTATTATTTCACTTAAGAATGTAAAAGTATAATTCTGAAGTCCCTCCACCATTTTATTTAGTTACCAGGTGAGACCAAGAGTGAGCAGGGGAAATCTCAGTGCAACCAGATTTTTTTAAAAAATTGCAACTTGAAAACATTCATCTGGTTGTACTCTTATTCCTGATTGTTCTCAAACCTGACTGAACATGATTCATGATCAGCTGGCTGCCTGTGGGTGACTTCCTTGGTTATTCTCCAAATAAAGGAAAACACCTGTATTATACTTGGGCAAAGACTTTCAAAACCAGCTACTGATTATGTTTTCCTCAGCTGTGGGTGATCTGAGGTTTTTCTTGGGTGACTGTTCAATTCACAGTGAAAATATGGTGCCTTGACAAATGACACAGAACATCAAATAAAACACAAAAATACCCAAGCCATGCCCTGCAAAATCATGAGACACTTGCGGAAAACTTGGCCTCAAGTTCCAAAGCTGTTCTCAGATTACCGTGTTATTCCAGCCCAGGGGAGGGAAGGTTGGAGGCATAAAAAGTGGGGCTGTTTTTCCAGAGGGAAATCTGTAACCATAGACTAGCATAAGCGTATGTGTGACATGTCCCCCATCCAAGACCCCTCAGGCCAGGCATCCCAAATCTCTGCCCCCAGCATGCCTGGCATATCCCAAATGACCTTACGGGTTACTGGGTCTCGATTAGAAGTAAGAGAGATGCGCTTTCCTGTGTAGCCAGAGCAATGCAGAGGAGAAAGTCATCCACAGGGCAAATCCATAGATTTGTACTGATGTTCCCCATGCCAGTATTTCAACTTCCTTTTTAAAACATGAATGAAGAAGTGAATGTACTGGAAAGGCCAAAAGGACTTTAGCTCCACCTGTCTTTCCCAGCCAGTTATTAACCCAGTGGCTGGTTTGTGGTCCCAGTCATTTAACGGGAGAAGTAAGTGGCCACACCATCGCTGCGGTGGCTGCAGCCATCTCAGCTCTACCCTTCCCAGAGGATTGCGTTGGTCTCCACCCCATCGGTCTCTACCCCAAACTGGGGCTCCAATTCAGAACAAGAGTCAGGAGGACTGGGCCACGCAATTCTGGTGAGGGGAGAGGAATTGAAACTGGGAGCCAGATTAGGGGTACAAGCCCTCGGCTTGCCAGGAGGGACATAAGGAGCAGGAAGGTTGGAAAAGGAGAGGTTCAACTCGTGTAGCAAACATATAAGGGAGTTCCAGGAGTTCCCTGGAAATGAGAGGATGCAGTTTTTTAGGTCTGCCCTTGCTGGCCCCTTTGGAGAGGGAAAAAGGGACAATTACGTCGTTAAAAGAGTGTGTAATAGTCTGGATGCATAAAGGGCTCAAAGTACATGATGTACTACATGTATGTGAGTATATATCTCACACACACACAATAATCTCCACAAAATGAATAAAAAAATGTGTCCTGTGTCTCCACAAAAGCGTGTGGTCTGTATTAGAACAATTTTGCTGGCTCTGAGGACTCAAAAATGTAAGTCAGGCAGTAAAAGCTACAAATGTGTGGCAGTTCTAAAGGCTCATAACACACATGTATGCATACTTTGATTTTCAGAATGCACATGTAGCAGCATACTAAAGGCATTTTTAAGAAGCCAGGTCATTCCTTCTGCTTTTTACAACAAGTTTTTAGAAATTACTAAAGCAAAGTTAAAAATAAGGGACAGAAAGGTTGTGAGTATATACTTTTTTGTGGTTTTGCTCTTCTGGGAGATTCTGATGCTGAAATTTTGATGGGATTTTGTGCTCTCTGGTCATTCGTGCTTAGAGATACAAGCAACTTCAACTTGGTTTTCTGTCATCCTTGCTCCAGTAAGAGTCTTGTAGCTCATTTCTAACATCAATCACTTGGACTATAAATCTCTGGAATGGATATGGCCATTTAAATCTCCACCTGCACAAACAACAATCAAGCCTAGCAAATAAGGAGGCTCATAAATCTCCACGCTGGTGATTAGTAATATTTTGGATCTGTAACAAGGATGTTATAAAGAAAAAAGGAAAAAAAGAAAAAAGCAAGGCTAATTCATTAATTAGGACTGATATGCTGACAATCTGTTTAGTTTATACACAGAGAAAACACAAACAGGGCACAGTTAACATAACATGACGTTAGAAGTTACTGAATTCCCAAGAGCCCAGGGCTTGGAGATACGATATCTTAATGTACTTATCCTATTGTTAGTGGGAAGGTGTTATCTTCCAGCCAAATGGTAAAGAGCTGGTTTAAAGTTTAGATTTGACCTTTTTCTTGTGGCTTACGTGAGCCAGGGAACCAAGATGGATCAAGAGATAGGAAAGACTTCCTTGCCAGTTATCAAAAATGACATTCTGCCTCCTACTGAAACTTTAATCTGCAGACAGTACATAGCGCTTGGCAGACGTACCAGTTTGGCCCTCCACAATTTTTGTTTGGTTGGGTTTTGTTTAGTGCATGCAGAAAACCCAATGTGATGCTCACACAGATCAGTAAGAGATTTTCCTGTGGCTCCAGTGACCGTGGATTAATTCCGAAGCCACTGTGTGCCATGGTGACATCTCGGGCTGTACATTTTTGTCCAGAGCTATGTGAATCCTCAGGTAAGCAGCTGAGTAAGTGGAGTTGCTCCTGCAATCAGATCGATCACTCCATCCAGAAAGGTCCCATGTGCAGATCGTGGCCAGCTCTTTAGTCCCCTGTGTTCAAAACCCAGGCTGCTGGGGGACCTGTGAGGTTTTGGGAAGCGTGTGAGGAGGGAAGGAGCTATGGGAGCAAGTTCATGCTTCGCTTGCCTCTTTGGGCTCCACATGCGGGTTTAGAAGAAGATTTTACACGGAGAGGAAGAAGAGCTAGACCAAGGTTAACTGCTTTTAAAAGCCTGGTCTGCAGAGACTGAATACACATGTGCATAAAGACGGTGACTGCAGCGCACGTCTGCTCATTCAGACTACAGAGCAACCCGCTCATTCACACTTGTGGTAAAACGACTGGGAATGTTTGGCTTCAGTGGTTGCAGAGTACGGCCTAATGCCCTCGCTCCCACCGCTCCCACAGAAGGGGCCTTATCTTGCCTCTTTATTCAGACAAAACTCCCTGACTTTTGAGCATGCACAAATCAGCAGACGAAATGCTCCACGGGTACAGCAGAACGAACCACCACCGTCTGCTCTGCGACAGCACGCCGAGAAAAGGGGTTTTTTGTGTGCAATCTCTACCTTCCGATAACCCCCCTCCCCTTTTCCTTCATTTCGGCGCACGCCCTTGCCGCCCCATCTGCAGCCGCACCGACCCTCCCCGGCAGCACGGTGCTCTCCCTCAGCTCGGCGGGCTCCGGGGACCGCCGGGATCTCGGCTGCCCGGCACACCTGCAGACTGGGCGGCCTCCGGGATGCTTACAGCTGGGGGGGACTCAAAGAGCGAGAGGGGAGCAGGGCTTGCCAGAGGAAGGCTGGAAGAAGTCAGATCCTCCTGCCTCCAGCCCCTGGGCTGTGACGGCGAGGTCCGCGCTGCCGGCCGGGCAGCGGAGCGTTCCCTTCCTGGAATACACTAGTAGCTGGACAGGATGCATTCGCAAATATAATCATCCACAAATCTCCCCCAGATTAGGTTACAAGAGAGCGTTTCGACGGCACGCATTACAAAGCTCCCTGGAAGGCTTGGCTGGTGGATCTGCTGCTCTCTCTGCTCATGACCCATTTTGGCTTTCATCAAGAATCATGACACCAGCTGCCTGGGTCATCTAGGAGGCAGGGAGGGGGAGAGCAACCCTGGGCTGGAAAGGGAAGTGGGGAAGGAGAAGAGGAGAAGGAGGAGGAGGAAGGGGGAGGATAGAAAGACAGAGCGGGGGGAGAGGGAGAGAGCAAGCGAGTTGCTTTGCTCCAGTTGCGAAGATTTGAATCCCAGTTCCGAGCTCTCGGCAAAGGCTTGCCGGGATACCTCGTTCCCTGTCCTGTGCAAAGGTCTGTGATTGGGGATGTGGTGTGCTCAGCGGGCAGGGCCCCTCCCCTGGGCTGGATCCGCCTCTCTTATCCCCCAGATAAATTACTAGTGTCCTCACTAAATTCCTCGGCTTTCTCTCTCTCTCTCTCTCTCTCTCTCTCTCTCTCTCTCTCTCTCACTCTCACTCCCTCGCTCAAACACAAGCAAAGCGGGGTTGGGGGGCGGGAGGGCAGGGGTCCTCTCTGGACTGGTATCGCGCCTTAGTGCTGGTGGGGGGAGGGAAGGGGAGGAAAATAACACTGGCGCCCCTTCTCTCCTCCGCCGCCTTGAAGTAGATTTGAGGAGCTGCCCTTCCTCCCCCTCCTCCCCCCTCCCCGCTGGTCCTTTGGCATCTTCCAGACCATGTCCACTGGGTCCCTCAGTGATGTGGAAGATCTGCAGGAGGTGGAGATGCTGGAGTGCGATGGCCTGAAAATGGATACTAACAAAGAGTTTGGGGCGTCCACCGAGAGCAACGAGGAGGGATCCAATGGCGAGAATGGCTCCCCTCAGAAGGGGAGAGGGGCCTCGGGCAAGAGGAAAAAAGCTCCCCCCAAGAAGAGCCCTTTAAATGGAGTGAGCCAGGAGGGAAAGCAGGTCCAGAGAAACGCTGCCAACGCCAGGGAGAGAGCGAGGATGAGGGTCCTTAGCAAAGCCTTCTCCAGGCTTAAGACCACCCTGCCCTGGGTGCCCCCAGACACCAAGCTTTCCAAACTGGACACCTTGAGGTTGGCCTCCAGCTACATTGCTCACCTGAGGCAGATCCTGGCCAATGACAAGTACGAAAACGGCTACATCCACCCAGTCAACCTGGTAAGTCACGGCCCGCCGAGGCCAGGCACTCTGCGTGTATGTGCACGGGGAGAGGCGGGCAGGGGGCTGGGATGGGGCATGTGCGGGGAGAAACCTTCGCGGTGCTTCTCACGGAAAGTCTGGTGCCAGTGGGGTGGCAAGGGGTGCTGTGCGAGGGGAGAGGCTCCCAGCTGCCCTCCCGCCCTGTGCCCCGAGAGCTGACCCTCCCGGGCCCCATCCGCTGCTCCCGGCAGTCTGCTCCAGGGGACAGGCAGGGGCCACGCTGGCCACAGATAGGCAGGGACAGGCTTTACTGCCCCAGAAATGCCTGAGAAACATCAGCAGGCTGATGGCAGCTTTCTACCTGCAAGCGGGCGGGTATAGGAATTTCGGTAGAGAAAGGTGTGGTTTAGGAAGGACCCAAGCCAAGGGCCCAGGATTTATTCTTATCCCTTCTGGCTACTCTAACCATAATGGTCTGCTCAAGCCCTTTTTTGAAGACAGAGCTCCTGGGGCTCTGGGCTCAGCCGTTCAGATTTGCTGGGTCCAGGACGTTTCTCCTACCCGTGTAAACTAGGAAAGGAGAAATAAATACCAGTGCGGACCCCCCAGGGCGGGTGTCTGCCCCAGGCACACTCCGCAAAGCCTCCCTGGGCTGCACGGCGTCCCTCCTGCTGCTCCCACCACGCACAGAAAGTTTTCCCCAGCAGCCCAGGGTCTCCCTGCCATCCCCGGCCACCAGAAACACCCAGTTTCCAACTCTAAAAATATGTGCGACCGATGTAAACCGGGGGCGGGCGAGATCCGCCTGGGCTCTTTTTAAACATCCAGCCTTTACATTGCCCGCACGTGTGGACCCCGCCAGATAAAGGGATGGCAGAGAGGATGTGTGGGGACGTTTCACCGAGGTCCGGCTCTGCCTTTTGAGCTCTGGACTCTGGGGGAAAGTACATTACCCGCTGTGTCAGCTGATAAGGGCCTGGGAGATAGATACTCTTTTGGCTAAAAACAAAATCCTCAGCACAGCAACATGGGAAAAAAAATAAAGGAAAGCAAAACCAACACCCAGCCCAGCTATAACCCCCCGCCCCCGCACCGAGGCACACCAAAACTTGCCCCCGGAGCCGCGGGAGGACAGGGAGAGCGGCCGCGGGGGGATGCCGGGGGCTCCGGGGGCGGCGGCGGCGGCGGCGGCGGCGGGGGGTGAGCT
>JAVKLA010000081.1:23842858-23852931 GCA_034782735.1 Sagittarius serpentarius
CAAGCCCTCCGTCCCTGTTTCTTCTCATGCCCCCCTTCCCCCCGAGACAGCTGGGTGAGGTAGCGCGTCCTCCCGGCGACCCAAATTCGCCAGTCGGGTTCATGCGTGGGCTAGGTTTAATTAAAGCGGCTCGCTGTGAGCCGAGGGCTGTGCAAACATCTCGGCCCTCCTTACGGAAAGGGCCAGGGCCTGCTGTATCCTCCTAATGGTTTTGAAGGGGAGAGCTGTTTAATTTCACTTTTTCACAGCTTTATCTCCACCCCGCACAAGTAAAAGCAGACCTCCTCGCCTGGCCTAACCATGCGCAGCTTTGCTGTGGTGAGCGGGGCTGCGCCACTGGAGACACGCAGCTACGCACACCGGCTTGACTGACTTTGCTGCCAAACACATCACCTTGAACAGCCACAGGTCTTGCTGAAGAGATGAGCAGCTCTCGCAGTTGAAAGGGCTGATCTCTTCGTCCCAGGCACTGGGAAATTCAGTGGCAATTGCTGTCTCTTAAAGGCAGACAGAATTGAGCCCTCCGACCTTAAGCTAAGCGCAAATGACTGATGCAGCAAATGCACAAATACTATTTTAACCACTGAATTTACCCACTGTATTGAAATTAACCGTTGGATTTAACCACTCAAAATCTCGACTTAAATCCATACTAATGCCTGCTCGAGACTCACAGCAAGGTGCTGTTTTCCTTTTAGAAAGCAGAAATTGATAGGCATCTGAGATACGCATAAAGTTAAGAGTTAAGTTCTGAATATTCTCACACGCGCTTCTTTGCCACCCTGCTTTGCAATGCTTACTAACTGCGCTCAGCATCCTTCCCACCCTTTTGAGTTAGCCGTGTTCATTTGCCACCTGAAACACAGCGTGGAGAAAGAGAAGGGAGAAACACAATAGTCCCCCGTGAAACGTGAGGAACACAGCTGTAACCATCTGCCAAAAGCTGCAATGTAAGCAGAACAGTAAGAGGAGGCTGTAGACACCGTTATTTCTCGTGCTGCTGTTCACTTTATCCAGCAGCCTAGATTGCAAAGCCTCTTGGGGACCAAACTATTCCTCAAGCATCCTCCACCTTCCTCAGTCCTTGCCTCTGAGCAACAGCAGCAGGAACAAACAAAAAGGCAAAAAGCAACAAGCAATAAACAAAAGCAACCACCAGTGCACAGAAAGGTAAATAATGGCTTTACTCTGACTGTAAAACAATTAGTGGCTTTATCTCCATTTTGAAGACAATGAACATATTTTCCAGGGGGGATTTATGTGGCTGGGAACGCTTGGTCCACTGACTTCTGGTGTAAGGGCACAGCTCTGACAGTATTGGCAGTTGGCTTCAATGGCCCAGGTTTCTTAGATGAATTAAGAGTCCTACCATGTATCTCAGGAGAACAATGAGTGAAATCATTCTTCCCCGCTGCTGAGTGCAATTTTACAGAAAAATATTTGCAAACAGAAAATGTATGTTTAGTCTGACTTGAAGCAATTGATGATTTTGAAAGGAACTCGGAAATGTGCTAAGGGAAAACAGGGAACAGGTTTAAATATTTATGTCAATGATTTTAAAGAAAATATTTTGTTTGCGTTCTTGCATTTCTGTACAAAGTGATGCATTTTAATATTTACCAAAATATACCCCTTCTTCATGTGGAAACAAAGCTGACTTAATATATCTTTCCATATCTACATGGCTGTAGATGCAGCTGCGTGAGTGTCTGTATACATTCCCTCCTGCTAATGTTTGAACTCATTGCCTGATTTCAAGTGAATTTGACAGAGGTCTCGAAGATAACTAAATTGCTATAATTTTGTGTGTGTGTGTGTGTGTGTGTGTGTGTGAAAACAGGCAGCTGAGTAGAGCAAAGAAAAGATCTTTAAATTCTGCAACTAAAGGAAAGGTTTCAACATGAACTCAGCCCTTATCAGGTACCAGGGCATAGAGAGCAGAGTGCCAGCTGTAGAAGCTTCAAACGCTGCTTCAATCACAGGATAAAAGTTCATAGAAAACCTGCTTATGGACCTACGTGTTTTAAGATAAGAACTGTCTAAAAATAGTTTCATCCCATCTGATTTTAATACTATTATTCTTTTTTTTTTTGGAAGGAAACCCAGTTCCGCCCAACTACTTCACAACCATTTTTCAGTTCAGCTAGAGACTAGAAAAATCCTTTATTTGTAGAGCTGCACTCCGTGCTCGAGCTCCTGGGTTTGGTGCTCACGTTGTACTGCTTAGCAGCAGTTTTCACAGTCCGAAAGGTCTTTAGGAGCAAGCATTTTTCCATCCCTTACAGAAAATACATTTTAGGCTTATCTTATCCTCTTGCTGGGATGGAAATCTGCCAGCCTGAAACATCAGCATAGCAAGAATGCCACTTTGCAGACACCTGCACAATGCCTTGCCGTCCGGGCGCTGACTGCGGCGGTGAGGCTACGGTGATGGTCGTGCTCCCAAGCTGCAAGGTGCACAAGGAGAACATATGCTAGATAGCTTATTCCTTAAACTGCCTCCAAGGTCGAAATTCCCAGCTCACCTCGGAAATTAAAAGACACAGACAGTCTGTGTGGTTTCTTTTGTAGGGAAGCTGGTTTGAATCCCCGATATAATGACAGGATCACAAGCGCAGATTTGAAGCATTTATATTGGTAACCCCACAGTTGTGTCTGCCTGGAAAAACATGCTTCCCTGTAAATGAATCGCATCTTTTTCAAAAGCTAATCTTTCCTGAAACCCCAGTATCATTGCCATTCATTATTATTTGTAGTAAAAAAAAAAATATGCAAAAGGCATTAGCTAATTGCAGGTAATAAGCTGTCTAAAAGAGAACATAACCCACATACATCTGGTGTACAAGTGGAGAGTATAATCTGATAAAATTGCAGGGTATTTCTAGTTTCTGTCTGGATATCTGAATGTAGATCATCACTCATAGTCTACCAAAAGGGACTGGTTTTCAAAAGAAATTTCAATGACATTGAAATGAAATTCAGTTTCAATGAAACTGAAATGTGTGGCAGCAAACAACAGAGCATTCTGTAATTTCCATGTATATACACACCTAGACAAAACTCCATACAGAATTTCTCCCAAGAGCCAGCAATCCAAATCGTCCATGTTCACTGGTGGCCCGTGTAGCACTGAGTATTCCCATATTAAGGCCATGCTGCCAAATGCAGGCCCACAGGGTAAATACAACTTTGTGCTCACTATTCAGCTGCAGATTGCTTCATGCTCTTCAGCCCAGCGTGCTTTATGGATGGGAAGTGGCACAACCAGTAATAATGGCTTTTTTTGTCTCTAGTGCTGCAAAGCTGCTGGTATGTTACAGCTTGGTGAATTTCTGCATCTGAGAAGACGACATAGGTCTGACCTAAAACTTATGCTCTGGGAGGGGTGGGGAAAAAAACACATTACCTTTGCGAGGACTGCTGCCGGCAGACTCCAAACCCAGCAAAGTTTTGCAAGTAACTGATTTGTCTTCAGTTCACTCGAGACCCTGGTGTATCTGAGTGAGCTGTATAAGAACGACTTTGAGTAGGCCTAGGCATGTAGTCATCGCATTTCCCAAATGCAGCGTGGACATACCCTAGGGTCACAACAGTCCTGAGATGACGCATTTTCTTGCTTTAGGGTTTTGCCCTTAAA
The DNA here is from genome assembly GCA_034782735.1 of Sagittarius serpentarius. Classification (NCBI taxonomy): domain Eukaryota; kingdom Metazoa; phylum Chordata; class Aves; order Accipitriformes; family Sagittariidae; genus Sagittarius; species Sagittarius serpentarius. Next base: position 23,846,496 of record JAVKLA010000081.1, read on the forward strand.
CTGAAACTTGTAAACAGATGAAATGCGCTTTCAAGCCAACGCGCAGGCGTGCACACAGCTACGCCGTCCTTGGATGGGGAGTGGAGAGATCCAAACTGCCTCGCAAGGAAAAAAAATATCATAACAAAAGCAGAAGAAAAACCCATGCAAATCCTTCCTTCACTTTAAATTCTTAATTCTCCTTAAGCAAGGAGAAAAACCCCAACCCTTATTTACATCTCAGGCTGCTGTGTAAACTATAAGACTATATCCGACTGTAAATATGGATTATCTACACACTTGAGTTTTCTGTCATTGTTCACATGCTGTTTAAGGAACAGGGATCAGAAACACTAGGGAAAAAAAAGGGAAGGGTGCAGCTACACAGCCAGGAGTCAAGAGGAAAGGGGGGAAAAGGCATAGAATAATTCCTCTTACTCCAACTACTACTGCTCAGTCCTTGTGAAAAAATGGGCTGGGGAAGGGAGGAACTATCAGCAGCTCCATCACAGCCGGGTGGAGCCAGACCACCGGGGAGATGGAAACCGGGAGGCTGGGAGCTGCAGCTGCCTTCTCTGGGAGGAACATCTGCGAAATCCTGCGCGGCAGCAGCAGGGGAGGAGGAGTGGGCACAGGCAGCGATCGTTCCCAGGGATGCGCTCACACAGATAATTGTCCCACTGGATGGATTCCCAGGCTGCTGCAGCGGCACTTCCCTCCCCCATCAGGGATGAGGTAAAGACCATCGTATTCGACAAGCAATCCAAGCGTCAGCGCGGCCTCTTGCTTCAGCATCCTGTTTCTTGTGATGCTTTTTGATGGCCGAGCTGACCAGAATGGGAACCGTTCCTCTTCACTGATAACACGTTGTTTTGTTCTTACATAGGGACTTTTATACCGCTGGCACCTCAACGCAGAAATTAAACAGAAGACGGCAGTTACCTTGGAGCATTTGCCGTCATCACATGACCAAATGTTTTTCTATAGGAGGTTGCTATCATTATATAGATGGGAAGAAAAAGAGGCACAGAGCCGACAGCTGACTAGCTGAAGGGTTCACATGTAAGCTTGGTATGGGCCTAGGGCACCAGCTCTTCTGGTACACAAACTTAGGAGCTCTCCTAAGCACGCTGAAATCACCAGGGATCTTTGCTCTTTGAATTCTGTGTGAGGATTGGAATGAGAAAGGTGTAGGGAAGGATCCTCTCTCTCTCAGGCTGTATATCTGTATCTATAACTACACTTGCTAGTATAGATAAAACAGGCTATGGACCATACTCTGGCTCCAACAGCCAGTGCCGTGGCCAGGGTCACATCCACACATACCTGCATTTTATTCCGCTCTCACTAGAGGGTAAGAACGGTCCTGGCACATGCTATTCCCAAGCGATGCTGGGACACTTTCTGGGAGAACGTTGGTCAGACAGGCCAAAGGCATGCCAAGGGCCCTGCTAACAACAAAGCACTATGAAAAATAAGCCTTGGCCCTGTTTTATTTATCAGTGTCACTGCAGCCGTCGAAGCTAGAGCGATAAAGGTACGTGATGCCTTTATCTCAGCCCAGCCTTGTGCTCTTCTCACTTGTTTTCCAGATCAACCTGCTATCTTCTTTTATGGGCCAAATATTCTTAGCGGGGACCCTCTTTGCTATTTGTATTTCATACTAAGACTAGAGGTTACTGCAAGCAAGAGGCCAAGTTCAAAAACAAACATAACGCAAGATTTAAACAACATTATATCCTAAATCATGACATTGAAAACCCCTGTTCATTTGTTGCCCAGCTCTACTGAGCTCTACAGTACCTTTTCTACCTGAGTTGCATGTTCCCCGATGCCAAAACTTGACATATGCCCTCAGAGTATCTCTTTCTCACCATTGCCAAGCAGCTCCATGTTAATAGTATGCTTATTTATTTTTTATATAATTACAAATATATAAAATAATCTATATTGTAAAATTAAGTGGAACATTTGAATATTGTGGAGCTGGTTGAAGTACCACTTACGGCAGGGAGATAACAGTCTAATAGTGCTGGCACGGTAAATCGTACTGTACATCATCAAAGAAGTGTGAGAAGGCACATTTCAGTTCACAGTTTCGCCTGATAAACTAAGCCCTGGAGCGAATGATTCCCTTCCTGACTGATCTCCTGCCACAGGTTTAAGCTCGTTCCCTGCTGGCTGCCGGCCTGGGAGATGTCTCATAATTAACCTGCAGTATCATACGCATGTAGCTGAGGACCATTCCATAAAATGTCATTTCTATGGAATGTGCAAGATACGGGTTGCTCCTAGGTGCCTCCTCTTCAAACACAAATACTTCAATACAGTCTTCTGCAGGGAGCCCACAGTACTTAAGACGCAGCTGTATAAAACCCTTCATCTAACCTTCGCTGTGGGCTGCCTCAAGGGGCCATCCGGCTTTCTTCTCTCCCCCCTACACTATCCCACAGTCTACTTTGCACTGGATCTTATCTGACTGAAAATGAACCCTGTAAAAATGCAAATATTCAGGTAAGCATCCAGTTTGATGAGTGTTTTTTTGACAGAAACCTGCTGTTAATAGTGGAATAACATCGTGAAATTACATCTTTGTTCACTCTCACTGCTGTAATTACAGAACAAAATTATATGCAGTGTCCTAAAGTTTCGTTATCCTTGTTTTTACTGCACTAGTACTGACGGCCCCAAGCAGCCCACAATTCCACTCTGCAGAATGTCCAAGCACAGGAAACAGCCTCCCCACACCTCCATCTCCTCTTTACTTCCCAAACAATGGATTGAGAAACAAAGGAAAACGAAATCACATAGTAAGGAAGCGATAGCGTCAGAAATGGCCTCTCTGCCTTCCCTGTTTGATGTCAGTACAGCACCTGGTAAGTTAGAACAAGGAATAGCACGAGGCAGATGAGCACACAGGTCCTGCAGGTGGGAAATCCTTAGCATCTCAGTCGTACTAGTGGAGGAAGCCACAAAGCCAAATTAGAGTTGCAGGGAGGGATGGAGACCAGGACGGGGAGAACGTAAGGACAGGATAACCAGTTTGGTAACTGTATAGGTGTGGAATAAAATTGCAGGCACAACTGATAAACTTAACTGTTAAATTAGGTAGGTGCCCAGTCACCTTATTTGCATTCCATGTTAATGTGATGATAAATACTTGCATACATTTGCCAAATGTACATTTAAAGACGCAATCTTCGGAACATGTCCTAGTTGAAATGGGAAAAGCTCAGGCTGGCAAAGCAGCCAAAACTTTGAAATGGTAAGGGTTCATCTCTTCACCAGTAAAAAAAAATTTCTTAATGTCCAGTGATGACTGCACATTTCTGTGGAACACCTGCCAGAAAAAGTTATATCCTGAAAAAAGCAAGCATGTGATGAGAGACAATGGACGTGTATTTGCTCGAAGACATTTTGTGTCAAATTTATGTAGACCTTTATGAGTATGCTAAAAAAACAGAAGCTCGGTCAGAATTCAAGCAAAATCAGGGTTTATAAAGCTTTTTGCCATAACTTGCCTATGCGATCAGCTTTTCAGACAAAAAAAAAAACCAAACCAGAATCAGCATCTGTTGTGCTACAGCTATATAGAACCTCGAAAGAACAGTCAGGGAGACGACATCATAACAATCTACCCCACATTAGCAGTGTTAATCGTAATGACTCGGAGCCTTTCGTCTGAAGCCCATAAAGAATTAAAACAGGCTTAAAGCACTCCATAAAAATGCTGGAGATCCCGTGCCAAGTTACTGAACTGTGGTAACCATTGCTCTAAATTCAGAAGCCCCGTTTCCAAAAGCTCGCCCCACAGGGCTGCGGTGGATCCCTTCCCCGTGGGAAGCGGCGGGGTGGCAGTGCTGCCACATGCTGCTGGGAAGCGAAACCGGCATTACCAACCAGTGCTGCCACTCACGTACTCGCAGCTGATTTGAAGTGGGAATCTGAAATAATTGTTCTTGACAAGTGAATCTAGTAATGCATCTCAAGGATTAAATTGAACCTAGCAGAGGAAAACATCCCAACTCTGAAGACTTAAAAATTTAAATTTCACACTGTTCCCTCTATCCTCGCTAAAGCTATTCTATTACTTTGCACGCGGAAAGTGCATCATTACAGAACCTCAATTTCAGAAAGTTGTCAATAAAGTGAATACTCTGCACCTACACACATATAAATACACATATATATACTTTTCATATAAAGACTGTTGTGTCTTTATAAACCTAAAGTCAACCTGACGACTTTATTTCATTCAGTCTGGGTGGTGGGTGCTTAACTGGCCACACTGCAGCCACACTCATTTGTTCCTGGGTTCCCAGTGAAGCACAACAAACAGCTCTTCCAAGAGAAAATGTAAATACAGCTGTGTCCTGGTTTTGGCTGGGATAGAGTTAACTGTCTCCCTAGTAGCTGGTACAGTGCTGTGTTTTGGGTTTAGGACGAGAATAATGTTGATAACACCCTGATGTTTTCAGTTGTTGCTAAGTCGCTTTTAGACTAAGTCAAGGGCTTTTCAGCTTCTCCTGCCCAGCCAGCAAGAAGGCTGGAGGGGCACAAGACAGTTGGGAGGGGACGCAGCCAGGACAGCTGACCCAAACTGGCCAAAGGGGTATTCCACACCATGGGATGTCATGCCCAGTATATAAAATGGGGGAGATGGCCAGGGGAGGAGCGCTGGTCGGTCGACGAGTGGTGAGCAATTGCACTGTGCATAACTTGTTTTGTGTATTCAATCCTTTTATTACTATTGTCACTTTCTTGTTGTTATGAGCATCATTGTTAGTTTCTTCCTTTCTGTTCTATTAAACTGTTCTTATCTCAACCCACAAGCTTTACCTTTTCTTTTTTCGATTCTCTCCCCCATCCCACTGGTTAGGCGGGGAGTGAGTGAGTGGCTGCGTGGTGCTTAGTTGCTGGCTGGGGTTAAACGACGACAAGCTGAAAGGCAGTTCATCACAGGCTCAGCTCCCTACAGGCAGCATAGGTGGGACAGTGCCAAATTTGGAGGACTGTCCTGGACAGAGAAAACCAGTGCCATCCCAGCCACCCCCACCATGTGCTCCTGTCCCCTTGTGTCTCTCCTCAAAGCATGCACCATGTGCCCACTTTGCAAAGATTAAACAAGCTGCATATTGGAAGTGTGCAAACCAGCAGTCCTACTTTAGTCATTTTAACATTAAAACCACAAAAAAATGCTGAGGGCCAGAGAGTCTTCAGGGGACTTGGGAATATTTGAGGCTTCTCAGTCACCTGCTCATATCTTTGTTTCACTTGGGGTCAGTAATTTGCTCACACACCAGGGCACCACGGTTTACTGCTGTGGACTATTCCTTCAGTACCAAACAACGGTGCCTTAAATTTAAAGGAATCTTTAAAGCATTTGTAAGACAAGACAAGTGTCCAGAATCCCACTGCAGTGCAACATGCATGTATGCAGCAGCAGGAGTAGCAGCATGTTGTCGCTGGGAGTCCTAACTAATGATTGCTGGATTGTGTCAAGCCATCGCCGACCTCTCAGTTTGGTCAGACAGGACGCATGGAGCAGCCAAGCCAGCGATCGAGGTATGTGTACCAAGCTACAGAGGTCTGAGGGTAAGGAGCCTCACAGAAATGCCAGGTACGTGCCATGAGCGTTCACACCATCTGGTCTCCAAACTGGATCAGATCTCCTGCTAGGCTGCTGGCAAAGGTGCTGCCTCAGACGGTGTGGTTGGGGATCGAGCCTGTATCGGTTGGCCAAGAGCCGCCCAGCACGGGCCCGCCGGCAACAGGCGTGCCGGCATGGGCTTCCAGGCCGGCCCACAGCCAGCTCTCCTGCTGCACAGCCAGAAAAAAATTCACCTGAAGAACTTCCCGCCCGCTGCGCGGCCTCGGCAGCTCCCCCAGTTGCTCGGAAGCAACGCGGGGCTCCTCAGGGCCCTTTCACAACGGGCGCCGCGGCGCAGCTGAGGGTAAAAGCCTCCCTGCGCCCGGCCCGGGGCGCTGAGGCAGCGCCAACGCTACAGCGGGCGGCAGGCGCTGGCGGGCCGCAGCTGCGGGGAGCGAGGGCCGGCGCCGTAACTGCCCGATTAGGCCACGGCGGGGCGGCCCGGAGCCGCGGGCCCGCCTGCCTTCCCGCCGCGGAGCCGCCGGCCCTCACGCCTTCCCCGCCCCGGGCGCTGCCGCCCACCCTCCGTCCGCCGCGCCTCAGGGGGCGGCAGACGAAAGCGGAAGTGCGCTACTCGCGCGGCCCCCCTTCCTCCCCTCCCGCCGCCGTGACTTCCGGCGGGCGCTCTAGCCGGCACCGCGTCTATGCCCGCGGCGCTGGGGGATGTTTATTGTCGCGGGGAGTCGGCCCAGGACCCGGAACGCCGCCGGGCGCCAGCGGCGGGGCGCCTAGCGACCGGCACCCCGCCCCGCCCCGACCGACGCCGCCCTCCCGCCCGCACGGTAACGGCTGCCGCCCGCCGACGGG
>JAVKLA010000081.1:23853186-23873954 GCA_034782735.1 Sagittarius serpentarius
GGCTGCTCCCGCCGCGGGGCCCGTTCTCCCCGTTGGTAGGGGGCCGAGGGGGAGGCGGGGAGCGGCGGTGCGCGGCTGGGTCCGCCGTGTCGGGGAGGGGAAGGGGGCAGAGCATTCTCCGGGGGAAACGGCCCGTTCCCCGGCAACCGGCGAGTCTTCCCCAAGGGGCACCGGCTGCCCGGCGCCCGAGTCCCCGGAATAGCGTGCCGGGCCCCGGGGGCTTTGTAACAGCCCCGGCGGCGGCCGCCGGCGCCGCTCCAGGTAAGGAGGCGCAGGCATAAGCCAGGGCTGCCGGGCGGCGGAGACCGGCGTGGCTAGGCCGCCTCCTGCCTGCGCTTTGTTTCTACTGGGCTTGCCGGAGAAGTTTTCGGCTGGGGTTGAAGGGGGAAACAGATAATTGTTTGTTAGCCGGAGCGTTGTGGCAGGGTTACACGTTGGGCTCTGAGCGAGGTTCCCAGCAGCGTGAACAGGAAAAGGACTTCTCTTCCCTCAGTCCAGCGGTGCAAAGGGTACATGTTTGACTGGGAGGGGGATGAGCGGCTCACCTGTTATGTTAAAATGTTTTGTAACAGCAAAACAGATTTTTATTTTTCTTACAATTTTTATCAAGTTGGAATGGCCACCTAGCCTGTCGGTTCAGGCTTTTGTCACGTGACAATTTTCCACGTATCATAAAGACCTAAAGGATTGTTCTTGATGCTCGGTGTTTGACTGTTACCAGATAAGGGAAATATGGCACAAAATTGGATGCAAGTGTGTCTTGCTTTGAATATGAACAGACTTTTTTCATGAGAAAGATTTGAGGTAAAGGGCCTGTTACGAATTATTTAAAAATATGCTTTCTGGTCTTGTTCTATAAACTGCTTGGCTTTATTCTTGCAACTGGATTTGTGTTGGAAGACCGCAGGTCTGTGCAGATGCAGTAGGCTTATCCAAGAGATTTGACAGCAGGATTGGGCATTTATGTCCTACTTGCTTATGGTATAGCTGGTATCATCATTCTATGCATTGGTCTTAATAGGACAGAATCCCTCTTTGACACTGGTTTTATGCGTATCTGGAAATTTTCTCCTTCTCCAAAATACATTTTTTTCATTCTGTAGGAAATAGTCGTGACTGTGCAGATCTTGAAAGGTGAGAATATTAGCTTCAAGAGGACCTTTTGCTTTAGGGACAATTTAACTTGCCACTAGAGACAACAAAAAGTAAAAGCATGCTCCACTAGCTCAGTGGCTGTAACTAAGAGAGTTGTTCGGACCAGAGGATTTTCTATACAGACAGTAATAGCTGTGTTGCTCTTGGTTCTGGACATTCACCTCCCACCGTGACTGTATATTGTATCTAAGAATTCAAGCAGATTTCAGAGGTCTGCCATCTCTAGTGCTTCATATGAACCTGTTTCCTGAGGGAAACGAATGCAAATCTTAAAAAAATGCACCTTCAGTGGAAGGATGTAATTGACTGTCCTCGTTCCTGATGGGCTTTATTTTGTGCATTCTCCATTCTCCTATGGAAACCTGGTGTGGAGGTTGCTGTTAACTTCTTCAAAAATGGTTTTGAAGCGTTAGTTTGACGAATGCCTACTGGTGCAACAGTGACAAATACCCCTTCAGCTGGGCCATTGGAACTGTTTGTGGGGTTGGTCAGCTGGTGAACTGCTCTGGAGCATGATTAAAAATAACCAGTAGAAGTTGCTTATACTTAGGCTGCTGGTGAAAAAGGTGTTTATTAAACTGTTCTGACATTAACGTAACCATTGTTAGATACCCCCATCTACCTTGATAGCTCTGAGTTTCTTGGATCAAAGGTAGCCAAAAGCTTAAAATAATACTCTGTTTATATACCCCATCCCAACTGCCTTTCTTCTCTCTTTGATGGTGGTGGTGTGGTTGTTTTGGTTTGGAACTTTTTGAAGACAGAGAGGGCTGGCTTTTTTTAGATTGTAAGATTTCAGTCCAGGGTGTTTGTCTTCATGTGTGTTTATATAGTATCATCTAAAATAGTATGGCTGTGGTCCTAACTGGGGATGTATGGGTAATGCTTTGTATAAGAACTTGAGTGCTCAGTCCTTCCTCTAAAGTATTTTTTATTCTGGGAAGTTTCTCTAGTTTCAGTGTAGAATACATTACTTTACAATGTCAAATATCCTTGAGTTAGCTTTTGTTGTTGTTTTTATTTTTATGTTCTTTATCATGCTTTACCTATCTACTACTTTTTTTCGTTCTTCTTTTTTTCTTCTCAGGGTAATATTCCAGATGTATCCTGAAATCTGTGTTGAAAAGAAAGAACAAGCTTTTAAAATTTCCCTGATAAAATAAAATAACACAAACTTCTGCAGAGATGTATTTAAGCTGTTTTTCTCTGTTGGGGTAGATTGTGTTACGCTGGTGCAAGAGAACTTGAAATCAAAGTTGGCTAGTTTCTTGCGCTGGAGAAAGCTGACTAAAGTACATAATTTAAAAGAAATGCTGCACATATAGACAAGTAAATTACTTTATTTTCAGTTTTAGCCTATTATTAAATTAGCATTAACTGGAAGAACATAATTTTAGAAATGAGATTTAAGCTGCCAGGTTCAGATGAGAGAAGCAACAAAACCTAAGCTGAGCTCAATTAAATCAACTTGGGTATTTGCAAATCCAGAACTGGAAGGCACCAGATGTTTGGTTTCTACTTGGTCCCTCTGTTCTGCGAGTGTAACTGCATAAATATGGAATAGTAACTGACTTACATGTAAGACTGTTGCTTGATCTTAAAACATATTTGTAAAAGCACAGGAGCGTTATTTTCCCCATTTTGCAGATAGGAGACAGAAATGCAGAAAATCAGGCTTTGGGAAATAACATAATGGGTCAGGGCCGCACAGGATACAGTAGTGTGTATCAGTAGCATAGGAGACAAGAGAAAACTGGGGAAGAGGAGGATCAGAATGTTGTTTAGGACTCCTCTTGTGTTCCAGCTAGTCATGCTACTGGAGATGTGTATAAATAAGAGCAAGATCTCTCTCACCTCCCCTGTGCCCTCTTTCCCTCCACCCCTTTTTTATAAATATGTTCTTCAGATTTTTTTTATACAGTGCATGTATTATTTTTTTAAAATGTTTAGCTGGCTTCTGTTCACGTGATTCCTATGAATCTGGATTTCCTTGAGACTTCTCAAAGAAAGATAGCAGGACGTCTTTCCTCTAGATTTTTTTTCTTTGTTGTCGGTACAGTGCGAGACATTAAAATGAATGCTTAAGGCAGAGGTTGTAATAGGTTATGCTTGCTCATTGCTTGGACAAGAGTATCCAAGTCTAAGAAACATTTTGGTTTACCCAATATTTCTAAACCATGCCTCGGAAGAGGTTAACATTGTATTTGTATACTAAATGGGAATGGGTGTATTCAAAATTGTTGACAATTAAGATTCAGGTTCTCAAAGAACATGGGTAGAATTTAGCAGCAGCAAATAAACAGTTTCCTCAATACAAATGAGAAAAACTTGGTAATTAATATTTGAAATGTTCAATATTTGTGTGACAAGTTTAACAATGAAATGCTTCTGTTAGATCAAGTAAATTAAAGTAGAATAAAGGCAGTTTTCAGTATTTTTACACTGTATTCATGTACTGCGTCTATAACAAATTGTGCCCCTTTTTAACTGAATGTCACAAAACATAGTCTAGAATAGTAGAATTTGAGCTACAGCTCAAATTAAATTTCAAATTAAAAAGCTCCTCCCTTAAATATCTGTTGTCCTGAACTTTCAGAACATGGCTAATGAAAATGAGGGCAAACTACTGTAATGTTGTGTAATTTTTCTCCCATTAAAATCTGTGCAAGTAGATGGTACTTCTAACAAAGATACACTGTAATTGCTGAAAACATCCTTACTGACAGCATATTAATTTTTTTTTTCCCGTAGATCCCCCTTTAATGATAGATCTTTTCCTTTTAAATTGTAGTTTTCCTTGCCTTCAACCACTTTTTCCTTTGTTCTGAATGAGCACGTGACTTTTCTCCCCGGGTCTGTTTAAGACAAGCCATCAGAGCTTTATGGGGACATTATCGTACAGTATTATGGTTTGTTTAGAGGTTAGCAACCTTTCAGGGGTGTTATGATGGTGTTATTCTTTCAGAACGTAGAGATTGAGGGTGTCAGAGTAGAAACTTGCTGATAATTGGGAGACGCTGCTGACTGGAGGTGCCTTGTTTTCTTATACAGCAATCGTTCCTGGGTTCCAGTAAGTGAACTCGGCGAGAGCCAGGAGTTGGAGCCAGGGTGGAAAACAAATGCCTCTCCGAAGATGCCATGGGTTCCAGCTCCTTGCTCTGTGCTGGCCCTGCCTGCATGCCATTCAAAATCTGCACATGTGCTATCTTTGGATCTGGTGCCATAAATTGCTAACCCAATCTGTAGTAGTCCATCAAAACCAGATGGAATAAGTCATTTCTAACTTTGAGGATTCATATAATTTTTTATTTAAAAAAAAAAAAAAAAGATCTGGGAATACTAATTAGTTACTGTTTGTTCTCTTCTTTTCCTGCTTTCCCCCTCACCCCCACACATCGCCTTTGATTTTTCTGGTTTTCTCTTGCTGTTTCTTCATTGCTTTTCTGTGTTATCACCCATCTTGCCTTTTCTTATGTTGGACAAGCCAACAATTACAGAATAATTCTTTCAGCCGGGAGCAAGCTGCCCAGTAGAAGCAGCAACCATCACAGCAGTTGACCCAGTACATTATTCACATCTGCCTTGTAATTTATTAGTTCTGCATTGTCAGTGAGTTGTAGTCAAAAGTGCACCTTGAGTGAGTTCTCGATGAGAGACTATGGCATGATATATAGGAAGTTGTAGTCAGATGAAAATACTGATAATAACATTAATTTTGTATCTTCAAGATTTCTGATATAGAACATAAGGCCAAAACATTTAAAGTGATACAAATGCGTTACAGTCTGTTACGTATATTGTTGTTCTTCATGCATAGTCTCCTCCATCTTCCATGGCAATGACCATGTAGAGCATTTCATATATGACTGTTTTTCTTTGATTTTGCTCTTTGCTTTCTGTTGTGTTCATTTTGGATGAAATACTGCTAAAATTTTAGATGAATGGATCAAGATAATATTGCCCCTATCTCTCAGGCTGTTCTCTACTTAAGCTACTTCTCTTGGAGTAAAACTAAGATTTTTAGTCTTCTACAAAGAAAAAACCCTTAATGAATTGCAGTATTTTAATATAAGTCCTTTTCACTGTATACCAATCTTCTTGCTCTTTTCCCCTCTCCTTTCCCCAAATACTTCACCTGAGATTTGAGATGTCTGCTGTCTTGGCTTTGGTATGCTTACAGAAGAGATGTCGGGCAGTCTTGGGCTGGGCTGAGCGGTAGCCCAACTCCCCGTCTTGTGATCCTCCTCCCCCAGTTGAGGTGTGTGTTCGGAGTGTCACCTTCAGTGTGCATGGGCAGACTGGACACTTCCTGGCTGCCTTAGGTTTGCTGTGCGTGCACTGGGCGGTCATCCTGTGCCTTCAGTTACTCATGCTTTTGCTCACACAATACGTTCATTCTATGCAGTTCCTGTGGGCAGTGCAGAAGGGCGTGAGAAGCCACTGCGGCTCAGCTGAGGCTTTTGCTGCCACCAGGACGTTTTGTATAGTTCGCATAATGCTATTATATTGGGAGAGGTGGGCCAAGAGTGCTGGATGAGGATGGGAAAGCTGTGGTAGCAGGCTGTCTGCAGGCTGCAGTTTGTGTAACCCGTGTTAGTTTAGAGTTATTCAGCAGGCTCATCCATTCCACCACAAACGTCAAGCTGTTCAGAATTATCAACTTCAGCAGTCAGAGAAGTGCATTTTCCTGAGGTGTCTAATGACATCCTCAAATGAGCTGAGGAAAGATTATCCACTGGAGCTATGGAAAAAGTTTCAGTAATCTTTACTGTGTCCCAATATAGTTGGTAAGAGTTGTAACGTATTTAACTGGCAAGTTTAGATAATTTATATATATCTATAAGTATACATACTTTATTTCTGTTAAGCCTGGCAACGTGGCTTCAAACAAATAACCTCCTATTTTCCAGCGTACAGGATGCAGACAGCACCCCTCCCCACACACAGTTAACTTAAATGAGTCAGAGTGTAGTCACTTCTGCTTCTTGTCTCATTTAAGGGACAAATGTATATACAATGGCATTAGTAGGCAATTTTCTACTGATGTGTTTAATTTTTTCACTTTTGTTTCTCAGGATGTGATCTTCATGGTGAGCTGGTGGGAAAACTGAGTTGTAAATCACCCCAATGGATGCGGACAGTGATGTTGCATTGGACATTTTAATCACAAACGTAGTGTGTGTTTTTAGAACAAGATGTCATTTAAACTTGAGGAAGATCGCATTAGAGGGAGCAAATGTGATATACAAGCGTGATGTTGGGGTAAGAGATTCAATATACCTCAATTACCTGTTTTTATGAATGTTCCTTAAGCTAAACATTCTTGTGTCTGATGTCTGTGTATGGTGAATAGAGAAAAACATAGTTTTATTTCTGTACTTCTGTCTTGATAGGCATTTAGTCTGCCATACACTAAACGTACAGTAAGGGGAGTGGGTAAATATTGTCTCAGAAGACTGCAACTAGTGAGGTGAATAGTGGGTATAAGGTATGTGATGAAATCTCTTACATCTCTGGGTCCATTCTGCCTCCCAAAATTTGATGGTTTTGTCAAGAAAATATATCCTGATAAGGAGTCAGCAATGTGGGAGTCACTGTAATAAGAAAAAAACTAGCACAGTGCTTGTGGCTTTAAGCTTTTTATTCAGAAGAAAATACCTTCATTTAATCTGTTTTGTGAACACTGAATCCCTGGCTGAGATATTCTGCACTTATTTTGCTCTTCTCAGGAGCTGTGGGGGTTTTTTGTAATTACTGAAAGAGATGAAGGAACAGTTCAAGACTATTAAAAATAAAGGAAGTATTATTAGTGTACCAGTTGATTTGTCTAACAGTTGGTTGTTGTTGGTTTTGTTTTTTTTTCCCCCAGTATGAAAGTGAACTACCATTAACTCCCAATTCTTCCACTTTCATTTTTCTTTTTAGAAAGTTTTAATGAAGCTTAGGAAACCTAGGATTACGGCCACAATTTGGTCCTCAGGAAAAGTTATTTGCACAGGAGCCACAAGGTGAGTTCATGAAGATTCTTTCTCTAGCTGTACATTCTTGTGTATTTTAAAATATAATGTTGTAAATGAAGATGGCAAGAGGCAGTACTTGCCACTGTTAAAATTCGCTTACACTGGATCACACATAGATCCTTGCCAAGCTACATATTTGGGAGGAAGTTTCCTATATGAAGTGTCTGCCTCAGACTAAGTTGAAATGATAAGCAACATCAGCTCAGCCTTTTGGGAGAGCAGCAGGGAAGACTACTTTATGAAGAAAATCCTAGAGTTTTCATTTGAGAACTCTTTAAGAAATCTAGGTTTTTAGTCAGAACTTGAAAATTGGGAAGGGATGACCTTTTCTGAGGGGTATCTCTTACGCTTTCATGAAAACTCACGTGAATTTAATCAACGTATACAGTGTTGAGGGACTGGAAAGAAGCAAAATCAGACTCTTAGTTCAGATACATCTGAGACTTGCTAAACTCTTAACAGCTGAAGTCCTTTAAGATATGTCTGCATTTAAAGTACAATAGTAAATTTGCATACTTTCTGTATATGATCTCTGTCTCAAAATAGAAGATGATTGTTCAGGATGTTAACTCCAGACTACCCATGATCATGTTTGAGTCTTAAGAGCATTTAGTATCATGTATGATCAAAATATGTCTCCCACTTCAGCTGGAGCCAAGTGCCAGGATGTTCTTCAAGCAGGGCATAAAGGACTCAGTTTGAACATCTAGATAGTTAAAATGTTACACGTACGGGAGGATGTAATGAAGGCTGTCCATGTGATGGTGGTTGATGCGCTACACAATATAACTTCACTTCCTAGTCTGAGTAGCTATTGTGGTATGCATGCACACAAATGCATACTCTATTTCTGTTAATGCTGGATTCTTTTCTTTCTCCTTTATAGTGAAGAAGAAGCTAAATTTGGTGCCAGACGATTAGCTCGTAGTCTACAGAAACTAGGTTTTCAGGTAATTCTAATGAAAAAGGACTTGTATGACTCAAGCAATGCTGGTAGTCCGTTTTTTAGAAAGAAAGAAAAATGAGGGAGCATAACAATTTAGCAGTGAGCATGTTTTCACTCAGATGCCGCTTTTGTGTCGCCATACGTTTTCCAGATGCTGGTTAAAGAGAAGCTGTTTTATTTTGTGGATTTGAGTTTCGTTTGGCAGGTCAGAGTAGTGCTTCTTCACTGGCTAATGAACAACAAAATTTGTTTAATAAATGAATGACCCACAGATGTTTCTTGGTTAGAATTTACAGTATCTTGAAAGATTTATTTGGAAGCAGTGCTGAAAAGTATAAACCTACCTATCATTTGAACATAATTTTCCCTCGTTTCTAATGGAATAGCAGATACATGTCCATCTTGTTAAGGGCAAGTTTGAGCCTTTTTAATTAAAGAGGGGGGAAAAAAGTGCTTCTGCGTTATCAGGTTGTGCAGCAAGAAATAAGTCAAAATACTTAGAACATGAAACCCCTCTTTTTTTCTGGGTTTGGGTTAACATTACCAGTCAAAAACACCACTTGCATTTCATAGTAAAGGTTGAAAAACAGCAACGTGAATGACTTAAAATGACAGGTTTTAGTACTCTAAAACTTCCTGGTAGTCAGTTGTGCTGTTTACCACAGTTTTAGTTTACAGACAGACAATTAAATAGATGCAGTGGCTGTCCTTTGGCATAGGGACAGGTTATCCTTGATTGTAGTACGTAAAGACAGTGGTGACGGGCTATCCTGGTAATGCTGCATCAGACGCAAGCAGAAGTTAGACACTCTTCCTGTTATGAATGCATACGTTAGACTCAGGCTCTTAAAGCTGGAATGGAACATTAAATCAGTGAGGTGAACAGTGCTTCTAGGGTAGACGCACCAAATTTTGTTATAAAATGAGCAGTTTAAATGGAATCTAAGATTAAATTGATAGTTGACCTTTTATAAGGGTAAGTTGCTTCTACTGATAGTATCCTCGTACAAAGTGTTGACTGAGGAGCGGTCATTGAAGTTTAGGCAATCTCAGAAAATGACCAAAAGTTTCTTCAGTGATACTGCTAACACTGACTTCTCAGCAGTGTACCTTGTTTACTTAGGAATTGTCTGTTGGCTATTTTATTGTCATCTAAAATGGCTGTTGTAAAGAATAACTGAAAGCCAGTAGTTTGAGCTGGTTTTCAGAAAGTAATGGAGTAGAAAAACAGCTTGCCAGACTGGCCATGATTTGAAACAAAACAGTTTTCACCTTTTTTGTTTATTCTTAGCTTTAATAAAAATGGTATATAGTGACAAGGCATTAAAGAAGTTTTCAAATTGTGTAAGATTCTTGTAACAACGAAATTTAAGCTTTTTCTCCACTTATTTTGGTGTTGCATGAGCTATTTAGTTTATTTTCAGTTTGGTGGTGTTTAGTACAACAATATGAGTTGTTTCTGTGTCTCATTCTTAAACTGTACTATAACCATATAATACAACTGTGAAGTATCTAGTTCAACAGTTACTGTACCATAGAAGGATAAAGTAAGCAATTTGAGTCCATTAAGTACTGTTTAGATTCCTATTAGAAATGCATCAATCACAAGGTTTTAATTTTGAAGTCTCATCAAAATATTCTATAGTATTCCTCTAACTTTTTTTTTTTTGCAACACATACATCTGCCTCACTGTGAACTTGAATATCTAATGTCTCTTTTCTCTCTCTTTTGAAAAGGTAATTTTCACGGATTTTAAAGTTGTGAATGTTTTAGCAGTGTGCAACATGCCCTTTGAGATCAGATTGCCAGAATTTACGAAGAATAACAGACCTCATGCGAGGTACAGTAGGATTTTAGAGAATTATTGTCTTGGTTTACTTCTTAAGCTTTTTTTTTTTTTTTTTTTTTTTCAGTTCTTGATCTGTCATTTTTACCTTTTATTTTGTTTTCTAGTTATGAACCAGAACTTCATCCTGCCGTGTGTTACAGAATAAAAACTCTCAGAGCTACCTTACAGATTTTCTCCACAGGCAGTATCACAGTTACAGGTATTTTGATGTCAAAAATAAATATTGAACTTGTTGGGTATATTTAACTTTCGGGCCAGTAGGTTTAGGAAGGGAAGATGTTTGAAATAGTCAAAAGATATGTTGAAGGGATTTTGTTTCCTAGGGCTAGCACCTAGTTTGTTTTTGAGTGAAAATGCCAGAAGAGTTGTAGAGAAAGTGTTATTATTGGTAGGCTCAAAAATTACTTTAAATGTACGGAGTCTGGGTTTTATAAAAACAAAAGTGAGATAGGACTTGAGAATGCAGGTATTTATTGTTTATTTAAATATTGGAATTTTATTCCTTTTTTTCACCTTCATAGGGCTGTAAACTACACTGCATGTAGCATTAACATCCCTCTCATAAATACGTGTTTCCAAACTGGAGATTTATGGAAACGTATTAGGATAGCATAGCATTTTGTCATAACTGAAGTTTACCAATACTTGCAGTTCTTCAGACTTGTGCTCTCTTCTCTTAAAGCTCAACTAAGAGAGAACCACCACCTGAATCACAGGCATCAGTGATTTTTCCCATGTAATCAGAGACGTGATTGTCCTGGGTCTTGAAGATGCCATGCCATGTTTTTTCCTCTCATACTCATTTTCATTTTCCACTCTTCGTTATGTTGGCTCGTGAGGTGTCTACCACAGGTTTCCAGATATGAGAAGTCAGGTTTTTTAGAGAATACCTGTTAAAATGGTACAGAACCAAAACCCATCACTTTGTCACTTTAGTGGGAATTCTGTCTTGTAGTTGTTAATGCTCAGCTACTGGTTCAGAAGTTGGGTAGCGATTTTTATTTTCACATCTTAACTGCTTAACAAATACCTAGGCTTTATGGGGAACATTTCTCACAAGATACTGGGAGAAGTATTTTTTCAAGAAGACAAACTCCATCAAACTTGGTAATCTGAAAATACAGGGCTAAAAAGTTGTTTCAAGGTTGCATGTTCTGAACAGAGCAACTGGTCTAGCCAAAACCAGAAATTGAATTTAAAATAAATAAGAAGCTGCAGTAATAAAAGGCTGCCAGTGTGTCTTGTCAGCCTCCTAACAAGATTTAGCTTTTCTGTAAGATTCTTATTACTTCATATATGGGACAAAATCACTTTTGTATTTCCAGAATTGTCCTTTCAAATATGAAGGCAAATATGGTAAACTTCAAAGTTTTTCTTCCTTCTGGTTTACTTGGTACAGTAAGTTTGAAATATTGTAGGCCTCTGTTGGTTTTGAAGGCTTCTGTTTTCCCTAGGCCTTTCTTCTAGGGGAAAAAAATGTCCAGTGTTTTATGCTTTTTGTTCTAAAAAATGTTTTAAATTAATTTTCAGACTTACTGTACTCCCTCTCAAGTGCATTCAGATGAGGTCCCTTTCGACCATTCATGTTTCTGTAGTACTACTACTTGTCATGCCACTAACTCAAAGAATTTTATTTGAGATACAGAATTAGAAATGTTAAAAAAACCAGGAAGGGTTTATTTAATGGAACAAGTATAAAGAGATTTAGAGTTACACTGAGAAAAGAAAATAGAAAGAACTGGTATATAATAGGAAGAAGTATTAATTTTTCTTTCTCCAAAATGAGTGACGAGGGGGTTGGTTTGGGTTTTGTTTTCTTTTCTTCTCTTATGCTCCCTGCAACAATGATCCAGTTTTTACATCTCTTCAGCCCTACAGGGAGTGAGTGGCATTTTTTTTTTCCCAATAATTATTTGCCTACTCATACTCTTGCTTTCTGAAGGCTTTCCTAGAACTTGCATTTTTGTAATAGCAGACAAATTTAAGGAAGGTGCAGTATCTGCCCAGAAGGCAGGTATTTTTCACCAGGCTTGTTTTAGGAGAGTGCTTAACTCGTCAAGTTTGAAAATACAGGAAGAATCCTATTCCATTCCATTTTTTTTCTGACTGAGCGTGTAAATTAAAACAATATTTCTATATTTACTTAAGTAACTTCTAATTTATTTATGATTTTTGGGAACCATTTTGAACAGTTGTGTATACTTGGACGGAACTTTGGAAGTCTAAAGTGTGTTAAAAAGCCCCTGAGTTCACAGTCATCAAAGCACATGAGAAACTGCTGGTTTCATTTATCTGCGTCACCAAACTTCTGTCCAGGATGAGTTTCTTCTGGCATGTTACTGCTCGCTTATTTGCAATCTTAATTGTTCATTGCATAAAATGGTCTAGTACCATTAGAAAGCATCACTAGTTCATTCTCTTTTTTTTCCCCAAATGTTCATCAATCATATTAGATAACCTTCATATACTTCATCCTGAGACAATAACTATCCCCTGGCTTGCAGGTTTTGTCCTGAGATCAATGGTGGAGCTATTTACAAAATCCAGACTAGAAAGTAATAGTCTACAATTTTCAAACATAAAATAACCTTGCTTGAAACATACTCGGGTTAAATCCAGCATTATTTAGCAGTAGTTTTTGTTGGTAGGTTTTTAAAAGAAGACCTAAAAGTGGCTAGGCTTTCAGTAATAAAAATTCCTAGAAGATTAGCATAAGTAAAAGTATTTCTTTTACCTCTGCCACTCAGCCTCTGCCTTCTTCTCTGGGCTGATTGTTTAACCCAGTAAATCAAAAAGCACCCATGTTGTTATGAAATTAAATGACAGTATTATTTATTTGTAGTCTACCGCTTGACCAGTGTAGAACATCTTGCAGCTTTCATGCAAGGGTTTTTTCTTGCAAGTAGGTGTTCAGACGAACATCACCTTAAGTTGGGAGAAATGGGGGAGAAATTGTTTTTGCCTACAGTATAAAGTTATAGTAGCTAAAAATATTAAGGTTATTTTAAAGATGGTATTGTTGTTTTAATTTCTGATTGCCTGATTTTTCTCTTCTTCCTGCCTTTTTTTTTTTTTTTTTTTTAATTTATAAGGGCCAAATGTAAAGGCTGTTGCCAGTGCTGTGGAACAGATTTACCCATTCGTGTTTGAAAGCAGGAAATAAATTTTACAATTCACCACTTAATGGTTAAGTTCCCTAACCGAGCACCTTTAAAGACTGCTGCACATTGGACTAAAAGCAAAAAGGAAAACTGGACCAACCATAGCAGAGGAATACAGACTCTTTTACTTGCTCATGGCCACAGTATAAACTCCAGTTCTTTTGGATTTTACTCTTAACAGTGCTGTATTGTAAAAACGGAAGTTTACAAGATATGAAATTGCTGCTTTTAAAAAGACATTCTATTTATTTTTGCAGTAATTTCTGTGTATTCATAAGCAAAGCTGTCACGATGTGCACTACCTTTAAAACATTATTATCTTTTTTTTTTTAGTTTGAGCTTGTGTTTTATTTGTGAATAGTCTTTTACATTTTTGTATGCTGAATATTGGGCACCAAAGAAGCTGTAAAAGTTATCTTTTTCACCTGATGAATGTGCACAAATAAAAGTTTGGAAAATATTTCTCTTCATACCTGTTCTGTTATATTCCTTTCCCTTTTTCTATTACAGTTAAAATTGTATAGCTGCCAATTAATTTGAAACAATGTAAGAATAGTCTTTTGCTGATACCTTCTGTTTCTATTTGTAGTATGTGTAAAACTTTGTGCGTGGGTTAGATTGACATCTATAGTAGTTACGTATGTTTATCCGAGGATGAAATTTGGTTTGTTCCCATTCTCTTAAGTACATGCCAGACTTCAAGTATTTTCTTGCTGTTACATGAAGAGAAGACATTTCTAAATATAAAGGTCTACAGCAAGTGTTTTCCTATAGATGATGAGGAAATCTTCTCAACTAAAGAAGCTACTGTAGAAAAAGCAACTGCCTTGTCTACCTACTGGATGCAAAAGGAAAAAAGTTTCTATGTGAGCTTCGTTTTTCAGGAAAGTGGTGTTGTGCTTCAGCTCGAGAAGATGGTATGGTCACGCTATTCCAGCCCCAGCCTATTGCTGAAGGATTAACACAGACCTTTTCTACGCTCTTCTTACTGTATAATATTTTCATGACAGGAGCTGCCAACAAGCAATGAAGCTTGATTCTGGCATGTGTTATTATTGGTATTAATCTTGGACTTGGAAGCCAGTAGATGTTTCTCTCAGTAAGTGCACATTTGAAGCAGAAGAGAGGTGAATGCTTAAAAGTAACTGCAAATGCTACTTTTAAAAAGATACAATAAATATGTATAAATGTACGTATGTCTTTTTTCCCTATCTCACTGAAGAGAAATGTAACACTACCATTGTGTGCTGCAGGTAATATACAGTCTTAGTGGCTGCTCCAAATAGTGAACCGTGAGCTGTTACTGTACGAGAACTCACAGCTGTGAAAGAAATGTAGAAGAACATCCTAAAGAAGTAAATGCCTAGCATATTGTGTTTAATGTGTGAGGGGATGGTATAGAAATTGGGGCTGTCCATAGTGACTTCATGCAGAAATTATGGAAAGGAAGGAATAGTAGGGGAAATGCTCAACCAAACCTCTCGGGAACAAAAAGAAGCAACAATTTGCCACAAGCCTTAAGTGATATATTCATAAAAGCCCTTTTAAGCTCAGCATAGGTAGGAAAGAGAGGACTTACAAGCATGGAATTACTAAGTTGAGTTCAACAGTCACAGAATTCATGATAAAGAGCAGGGAAAGGGACACTTGCTATATGCAAACTTTCCAGTTTGCATAGAAGATAATGTGGACCTCGGCACTCCTGACACTAATGAGGATTTTGTGAAAAGTCACAGAGAACAATGGACAAACCATCATTAGGGAACACTAGTGTATTATTGTTAGAATTTAAAAAAAATAAAAAGCAGAAGATACTGTAACAATGAACAAAATTGTAATGGGTTTTCCACGAGGAACAAAGTGTAGTCCTAAACTGATGAATGAGGATTTGGCCATTTTAACTACACTAGCTGTCTTAGATTAGGCTTGGCTCTTTCTCTTTTAGATGAAATTACAAAGCGCTTAAGTGCTACCAGTGAAATGCTGGAGCTTTTATGAAGCATATGTCTCTCCTAAATTTACCTATGGAGAAAGAGGAACGTTTTGCTTCTTTGTTAGTGCTGTCACGTAGTATGAAGTCTGCCTGTTAGAACAAAAATGCAAGGTAATAATAAGCTGCAATGTATTAAAATGGGAACTGTTTCTTTTGAAGTGCTGCTTAGATCCACGCTAGTGGTTTGCGGCCTTCGTAACAATCCGTAAGGGAGACAAAAAGCACACTACTAAACTTGCAGGGTAGTATTGAGAAAGGGAATAATAGCAAATAGAAGATTCCTTGAAATGTGTGCTTACCTATCCTTCTAGTTCCAAGGGAGCCTCAAACTGTTTGTGACAAATACTCTTTAAAACCTCTGATGATGGGCATTTGGCAGTGTATGTGTATGCTCAGGGATGTCACTCTCTTTCCCATCACTGCTCTAAATCAGTTAGGTCCCTGCCTCAGTCTGGAATAAGCCTTGCTGCTGCTTATTTCTGCATGCGTGCATGCACATACACACCTTCCCCTTCCTCACCTTCACGAGCTCGTCTGTGTTTCCTTTGCCGTGTTGTGCCATCTCCACCTAGTCTCTCGCTATTGGCTCCTGCAGTCCAGATGCGGACCTGAGGCCAGGCAGCATGCCCCAGTGTGCTAGCTCCCATCTCCAGCGTGAGGAGTGGTGCTTTGGATTAAACTTACCTGTCATTGATCAATCGATCAGCTCTTCCTCAATGGCTGTGTTTTCTAGAGCACTGTTCCATCTGTCTCTGGATTCTCCAGGAGGATCCCATGCAAAACTCCGCACAGTGCTCAGCTGTGGCACTAGCAGCGCCATAAAAAGTTTATTTCACGTTTCTTGGAGAGAAGGGTTGGTTCTATTTATACAGCCTACTAAGGGCTCCTTTTTTGCAGCAGAATGATAATTCTGACTCATTGCTAGCTTGTGAGTTGTCATAGCCACTAGATCTTTTCCTGCAGTTTCTAGCTCCATTTTATCATTCTCTGACTTGAAATTAGCATTAGCAGAGAAATTTGCACTTAGGCTTTCAGAATTGTGTCCTGCTTTTTTCAGACCCTTCTCACAGATTTGTGAAGCTCTGAATTCCAACCCAGTCTCTCCCAGTTTAGTATTGCCTGAAAATTTAATAAGCATGTTCTGTAATCCAATCCATTACTGAATAATTTTAGATCTGGGACAAATTTTTTTCTGGAGTGCTTCAGAGATCCAGGAATGTGATTTGTAAGACAGGTCCCTTTTTTCCCTTGCATTTTCATAGTTGATGAGGTGGTGACTGCCAGTTCTGTGTAATCAGATGTGCAAGCTTTGTTATAAAAGACCAGTACAATTAGGGCTACATTTATAGGGCTATATAGGGCTAAGTCTGTAGGACTACAATTAAGACTATAGCTGTAATGATTTAAAAAGCCCTTGACTGCAGCATTATCACCTTTTGGAGGTATCTGAAGCTATTAGGGTCTCTGCAGTTAAACCAGTGTTGGAACTATGCCTTCTTCAGAAAGATGGTATTTTTACTTACTTGTTTCTGCACTGAATAGGTGTAGACGGGGAAAGTCTAGAAGGGCTCACAGTGAACCCAGAACCTGTAAGGTGGGGAGACAATTTCTACGGTATTTTCTAAGTTAAATTTATTTTTGTAAGAGCACTCACAAAATTTACTACAGCAGAAGTTTGTTTGGGAAGCTGCAATGCTGAGACAGATTTTGTAGAAGCCCCTTTCACTAAATGTGGTGTAATAGAAATTGTAAGCCGGTATGGGCTCGGGCTGCATGTACAAAGGTCTGCTATCTAGAGGCAACTATCGGAAAACAGTACCAGCCAGAGCAAATGGGGATGCTAGTGGAAATGTGGGTAATCCACTACCTGGTAAAGTCACAGATCAGGAAATGGATGAATTTCCTGTAATACAGTCTTACTAAAAATACACTGTATTACTTGATTTAATCTCAGGCACTTTTTAGTATAAGAACGATGTTGATAACTAACAGCATATTTGGAAGACTACCCACAGTCACCTTAATATTTCTTGTTCTGAAGCTGATTTAGCAGAACGCATGATACTGATAACCATCCTCCAGCCTAAACACGAAGAAGGTGGAGAGATTTCAGTAGACATCAATGCTAAAAAACTGAGGAAGGTACTAGCATGCAGAAACCCAGAAAACAGTGGGTTCAGACTGTTTTTTGACAAGATCATTTTACAAGTGTTCAGAACTGACAGTGGAATTTGTAGGCTTTATAAAAAGAAAATATCACTGGTGATCTAAGAAAAAAGCTTTACAGTATTAGCAGGTCCACCTGCAGCCCTTTGCTCCACTTGAGAACTTCTTCTAGGTCTTTTGCTTTTCTTCAACCAGTGCTTGCCAGGCTTCCAGGCTTGACACATACTTACTATGCAACACATGGCACCGACCATGTATCCCATGTTTTATTATTCTTTTCATTTCAGTAATAGAATGTGTTGCTTTCTCTAGCAAGAAGGCATTGATATTTTTCAAAACTATTCTTTGCTTTTAGCATACTATGTTTAAAAAAAAATGAAATTCAGGCTGCATATCAGAATGTGAGCTGATGCCAAAAGTGCAAAAATCAGGATGCTGAACTGAGCATTCCAAATGAAAACAAAACCAAAGACAAAAAAAAAACAAACCAAAAAGCCCACCAAATCTTGTGGGTTTTGGCCATGTTATGGTTCTTGAATTCCTCACACCTCCAAGTTATATGTAAAAATTTAAGGCAAAAAATTCAACCTTCTGTGCATGAAACATCTATGCTTAAAAACTTCAGCTGCCCCTTTCCCCCACTGCCAGAGTCAATCTCTGACTTCACCTCCCCTTGCTATGAAACTTTTACGTGGCTGAGCTCTAATTCATTTTGCATCCTTTTTCTGACTATTTGTAGAAGTTACAGGAATACTCTCACCTTTGCCAATTCCTGCTGCTGCAGCGCGGAGTGAACTCTGACTGCTGCGGTCGGGGAAGCGCAACGGAACTCTTTGCTATGGGCTCTCCCCCATGCAGGGCAAAGGGACCTCTTCTCCTAGCCTCTTGGGGTCGAGATTGGAAACGTAGACCTCAGACAAAATTCTAAGCAGGTCTTCAGGTTTTATTGGAAAATTCAAAGTAATAGAAACCAAAGTTTTCCATGTCTGTGGAAAAGGCAGAAGCACCTGAGATCCATGGTGGAATTTTAGCTTGGGATGGGAACCTGCCGATTTCCTGTAGGGAATGAGCACAAAAGGCTTTTGAGCTTACTGCTTCTGGTGGGACCGTCGGTCTGAGGCATTTGCATCTCAGGTGCACAGTCCCACTGTCTGCCCATGTGTCCTGGCTGTGCTTGGTCTCTCCTTGCTTATAGACTGTGTCAAAAGGGCTCACGTGGAACCTTATGAGAACATTTTACTTAATATTTGGTACGTTGCATAGGCCAAAACCTGCACCTTGCTGAGCCTTATGCATACTATCATAAGCATCCCTGAAAGCAGCCCGGTCTCATAGGACCCATGAGGTTACTGTGAGGACTGCTGGCTCTAAGATCAGGACAGAAAAAATAAGGCAGCAGTAAGCAGACCAACTAGCCAGTGGGCTAGCAATTCAGTTTCACTTGTTTTAGATGACATGGGATCTGCATAGTTAAAAATCCTGCATTGTGATTACTATTTACCTGACCTTTGTACCAGAAGTCCAACAGAGTTTTGATACTGGTTCCCTTAAAGCTTATGATGCAGGAAGGTTGTGGTACAGATTTGGCCAGCAGGTTCCCATCCTGAGGTAGCTAAATTTCCAGTGACTTCTGGCAAATCATGTCCATGGCTTCAATAGTTTCTTTTCAGGTTTTGAACACATGCTCACTGTCTGAACAGACGTGCTCCTATAAATTTAGAAAGTCAGTATCTAGATGTGTGACCATGTAAGAATCTGATCAGAACTTACCTGTTCTGCTCAGAAGTAAAACTTTACCTAGATCAGCAAGTTACTATTCCTTCAGTCCAGGACACAGTCAGGTGGTTTTAATGCTATGAGACAGCAAATAAAGCAGGATCATGTGCTTAGTTCAAAGTACTATCTGCACTCCAGCTGACAGTGTCAGTCTTGCTTCCTCAATTAAATGCGGGAAGAAATACCACTGTGTGGCTGCTGAGACAGCCAGCATGCTTTTAAAGCATGCTTGTTTCTTTAAACAAAGAACCATTTATTTATCTGCTAATAAATACATATCTACTGATCATTCTAACAAAATCTATTAACCTTCTAAGAAAAAAAGACCTACATTGTGTTATGGGAGCCATATAGATAACCCTTTGTAGAGGCTTTTTGAGTACTTCAGGATATGCTTGCTAAGCAATAACCAAGAATTGGATGTAATTTATGATTTGCAGTGATTACGGTTTCTGAACTCCCTTTGTGCTACCCTGTACCACACAATTCTTGCTTTCTGAATCCAAAAGTCAAAGTCTAGTCCGCCCTGTGTTGAGAAATAAAATGATTTTGGCATCAACTTTGGTACTTACAGCTTCCAATTTTCCTGGGACTGGGAAGCCAAAGAAATCCTGTCTCCTCTTGTGTAAGGCCATCCTCAGTCTGGAGTAATTGTTTATGCAAATGACCCCCCATTGAACAATTTGACTGTCTTTTCTGAGGAGTATTTCCTAGGTCACTGAATCCTGGCCCTCCCAGGAAACCGTATGTAAAGTTCCTCTTATAAGCTGAGCATGCTCTGTGTTATAAATAATTAAGTTCTGATGAACAAGATCCTTTTTCACGTCTTGTTAAGATGAAGCCTAAATTAATTCATAAACAGTTCGTACCCAGTTGCTCTGCACTAACATCACCCTTTACACTCCACAGCTGCCCATTTTTGCTCCATAGTGTTGTCTTCCCTAACATACTGATAGAGTTGTTAACCCTTTTCAGCTCCTTTTTTGCTAGGCTAAACAGACCTGTCTTTGCTGGGCTCCTGTGAGACTCTTCTCCTTGGTGCCCCAGTCGTTCTTTGCACCTCTTCCAGGCTGAACTCGTGTTGAATATGGGTAACTAGAGCTGTGGACAATATTCCAATTTCCATTCATCTCCTGTACGTAAGAGATGAGTAACCTCAGGGGAGATGAGGGACGGTGGTTTGAAACAGACGGAGCCTAGCTTTCCAGTAAGTTATAAACTACAGCCATCTTTAATGTTGGCTGTAAACTGCCACTGAAAGAAGCTCCACTAAGAAATGAAAGAGAGAGTATCTTGCGTATAATAAAGATACCGAATGTCCCATCAGAGTGTGAGCATCGCTGAACCCTTTTTTTTTTGTTTTGTTTTGTTTTTGTTTAATCAGTCTTTTTGTGAAGGCTGCTTTGATCGCCCCGGGTCTAGTAGAGCTGCTCTTTCCCCCTCTTGGCAAGTTCCACCGGCACCAGTTTCTCTCTGGGCTGGCTCATCCAGCAGAAGGGGCTCTTCACGTATTCCCTGGAGAAGCAAAAAAAGGCCTCACCACACCAAACCACAAAGGTTTGCCACCGAGTACAGCCGGCGCAGCGCTCTCCCTGCTGCACACGCCTGCCGCTAACGGCACGCCTGCCCGGCGGGGCAGCTGCGCAGGCTGAGCGCACCCCGGCCAACCACCAGAACCTCCCCCCCCCCCGCCCCCGGCCC
>JAVKLA010000081.1:23874022-23926431 GCA_034782735.1 Sagittarius serpentarius
CCCCCCCACCGCCTCCTCCTCCGCCTCTCCTCGCCGGCTCCCCCCTCCCGGCCCCGGCTCCCGCTGGATCTGCGGCTTTCTGAGGGGAGGAGGGAGGAGAGGGCCCGCGGGGGCAGGCAGCGCAGGCTGGACCAGAAACGCCCGTTTCTCGGTCGGTGACGCAGCGACCGACCGCTGCGAGGGAAAGCCCGGCGCCTCCGGCAGCGCAATTAGCTCCGGCCTTTCTGCACGGGGATAACTGCTCTTAATTAGCCCAGAAACAACCTCCTTCAAGCCTGGCTGAGTTGCAGCGTACCCTCTAGGAAAAATATTCGCTGGTAATCTAGAAAACCCAAACGCAGGATGACCCGTCCCACCAGGCTGCTCGCGCGTTAACTACTTCCACTGTCGAAAAAAGCGTGTGTCATTTTCAGTTTGAATATTTCTCCCTGTGCCGTCAAGCCTTTTTCTCCGGGCGCCATTTGTGGTGCCGCCAGGCAGGAGCGGCCTGCTGGCAGGCTCTCGGCAGGGAGGGCGGGAAGGGGGCCGCGTTGCCCCATCAGGCCTGGGTGTGGGGATGAACCGGGGGGGTGCTGCCCCTCCTGTGGCAGCCTGCCACGGAGCTGTGGTGAGGCCTGACTCTCACCCCAAGCCATCAGCCCTGCAAAAATGTTGTCCGCTAAATTGTTTTCCCTATCGTTTCTTTATCCTTTCATTCATTATGCTGGTAAATTCTGAGATGAGTCCAAAAAGGCAAGTAGCTGCCGTAGAGCAGCTCTTTGAACAGACCAGGAGAGTGCTGCATTTTAAAAAGCAGGGCTGCTTAGTTTTTTATATATATTTTTTTATGGCCAAAAACAACTGAAAAGAAGGGGGCCAGTAGCAAATTGATAGTAAAAATTGCCAGTTAATTTATGGTCAACGACACCTGCATTTGGAGATTGTAAGTAAACAGCATGTGTATCAGCAGACTGTTTAATTCTCTTCTCCAAATTGATGTGCTGTGCTTGTTGAATGTATGTACTTCCGAGGGCCACTCTACTTCTAGGGCTGAGAAAAGACAGGTAGACTGAAAACGCACAAAACCAGTCAGAATGGGTCCTATTAAAGGAGCAGGCACGCAGCATTCATGTCACTCTCTCTCCCTCTCATTGCTCTTCTGCTCTTTTTATGTGGTGAGGTGGGGACACAAAACTCACGCTGGAAGAACCTTTTTTGGCTATGAGCTTGTAGAATCTACAGAGTCACAGGACTCAGTAAATGCACAAAACAATGTCCACCTAGAAGAGCTATCAAAACTCACATGGAGCCTTGAAGTATTTGAGACAGAGCCTCTCTCCTTCCCTTTTCTGCATGCAAGCCAAGACACACAGCCCTAAATGTGAGAACACAGTTGCCCTCCTCTCCAGGAACACCAGTCAGCAAAAGTGCTGGGGAGCCAGGTCTGGCTGCAGGCGTTCCTCGCAGCGGTGCTGGAGACCACCATCCTGTTAGGGCCAGTCCTCCAGCACCAGCAACATGTTTGCTTGGCCATTGAGATCAACAGGTACAAAGCTCAAGCGTTGAGGCAATCTGATTTTTCCAGGAAAAAACCCAGTGGTGTTTCCTTTTTTTTAGCACGTGGCATTGAAAGGCTTTGTTCCCCTGGCACCTGGGAGATGTGGTCACAGGCTTGGTACTTACTGTTTAGCTAGTTCCATGGATATTTGCTCCAAAGAGCATCCTTTTGTCTCCGGTATAAACACAATAACAAAAGCCAGGGATGCTAGGCTCATTATTGTGTAAATGAAGCATACCCAGGACAAGCCAATGAGCTCTACAAAGAAAGAAAATGTCTTTTTTAATTTTCAAATACTATAATTTTTTTCTGTTGTCATATTTTTGTAGGATGCAGGCCCTAATGCACAGGAGACGTTAGAAAGAAGCTAGGCTGTTATTCTTGGCTCACTTGTTTGTGCCTGGCCGTCATTTGAAAAAGAAGAGTAGGTTTGCTTTTTCTAATACTCCTTATGGAATAAAACTGATGAGCCCATATTGACCCATTTAGCATGAACTTACTGATTGATTTAGTTTGTGGTGGCTCTGGATAAAACAGTAAGTAGCCATTGTTACTAGCTCGTGCAAAGGCACCAGGCGTCCCAACTGCCTCAAATTTCCACCTGTGTCTAGTTTTGTTGCACATTCTTTCATAGAGCAAATCCAAGCATTTTTTACACTGTTGCAGTTGTCTCCAGCTAATCCTCCCTGCCTGTCAGTTCCCAGCATTTCCACTGCAAGTCATGGGTCCTGCGCCGGAAAGGGACCCAAGAGCAAGCTCCTAATGGGGCCAGCCAAGAACTACTGGTTTTCTGAGCCTACAGTCCAGGGGCAGGTAGGTCCTCAGGCTGAGGGATGTGCTCTGCAGCCCCTGGAAAGTAAAGCATATACAAACCAACAGGCTGCTGCAGCCCCCTTAGCCCTTTTCCCTGCTAAAACTAAGCCAGGCAGTTAAGATATTTGTGAGTTGTGTCATGAGCTAAAAATTGCAGCTGAAGCTGCTAATCCAGCCAGTATCTTCTGCATCAGATACCTAAGTGCAGGCAGTGCTGGCCACCAGGACCTCCACATGTATTCATTTTAAGACAGAATTTCCAGTTCTGCCTTTCTGCCGTAAACTAGGAATGCATATTTGCTTGTGGTTGCACTTTCATAAATCCAGATTAGACCTAGCTAAGCCAACAGAGTTACTGCAGCTTTACATTCATTGAAACTGAGACCAGAATAATGGGTAGGTGTGCATTGACAAGTAATGCTGCACGGTAGTAGGGGACCTTCAGGTGAAACAGTTGATGCTGAGGACCTGAGGTCAGCACTATCTGGTTTTGGGGACATTTCCTTAGGAACAGCTCTAGTCTGGTCCAAGGACTGAGCAAGTGTTGGCGGCTGGAGTGCATTCACTGTGCATTTTCTGGTTGGGTTTTGTCCCAAAGCTTGTGTAGTTCAGGAGTGCAGTTCTGTGATGCAAACCAAAGTGCAGTGAGTTGGGTCAACTGCATGATTTGCTTCTGAAGAGGACCCTTGATCTAACTAAAGTGCTAGGGTGGACACAATGACTTTGACCTGCCGTATTTTTCCCAGTTCTAATCAGGATAGTACTCAGGGTTTTTTCTTTCTCTCTTTTTTTTTTTAAGAAAAAACACCCATGTAAATCCCATTTTAGTCATAGGTCACACTCATTTTCAAATCCATCTCCAAATGCATCTAACAGGGTGAAAACCACTTCAGCTTTTTGTGGGCTGATTGCTTGCCTCTGGTGGAGAGTAACATAAAGTTTTCTTTTCTGTTCCCTAACATATTTTGATTTTCACCACATATTACTAAGGCAATGGTGCTTTTAAGAGCTGGGGTTCACAGCCTATGGAGTTGATGTGCAAGGTGCTCTGATAGCCAGCACCGTGCGGCTGTAATTACTAGCACAAACTTAGGAAGATGTTGTGGAAATGGTGAAGTTACACAAACAAACAGCACCTAAATGGAGATCTGGATTTGGGTCCTGGGGCATCACGGCTCCAATTTTAGCAATGTTGTTTGTATAGGAAAGATTCATTTTGCCCACTAGCAGAATATAAACTTGGAAGGACACAGAGAAATCTTACCAGTTACAGTCAAAAATGTCAAGGAGATGAGGAGATTTATACCCCAGTTCATGCTAGATGTCAAAGCCATGGCCCGTCCTCTGATCCCACCAGGGAAAATTTCACTCAGGACCAGCCAGGACACTGAAATAGAAGTGGAAAAAAAAAAAAAGATGTTGTCTTCAAAAGTATGACTTTCCTTGCTGTAAATTTAGGTAGTTCGGGAATTCAGGTGAGGTTGACTGCAAAATAAGGTGATTTTCAGGGACGTTAGGTTTGGGGGGGGGCCCAAGCCCTGGAGGACCACCCATGCTCTGCAAGCAGTGCGTGCAGCCCTCAGCGACAGCCCGGGGCATCATCCCTGCCCGGCGCCCGAGCGAGCGGTGGGTAGCACCCACGACGGGCAGCACCAGCGCCCAGGGAGCCGGGGGAGTCGGCTCTGACTGCACATCTGTGTATGAAAGGGAGCTCTGACTAAATAACTCTCAAGTGACATAACACTAATGGGAATGGGGCAGCAAACCAAAGTAATCTTCAGCCTCAGAGCAGCACTCGGTGTTGATGCCACCTTGTAAATCAACTTGCCACACTGAACCAGGTTTGCTGTTCCAGCTCGCGGATCCATATAAATGAGATTGGTGAGGTAAAAATGGAGAGGGCCTGGTTTTTTTGCTCCTTCATATCACACCACACCACACCAGAGGTGATTTAAATGCTGGTGTTGCTAGCCCACAAAAACAAATTCAGACATGAAGGGCTGGCTGTGTAACCAACTTGACAGCAAGAGCAAAAAAAAAAAAAAAAAGACGCCACATTTCTGTACCATTCCTGGTTATTAGAAAACAAACAAACAAAAAAACAACAAACCCCCCCCCCTCCACCCTCCTTTTGTTCATAAGCAAGATACATTAGTGAGAGGTTGCTGCTGCATGGAGAGGTTGTGGGTTAGCAGATGACCAGCACAAGAGCAGAGAGGTACACGTGGATGAACTGTGTCTTCATACCCTTGGATGTGGCTATTATAAATTGCTCCTCTGTGATGTTGTTTCTGCAAAATGACAGACGGGAATTTCCTCAGGACACTCACACTGGGCAGTCTTAAAGTTACATTTTAAAAATGTGTGTATCACGCTGCAATATCCCTTTGAATGCTTGTAGGATTCCTGCACTGGTAAAGGTAGAAAAGAGAAAAGTGCTGTGGAAGGAGACTAGAAAGGACCAACTGAAAGGGGAAAAAAAAACCCTGAGCCTTGAGTCAACAGAGCAGATTCAAGCAAACTCTAGATTTCTTTGTACCACAGATTTGAATTCAATAATGTTTTCTGGAGCTGGCCCAGATTTTTTAAAATTTTTTTTTCTTTTTAAAGAAAAATATAAAAAGCTTCATTCCCACAGTGGAGTGACCTGGTGGAGTCAGGACATAAAAGCCTAACACTATTAGGCATTGTCAAGTGGCACACAGTCATAACAGCCACTGTGTCTAACAGCAGCCGTAGAGAGGCTGTTTTTCTTTTTTTTCTGACTTGGATGGCAGCGAAGTTTAATACGCTCGCTGCTGATAAGACAAACACTGCTCTAAAGAAATGCCCTGGGCATGTTCTGTGGGGTGTCTGCACATGAGGGGGGGAGCAAAGAAGAGAACTGGCTTCTCGAGCAGGTGTTTTTCCCTGCCAGGCCAGCTAAACCTGTCCCTGAGCACAACCAGGCTCTGGCAATGCACGGCGATCTCACGGTTGCCTTTTGTTCCTGCTCAGCATCAGGGCTGTTGAAACCGGTATCGTTAGTCACAGCCGATACAACACGTCACGACAGGGAGTGCTAGCCAAAATGCAAAGCAGCAAGTAAGGGCGATGCAAAGGAGCCCTTCTGAGCGATGCCTGGACGGCCCGTGGAGTTCGTCTCCATAGGATGGCCTGGCAGCCAGCAGCCGAGCTTGACTGGAAAAATGATTATACAACAAGACTGGCAAAGAGGATATTCACAGCCACATTAGACAGGCTTAAAATAAAGTTTGAAAGAATTCAAACCCGCTTGCTGCCGGGCACAAACAAACCTCCGGGAATAAACTTTTTCTGTGGGCAATTTGGTCTGTATTTGCTGCTTTTAGAATCTCCTGGCGTTCAAACCACTTGCAGTGGCTGCTCAGAGGGGCACCGAGTGAGGAGGGCCAGGTCCCGTGCGCTGACAGGGCAGCCCTGCCAGGCTGGGCGAGCCCTGAGCTCGACGAGCTTCCGCAGCCTTACGGGCACTGGGGGCCGGCTCCTGCCACAGCTGACGTGCGTGGCACCGCGGCAGCTCCAATACCATGCATTTTTCCGAGGACAGACTGGCCCTTTCAGGCCGACTACAATTTGTCTGGACGTTTGAAACATATTGTTTTCCTGTCAAGAAATCAAAATACTTAACGATCTGCATCAGCAGCAATAGTGGTTAGCTGCTCTTATTTCAACCAGTTACTTAGTTCGGACAGATCCCACCGACACACCAGATCTGTTCTTCATGTCTGCTCATGGTAGCTACTTCCGCTGGCACGGCCCTGACCTCTGCTTAGTTGGCGAGGAGTAGATAGGCTTATTCCCCATGGAGAAAGAGCAGTTGTAGAAATCTGACACTTATTACAGTCTGTTTATCCCTTTCCCCAAGCTGAGGCAGCAATAACGATCGATTCTTTGCTTTTAGCACCTCTCTGGGATTGTTTTTACTATTTGTACCTTTGCCAAAAAGCAGCAGCTGCTGTAGGTACGGCGGGGTTGTGGCTTTCTCTTGGGGAGCCAGTAACTAGGTTCAGGCTCCCGTTCATAATGACTGCTGTTACCTTGTATGCTGTGTGCAAGCAGCACTGCAGAAATTTAACCTGCACGCTCCCAAAGTCACTGCAAGGTCAACTATGTGCTCTGCCTTCTCCAGCCTAAGCAGTGGCATTTTACAGGGGAAATCAGGCTGTCCTTGAAAAGAGGGTTATTTGAAACACCCCCCCGCCCCCATCTGCTGCGTAATCTAACATTATTTCAAAGGGATGCTGTGATAGTAACCACATTGCAGACACTCAATAGCTTTCAGTGTCTGCCCCAGCCACCCTTGGCTGGTGTTTGTGGAATGGGTGGGGAAAGAGCTGGTGCTCTCCAGGTCAGGTGTGGGTAAGAGATGAGGCTAAGGGCTCAGTATGAGTCTCTGTGCTAGATTCACCAACTGCGGGCTTTGCTTATGCAGTGGCTGCAGGTAATAACTCACCTTTGCTCACCTGCAGTGCGTTGTATGTTGACAGCAGTTAAGAAAAATTGTACAGTTGAATGGCCTTTTACTATGGTACAATCTAGAGAAAAGAACACCCACTGCAAATGCAGAAGAAAATATTGCATTGGATCAGAAAGCTTAACTATTTCATTAAACGTCACAGAAACTCGATGTCCTGACATTCCTTGCCCAAGTAGGAAGAGCAGAGGATTCAGGTATACAAACAGCCCCTTGACCAGGATGGTGACATTCACCTCTAAACAAAGTCACAGGGGCTGTAAAGGCAGAAAACAGAATAATAATGGAAGATTTCAGCTGCTCCAATTAAGACTGAATAAACTGCATAATGGAGCACAGTGCTGGGACCACATTTTAGATACCATAGATGATGGTTTCTTTTAGCATTTTGCCTGATGCTTAATGAGAGAAAAAAAAGCCAATATTGCTTCCTTGCTGTGCAGGGGTAGTGCAAGGTGTCACTGTCACAAAGATGCTCTGTTATATTGGTTGCAACATTTCAAATTCAATATTCTTCTAGAAATGGAAGAGCCAAGAGCCTACCACGTTTTGTTTCAAAAGGAGAACAATATTAGAATAAGCCTGCTTTCTATAAAGAAATTAAAAGGACAATCAAGGTAAATGCTTCAGTGGTGTGACGGAAAATGTTTAAATTACTTGATTAAAGGCTTAAAGTACACATACAACCAAATAAAATAAAAAGAAATAGCTCACCACAGATAAACAACTGAATGAAGAAAGCTGTTAGAAATAGAAATATGCCTTCCGTAAAGGTGTACGCTGTGTCCAAACAAAGAAAACACAGTATAATTGCTGAAAAGGTACTTGCAATACCATCATCAGGCAACCAAGCATTTCAAGAGTCTGCTGGCTGAGAGGATGAGAGGCCAGGGACAGTGGAGGTGACACATGCCAGCGTTGAAGAAAACGTTCCATGGGGATGCAGGAAGGGGTCACCCTGGTAGAATTCTGTACTGAGCTGCTGGCTGGAGCTAGGATAAAGCTAAGTAATCTCTGCTGGAAGAAGGAAAAGAGGAAATGTAGAGTGTCCTGAGGAGAGTTGTCTAGTTTTTGCTGAGGAAAGCCATGTCTCTTTGAAAGAGTTAAGGAACACTGGGATCAAAACGAATAAGCCACTGTGCTTTTCCGTTTCAGAGAGCTTTGGTGAACTTTCACAGGATAGAAGAGAAGGTATTCATACAGATCAATAATTGTTTATAATAGGAAACAAAGGACAAGGCCAGTTTTCACAGTGGAAGGAGATTACTGGATCTGCTCAGTGTATTACCAGTTCTCAGGAAAGGGAGGTAAATGCACATGCAAAACTTACTGATGGGACAAAATTATTCGGGGTAATGAAAATGAAGAAGGATCATAAAGAATTGCAAAAGGATCTCAAAATATTGAGTACTTTGAAAAGACCCATAAAATTCCTTATCCACACATGCAAAGTAACACATAGGGAGAAAAGCAGCCACCAGTACTCACACCAGCACTGCTCAGGGCAGAAGTGCTGGAGCCTCTGTGGGCAGTCCAGGGACAGCATCGGCTCCTGCAAGGCAGAGGCAGTGGGTGCAAACAGAGTTTTGGCAATTTTTAGGAAGGGAAAACTGAGTATGCCACTGAGCACGCCTGTTCTGCCTCTGTATTTGTCACGTTGCATGCAGATTTGGTCAGCTCAGAACTAGATGAGCCCTAGAGAAAGGGGTGTAATAGCCTCTGCAAAGAGCAATTAAACAGACAAGGACTCTTCAGCTTAGATAACGTACAGCGGAGGGAAACAGTTGAAGTGGAGACCAACAGAGGACAGGTTTTCCTTACATTTTTAAAGACACAAACCGAGAGAATCCAAGTGAAGTTACTAGGGACAGCAGTTAGGTGAGCGGGGAGGATGTACTTTTTCAGACAATGAGTATTTCGACTGTGGAACTCAGTTTCACAAGATGCTTCAGATATGAAAAATATTAGTGGGTTAAAACGATTAAATGCTGGGTGTTAAAACATTGTTTCTGTGTGTGTGTGGAAAACAATCCATCAAGAACTATTGTTCACAATAGTAAAAATAAATCCCCAACATTTTTCTTGACGTTCCCTAAACTACAGACAGGCAGAAGGACATGCTGTGCATGCTGCATGGGCCTTTCCTTATGTATTCCCTCAGCATCTGCTACTGGCTGTCATTGGAGGCAGGGTAACAGACTGATTGAGTGGCCCTTTTGTTTGAGCCAACATGGCCAACTTAATGAGCTTTATATTTGGGCCATAAGCAAAGAGATGTCTCAAACCCTTGCGTGATTTCTTCCTTACTTCCTTGCTTTACAGCTATGCAGTAAATAAAAATAATTTTAAAAAAATAACAGACTTACATCAGAGAAGCAGAAAAATCTGAGAATATCTGAGAAGTACTACGAGCTTGAGGGTACTCAACATTCAAGTGAGGTGCATGAATGAAAAATGTCCTTGTTTTGACCTTATTCCTGCCAGGATGCCAAAGAAAGTTGGAAGCTGCTCAGCAGCTCTCATTAATGAAATATTAGATTCCCTTGGTATTCATTTGCTGTTTAGCATTTTTTCTTTTCCTATACCTGTATTGTGTGCGATCAAGTTCTTTATGGTGAGATTCAGAAAGCGGCGTTGCAATACTTGAAAGAATTCAAGTTTCTGAGGTATAAACTCTGGAAAGAGATTAAGTGGACTTACAGCTTAGGAGGGAAGTAGGCAGAAGTATGTAAGACTTTGAAAGGGAGGACTGGATTGTTAGCAACACGAGGTCCAAGGGAATATAAGGAAGGGATTATCCCACCTGTAATGCAGGCAGACCATGTAAGAACGTGTAACAAATGATCAGTGTTGGGGAAGGATGCAAGCAAACCACTGCGAAGCTGCCACGAGAGGAAGGAAGTCCAAGGACGTGGCTAATGACTGGCTTTGCCAAGACCAGATGTTTTTTCCAGCCTTATGAAACCCCACAGGTTTTTCATTTACCTGGTTTCTAGCTCTGCTGGGTATTAACACCAGTAGCCAGGTGGCCAACTACTCCTCCCGAAAGGCCAGCTTCAGCGCTGGTTTGCCTTGATTTCAAAGGGCACGTTGCAGGGGATGGCACAAGCCTTCGCGGTGTGCATGGTGATGAGGTGTGTACCTGTGTGGGCAGGGCTGGGATTTGGGGCGGGGGGGGACCTGCTGCTGTAACGCACCAGCACTGTCTCAGCGCAGCTCCCAGCACCCGCACAATGCAACTCCTGCAAAGGCTTTCGCAGCAGCTCCAGTGAAGGAGATTTGGGGGGCTGGCAAACTGGAAAAAAGAGAGGGTGAGAGGGAGTTTGTCCTTTTCCAAAGCAGGTAGAAGAGATATGATGCACTGAAAGTGGACTGAAATTCTGCTCGTGGTTTTGTGCCAGAGGCCAAAGCAGATGACCATGACTGGCATTAAAAATCAATGACTCCGCTTAATGAAAGCCATTGGTCTCTCTGGCTCTGCCCCATAATATGAGACTGAAGTGGCTGCTCAAAATTAGTAACTGGCAAATATGGAGGAAATGGGCAGCCATATTGCTTCGGAGAGTGTGTAAGCTGCCAGTAGAGTGCCAGCCTGCCAAGGGTCAAGTCAAACCCTGTGTGTGCACATTAAAAGGAGTGGAATTGCTCTGTTGCTGAGAGATAGGGGAGTCAGGAGAAGCCTCATCTAATCTCATGCCTCTGGCTGCATCCTGATCTCTGCGGGGAAGGCAATGTGTACCTCATCCTACAGCTTCTGAGGCGCTTCTCTCCAAGCAGCTTTATAACTAGTGGTTGCAAGATACCTGATACCACTGAAGATCCAAAAGGAACTGATGTGGTATGGCAGATCTTTAATTCTTTTTCTTTTCTTCTTGTACACTACATTTCTGTTTCTAATGGTTAATCCGTTAAGCTGACTCCTTGAAGTAACATATGTTAGGACAAGTGGAATTTAATCCTTTTATCTCTGAAGCTGTATCAGAGTACATAAAAATCGTTGTCCAGTATTTGTACTATTTGCATCACTATCTAATAAAGCTGAACATTCACATGTGCTTTTTTAAGGAACCTTGCAGTGGACCACAAAACCCACCCTTCACTTGCATCTTCTCCAGTTTACATTAGAGCAGCAGGAGGGGTTTGGGGGAAGAGACTGTGAGATCAATGCATTACATTCTTCCCCTGTTTTCTGAGAAGGAGGGCAGTGATATATACTTCACCTCTGATTTTCCCCAGCCGTCCTTCCTCCCCTAAACTTCTCACCACTGTGAGCCTGCATTTTAACGCTTTTTTTTTTTTTACTCACTGTCTCTGTCTCTCTTTCTCATCCTTTACTGTGTAGACACTCAAACTGTCCCACCAAGACAGAACAACTTGCAGGGCAAGCAGAAAGGAAAAAAAGAGAGAGAAAAAGCAAAAATTAAAACAAGCTTTCAAGGGACAATGTGCTTATTATAATAAATCACATACTGCCATCCAAAAAAAGGCCTTTTAATTAAAACCTGAAATGTGTTTTCCTGTTTGTAGGTGTTTATTTGTTCAGAATATTGAATCCAGGATAATCCTCTGAGGCATTTGCAGAGGAATGACTGCAGAAGCCAGAGGCTCTAATTCACGAGGAAGCTGTGTGTGAATTAGTTCAGATTATCACATATTTTACCTCTAAAAAGCGTGGAGTGGAGAAACTACCCAGCTGGGTGGGGTAAATGAACCTGTTTTTCCACTACCAAAGGGCTAATGTTGGTCCTTGAGGGGGTGCACAACAGAAAAGAGCTGTTGGGAAACAGCAATTGGGGGCAATTTAAGCCTGCGAAAAGAAGAGATTTGTGTGTATGCTTTACAAAAGTCCCGGTGGAAAGGATAAGCAACCTTTCACAACGGTGACTTATTTAGTGAGAGGCCTGCAGTGATCCATTTTTTTAAGTCCCCCGTGGCCACTTCTGCTCATGCTTTGCTTTGGTTGCTGCTGGAGGGAGGCAGCCAGGAGGAAGGTGTGAAGGCTTTGGGTCCGCCCACCACAAAGTCTCTTTTAGTTCTCCTTTCAGAAGGGTTTTCTGTGCTTAGGGTTGATTTTCAAAGGCAACAGAAGCTGGGTGCCCTTCTGGGTCCCCTTTCCCTTTGAGAAAATCTTCCTAGCTTTCCTCCCAGAGCTCAGTGTGACACTGAAACTCGGATGCCGTGGGGAGAAACAGTCTCCTGACTTCATGCACTGACTTACCATCGGGCCATGCTCTCTGCACTTTGGCTGCCCATCTACACCTTCCTCAGCACTGCCAGTAAGTTGCCTGATTGCACATTTTGACCTTTCTGGCATAATTATTTTCTCATACTTTATAATACACGTTCTAGTATGATGATCTTTACGAGTGAAATAAAATGTGGTCTTTGCACTTGAAGTCCTACTGACAGTTCTAGTTTTTGCACTAAGCTGGCCCAAGATCAGCTTGCCTCTGAACAATTCCTCCCAGCCCTCTCTCCGAAAGAAAACTGGATTTTATGAAGCTTGGCATATGTCCTATAAATTTTTTCACAGATTTCAGTGTCACAATGATCTTCTCTCCCAGAACATGGTCAAGGAAAGGAATGTAAAATCTTTCATTGTCTTTGATATGGTTATCAAAGGCCAGTATTATTTACTGAATACTTAAATGCAACACTTGACCTACAAAGTAAGAAGGGCAAATTTGGCGAATGATAGGCAGCCTTGATTATCATGTGAAAGCTTGTACGAGATGGTACGCTAGACTCACTTGATGGCGCGTGGCTTTACAAAAGATAAAGTCCCTGTGGAACAGAAGAGGATTGTTAGGCCTAATTACTAGTTAGAATCACAGCTATATTAATTCTCTAGATTTTTTTTATAAAGTGCGTCTGGAGGTAAAATGCTTCATTTTGACCAGCGGCTATTAACTAACCTGAGTCGAACTTTAAAACTATGCCTAATTTTAAGTACAGGAGCCATTCCTCTTAAGCAGTGCCTTTGTGTCAATAAATTTATTAACATACAACTTTTAGTGGAGAGGTATTTATATAATCCAGAGCACCAAGATCAGCATATTGACTCAAATCACTGTTTAAGCGGAGCTTAGTACGCCAAAACACAGTTAGTCCCCTGCCTTTTCTAGGTAGTTCTTGGAAGGCCAAATTTTGTGCTCAGCAGCAACAGATTGAACCACTGTCATTGGAGAGACACAGGAATATTGGCTGGGGCATGGTGTTGTCACTCCCTCTTTTCACAGTACCAAGGGCTCTGTCTTTCAGAAGGCAAAG
The DNA here is from genome assembly GCA_034782735.1 of Sagittarius serpentarius. Taxonomy (NCBI): domain Eukaryota; kingdom Metazoa; phylum Chordata; class Aves; order Accipitriformes; family Sagittariidae; genus Sagittarius; species Sagittarius serpentarius. The sequence goes on from JAVKLA010000081.1 coordinate 23,887,138, forward strand.
CCCTTGGCCCAATCTGCCAAGACTTTTCCCTCATTCACATGCTTAAAAGTCAAGTTATGGACAGGAACACAGATGTCAGTGAAAATGACGTGCCAGATTTCAGGTGTGCACCTCAGTATATAGTTTTAAGTTCAGTCTTGGCGTTGAACAAGGCTATTCTGCTCTTTGTAAAATGGAGTTCTAAAATAATTAAGGAGAAGGTCCCACTGACATTGCCATGTCTCGTTATTGCAAAAACATTTTTTTCCTTATTATGACCTTTTTCACCCCTAAAAATGCCTCCCAAACTTGTTGGTTCTATCAAGTTAGATAAGATTAACCTATTTAGCTGTATTTTAGAGAACACCTCCTGCAATTTAAAATCCTTTAATTTAGCATCCGACTATCCAAAAATACCTTAAATTGGCTTGCACTTCATTACTGCCAAACAGCCTGTGAAAAGACAACCCAATTCCTAGGTTAGCTGACCTGTTAACAAGGTGCTTCAGGTAAACCTTGTCTGGGGGAAGGAAATAGGGAGAAGGGGGCAATTCACAATCCTTGCTTTATTTTTCTTTTGGCATGCCTTGCCTTTCTACTGCAGCTTGGTAGTACAGACACAGTGTGAAACAAAGGCCACATGAGGCACCAACTGAATAGCACAGGAATAATGAACTAGATAAATACTAGGAGTGTTATATTCAAACCACATGGATGCATGCATTAAAAGATGATTTGGTGCAAATGAACAGTGCTAGGAATCTTGTCATAAAATAAAGAATCCAAGACCATTTTTTAATTAACTAAAATAGGACTTTCTATACTGATCCTCAGTGAAACATGCACATTTCCAAGGTTTATTATCCTGGTTCAGATCCAGCAAAGCATTTAAGTACTTGCTTATTTCTGAGCACTTGATTTAATCCCCACCACTATCTCCTTTTTCAGAGTAAACCACAAAACAACATAAAATTGATGCTGCTCATTTCTGTGAAATTTAAGGCCAGGCCACATCTGCTCTGCAAAATGTAGAAGCTCAAAAATAAAACATTGCAAACATTTGTCATGCAAGCCAATGTTGAGCATGAATGCCTGTTAACATCAAATTAATATGCCCTATAAATTAACACAATAACCACATTTTGTAAAAGCCAGAAATATTGCTCTAACGTCAAAGATATTGACGGGAATTCTAGACAGCCCTATCTTTTACGAGTGTTTTCCAAGCTAGTGCAAGGCCATACAGCTTACACTGTTTCAAAACACAGGAACAACCAACTAAATCCATGGAGGGTCAAAATTTCCACGCTAACAGTTCTCTTCCCCACAAGATTTTCCAGTTTCTGGCATTTGGTGGCCAAGATTAAGTCCAAGAGCCTTTTGGGGCGGAGAAAAAGCAGTCCTATGCAATCTGGATCATAAGGGTGGTAAGAGATACGACTTCTGTAATCAAGTCCCTGGGCTGTTCAGTGTCGTATGTGAAACCAGCTGTTCTGGGTTTCGTTACAGACGCATTTAGTGACTGAGGTGAAAGACAGAGAAAAGGTTCTGCATTTAACCGTGCTAATGAATCATGCTTTAACTCAGGTAGCCAGTTAATCTGAGATTCATAGGAGCAAAGTCAAAGGGACTAGATTTGTCTCCACTGTAATTCTCTGGTCTTTAGGGGTATGTTCCGGCTCTGGGTTTTGGCTTGCTTAATCCAATAAAATACATAAAGAAAGACCACCACAGACCACGTAAGACCACATAAGAAGGACAGTGATGGATTGAAAGAGGGACTTATTTCCTTCCTCACCTCCAAGGATTTCACTTTTCTTGTGAACCCTTGAGCTTTCTTCCATTGTCCTTGATCCTTCTTGCCTGATTCTTCTTCTGTCTTCCCCACTGTCCCCAACATGGGTTTAAAACTGTATTTAAATGACTTCAACAACTCACAAAAAGATGTAGACAAAACAAGTGGGTTTTTTACATGAGAATAGAATAGAATAGAATAGAAAAGTTAAAGCATGTTATATGTGGAATGCTATCACACAGTCTAATTTAGCTTCCTGATCACCCTAAACTCCCTCAGTAGCCAGTGAGGAAAGGAGTGCTGCACCGAAGGAGAGGTCAGAGAGCAGGGGTCTGAAAGCCCCCCTTAGGTGGGGAGAATATTTCCCTTTGTGGGTTATCTGAGGAACCTGGCTCCCACATCAGTTGAATTTCCAAACACACTGAAACATCTGTTCCATTTTAGGTATAAATTAGCTCAGTTTTAAAGCATCCATTCAAGCTGATATAAATTTAACTGCGATAAACCCAATATGGCAAATCTGCCCACATTTAAACTAGAAACAGACGTGTCTCCCCCCAGACTAGTCTTTCATCAGTAAAAATTTGCTCCTAAGATTTGCCCTCACTAGGGGCTTGCCTTCACTGGCTTCCCTGCATGGGTTTTGTTCCTCACAGGGCCGACGACCCACACAGAGAGCTCCCACAGCAGCGAGATGGTGCATCGCAGCAGGGCTTGGTGGAGAGCACAGTCACTGCCCCTTCCTGGGGGGACCCAGGCTGGGGGACACGAAGCCACAATCCCAGGTCCCTCATGTGGGAGGAATTTCATCAGTGTGAAGCTAGTAACCAAAGGGCAGCTTGGTGGCCTGCCACCCTTCCCTGTGCTAGGATCACATGGGTGCTCAAACCTGGGGCCCAAGCATCCAGGTTAAAGCTGAACGGAAAGCAGAGACAAAAGTCTTTAGCCACAGGTAACTCAGAAGGGAAACCACTTCCCTTCTGAGCCTTGGCTGTGAGGCCAGGTTTCGTGATGGAAGAAAGTGACTGTAGTGACCACAAGCTGCTGGTTTGCTAACTTGTGTGGATGCAGGCGGGGTTCTGTCCATCTCTCTCTTGTGCCTGCCCCAACAGCTTTGAATCTGCCTGCTAACTTCAGCCAGGCAGTTGTATGTGCCTCTGCACCCGCACACAGAGAGCAGGGAGATGTTGAGGGTCCCCAAATGCAGCAGGAGCTTCAGTCCGAGGTAGCTGTGAGTCAGTGGCTGAGAGTCCGTCAGGGAGACATCCCGAGGGAGCCGCTGTCCCCAAAACTGCCCCTCCTTTTGTGGGTCCTGTGCTCGCCCTCCCCTAGTAGTACATGGTCCTCAGACATGCTTCACATCCACTGCAGGTCTGAACTTCACAGCCCTGGGCACTGGCGAGGTGCTCCCACCGCCAGCTGGTCCTCTGGTTTGTGGGTAACATGCTCACTTCCAAAGTTAAAAGGAAACACTGCTGTGAATGGAGTGATGAGCATGCAATTTTTTTTTCCAGTTTCTCCCATCAGAAATATTCACCTGATGGCTGAGGCTGGCAGATGGCAACAGAGGGCATAATATCGCAGTCTGAGAAGGCTTTCCATACGTATTTAATTCCACTATTTAACAGGTTTTAATCAATACCAAAGTACTGCCAGTCCTACAAGCACCCGCTCACGGGAGCTGTGCTTCAATGGGACTGTAACAGCTATGTGGAAAAGCAGGTTTGCAGTAAGTTCTAAATCCCTCCTCCAAGACCCTGTTATGCACTTATTTGTCGATGACAGATACGTTAAAAATATTTCTTAGATTTTATATCTATGTGGATGGGTATATGTGGTATTTTTTATGCCAGGCCCTGAAACCCAGAAGACATTTCTCCAGCTGCTAACACTGATCTGCCTCTGGTGTGTTGTGGCCACAGCTGTGTATGTGCAAAGCAGGCTCTGAGTGCTTGGGGCCAGGGCATCCATGACCTCTGAGGAGTCCCCTGGGAGAGAAGCCTGTGATGGCCTCCAAGAGAAGAGCTCTGAGAGTTTGGCCCGTGGCTCTGGAGAGCCGCACAAAGCTGGCAGCTGCTCTAGGACATGCAGTAATAGAACATCTTTGGTCCCAGGTTGGCAGAGACATAAATACCTTCGGACTTTATGCATCTAAATGGTTTTGAGGATGATTCAAGACATGAAACTGCCCCTCAGTCTGACTCGTAGGTGCATTTGTTGATTTGCATCGGCATGCTCAGCATGAACTGCCGTGACGTCAGCAGAGCTGATGTGATTTGCACTAGCAGATTATCCCAAAGTTCGCTGGCCAACTGCCCAAACACCTTTGCAGTTATACAGAAATGTGCTAAGGACTGACAGAGGAGGCACCAATGCCATACGTGCAGTCCAAAGGCATGCATTTGACATACCCCTCTTAATAAAAGTGTTCCCACTCCACAGCAAAAAATCCCTGTGATGTGCATGGATCCCCTTGAACTGCACTCCCAAAATGTGTGTAAAGAAGTACTGCCCAAGTCCTGTTTGCTCACTTGCTTTTTATTTGCTAGAACAAACTCAGACTGGGAAAACAGATGCTTTGTTGGGTCCAGACTGAGTTTGCATTACTTGCTTCTCAGCCTAGGACTTGTTGGAGCCCCTCTGATTGTTGTTCGATAAAAAAGATTTTCTCCAGACCACGCTGCATCCCTTATTAATGTGTATGGTGCTACTGACTCTCTTTCGGCTACTTATTACTGAGATCACCTCCTCACTCAGGGGATATATAGGAAAATATGGAAGGAAGTTGTCCCTGTTTAGTCTTTGATCCTCAATGGTGCAAAAGGAGATGATCAGGTCAGAGAAGCAGGTCTTTGGTAATGGGTGTCATCTGACACCTGAATCTGAATTTTGTTCATCAGGTCCGTGAGGAAAGCAGCAGGGCTCTGGGCACCCACTCCGTTTCAGAAAGGCTAGAGCAGCCCTACCGTTGTTAACCAAGAGAACTCTCTTGCACATGCTCCATCCAGCCCCAAGAGTCCCACATTTATAGCCTTATTTTGGAAAATAAGTCTGATACTCCAGGAGTCTGGCTTTCCTGGTTCCTGCATCTCAACATGTTGTACACACAACAGTGATGAGTGAAGGAGGTGACAGCTCTTTATAAGAAAGGACCACTATTTTTTGCCCCTCAAGTAGTTTGAACAGAGCATCTGGCAAACGAGATGCTCTGCAACTATTTCAGTTAACTCTGTGTCATTTAGTAAGTGGTCATACATGGTCGTGGCCCTGGCTAGAATATCTCTGTGTCCTCTGTGTTAAATTAATTTCCAGGGTCACACTGAGCTTTTAGCTTGGGTAAAAAATTGGTGATCTACCTCCACACTGCACTCATCTCATTAGCCTGCACTCACTGCTCCCTGTGCAAGGCATAGCAGCACTTCTGCGAGGCTCAGATGTCTCCTGTCCCCCCCCTCCACATACAGCAGGTTCAAATGCCTCTCCCTGCAAACAATGAAGAGCCCCTCTCCCACTCCTCACCCTTCATGTGGCAGCCGGAGAGAGGTTTCTCTTGGGCTCCGCAGGCATCTTGCCCTGGTGAGAACAGTTGATCCTCGTTTGACCTTTCTGATACATAGGCAAAGGTAACTCAAGACAAAGCTGGGTGTCAAGTAAGTCCCCTTAGCTAATAACTGCCTTGAAACGCCTCTGCGAACAGCCCTGGCGAGACGGCACGTGCTGTTCCGCGATGTGATGCAACACTGATTTGTTGCACCTACCAAACAGCCTCATAATTGTGTGAAATTGAGTGTGAACAAGCAGTTGAATCGCAGTTCATCAAACATAATTAATCTGAAACAGAGCAGCAGAAATACTCCTTTTATCTCGCCTAAGGGTTGATGATATAAATACAGAGCACCCCAGAATCAAAAAAGTGACTAAGCAGATGCTTGCTAGTCTGTGAATTCTTTTATAATGCAAAAATGGCTTTTATCTCTCAATGTCTATTTTTGAGTGCTCATCACTGTGCTGCCTGGGTACTTTGATAAATGGTAATAAATATATTTAGCGTATGTTTAGTTCATTAAAAAATCCATCTACTTCATGTAATGTGGAGAAAAAAGAGAAATCATGGAAAAATACAACATTTATAAATGTCTGCTATGCAAATCTGGACTGTAACTAGCTCTTTGACCAGAATCCCAAAAAAGAAAGGGAAAAAAAAAAGGACAAAGTAGTTTAAAAAAAGATGATAGAGCTCAGGTTGTGTGATCTGCCCTATAAAGAGTGTGACATTTTCCTAATGGCGCTACATAGACTCTCCTTTATCTCCACAGAACATAATGCAGCATAGGCTCAAAATAAAGTGGGTGAATTTGTTCCAGAAATGGCCTTGTGGGGTGGAGGGAGAAGAGCAAGATCCCCTCTGTTCATTGTCCAAAAGAGGCTGATTTGGTTTGTAGGTTACAAACAGACGCATCCGCAGCACTGCCTTCCACTTAGCCAGCAGGAGGGGCAGCTGTCGTGCTGAATATGAGAATTTTGCTATTGGAAATACAGTAGTGTGGGGGTTACAGTGCTTCTGTCCCCGGGCACCCAGGCATTGCCTGGCCATAGCAGTCAGTGAGTCCAGCCTCCATGCCTCCCTTCTAGTGCAGAGCTGACAATGAGTAACAGCTGGTCCAGACCACAGACCAGATTTAGAGATGAATAACATAAGCATGTTGAAACTGTTTACTTTATACAAGCAGAGGGGCTCCTTTTTTTTTCTTTACACTAAAGAAGGTACACTGAGGATAAGAAAGCTAGGTTTTAAAACGCATTCAAGGAACTGGACTCTAAGCAGCAGATGTTGAAGGCTGCATATGAGACACAAATCATAACCTCATGTCCCAACCCAGACTATTTAACCACAGCAGATCCTTTGCAGATTCCAACATCCTCTTGATTCTCTGACCCTTGCATTTTCTATACATTATCAATTTTAACTGAATAGTGTACTTTTAAAGGCATGGAAATGTCTTGAAAGTACCTATCTGCAATTTGAGATACCTGTATCTTTCCTAGACCTGGCCTTCATTTGCTCTGCAAATGCACCCATCAGTTTAAATTGCCTCACCGTGGCTTTATCATGCATGATTTCAACATGTTGGAGCTGAGATGGTACCTGTTCTTTCCCATTTGCTGTTTGAGAGCATTTATGCTCGTAGTCAAGGAGGTCAGAAAACAAGCATGGGCCTGAAAGATTTCTCAGATTAGCCCGGCAAACACACCTCAGTTTCTGTAGCCCTCAAGGAAGTACACGTTGTTATCATTAACTTCACATTAGCCCAACTCAAATGACCAGGAACCCATTTATAGCAGGTCAGCAGGAGAGCAGCTTTCAACAGGAGGCCAAGCCTGAACATGTGCCCCTGCCTTGAGCATCATTAAATGTGTGTTTGAAACACCAAAGTAAAGCTCAAGTAATGTTTTCTTTTCAGGGCTGCGCCCCTGGTTTTGAACCTGTGTCGTCGAAAGCAGAATCCAGCCCCAAGGTGATCTGCAAGGGAGGGAATAATGCTGCAATAACACAGTCAAGCTTGCTGCCCTGGCAATGAACGCTTATCTCACGCTGCTCTCCCAGTGAGTAATGTTTAAATTAAATAAATACTGCAGGGGAGTTGCTGTTAGTGCAATTGTTGGGTTGTATTCTTGTGGCAAGCTTTTTATCATAATAGTGCAGCAGGAGTACAGTGTGTTTGCAAGGCAAGTTTTAGCCAGGGCACAAAAAGCACATAAAGTCTGTTAATAAATAATGGACTCTGTGCATGTGGGTTTTGCAGTGTGGCTTAAAAAATCAGTCCCTTCAAGGTACAATAATATGCAAGTGCTATTGAAACAAAACAAAAGAAAACAAAAGGAAGAGATTTAATTGCTAGTCCCTGGGAATGGCAGACGTTCTCCTCTGGAGAGAGCGGGAACCATGCAAGTGTGATGGCAGCTGCAGCAGTACCTTGGTTGTACAGCGACAGGCCTTTGTGTTCTCCCACTTGTGCTGTTCAGCACAGGTAGTGGTGATGATACTACGGTTTGCTCATGAACTATAATACCTTGAATGTCTTTCTGATATCTGAAGACTATTATATAGTCAGGGGGCCAGACTCTCAGCGGGACTCAGGCCTGCTGGCATTTCATGCATTTGATGGTGTCACACCGTACAGAGGTCTCGGGCTTATCATTGTCTTGGGTTTACGAGTCAGTAGCAAATGCCTACATCTTAACTTCCCAATGCAAGGACACAATAGACTAGGAAGAGGAAAGATAGCCAGGGGCCCCATAATTTTGCTGTACAAAGCTCACAGTAGTTCTTAACTCCACTGTAGAGGATCAGTTAATTTCACTGAATTGAAGAGAGATTAGGCCATTGACCTTAATGGGCAGGACCTCTTCCTAAAAGTACATCCCAGGCTCACTAGGACGGTCTGTGACAATACCAGTGCATATTAGCAGAAAACACTGCTTTGCCCAACTTGGGAACTGCCTGATGCCAAGCTGGGCATGTCATCCCAGCACTTAATCCACTTGTAAGTATATCATTGCAAAGAGTTAGTAAAATTAAACACTTACTTGGTCCAAGACCTATGGAAAATGCAGCAACATAAACAAGCAGGCTGGCCAGCGAGAGCCATTTCAGGACAACAGGGACCTCCCCACTTTCCATGTGAGACCCTGTTGTGCTTTTGCCTCCTGCCAGGGCAGTTGTGTTCAGTTCTCCCGTCCTGGCAACATCTGGGCTTCTCTGCGCATCAGATGACAATCTTTCTGGTGAAGCCATGCTAGCAAACAGGTCCTCGAGACTCCCATTGGTGACACCAGTGAGGTTTCCTGGTCTCTGGAGAAAGAAATCCTCTGGAGACTGGCTTCTACAAACATTGGTGAAATTCACATATATGTTACGGTTCACTAAGCCCATAGTGACCAACGATACTGCCATAACAGAAGAGCCAATACACAGAAAAGTTTTACTTCCAACTTGATCCACAAAAACCGTGGCTGGGACTGTGCTGACCACTTTAACCACTCCAACTCCAGTAGAAGCCAAGCTGGCAGCTTCGTTGCTCTGGAACCCAACTGACTTCAAAACAGTCGATGCATAAAATAAAATGTTGGGTTGCCCAGTTGTTTGCACAAAAAAGACTAGAGCGAGTCCTACCAACATTCGGGCCCTCATGTTGTTTTTTGAACGAAACAGGTCCCAGAAACTATACTGATGCTCATCTTTCAGGGAAGACTTGATCAGAGTAAGTTCTTTAGTAGCATCTGATGTTTCCCGTAGCCTCTCCAGTACTTTTCTTGCAGCTTCGTCATTATTTTTCATGACAAGAAACCGAGGACTTGGAGGAAGGAAATACATGGCAATAGCCTGCAAAGCACCTAATGGAATCACAAGGCCAAACATGTACTTCCAGCCATGAGATACGCTGGCAAATGCATAATTTGAAATATAGGCAAAGAGAATGCCTATCACAATCATGAGTTCATTTAATGATACAAGGAGGCCTCTTCTGTGCTGTGGGGCGATCTCAGCAATATACACACATGTTGCAATTGATGATAATGATATGGAAATACCTATGGCAATCCGTCCCACAATAAATATCCCATAAGATTCATAGGGCAGTAAAATCAGACTCCCCAACACAAGTAAAGAAGATGCAATAATAATAGCAAGTCTCCTTCCAAATCGGTCTATCAGGAATCCACCAGTAAGGGATGCAAATAAGGCCCCAAAAAGCAGGGAACTTACAACAATTTCCTGCTCTTTGCAAGAGAGTGCTAATATGCTGCTCATCTGAAGAAGAGCTCCAGAGATAAGGCCCAACTCATAACCCATCAGAAGTCCACTTACAGCAGCAACGGCAGAAGATAAAAAAGTAAATGTTCCACAGCCTGAAAAAAGAGAAAAAACACAAAAACTTGAAAGTGTGACTTCTGCAATATTCTGACAACTAATAATAACTTCATTTGATATACCAGTCCAAAAAATCTTTTTGTAACTTTTAGGCAAAGCAGTTAGGTCCATACAAACCCAGCAGCAGCGGTGACATAAAAGTCTATTTTTGGAAAAAAAATATATTGTTTTAATTCATATAAGACCCTCTTTAATTTTAATGCTTTTGGGTTCCTTATCTTCCTGATCAGAAGTCAAAAAGGTTTTGATCAGGCCCTCAATAATTAAACTTTCTGCCTCAGAATATCATTGCAAAAGGCAACACTGACAATACAACCCTTTGGTAAGGAAGCAATTTTTGCCTTGAGACATTCTCAGTGTTTTTCCTGTGCTGAATCGAGGAAGTCTTGTCCACCTAACTAGTGTACCATGGGCAAGGAAAGCACTCACTAACTTCCCAAACTTCCCAGCCAACGTGCTTCAACCTTGACTTGACTCAGTAACAAGTTAAGATTTCCCTTGCCGCTTACTAATTCCTTTGCTTCACCTGAGGATGCCGTGAAAGCTGCTGGTACCTGTTGGGTTTTTTTGCCAAATGGAAAATTATCCATTGAGCACCAGGCTGATCTAGATAGCTGGGATACTCTAGAGAAACCAGTGTTTGAGGTACAAATTCATGAACTTTCTGGGCTCTGCTCATCACTAATCTCAGATTGTTCAGAATATCAGGATCAAATATTTCGCATTCTTTATGACAGCCACAATGTCAGGAATAAAAAACAGATGGTGAAAACATAAACCAAATGGAGATTACATGCCTTTGAATGTCCACTTTAAAACAAACCCATTTTATACAACTGCTATCCATTGTTTATTGTTACAAGATAGATTTGACTGATCGTATTTTGCTAACTGTGAAGCCTTTTGCACCCTAAACCTTGAGGAATATATTAGTTTGTTATTGTTGGTCTTGTTCTTTCTCCCAGCATGATTTTCCTGTCATCATGATGCTGGCTGCCACACAACTAGGAAAAGAGTAAATTGACTTCTGATTTTCTGGTTAGTTGGAGAGATAGGACGTGTCTGTGGAGAGGTAGCTTTTGCAGCATAACAGTCTGTATTTCAGTTAATTCTCCTGGAGCAAGTACTTTCCAGCATGGCTGGAAAGTGGTATATGGTCTAATTGAAAATGATACAAAGACTTTGTTTATTTTTAGCTTATTTTTCTAAGGCATTAAGGCTCTTTGATCATACTGACTGCCTGGAGTTCCTTGCCAATAACTTTTGAGCACATTGGCGAGGATCAGTCCCATTTGACAGAGGATATTACATTTCTTAAGCGGATTGCGGAAAGGGAGGAGGAGGGCAGCCCCAGCAGTACTTCTGCGCCACTAAAATAAACAGTGCCAGAGTGCAGGCCCGGACCCTGGCAGGCGGCCACGCATCCTGCTAAATTGCTGGCATGGTCGCTGGCATGGTTGCGCCCCAAGCCACCTCGTGCTCTCCGAACAATTCCCGGTGGCAGTTTGGCTCACGGCGAGAGCCCACCGTTACACCCTGCGGCCACTCCACAGGAGGCCGGGTTATTTTGGAGGGTAGCAGAGTATAACCGTGTGGGTATAAGCTGTGCCTCCAGGGCCAGAGGAGATGTGTAAGCCCATTAAGTCTATTAAGATAAGTATCACCTATTAGGTCTCCTACCTGGCTCTCGCTCGGTTCGCTCCCTTTGAGCCAAGCAAAAACCAAGCAGCAGCAGCCCCGAGCTACTGAGTGCACCCAGTGCACCTCAGCCCACTCTGCCTCTGGGCTCGGGTGGCTGGCAAACCAGAGGTAGACAAGAGATGGGTGAAAAACACGTGGTTTTGTTATGGTGGGCTGTTAGGACATGGGAGAAATAGGAGTCTTGTGAGAAGTCTTTCAAAAGGTGGGGGTAGATGGTAGATGTATTGTGATGGAGGTGGGACAGCTTGAAGAAAATGGGAGAAACAAATTTGGAAAATGCTCTGGTGATGGAACAGTCTTTTTTTAATATTGTTTTTGTTGTCCATGTCTGCATTATGTCTAAAGAGTTTTCTTCCTTTATGTCTGCAGTACCGAGATCATTGCACTTATTTTAAACGGAGGTTAGTGCATGGATTAGGGCAAGGTCCTGCTGTACTTCCTTAACACACTGAGGAGCACTTTGGTGGAAGTACAACTGACTCCGGTTAAGCTGCTTGGTGCTACATATGCTCCATCCTCCAATGCATGCATGCAATGTATGTTTTATCATTGCAAAACCTAATTTCTCCCTCCCCTTTACACTTTTGACTTGCCTGCTTGCTGTATATTACTAGATCTGGAAAATATACCCTCCCCATGAATCCTGGCTGGAAATCAGGGCTGGTAACAACACAGTGTTGTGCTGAATGAATGAGCTTGGGTATCAGAAGACACACTGCTGATTTGATCACAGTGCTCTGCCCAAACTATTGCTCAGTGCTGATATTTGTGCTTTCTTGGATATCTTTGTATTTTACATCATTGAGCCATGTAGATTTAACCTAAGATTTTGCTTTAATTTATATATTATGAAGCCAAAAGAGACCATTGTGGTCATCCAGTCTGACACTTATCAACAGCAGAACACAATCCTTCAGACACATTTAAATGACATTTTATTTGAACCAGGACATTTAAAATATTCAGCTTTGATTTAAGAGTTGTTAGTGATTGAAAGCCAATGACTTTAAGTCATAAGTTGTCCCAGTGGTTAATTGCTTTCACTGTAAATTATCTGTAAATTATTGCTGGACTTAATTTCTGCGTCTTCAGCTTCCAGCCATCAGATCCCATTCTCCATTTGCCTGCACTTAGCTATGTTCACTAAGCATAAAATTATAGCCTGCCATCGAGTCATCCCACAGACCTCTCCTTGACAAGCTACTTAGCCTGTGAGGCTTTACAAGTTTACCAGTCCCTTAAGTATTCAGAGCGCTGTTCTCTGAACTCTCTCCAGATTACCAACTTCTTCAGTGAACTGTGAGCCGGGCCCAGTGCTCCCACAGTGGTTGCACAGTGCCAGATAGGAACTTGACGTAATTGTCCACTCCTGGTGGACATTTCCCCCTCTACTCATCTCAGGATTGTCACAGCTGGGTACAGGAGCTCATCTTCTGCTGGTTATCCTCCAGGACAACCAACTTCTTTTCTGACTGGGTTCTTTCCAAGGCACTGCCTTTCCTTTAAATATGGCCTACCTTCTTGCATCCTAGCTAGGAAGGCAAATCACTTTACATTTGTCTGTATTAAAACACATAGGATGGGTTCAACTTACCTAACTGTGAGAGATCTACAGCATCTCTAGATTTCTTCTGTAACCACTTGAGAAAAATAGGCACTTCTAGATGTCTGAAGTAGGTCAGATGCCTATTTCTCTCCATTGCCTATAAAAGGAATCTGTGTGGCTTGCTCAGATGCAGATGTCTAAAGTTAGCAGAGAGGAACCCCAGACAGCACATTCACTTGCAGTCAGCAGGCCAAGCCACCCAAATTGCATTCAGCCGGTGACATATCCCATTTATGAATCACTCGTCACCTTTATCACCCACAAATAATCTGTTATTATCTTCTTCCAGGCAATTGAGAAAAAATGTTAAGTAACAGAGGGACAAAAACTGAGTTTAAGGCTCTCCAGCAGAAACACAGCAGCATGGGCAGTGTCTCCTGTTGATACTTTGAGGTCTGTGTCCTGCACGGCTTTTAATCCTTTAAATGTGTGACCGTCAGTTTTGTATGGTTCCAGTCTCTGATTCAAAATGACAGTGCCAAGTCAAATATCACCATCAGCACTGTTCTTTACAATCCAGACTGTGCTTTCCTCAGCCTGTGGTCCTCAGATCAGAGCAACCAAAGTAATTATTTATTTTTAATCTGACAGGCTGTACAAGCTGGGTGTGGGGCTTGGACACCTGGGAGGTTGCTAGAGAAGCACTCAAGCCCATATATTTCTTGCTTCTCCAAGTATAGCAGCTTGAACAATGTCTTAATGTTTCTTTGGCTTGTTTTTACTGGGTCAGCTGGTATCCTTGTTCATGCATCCAGTGACACATATCCCCAGTCTTATAGAAACAGCGGAGGGCTGTAACTAAAGCAGACCCCTGAAGGAAAAGCAGATACTGATGTGATGCAAAGGGAGACACATTGTCTTTTTGCATTAGCAGCAGCAAACTCAGCAGTTAACTCAGTGTCTCTTGTCCCTCACAGGCACTATTCTGCTAAGAAACGTCCTTATATCACTAAGGTTTTGTTGTAACTGGTGTACCTAAAACTTGCCTGCTCAGAGCTGCCTGCTGAGTTAAACCCTGAAATCTCTGCTCAGTTTTCCTCCATGGTCTTCCTCCAGACAAAATTCCCTCTGGCTTCAGCATATGTTTTACTTTAACATTTTCAGATAAAGCATGTTGCAGTAGTTGTAGTCACTTTTAATGATGTTACTGGCAGTTCTTTGGCATTCCTTTTTCAAAAAAAAGCTTCTTAAACTGTATATTCCTCTTATTTTTATGAGATGCTGGAAAAATACATGGTGGTGTGCAGCTAGGGGAATAAAATATTTTAGTGATGGCTTCCAGAGAAATTTCTCCTCCTGTCTGCAACAAACACCATGGCTAACAAGCGTGTGGCTGGTGTGTGACAAGTGATTGGAAAGTCTATTCTCTAGTTTCCCCATGTAAACAAAATGGTTTCTCACAACTGTTACTCAGGTCAAAAGCAGCACTACTTGGCAAACAAACTTATCTTTAAGAACATTTGCTAGAAATGTTTATGCTTGATTCCTGAGGAGACCAAGCGCAGCTGTATTATAGCACAGTATACTATTGATGAGACCGGATGGGGCCAAGTAGTAGGGCTGTGCCCCTTTACTTATTTTCAAGCACAGATTTGGAAAAACACAGTCCTGCCAAAGGCAAAATAGTTGATCTGTGCAGGTATTTTATGGGCATTATGGATAAGTGATCTGTGCTAGGGAAGATGTGCAAGTAGGCTGAGCTGGGAAACACCACTCTTCCCCTGCTTCATCTGCAGCAGAGCTACGGGAAAGGTGCCTGGGAGCCCTTTGTGCGGCGCATCTTGGCAGTACCGTGCTCCACATTAGTCCAGACACTGAGATTTCTGGGAAGTAGTTTTTCTTTCCTTTCTCCCAAGAGAACATGCAGTGTGTGTACAGAAAATTGGTGGGATGGAGTGGGGAGAGAGATTACTCCTCTATGTGACCTGTGCAAATACATCTGTTTTGATAGGAGGGGACTTGACAGTCTCTTCCAACATGGTGCTTTCTTCTGTTGACTTCAATTTAATCTGAGGTGAGAAGTGTCTGAGTTGGGGAGGGAAGGAAAGTATTTTCCTGGAAGATCAAATATATGTTCTTTAAATCCCTGGGGATTCTTTGATCTATTTAGACATTTGGAAGGTGAAATCAAGCTCTGTCAAGCCTTGGTTAATAAGCCCAGGTCAGAAAATCATGGCGAGTTGAGTGCATTGCATAGATATGAATCCACAGCATGGAATCTCCCTTTTTCAGTAGAACAAGATATCTATCTTTATCTATGATAAATCTTAAGACTACAGCATCTATATCTGAAAAATTTAAGCTATCTTTAACAACATATTTCTTCTCCACCTGAGTGCTGTCTGACGTAGAAGAAGTTTGCCTTTACAGGGAAATGGTGTTTGAAATTCCCCAAATTGGCTTTGGAGGAGCATTTTTCTAAAGTGTACAGCATGTGGATCACATGGTTTTGTAGAATAAATATTAAATGGCATGTGTTGGGAATTGCTGCATAATTAAATCATGGGTTTGCCTCCTGTAAAAGATGATTATCCCATTTTCGTGCCATCATGATCTTTGCTGCACTGTCACAGTCACTTTCTCTGTCTCATCCAGTTGTCTGGTGTAAAAAGACATACGTTACCCTGTTGATGTTTTTTAACGCCTGAGGTTTCTCAAGATGCAGTAGCTGCTCAAGAGGTGTGTTTCTCCTATTAGCCAGGATACATCTGATCTAAGTGCCCATCTAGGAGTCTGGCATGGGATCTAAAACAGTTACCCAACAAGACCCTATGGGATGAAACAAATGGTGGCTTTGGGACAACGTTATGTTGCAAGCAGAGCTGGAAAATCTCAGAAAATATTAAATTTACCCCAGAATAGTGTCAGGGCCATGTGGGATCATGACCATTTGACAAATATGATTCCTCCCACCCAAGTGTGAAAGGCAAAACCAAAACAAATATTTTGTAATGTAAAATGAAGGCAGAAGGAAGCTAATGTATGGCACATTTTCACACATCTAAACTCCTGCTTTGTATACTTTGTACAGCATAAGTCCAATGAATGTATTGTGTGAGTAATATTAAAATTTCATGAACAAAAGCCCCCTGGCACTGATGGAAAGACAGGGAACGCAGATCCTGGAGAGACGCACCCTGGCCATCTCTCCATCTCTCTTAGTGCTCTGCCATATATTTTCATTATGTCAACAGGCAGCCTGGCCCTTCATTACATTAAATGGGATTTGGGTTTTGTTTTGTTATTTTCCAGTAAGAATCAACAAGTTCTTTTAATTCCTAGCTAGGTAATTATAAATTCCTCAGGTTACTGCTTTAATTTCTGAGGGTAAGGCCAAGTGTGTAATTTGCACGTACTCTTCTAACCATAGCTCTTGTGCTGCAGTAACTTTGCTGTCTGTTTATTGTAACTGCTGTGCTTCCTTTTGATAACGCTATCCTATAACCATCTGCATTGCTCCCCCCATACCCTAAGGTAACGTTCAATACATCTGCACACCAACTGGCTTTCTGTTCTTGATTAACCTCTGCTTCCAGGTATCAGTAGATGTTGCTGGACTGATCACTATTACACTCCAACAAAGCATTTGTGCCTGTGGTATCTGAACATTCACAGGTTAGTAAGTTCATTCATTTTTAAGTTAAAAAAAAAAAAAAAAACTGCTTGGGACATAGTCATTTCTGGCTTACAACCGTGCTTTCCTGTTTGGGTACAGCTGTTGTGTGGGTGAGAAATATCATGATTGTGGGTCATTTTCCCCTTGATCTTATCATCAGTGAGAGAGACTTAAGATGCAAAACCATGCTGTAACTTAGAGAAACTGGCTGGGTAGGACAGCAAAGGTGAAGAGCTACGAAATTCAGCTTCAGCACTCAAAACTCTTTTGCAGAAGGAATTCTACGGTTGATTTTTCAGGGTGTCAGCACGGAAACCCTGTTTCTCCCTGAAATGCTAGGGGAGAAAAGACAGGAGGGAGTCCCCGTCCCCCCACCCCGTACTTTCCCCCTGCGTGAGCAGGTGCAGTGCTTGCCCGGCCTCCCTCCACTTCAGTGAAAGGGGCTGAACTGCTCCCGAGCACGCAAGGACTGGAGCACCGTGGTTATCTTAGATGGCAGAGGGTTCTCCGATTTTTCAGGTGACTGGTCTTCATAAAGGAAAAGGATTTACACAACAGGCAGCACACGCACGAACAGTAGGACCGCGGCCTTTTGGGAAAAGTAGCACATAAACCTTCATTCAAAATTCAAGCCAGCGTTTCCCTTCCTTACTCCCATTTTCCCCTCTCGCACTTTTGGAAATCGAGACAGCGTGCCCCGGGAGTCCCTTGGCTTTGCGGGGCTGTTTTCCCCCAGCCCCGAGCATTAGCCACACGGGCCGGCTGCTGCTGGCTAGCAGCTGGCATTCGGCTCCTGCCACTTTACCTGCTGCAGCCGGGAGCTTGCGGAGGCGGCGGCGGCGGCTGCTGCGGCGGCTGCCCCGGCTGCTCTCCTCATCCTCCCCTGCTCTCATCGTCTGGCTCTGCTGGCCGAGGTCCTCCGGGCTCTGCCCAGGTACCATTGCCACCCCCTTTGCACCTTGGGGCAGGAGCACTTCACAGGGCAGCCGTCCTTCCCCAGCCGGCGAGAAAAGCGCAGGCTGTTTTCCTCATGGCAACAAGTTGCTGAAGCTGGCTGAAACCAAAGGCAGACCACGAAGTGGTTTGCGAAGAACTTTGTTGCTATTTCAGAAGGCTTTGCCCTTTGCGGTGACACAGGCTGTTGCTATTCTTGGGAGCCTATTGCAGGCGAGGGGAGGGCCGTCTGTCGGAAGTATTGCTTTTGCCTTTTAACAAATAGTTGAAGACATCAGACATCCACGCACAGCTCGATGCACGTTCCTTACCCGTTAGCTTAAAGGGTCTCTCTCCCCCCGCCCCGTCTCTTTTCCTCCTCTCTCTGGCGTTCATACACGCAGGTTTTTAGCAGAGAAGGCACACTGAAGGGGGGGATTTGAAGTGTTTGCTGCGTCAGCTAAAGTTAGGGCATGGAGCACACACACGCGGCATCGCTTCGTTCTTGTAGATTGTGAGCAAGTTGTGGTGAGAAATAGTGGAGAGGAAAAAAAGCCATGGCAGCCCTTTGCAGTCTGCGATGGTAGGAGTCGGGATTTTTCAGGGCATAGATGCAGGTGTTATTGTATAAGCAAATGAAAGGCAAGCCACCCTCTCTCCCATGACAATTATTTGTGGGAAAACTGAGACTGTCTCAGTTATATTGAGTCAAAGGCTTGACTCTGAGAGCTGCTAGGAATTGTTCCATCCGTCCTAGCTTTGGTGGAAGAAGTGGCCAGAGGCTGGACCGCGGTGGCAGGGAAAGCTACCGCAGGTGGAAGTGAGCTGCCTACAAGGGCTGCCTGCCCCATCCTGGTCCTGGTCCTGGTCCTGGTCCTGGTCCTGGTCCTGGTGCAGGAGCCTCCAAGTGCTCTCAGCAGACCCGCTGGCCTCAGTGAGGCAAGTTGTCCAAGCTACCCCCAGTGAGAAACGCTGTTGTATAATTTGGCAGTGCTGCGGGCTTCTTGTTTGTGCTCTTTTTCTCTCTCAGTTACTCGCTGTTTTGTCTTGGTTGTTTTTGTTTTAATACACTAATGCCTGCAGATAGCGTGGGAGGGAAGGCAGAGGTGGAAAGTTGGTAGCTTTTGCAATGTTTCCGGGAAGGAGAATTCCTAAACAATTTTTCCTAAAGTAGAGCAGGCATGATACGCTATTTACCTTTATAGGTGTTTTCTTAATAAGAAAATTTGACAAAAGACACTGTAAGTGCCCCATCTGACAGCTGTCTCGCTGTCAGCTGCAGAAGCTGGAGCGCCAGGGATGCCACAGGCACACCGGTCCCAGCAGGGAGTTTGGTTTTGGCGGTGCCTTTGGCGTGGAGTTAAATGAGTCAGTCTAGCTCTGCTCTCGTGTGTAACACATTTTCCATGTAAAATGTCCACCTGTCAGGCGGTAGGGGATGCTATCAGGGCTGTTAACAATTTCTTGCCACATCCAGAGAGGTGTTGTTTCCTCATAGGGTATGTGCCAAAAGTAATGTCATCTTTTAAAGAAATTATTCTGATGTTTTGGGAAAAAAATAAGAGGCTGTTTAGGCTGGGGAAGGAGAGGAAATCTTTTCAAAGATTAAATTCAGCCGTGACAAGATTCCTCTGTTATAATGTGATGTGTAACTGACCTCCTCCAGCAGCCCACACCTCATATAACCCACAGCTCTGCTCAAGCGCCTGCTCTCTGGAAACTTGGCTAACTCCATAGCTACGCACTTGTTCCTGCCTCCCAAACACCTTTCTAGCTAATGGTCCTGGAGAAGTCAGAGACCTGCCGAGACGCCCGCGGCAGCTGGCCGGGGAGCAAAGCCGTGCTCCCCGAGGTGTCGGGGCCTGAAGGGGGATTCACTCCTCCTGCCCAGAGCTGCTGCCTGGGGAGGGCTGACCCCGAGGCAGTGACCCCACTGCCTGCCGAGGAGCTGAGAGAAAAAGCGAGTTCAGTTCAGTCTTCAGTTGAACGGCAGGTTCAGCTTCACAGAGAACTGGTAAAAGGCTCTCCGGGCTCTTGGTGAGGTCTGGCAGAAAGGGTGGATGTTTTTAAGGGGGAATGCCCGGTGGGAAGTGAGGTGTCCTGAACTGATGACAGACTTCCCCCATCCCATCCTTTCTTTTCACTGGGGTTATTCAGATATTCTCAACTGATAAGTTTGTACGTGTGGAGTTACAGAAGGTTCCACGTAGAAAATCTTTCCCATCCTTAGGTAATGAGATATGCAAGAATTGGCTACTTAATTCTACTACTATTAGCTTTTGCCATCTGGGTGCCAGGAGGCTGCTTTGCTGAAACAGGGACTGCTGTGTGAAATTATCGAGACAAGCTTGCAGCACAGCTTTGGTGGGACTGGAAGTATCCATCGCTCCTTCTTGCATTTGTAAAGAACTTTTGCAGCCTTTCTTTGTCCCCTCGTTCCCCTAGTTCCACCCAAAACTGAACCTGCGGATCTCTACGAAGACAGCCTGGGCAGGTGTCTCACTCCCTTCACACTTGCAGAGCATCCTTCTTCAGCTGTGAGCTGAATCGGGCTCATCAGCTATACAGTATTACTAATTTTGATGGAAGTAAGAGATGTAATGCGACTGCAGCCCTTTCTGTTCAAAATCTCCCTACAAAAAAAGTACTCCTCCAACTAAATATACTGCTTACGTATAACTGCTGGCACCCATATACTCTGGAAGAACTTAAAGGCTTGTCAGAAACTGCACCTTCCCCTGAACAAGAAGCATACTACCCCCAGGAGTAAGTAATAAAAAGAAAAGGCTGCTTTTCATCAAGTTCCCAGATCTTGTGATGAACAGATTTTAAGTGATGAATGTTAAGCGAATACAACAGTGAATTTCATTCTTTTTTTTTTAAATAGGAAAAAAAAAAGATACTTTAGACAGTGGGATTTCTTTTAACTGTGTTTAAACCTGGAGTTCAGTGCTACCTACATTCCCCTCAGAAGCCAGAGCCTACACTCATTTTTAAATGTTTACCTACCTATTTACTCAGACATCCAGCAGACTAATCTTCTCCTGAAAATAAAGGCCAAATAATGCATTTTTCCTCCCTAGTTACGCCTTTATTTCACTGCAACACAGCAATGGCTTAACTTTGCCCCCTGTGGTAACCTAGCCTTCATGGATGGTAAAGCAGCTGGTACACAGCACAAACCATAATGGCCTGACAAAAAATGACGGAAGACATGGTTATTCTGGGGACTTGTGTTTGGGCTGCCCAGAGGGCAGTGCACCCTTGCCGTGCTGAGCTGTGGGTGCCGCTGAAGTACCAGGGAGCTTCCTGGGCTTCGACCTGCTCCTTAAGTTACACTCCATGCCAAAAACACTGTATCAGGGTGATAAGGTCTTAGGGAAAAATGTTCCCAGTAAGTGGAAATGTGAAATATTTCATCCTGGGATCTGCTGCTTGGCATGGCATTAGTATGAGGGATGTTTTGCGGCATCATCAGTAGCCGGCTAATAGTGAAAAGCCACAGCTCAGCAGGTGCGAGAACCTGTTTGCACAATTGTGGCCGAAAGCCGAGGCATCAATGTTATTGGTGTTAACTGGCATCCCAGAAAAGGAAGGAACTGGAAGAAAGCTGGTTCCAGCCAATGAAAGCAAACAGAGGGGAGGAAAGCAAACAGCCTGTACTGGTTCTGCAGCCAAGGCGATTGTGAAGGGATCTCGTGAAACGCAGTGACTGTGAAACCCTTGCTGGTGGCCACAGGGTCCTGGTCCCACAGCCCCGTACCCCCTCCATTTCCCAGCAGAAATAAACAGGCAAGCAAACAACCAAAACTCCAGTAGAATAGACATGAACGGGATAAGGAGGCAGAAGAGTGGGTGTGCTTCACTACTTTTCAATTCCCTGTTCTTTTCCTGTTACTGCCTTGCCTGCGTATGCTGTTAAAAAAACGGCGTGGCTCGCGCGGTGTGCCCCAGAGCGAGGGGTGTCAGTCAGAGCAGGGGCAGGGGGGCTGCCGGAGGGTTTGCCGGCTGGGGAAGGGTTGCGCCCGCTCTGCCCCTCTCACTGCCGCCTGAGAAGGGAGTCCTGCTGAACCCGGGGGAGGGTGGCGAGAAAGGTTCCAGAAGGCAAAAAAGCCCAAACGCTGGGATAGGCAAACAACTTAATGATGCCCCGAAGAGGGCGAGCCCCAGCTCCACCACTGTGCCGTTTGAGGCTGGGCAGAAGGTCACGTGCTGCGGGAGAAAGAACAGTGGAAAAGATAAAAAAGCCAAAAGCCGGAGAAGGGCAGGAGACAAGCCAGGGGTATGAGTGTAACACCGTCATGAGATTCCCCTGACAGTTTTGTCCACGTGCATCTGGCAAGAAATCATCTTTTCTGATATTTTCTCAATTCCTTGCTTTCAAAACTGACCAAACAGTTTATAATTAGCAGCATGATTAGGCTAGAAAAAGGAGGTAAGATATTCATATTAAATTGCTGAATAATCTGCCTGGAAAATCTGTGAGGCTGAGGTAGGCATTTCTTCTAAAATTTCTGGTCATGATTTGTATTTGTCTGCGTTTCCAGTGATCTAATAACTCATATTTGGGACTGTGGAGAGACAGGAAAGTTGGCGTTAAGCCAGTAAGAATGAATCAAGAGGTGAAGGACTTTCTGAATCTGTTTTCATAGGCCATTTTTATCAGAGTTGGAGTAAAGGAGGTCATCTTATTTTTCTGTAGATTTTGTGACTCTCAGAAAGAAGATAGTGAAACTCTCCCAATTAATTTATTCTAAAATATGGAAATAAAGCTTTTCAGCAAAACTATGGAGAGGATTTTCGTGACATATCAGCTGAAGTCATGTTGCCTGCACCTGTGATCGCTGAGCTTTGCGCTCAGAACTAGTTCACCGTTTGCAGAAAAGGTTCATAAGGTAGCCAGCATGGGACAACATGAGGGAGGCTGGGAGGACAAGAGAAGGAAAGAGACCTGGAAAGAAAAGAAAGAAACTGAGCAAAAAGCCCAAGAAAAATGTACCATTTATTCCAGGAAAAAAGTATCAATCTAAAAAAGCACGAGTAGCCTTTCCCATTAGTGTTGACGCATTGACACCCACACACAAGGGGGAAAAAGTGCCAAAATTCCAGTCACAGAGCAATGGAAACTAGATGAAAAAGACAGAGAGAGCTATCTCAAGAAAATGAAATTATCCGTCCTTGAGGAACTGACAATATAGAGAAGATAATTGTTATTACTGTTGTGCAGCACATGGATTGTAATTTAGGAGTCAGCTTTGCAAAGATGCTTTTTATGAATTTAAGATAAATTTCATAAACGCAATACTTAGGCTATGCCATTTGTGTCATTTTGCAAATGAATAAACTCTAAATAAATACATCAATAAATGGATACTACTAAGTAAGTAAACAAATAATATAGTCTGATGTCATATAGCAAATTCATGACAGAACTAAGAACACAAGTTTCTTCATTCTGAGTCCTATGGCTTCTTACTAAGTCATTCTCTTTGCGTTTTGTTCTTACTCTTTGAGAGGCACTGATTTATACCAATGCATTTCTATCTGACTTTTTAAGTCTTTTAGAAAAGTTCTTGACCTCTTTTTATAGAACAAATAATAGATACAATCCAGAGCTCATTGCACTTCACAATTCCCTCCAGGGTCTGAAAAACACCTGCTGATTCACTGCACAACTATTTATTCCTGCTGCTTTTCTGTTAGCATCTTCTTTAAAAGTACTTTTTAAAAACACAATGTGGCCAGGGTCAGCAACTTTGAGAGTTATGTTTTGGCAAAAACTTAAAATCACACTGAAGTTAAAAAATGGGAGTTTGGGAAGTACAGGACAAAAAGAACTGAGCTCAGAAAACACAATAAAAACTGAATTTTACTTCAGATTTTTACTTTTATGGCAGTGTAGCCTTTCCATCAAATAAGAGGAGAGGTCTTCTAGCTTCTGGGTAACCTGAAGTGCCACTCGTGATAGTTACTGAATAACATGTCTGTGGTTTGCCGTCGCACACTGTTCTTTCCTGTTTGCTTCAGATATTTCACACGTACCATTTTTTAACAAACCATGGAAACAGTGGCCCCATTCATTTGAAAGAAAGTTGTCCATCTGAAATAAAATTGGGATAAATAATGAATTTATTTATTATTCAATAAATGAATGTCAGAAAGTTTAGTAAAAATACCTATACAAATTTTATCCATTTAATTATCTTGTGGGAAGTGGCAAACCAGTTTCTCTACCCAGGCTGAACTTTTTAGGGGCTTGATTTCTTTCTTACCTGCTTTTGATACAACTTTCTGGAATCAGTGGAGAAAAGCCAGTATGAAACAAAAAGAGGTGTACCAGAGCTACGTTTCAAATGTCTTTATTAGGATCCAGTACACTGCTTTGTGTGATCAGAGTCATTTCAACCAGCTTCTTCACTGGCAGGGGCTGAAGTCAAGCCTGAACTCGGAGGAAGCAACTCAGAAAGGCGGAGAGGGGGGAACAGCGAGCACGTGGCCCTGATTTCTTGCTTTGCTTCCACCGTAAGCAAGATGTCACCTACGTGGTGCAGCGCCTGCCGGTGTGCTGTCCCACGGCGAGGGCTGGGCCGGGAGCGGCCAGTTAGTAATGTTACCCACTGCCTGAAATCAGGCGGTTTTTAGGGATTTCCAAACGAGGTGCCAAAAATGGAAGCCCTTTAGATCACTGCGCAGTGGAAAAAGGGTTTTGCTCTTTCCTCATGTGAGGAATTGTTAAAAATGTGTAAGCTGAAGTTCCCTATGCCTGTTCCAATTAAGAAAAGGGATGTACATTGCTAAGAAGAATGTGAGCTGCTGAAGTGTATTTTTTTTTGTTGCTGGGAAACATTTTCTCCTGCATGGAATACGTCAGTCACACAGGAAATGCAGTCATTTGCATGGTTTTAATTATTTCCACTGAGAAAGTGTTTTGTTTTCTCCTGAAAACCCTGTTGTTGCAAAAATAAACAACTAAATGTCATTAATTATGTGCTTTGACTTCTTGCTGGTTTTTGACCACAGCTGGCAATCTGAAAGGAGTTTTACATGCATTCATTAATACCAAATGTCTGGGTAAAGCTTTCCAAAGTCCATCAAAGTTTTCAAATCATTGCAGGCAAGCAGGAAACAAAACCAGCCTCTAAAGCACAGCTCATTTCGTGTTCATCCAGTGGGCGCGAAGAAATAAGCAGCATACAGTCCTGCGATGTGATGAAAGCTTTAAGTCATCCGTTCAGTTAATGGGTTCATTAACAGGTAGCAAAGAGCATCTTCACGGGACAGTATACATCCAGAGGTGTCCGGGGAAATTCAGTTTGAGACCATCATTCCCCTTCACAGCAGGAGACACTGAAAGCTTAGCAGGTGGAGTGATGAGTCTCATATCACCCAGGACAACCTAGGAGAGGCCGTTTGGAAGAAACGGAGGGTTTCTGCCCCAGAATCCTTCCCTGCCTCTGTACTCACCAAAATCCCATCTTTTGGAATACAGGTAGGGGAAATAATACATTGGCAGCGCTTAGACGGGGAGGTGCCAGCAAGGTTTCCTTCCCCCACTGCGCCAGCCCCACGGGCCAGGTATGCATTTTGTTGGCAGAGAGGCCAGGGAAGAAGCGGTTTACTTCCCACTTTAAAAAAAAAAAAAGATGGTTTCTCCTGATCGCTATGAGGAGGGAGTGAAGGGCATTTGGCTACAAGCTCTGCAGCTCTTCGCACCATCTGACAGTGCTCCCAGAGGCAGGTTGTGCCTATGTGGGTAGGAGCCGCTTTGATATCAGACACGGATCAGTTGGGTGTGTGCCTGTGGGACCCCAGGGACCTCCTCGGGGAGGAAACCTTCGTGGGGCTGCCGTATTAGAGCAGATCCCCGCCATACACCCTTTGAAAGCACTTGGCGCTGGTTACAGCCTGCTGCAGTTCAGGAGCTGGCATTTGCTCTTCAGTTGTTGGCACTTTTACTTGGTTTTTTTCTAAAAGCCCAAGGTACATGTCACCTCTGGCAAAGCTGATTTAGTGATCCCCAGGGTAGAAGCAAACCTTCTCCTGTAATTTTCTGTTTAGTTTACCAGCGTGATTTTTACAAAAGGCTTCCCCGAGCTGCTGAGGACTGCAGCCTGGGGGCTGACGCCTCCCTCCCCGCTGCGGGCCCAGGCGGACACAGCCCTGCGAGGAGGGAGCTGCCGCCTGTCACCAAGATCCCTGCCATCCCAGCGTGGCTGCTTGGCTGAGTTACTTCTGTGAAACAAGAGACCTTAGCATCAGGACTTGGACCTCTCTGAAGATTACAGAAGTCCCGGTGCACTCGTTCGGCTCCCTGGCGCAGGCTGCCAGCCTATGAGCAACTCCATTCAGCAGACACCCTCCTCCCTCCCTTCTCATTCAGATTCAGACCCCGTGCTGCTCAGTTTGGCTTAAACCTCTCTGTTTCAGACCAGTCACTGAAGCATTAGTTGTTTAAATTCGCACTGATGAAACAGGCATTGGCAAAGGCCAAGGGGCTGTCAGTGGTACAGCATGTGCTGTGTGGGAGACGCACGGTGCCCTGAAGAGCCACCGCACTGCCTCGGAGCAGGAATGTCCCTGAGGAAGGGATGCCTGAGATTGGGTTCCCAGCAAGCAGGGTGCACACAATGCTTTAGCCTTCCAATACAGCTTCTAACTTCAGCAAGTCTTGACAAAAAAGCGTGGACAAAGCACGGGTTTTGTAGTTAGCTGTCATAAAGTTTAGCTCTCAGTAAGGACTTTCCTACCATGGACACAGTGCATGAGAAAGCATTTTTCACATGTGGGGTCAATAGGCAGGAGTTACTGACTCGGCTGAAGGTTATTTTCATACCACAAAAGGTAATCAGAAACTCCAGAGCAGCACTAGGGTGGCTGCCTAGTTGCAGCTACTTTTATGAGAGCAAGGGAACTTGCTCGTCTCTTCCTGGCTTCTTTGGGAAAGTGAAGGACCCATTTTCCTTCTCCAGCCTCACCACAGAGAGGTCACACCAGTCTCACTGACTTACAGGGAAGCTGGTAAGGAGTTTTGGCACTGCCTTCAACTTCTCCCCTTCCAGACAGGGAACTTCAAACATTTCCCTCATGCTCCACCTTCCTCTCCAAATCTTACCCTCTCCTAGGTAGGGACCAATAAGCACTCCACCACCCAAAGAAAAGTCTCTTCTTCCCTGTCTGTGTCTCCTGAATTGCACCTTGGCTTTTTGCAGTGGGTGTCTGCACTTCCCTGGTGGACAGCTCTGAAATTTAAGTTGTACTCAGTGCACACGCCTTCACACCCCCCACCACATGCACACTCATGCCTTCTTACTCCTGGCTCTCTGACCGTGTCTTCTCCTCTCCCTCAGCCCACCTAAGGGGGCAGAGCAGCTACAGCAGCAATGAGGGAAACTCTGACCTTCTGTTCCCTTCTGAAAAAAGTCCCAGTTTGCTGCAAGACATCTGACTTTGAAATGGCTCTCTCTGTGATTTAGAGTTTTTTGTGACTAACAACACGTTTAGACATATATATATTCGTATTTATCATTATAGGGTTTGGCTCCCTTGCCACAATTCTAAAAGCAAATACACTTGGGCCAGCTCTCAAACTCTTGGACATGTGCCACTGACATCAGAGGTAACACGTTAAAGCGCCTAATTCCTGGAATCTTATGATTATCACGTCTACAGCATCCACCCTCTTAGTCGTAAAAACTTGAAAGCCTGAGTTAGCTGAGTTTTACAGAAACTCAAGAATAAGAATATGAATGTAAATAACTCAGTGTTATTTATTTTTAAAAGCCATGTTTTCCAAGCCAGACTTTTGATTTTGATTTTCTGAAAGGCATATGAAGTGTTTAATATCTCATCTTCAGCTTGCACATACATGACATTAAAATTGAGGAGGAGAAGCAATTTTATGGATAGAAGAGGTGTAATCCTTCAGGATTGTGACCGCAGGAGAGTTGGAACAGTCCAGCCCTTGCACCATTGACACGGACGGGCCAGGGGTGGGCACATACCCCACGGACAGTGCTCAGATGTGCAGCGCCTTTGCAACACACCCCTGAAAGTCAGGTTTTCAATTTGCCAGTAGAAGGAAGGGCCTGAGCACAGCCTGAAACCACTTCTTTCACCTGAATTCCTCCCTGCCAAGTGACACCCATGCCAGTGGCAAGCTAGAGCTGTGAGGGCTGGGGGACACAGCTGCGGCGGTGTTCCCCTGAGCTGATCTCCTGCCTCTGTCTGTTTGGAGGCATTGGGAGCTCAGGGCAAGAGCAGAGCCACCTTCCTCATCAAAGTCTCAGCCTCTTCTTTGTCAGATCCTGCTTCCTCCCAGAAAACAGGTGGCATGGAGCAAGTGGGATTTGGAGGGATCTTCTTGGAGAAAAAGCAGAGGAGCTACACTGCACTGCGTTGCTCTGCATGGTAACTGCAGCTGGCCAGGTGCAACTCGCAGGCTTGCACCCAACGCATGGGCTCTGCAGCCTGCGGGAGCTGCACGGGCTGCAATCACAGCAGTACAGTGGTGGTTTACTCTCAGAGTTGGCATGGCTGCTTTCGGAGACTTCCCTCGTCATTCCATCCCTCCGACTTCGTTTTCAAGTGACTGGTGGATCAAACTGAGGTTCGATCGCTGTAGGTTATCGTGAGTTCAGAAAAGAGAGACCTCTGGGCAGCCCGCCAGCTGAATAACTTGGGGTATGCTACGACTCCAGTTCCTTTTCTGCAGAACTATTACTCATGCCACCCATTTTGTAATTTTGTAATCAGTTACTCTTATTTAAATGTAGACCTTTGTGGTCTTCTTTACTGAATTATTTCCTGCATTTTTTCAACTCACTGCACTAATTTGTTAGTCTTCTGCCCTTCTGTATGCCTGTAACTCCCCTCCCAGATGGGCGTTGTTTGTGGTTTCCCACAAAAATTTAATACGCACACCCACTAATGACATGAGTGATTGTCCTGGTTTCAGTTGGAATGAAGTTAATTTTCTTCTTAGTAGCTGGTATAGTGCTGTGTTTTGGATTTAGGATGAGAATCACGTTGTTAACACACTGATGTTTCAGTTGTGGCTAAGCAGTGTTTACACTAAGTCAAGGAGTCTTCAGCTTTTCATACTGCCCTGCCAGCGGAGGCTGGAGGTCCACAAGAAACCAGGAGGGGACACAGCCGGACAGCTGACCCAAACGAGCCAGAGGAGTATTCCATACCATATTGTGTCATGCCCAGTATATAAAGTGGGCGGAGCTGGCCGGGGGGCACCGTGGCACAGGGATCGGTCAGCGGGTGGTGAGCGATTGTATTGTGCATCACTTGTTTATTCTATTCCTCTATTATTATTTTATTTTATTTTTCCTTCCGTTTGTGTCCTATTGAACTGTCTTCATCTCAACCCATGGGTTTTACTTTTTTTTTCCCCGGTTCTTTCCCCTGTCCCACTGCGGGGGGGAGAGTGAGCGAGCAGCTGTGTGGTGCTTAATTGCCAGCTGAGGTTAAACCATGACAGTGATGGAGCAGAAAGCACAAAAGAGAAGCAGACGCAGGGCAGACCACTTTGGAAACAGCAGTGGATTTTCTTCCATTTTAACAGTCATTTGTAAATAATTATTTAAGTAGATTCCCACCATAATTATTTTCCAAGCATTTAAGGAACAAGGCATCTGCAAATGAACCAACTACCGTGGACAGTCTGGTGTACGTAACTTCCCCAGCATCAGGTAGCAACTCTGTGTCACAGGCTGGGGATGGCGCTCAGCTTTCATCTGCCTCCGGGACGGGGCACTTCTTGGGCCCCTGCCTGGGGCGGCTGCCCGGGCCCCTCCTCCTAAGGAGGGAGAAGAGCAAGGTGCAGCCTCTTGGGCAGCCGGAGCTGGGAAGGAAAGACACGGTCACAGAGGACAGCACCTTTAGAGACTTCAGCCTTTAAGCTCTAGCAGGCCTGTACATGTCCTAACTCCTGATTTAACCAAACCTAGACAGGTTTTTGCAGGAAGAGGAAAGAATACATTCTTGGCAAAAGGTTACCCTTGCTAAATTTCAAGCGATTGGTATGAGGCAGAATGGGGGAGTAATTACAACAGTAATGTTTTTGAAAGTAAATATATTTTTGAGCACTGGCAAAAGCAGATTTTTCTCCTAGCATTGTTTGCACTGAGTTCTGCTGCAAGCAGATCTTAAATGCGGTGGACCTGCTGATCACAACGGCTGTGGCTGGAGTGAGGTTTTCAAAGCCAGGGCAAAGAGAGGTCAGGGACTGGAAAAGTTGAGTGTTGTACCAGGCTGTCGTTATGTACAGGAAACATGAAAAGGACCTGGGCAGGCAACCAGAGAGCCCAGGACAGGATGCTCAGCTAGAAGGAAAGATGGCAGGAATTAGTCAGTGCTCAAAGTGCCTCAAAAAAGCAAGGCGCACTTGTAGTTACTTTACTTGTACACCCAAGTAACATTTTTTATAGCTGTGGGCAACTGCTGAGATTGCCTCATACATTTATGAGCGGAAGGAAAAAAGCAATCCCTAACTCTTCAGTTAAGTATATTAACCGGGTTGATACGTGTTTAGTCATCAGGAGCCCTGCCTTCGGCCAGCTGCAGCGTGGGAACATGCAGCAGCTATTGACATTCCCCTCAGGACAGCTCGGCTTTTACTTTTTTCCCCCTTAATTTCAACCAAAGCTGTTGAAGTGAGTAAGACAACAAGCACCCCAAAACAAGGTACCTAGCACAAAGCAGTGGGCAACTTTATGAATACCTATTGCCATTTACTGGGTGTCCATTGCGGGCCTACCTTTGAGAGACCAAATGCCCTCTGGTTCTCCACCCTTTGGTGACAGGGTTGAACGAGAGGAGACTCGGGGTGGGATTCAGAAGAGGTGTGGAGGGAATTACCCATTACAGGCTCTTCCTCTTGCTCGGACTCCACGGTTAAATGTGCCACACCGATGTCACGTACCTCCTCTGTGTTAATAATATCATAATCTTCACCACAACATAGATCCAGGGGAACTATGAGCTCACAGAAGCAGGTTTCATGTTGTTGATTTGGGTTTCTTGAGCACAGACAAGCAAAATAAGGTCCTGTTTTATGTGGTTCAGAATAACACAGTTTGGGGGGAAAAAAATCCAGTGCTTTTAACAGGGATTTTTTGGAGCGATCTTAAAAGAATAAAAGATGTCTAGTTTTATTCCACTAGAGGTCGCGAGCACAATATTTTTACAGAGAAGACTACAGGAACCAGCAGGATCATTTCAGTTCAAAAAGTTCACTTGGGTCTTAACTATGTGATGAATCTGGCCAACTAATCATTCTGGAATAACTGTACTAAACTGCTTTGGAGAAACTTCTTACACAGATTTCTGCTTTGGGAGCTGAGCATACTTCTGAAAAAAAATCACTTTAATTCTGGACTAAAGTGTTCACACCATAAAGGATACCTTAGAAAACTTAGATCATACCAAAAATGAGTACACTGAGCAGTTATTTTGAAGTGTTTAGGCCACAACTAAAAAGTGGAATATTGACTAATAAGAGAGCAAATTAAAATAAGGATTTGAAATTAGATTCTGTGCTCCTTCTTTCCTGTGGCCAGCTCGGTAACTGAAGACCTGAGAGGATGTTTTGAGGCAAGATACGTTAACCTAGGTTTGGGACTAGCCCTGTGGCTACTCTGAAGTCTGTAAGGCTTTGCAGTATGCTGGCAGATACCCCTGCCTGTGGCACTTCTGCTGCCTCCTCACTGCAGCCGTGCGGGGATCTCGTCTGTGATGGCAGCAACAACCTAGCTCGTTAGGGACGCACTCAGGCTGGCACGGCTGTTGTTTCAGTGCCGTGCCCTCGCTTACCCTGCCTCTCCCCTCGGGCTTGGAGGGTGTGCTCAGCAAGCGGTTGTCACATCTCGACCGCGAGTGGTATTGCAGCTGGCTAATATCAAATTCGTGGTGATATGCTATGCCACATATAAATAATCCAAAGCAGGGGTGGCAGCACCAGTTGTTAAATCGGCCCCGTATCTCTCACACGTCTAGCAACAGGAGTATCCCAAACGGAGCGCCGAAACTGCCTTTAACCTGCAGCAATATGAGGCCTCCCACAGCTCCCCTCTTGTTTCCCCGTGGCAATGTGCAGCCCACTTTTCTTCCCCCACGGCTGCACCGTGCAGTCATCTCTCTGTTGTTGCAGCAGTGTCAGGTTGAAGCTTTACCTAACCCGTTATCCCAAGGTCTTAACATGGCATCGCCTTGACACCTCATCCTATAAAAGGGTCAGGTCATATAGCAGAGCCATGGGCTATGCGTATTGGTTCAGTTGCTGGAAGGTTGTATTTTTCCACGAATAATGCAATTGCAGGCCTCAGTGTGCTTTTCCAGAGGGGAGTAGGGCCATCACACATCCTGCTGCTCCAGGAGATAAGGGCACACAATAGCCTGGAGCCATGGTGCACAGCCCCTAGCACACCGCCGGGAACTTCACCTTTGCTGACAGACCGGGGTCAAGGGCCAGGCAACGGGAAACAAAAAGAGTCTCTTCCCAGAAAGACATGCATTGCTCGTGAATCACCCGATACCAATGGCAAATGCAGCTGCCAAACATTGTGCAGCCCCATGAGCGATGGCTTACAGAAACCATTTAATGAGTTCATATGCACCTTTCCAGATATTTTCCTTTTCCATGTTCTGTCCCCAAGCCTTTGCAAAGCCTTACCCCAGTTGTCTCCTTCTTCTTCCATCCACTTTTGGGTGTACTCACCTTCCTAACCCCTCGCCCTCTATGGGCATCACCTTGGCTGTTGCTCCACCAAAGGAGGTCAAGACACAAGGGGCCATCCACCTGCATGAAACTCAGAGCCACCGCAGTCCCCGTCTGCTGTGGAGCAGTTCAGCGTCTGCCTGTGAGAGAGCAGGAGGTGTCAGGCAGTGAGCGATTCATGACAGGGCACCAAATGGGTTGGCTATATTGTCACTGGGCAATCTGAGCGTTTGCCAAAATGCAACAAATGCCACTGCTTGCAATGCCCAGCTGTCAGGGGAGCATGGCAGAGAGGGAGAGAAGGTGGCTGCAAAACTTCCAAGTGTTTCTAGCAGCAAGTGGTGGTTTAGAGGTATCAGAGACTGCAAAGCCCCCACCTGCTTAGCTGGGCCACTCACATTTGGGATGGCTGGAGCAGGAGCTGAAGCAAACTCTTCCCAGTGCTCCAATATGCACCACGATTTTGGAAGGAACAGCTAAACCACTGTACATGTGAACAATTTTATTCCTGCTGGCACTTGACAAACATCAGTTGCCTTTAATCCATGGCAGCTGGTGCCTCTCAGCAGCATTATCACTGCAATGAAGTCTGTGTAGTTTAGCAAGAGCATGATGCTCCCCCAGTTCTCCTCTCGGTCCTTGCCAACATCAATTTTGCCCTTTCTTGTTCAGCGTCAAAAAAGAAGTTACGTAGCCTAAGTTAGACTCTGGGATGGAATAAAATCAGCCTTTCACTAAATTGTGGGTGTTCACCCCCTTGGTATTTGCTTTTGCCCTCCTCTAGCTTACTGTCTTATAAATCACAAGTGGCATGGAGAGGGTGAACAAGGACTGATCATTCACCGGCCTCTTAATACAGTAATTCTAGGTCAGCAAGGAGAAGAGAGAGAGAAGAGAGATCTGGGAGAAGAGACAGTCCATGACTGTAGTCAAGCGCCACTGCCGTGATCCCCCAGCAGGAACTGACAGGCAAGACATGACCTGCGGCATACGACCTGACACTTTTCTCTTGCCGGATGTCTGTTGCCACCAGAAGGTGTGAAGATAGGACAGGGAAATGCACTTGGTTGAAACTTAATCTGGTGAGCTTGAATACAAGCGGTAGTGAAGAACATTGCGCGTGCGGTTTCTGCACCGGCTCAGTGCTGAACTGAGCACTGTAAGTCCCCTGTGGGTCTGCTGAGCCTAGACTGAAAGCCCGGCTGTCACGTCTTGCTTGCTGTTGCTGTCAGAGTTAGCTGGGATGAGCATCGATCAAGCTAACAATGCTCCTGCGGCAGAATTGAGTGCAGATTGTCAAAACCAGCTAAGAAGCACCGTACGTACTTGCCCAGTCAAGCTCCCTGCTAGCAGCTCCCCCGCAAAGGGCTGGGGATGTTCACATTGGCTCCTTCGGGAGAGTGGTCTACAGGTACCTTAAATCTAGTTCAAGGATGCCTGTGCGTTCATGCAGGCACACTCTGGTTGCAGGGTGTACATCCTCCCAGGGGCAGGTTCGAGCTACAGTTTAGGAAACAGGATTTCTTACTTCTGAGATGCAATACCATGCCTCCTCCTAAATTAGCAAACACGGCAAACTGGTACTTTTATCATGTGGTTTTGGATTAATCCAGATGGGAGAAGCCTCTTATATCACTTACCTGGAGGGCAGAAAACCTATCCTGTTGTGCTCTGGATGCTGTTGAGGTAAAAAGACTGAAAATAGAAGTAGTATACGTAGAGCGAGCGAATATCAGCGTATACTTCTGCTAATTTCAAGATGCACCTGCTATCAGTGTTTGGATTTCTGTGACTACAAATTCTCTTTTGTTATATTCAGAGTGTAAATTAACTTGTCATTCAAGTCATTAAAGTGATGTCATTAATTAGCTTATTTGGGGAAAAACAGGACAGAATATTTAAAACAAATGGAATTAAAATGCTTTTCTGATGAAGAAGTTATAGCATGAAAGATCTATAATCCTAGCTCTGGAATATATTGGCAAGCTGACACTATATTCAAAGGAGAGAAGGGGAGTAGGTTTTGCATTTGATGTAATCAGCTAGCTTCTGAATTGTCTCTTCATTTTAGTAACAGTGGTTTTCCAGCTGCCTTTTCAGGGTGCGGATTTCGATAATAAATAAAATTAAAAAGACACATTTATAGAGAACTAAGCTTCCTGGAAATACCACATTTGAACTCACAAGCTTCTTAACATCCTTTTTATAGCCTGATGGTGTAATCAGTGTATTTTTGCCCTTAGCCAGCAAGTAATTTGGCATTAGCGCCTCACCTTATTTAGGGCTGTTGCAAAAGACTCCGGATTTATGGCAAACATAAGAGGAGAATCTAAACCTGTAAAGACAGACAGTCTAAATTTAGGAAAGGTAATGGAAAGCATTGTACTTAGAGCTAGAAAAGAAAACAGGTAGCATCGTGGGAACAGATTAATGTCAGGCTGTTCAGTTCTTTAGCAGGACTTGCCTATTTAGTAGAAATAACCATGATGGACAAATTTTGCTTTCAGTTTTAAGTATAAAAACCCATATGACTCTTTGGCCTTACTGCAATTTATGTTGACATAAATAACAGCAGAATTT
The DNA here is from genome assembly GCA_034782735.1 of Sagittarius serpentarius. Lineage (NCBI taxonomy): Eukaryota > Metazoa > Chordata > Aves > Accipitriformes > Sagittariidae > Sagittarius > Sagittarius serpentarius. The sequence goes on from JAVKLA010000081.1 coordinate 23,922,006, forward strand.
TCCCCATTCTTTTTTTAATTATTTTAAATTTTACCCTTTTTGAAAAATGGCCAGTTTAAAAAGGACTGAAACGAAGTTTGCAGTCTTTCCAATAGGAATAAATTCCTGTTTGGATTTACAGCCTCCAAGACTAATGTGGAACCTAATTACTGCAACGAGTATCTTGTAAGTCTATGAATTAAAAATCTTGGGTGGGATGAAAGCTTTCCTGGAAATATAAAGTGGACAACAGATGCAGGAAAAGCTGAGATGTATGACTCCTTACTTTTTAGACCTGCTAGCATATTGTTAGAGATGTCTACAATTTAAAAAAAATTGTGTCAGACTGTTGGGGCATGCTATGCTATGATCAGGGCAGGACTGGAATCAAAAGACTCGAAAAGAAAGCTGTCAAAGGTGCACTTCAGTGCCTTATATAGGAAACTAAGGTACCATCTATGGTGGGAAAAGAGAAGATGTGAGATTTCTTGGTCACAGAGAAAATATTCTTGCCTGAATCTGACAGGGACACAGAGACAGAGGTGTGACAAAAGGCAGACAAATAGAGGGAGTCACGGGCAACGGGGGTGATGGGTTTTCAGCTGTCATCTCTGTGAAACCAACTTGCAATTACAATTTGCTACTCAGTGATGAATAAATAGAGAGGTATAATAGGTCCTATTTTTAATATGTGGTTACATAGATAGCTGCTGGATTTTAAACTATAAGCAATGTTTATTTTATCTCCACGTGTCATGGGTCTGGGTACTGCATGTACCCGTATGACTAACACAGTATACCTAAGTGTCATCCATCAGCGATGAGCACTGTGCCAGGAGTGCAAAAGCACTGGAAACTGAGTTCTTAAATTCTCATCCAGGGAAGGGTATTGATCTCTGGTTTTAATTGGTCTCTTCAAAAAGGCAATTCTGGGACCCATGCAGTGTTTTTATTTTTTTACTTGAAGAGGACTTACAGGATGACATGATCATATAAAGGTGTATTTGCTGGAACAGATGAAAGAGCTTAGCTGAAATGGAAGCACTGAATAGAGACCATATACTTGGCTACACGTGGGAAAAATAGCCACTGCTTGGTTCATGTGCACCCATAAAATGCCAGAGGATAGATGCAAATAACCTGTTTGCAATTCCTCACACTTCGTAGATATTTGGGATTTGTCTCATTTAGAACTGTCACATAAAACTGTCCCCAGCAGAAAAAGGTAAGGATGTATTGTCAAAAATTATACTTACTACAAAAACCTGCTTGTAATTTTAAAACAGTTGTGGGACTAATTTTTTTTTAATTGCATAGCAGAAGCTCAGACTAATTTCAGTAGAGGCAACCTTGCTGTGCCAGAATCAAACCAACAGAAAGAGAGGTGAGAAGGAAGCTCACTCTGTTTTTTCTTACTTCACAATCAGTGCTCTTTCCAGTATAATTTTAGCAAATTGTATTTATCAAATTTATCAAGTTAAAATGCATGAACTGCATTCAGACACTTAAGCTGAGCATTGCTGGATTTCCAAAGTGACTGGAGACCTGACTACATAATGGGAAGAAGAAAAACCCAGATTCCTGAACATACTTAAGATTATCTGGATTCAGTTTATGCTTGTCTGGAAGATGACACTGCTTCTCTCAGAGCCTTCATGTGAACACTGTCGCTAAAACGTAGGAATCTTATAAAAATATTGCGTAGTTCATGAACATGGCAAGGACGTGCTGGAACATTGCTGTTGTGGTCCATAGCCCTGGGCCCTGTTACGTGGGGTTATACAGAGGCAAAACAACATTGAAGGTCCTGTTGCCCGCAGCTAGCAACCCACCTGCAGCCTCGAGCCACCAACTTTAACTTCCAGTTGCAATCACACAACTCAAAGGGATCAGTTTTCCATTGCCCAGCTGAGTGACCATCAGCGGCTCTGACATGTGCATGAGCGTGCTGAGCCAAATTAAGTCTCACTTTTGCCAAAATGGTGGGGTTCTTCTCCCCCTCCCAACTTCCCATCTCCACATCCGTGCTGGACCCTTATTCTGTGCCAGCCCCAGGGCAGGACAGAAAGGAAGGGGGTTATGGAACCCTCCTGTTTTGGTTAAATGAACTGCTATTTTGGCTCAGTGGTCTGTGAAAACACATCAGCACTGTTGGCCTAACCCAGCTGTGGAGTAAAAGAGGTCTTAGGTGGCTTAACCCTGTAAGCTTTACTTTGCAGCCTCCGGCAGGGACAAAAGGCACCTCAGCTGATGGGCAAAAGCAATGGGAACTCGCAGGCTCTGTTTCCAGTCTTTCTTACCAGGCTGCTCCAGACAAGGTGACACGGAAACCAATGGACACTGTATGTCTGGCCTGTCCATTCCAACGGAAGTTGCATATTTGGTGTGGAGTGAAGGAAAACAGTAAATCACATTAAAAAAAATGCTCATCTGAATGCATTAGCAAGAGCTATAGTGCATGCAGTGGTAGAGCAGGTACTCACGGACGGTTTTATTCATGTATATAGTCCCACTGAAGCCAAAGGGAGAACTGGAGTGAATACATTGTGGGTGTTTTGTGTTGGAAGGCTCTATAATCTGGCTCAGCGTGACTATCCACAGTATTTTAGCATGAACAGTTGGTGAATTATTTTTGACCCAGATGGTAACAGGCCCTCATCAAATGTTTGATTTGATTCATGCTAGCTGAATGGCTCCACTAATGATGCTCTCGTGTTGTATGAAAAAATGATTTACAGGTTTATGCGATTTAGTATAACTCTGTAGATTTTGGCACTGTTTCACACAAGAACTATTCTTCTGGAAATTATTTTCTAATGGCGTGTCCCAGTATCTTATCTGTTTGCAGCTCTTTGCCATTACCTGTCACAATATTTCGCATGTTGGCAACACGCCAAAAGATGCAATGTCATGTTAATAATTGTTACTGTATCATGTATATGTTCAGGGCAGATAGCCAAAGTGATAGCTGCTTTAGAAATAACAATTTTTTTTTCTTTTCATATTTCTTGTTCTCCAGCACTTTTCATTTTATAGGCTGCTTGTTCTTCTTCTCATCTGGTTCTCAGTTGCTGAAGGATTTATTTTCTGTGCCCACAAAATAAGGCACAGTATATCACTAGTCATCTGTAAACCATAGTTTAAAAATCCATGCTTTGGAAGTATGTTAATCATCACATCTGATAAGCCTTCTACTGGCTTGCAGTAATGTTTTAAATAAATACAGTTTTTCTTTGCTAAATGTCTTTAATTGCTTGCAGGGCTTATCAGCATCTGCAAAGGTAAAATACTTCAACTCCCTAGTGAGCTGCATGATTTCCAGTCAGTTCTACATTCTTTTGATATCAATCCCATGTGCCTATAATGTGATCTGCTAAATACATGTCTATGTTGAGCAAAATACGCACATGCTGAACGATCACTTGTGGGACGGGGTGGGGGTGGGGTGAATCTGTTTTAACCGACTGCATTTACTAGTCACTGAAAACTCCCTTTATAGGCATTGGAGAGAAACCATCCCCTGTCTCTAAGACAAGTGAGATCAATTGCTCTCCCTGGGTACCTGTTTCTGTCTGTAAACTGTGAAGTCACTGTAAGGGGAGACTAGGTAGCTGGCTCAGGTCTGACCCGTATTTATAAAGAGATATGATTTAATTAACTTAGCCATAGACCGTTTACTAAGTGTGGCTCAATGTATCTCAGTGAGATGATATTCCATATTCAGGGTTGAATAAAATAGTACTTGGATAATCACTGATTAAGCAGAAATGGTTCTTACAAAGTTTGGTCCAAGTCTGCAAATTCACCATCCAAAATATACCAGTAAATTATGACCGACAACCAACCTGATGGCTGGAATTGCTTGTACCCACACCACCAACCTCCGTTACCTGAGCTTAAGGATGGTGTCTAGCCGGGGCCATGCACGTGATCCCAACCCTGAAGCTGAGCCCTCCTGGAGCGCAGAGAAACTTCGGACCCAAATCTAGAAAGAGGTCATACCTGAGACCCTCTTTACCATCAGTCAATAAAGCACGGCCCATAGCTTCTTGCCTGGTCATCACTTAAAAGAAGCAAATTTTGTCCCTTTGGAAAAGCTGTATACCCACGTAGCGTCTCTTTCTTATTTCCGCGTCCCTCAGCAGTGTCACCCGTTGACGACGGCAGCTGTACGGCAGGTAACGCCTGTGTGGGAGAGGAACCGGAGCTGTGAGACCGTTCCTGTCCCTCACGGAACAGCAGCTGAAAGCAGGCGCCCACCCCGTGCGGGCGGACGGACGGACGGACGGACGGACGGACACCCTCCTCCAGCTGCGCGCCCTCCCACGTTCTCGGAGGTTCTACGGCCGCTCCCACGCCTTCCTCTCCCGGGCAGGAGCTGGGCGCTGCACGGCGGCGACCACCGGGTGTCACCCGCGCTCCGGGCTGGCACCCGCCGCCCGCCGCC
>JAVKLA010000081.1:23940250-23968353 GCA_034782735.1 Sagittarius serpentarius
GTCCGTCCGTCCCTCCGGCACCCACCTGCCGGCTCCCGCAGCCGGCAGGGCCCTCGACCCCTCCCCGCGCTGGAGGTGCCGCTCGTCCTCTGGCAGCGCGGAGGTTTTTAACGTGGAAGGGAGGAATTCCTCCCAAGGGACCAATTATTATTACTTATAATTCACGCGGCGTTTTAAAGTCATGAGCCGGGTTCTCAGAAGCCCGGGGTTTGGCTTAAAAGCCTGCGTGTCCTAAGGTTGCGTTTTAAAACTTTTCTCTGCAACGACAGCAGCGAACACCGTAGCAGTTGAAACGGGTGAGAGAACGCGAGCAAGGAAAAGGTACCCCTTATTCGAAACCCAAGTCTTCTAGAAAAGCGTCAGACGTCGTGAAAATCTCAATAAATTGCAAGGGTTTGCGTCAAGCATTTGTACAGTCAGTGGGTTAGGGGTGTACAGCTAAAAAGCAAACACGAGAGAAGAATCAAAAAATTACAGTGATGTTTCACACTCATGTTACTTTTCTCCCTCAGGCTAAAATTTTGACAAATTGTCCAGAACTTCTAAATTGATAGTTTTTCAAACAAAAATGAATAAAGTAGAAGGTGGGCATTGAAAATAAAAAGGAAAGGGGGACTCCACACAAGGAATATTAAAAGTTACAGAACTCCTTGCCCCAGGATGTGTGCACACCAAAAGTCTGGATGGGTTCAAGAATGGCTGGATAAATCAATAGGAAAAAAAAAAAAATTGACTACAAAGGTGGTGTGTCTGACCTGGAATGTTCCTGGACCACAAATTCCTGGGAGCCAGGGCTGTTTTGGGGGCAAATCACTGAAGGGTGATTTGAAGTGAAGTTCACTGAAGTGAACACTGCCTGTTCTTGCCCTCTCCCTTAGGAGTGCACTGTTAGCTGGTGCTGGTAACCCAGGCTGACCTACGTGGACCTTGGGCCCATACCTTCATTCGGATAGTCTTATATTGCACTTCTGAGTGGCATGATACTGTTCTTTTAGTCACAGGGTTTAACCAGCGCACAAAACCCCAGGAACTGCTGCTTACCTGCAAGATGAAAGAGAACTGATTTGATTTGTAACCTAACGTAAAGCATTTGACTTTGCCATATAACTGTATTCCATGTGAAAGTAGCGCTAGGTAAACAGATGCTCATCATGCTCTTCACCATGCCAGCACCCAAACCAGGGCCCCGCCGCTGGGCTGTGAGAGGTGCAGAAAGACACAGACTCTGCTGGAACCATGGGCGACCTAGGCATAAGTGCAGAGCAGGCACGACATGCTGGCTTACTGGTATGGGTAACCCCAGGGTCCTGCTGACACAGAGATTGGGACGTGCCCAACGTAAAGCCAGGAGGGATGGGATTCAATTTATCTTAAAGAATGAACATGCGGACATCACTAGTGCGGGCCTGTGTTGGCCAGCGCAGTTCAAAGCACCATCAGCAGTAGCTGGACTGTGGAAAATTGTCCCTCTAGAGAAGTCTCGCTGTTTGGCGGGTTTCTTCATCTGCGGTGGACAGACAGATGTTAGTGCTGCCTGACAGTGTTTACTAGGCACAGAGAAACTTTTCCCTCTTGCCCTTCAGGAAGGTCAGAGGCTTCAGCAGCCCACATGATAACTGGAATCTGTAATCTCTCTTCCTCTGATTCTGTCCTAATTCTCATTGTCCGCTGTGGAGGAAGATTTATGAATGTAACTCAGTGCTTCCAACCTTCAGGAATTAGATTCTCTGATAGCTTCTGAACTTCAGTTTGGCCATGAATTCAGTGCTGAATGAATGAATTCCTGCTTGCTTATCTTGCTGCATCAAGACCTTAGGATGCAGCAGGTTGAACTGTTCCTAGAATTACTTGGCTGACTCTGGAAGGAAGCTTCCCCAAATTCTGCAAAGAGTTTCAGCAGTATTTGGCTTTGGGTTAATTAAGCAAAGATGGAATTCAAGCCTTGGACTGCAGGAATGACATAGCCCCTGAACGCAAAAGGCAGTGGCGCTCCTAATGGCATCTCTCTTCTGAAGCAAAATCTCAAAAACTTTTGTTTTCCTTCTGTAAATCCCCAACAAACAAGTTCTTGTCTCTGACCTTGTAATTAAGTTTCACGTGCAACAGCCAAAACTTTCAGTCAAGACCTTCAGGCTGCCCCCACAAATGGTGTCTACAGGTAGCAGCAAATAGATAAGGAACTGGATAACAGCTTTAATAACAACCCCGACAGAGGTTTTTAATCAGGAGCTTTCGAATGCTGTCAACAGGTCTGCTAGATGTTGTTCTGACAGAAGGTTTATTGACTGAAGCCCCTATTGATCTGGAAACATCTAATTGATTTCAGTGTCACATTTTGCCAAACACAAATTTGGAACATCTTTTATTTCCCTTTTCTGATGCTTACTGAGCAGGTTTACTGCATTGTCAATAAGAGGCTTTAGTGCCAAGGGATTACTCACAGGATCACAGAGTGATGCAGGGCTGTACTGAGAAAAAAGTAATTCCCGTCCTTGTAGAAAGCAGTGGAAAATTACAGCATCCTTTAGATGCACTGACCTCTAGTTAAAATAGCTGATAAACGATGCCCTAACTTCCATTTTCATTCCAGCACACTGATTTGAGTCTAATGGACTTGTTGTCACTGTGACTTTAGGAGCAAATATTGCAGGTATTTCAGCCCGCAGCAGCCAGAGAGGGGTGACTGCAGAAGAAGCACATTTGTATGCCTTCCTCTGAGTGTGCCCCCCCTGCCCTGAGATTAGTATAAATCCTTGCAATATTGTGTTGCATCTCTAGCTTAGAATCCTCATAAAACCAGGTTGGATGACAGATACTTGAATTCATTATTGTTGTTAGGAACTTAAAATAATGTGCTGTGACTGCACAGAGTTTGGTCTTATCAGAATGGAATAATGCTAGTATGGTAAAGGAGGTGAAAACAGAAGATAGAAAAGTGATAAAAAAAAAAAAAGGTGCATGAGAAACATGAAGATTCTTAGTGATGCTATGAGTTTGGTCTGCTGGTCTCCTTTGGTCACAGGTTAGCCTAATGTGAGGAGCTGGTACGTGTTCCAGAATGAACGGTAAGCATGCACTGTCTGCTGGGTCTGGCACTCAGATTTTCCTTCCAAAACTTTAGCTTTTGAAGGATACTAGCAGAGATGGATTTAAGCATTTTCTATCAAGCACACAATATGAACAAGTTTCCCTGGACCTCTCACTTGAACATATGTGCTAAAATACAAATGATAGCTGATCTAACCTAGCTGTCAGGTCATCTCTCTTTCCCTAATCTCTTCATCTAGTGTTCTACGAGGTGTTTGCTACCATGAGATCTCAATGCCTTTTATGTGTATACAAACCCCCCATCATCACCATTGTAGTTCATTATCTTAAACGAAAGATCTCTTTAAGCCTGTAAGCCCTCCAGCAACCTTGGAGTTACGGCACCAAATGCTGTAAATAGTGAGCAAATTAGTCAAAGAGAGGAATTTTTGCTAGAGAGAGGTTCAGCTGGCTGCTAACTCAAAACACCAACTTGGATTCTCGGAGATGAATTGGATATGAAAACAGAGGCCTTCTAAGGGAGGCTCACACTGTCAGGTCTTAATGCTTTTCTTCTTTGTGATACCACCATGTCTCTTGCCATTATGCTGACTGCTTTAATAGTCCTTATTATTTCTAGGAGATTTTCTTTCAGGAAGTGTAAGAGGCTTCCTGGGCAGGATGATGCAAAACATGCCCGCAAAACAGGGCTTCATCTATAGGGATTTCTCTCTCTCTATTTATATATATATATATAAATAATAATTAATTTAAATAATTAAATTTAAATAATAATTTATCTATATTAAAGTATGTATTTCTCTCTATATTTTTTTTATTTTAGGACATATTTGCCACAGTAATCTGGGTCCATTGCTTTCAGCGGGGTTATTACATTATTTCTGAGAGTAGACTAATTAGTCTAAGGTAGAGGGTGAGGGAAGAAGTGTTAATTTTGCCCTAGGTAACTGGTCCAAAATGGAGTCAAAATATTTATATTTTCAATCATAATATATTTACCCTCCTTAAGTTTTGGCGTTTGAGTTAGGCATATAGTCACCAAAGGTACCCTCCTTGGTCAGAAGAGACAAACAAGCACCCTGGAGGCAACTCAGCGCGTCTGTGGCCTGAATCAGGCAGTGTCTAATGATTAGTTGAAGGAATCGGGGCCTGAAACCCACAGATAGGTAGAGGCTTTTTTGAATTACAGGTGGGTTTTTTTTCTTCTTTCTGAAGCTTCACATGTGAAAGATGTGGAGTTACTTTAGAGGAGCATATTGTCAATATATGCTGAGAGCACTGGTCATTTTTTTCCTGATTTATATATATTTATATAAAAAGATAAAATCTTAGGGCAAGCTTAAATACCTTCCATATATGATAGGTAGAGATTCCTGACCTGGCTCAGTCCAGTCTTGCTATGGACCCAGAAGAAGACCTGTAACATGGGTGGAACCCTACCTAGATATCTGGTATTATTATAGCCCTGGTTCTCTTCCCACCAGGAGCTACCAATCACAGTGAAAAATGTGGGACTTGGAAATATTGACACCTAAAATGTGATTCAAGAAAGGACTTCAGATTTCAGGGAAGGGAAGGAAGTGTAACCGTATCCACATTGAACTGGCAACTGGTAGCGTCACCTGCCACCGTCCAACATGTTGGAAATGCTGGGAAAGTGCTTTTCCCACAGCACACGATCACCACAAAGAATATTACTGTAAGACAAACAAGTCCCACAGCTGTTTCACAGGCAGACACAGAAAGAAAAAGCCACAAACATCTGCAGCATTAATTTCTTTTTTTCACTTCCAGATGCTATTTTCAAACCTGTTCAGTCATTCACTGCACTGTGAATCTCTCTGTACTATTCCAATTAGTCCACATTTTTTTAACACCTTAAGTCCTAAAGTGAATTGGCAACCTTTGATATGGGTTTCATTTACTTTGATAGAAGCTTTTTTTTGTAAATGCTTTACATGATTTCAGAAAGAAGAGCTTAACTTCAGGCAGCCAAGCTCAAACGTTTTGGCCATTGGTTTACTAGCCTTCAGGACCAAAAAGAGCTGCTAGAACTTTTAGCCTGGCTGTCTGCGTAACAGACTTGCATTTGCTGCTACATATATCAGGTCCAACAACTTTACCTCTGAGGTTTCTTGTCTCTTCCTCTTAACTCAAGCTCGACGATCTCAAAATTTTTGTCCAATTCAAGGACAAGAATCAGAAGCTTTTGACAAGCGCAGACACCCACCCATGCATAATCATGCAACAGACCACAGGCTGCGCGTAGATGACCTTTCCAGCCTTCAGCAAGGGCTTCCTCACCCCAGCGCGTCTGCAGCTGCTCATCAGCACCCACATGGTGGGTGTTACCAACCCTTGGGTCAGCTGGCAGATCTCCATGTGGGACCTCCCACTAACTCCTATGAGTCAGCCAGGTGGTGAGCATCTGGGCACGGCCCCTTCAGCTGGCACAGTTGAACCTGGAGGCTGGTGTGTGTCCCAGCCCGCTTAGTCAGTGTGCAAGGCAAACAGCGAGTGTAGCACCGCCGATCTTACACACATTGGCTGCGTTCTCATTTTAACCTCCTAAAAAAAGGATACAGATTTGGAAGTGTGCCACGCTCCAAGTAGTTGCTGATACTTCTGTAATGCATCCCATCAGAACCTTGTCACAGTGTGCTTTTTTTCAGAAAATGTTTGCATACGGGAATGGGGAAGAGCAGGTCTAGCATATTGGATTACCGGCGAATGCAGTGTGACTGGTACATAAGTCTCAGCGTGACACTCATCTCTATACCTGCAGTGAGATGAACACAACACCTCTCTGCCTGGCTGAATATCATGCATTGATCTTTCATACAAGACAGGCTTAATAATACAGTGGAATATTTTTTTCAGAGAAAAAAAAAAGAACAGGAGAAAGAGAATCAGCTGTCTCCATGTATTTTTAATAGGGCATCAGAAAAATTAACTCCTGGAACTCTGGCATGTTGCAAACACGCCTCAGCCTGCTGCAATATAGGAAAAATTACTAAGCCGTTCGTATTTTGTTGATGGTAGAGTTCCTTAGAAGTATAGATAAAGTTGCAGGTGAAGAAACTGAAGCATAAAGAGGTTAAGCAAAGTACTGTCCGGTGAGACAGAGGATTGAAAACAAGCCTTTTGGCCTTTGGTGTTGTACTACTTGTGTAGACAGATGAACCACTGAGGGCAACTCTACAGTCTTAATACAGAACGGCTATGCACAATGTAGCTGCCAATGGCAGCTTTAGTCAGTTGGAAAGCACAGCACTGAGGACTTCTCTACAGCTACAGGGAATTGTGTTACTAGTGTGTTACTAGTGCTATTATTCCTGCTTTTAACTTAACAACGATTTTCACTTATGCGTGGTTTTATCCAGAGCTCTTTAAACCTTCGCACAGGCAAATATTAACAGTGACATTTTAAAGAATGAAGAGATGGGGAAGTTGGATGACTTGGGTCATTGTCATATGATGAGCCTGAAATAGAATAAACATTTTGTAGATCTTGTGACTTTCAATCCCATGCTCAACTTGTTGGACATATAGCCCACCTCCTACAAGGCAAAACTTGACAACGGTTTTGCTCATTTAGTGACTGACCCAGTCTGACTGACTCAAAACAGTGGCTTAAATCACAGCTATTGGACTCTGAATCAAAATCAGATGTTGTCTTCTCCCAAGTTCCATGAGGTTTGCAAATAACACTCTAGTTTTGACGTGTTCCACAATTTTGAGATTCTTGGCGCTTTTTACAGAAATTGTGTATATGCAGACAAGGAGCAGAGGAAGGAAGGGAATTTCTCAGAAAGGAAGAAAATCTGTTTGTACCAGTGTTTGAGGTATGAAAGTACAAAATACATGATGAGCTGCATGTGCCAGATTCAGCTGAGTAGTGACTCTGTGTCTGCATAATCCTTTTCCGATTTCACTATACCTGCTTCAAAAATGGGTAGTAGATGGTAGTAAAGTATGCTCAGCTTTGTCTGGAGATAGCGCTCTGAAGTATTTTTTACAGACCACATTTTTCTCATCTTTAGTGTTAAATATACATATATATTTAGTGCTGCGATCATGTTTTTCATTTCAAATATATTTATTCTATTTTGTTTTACTTTTCTAATTTGAACAGCATGTGCAGAACTTACAACTCTTTCATCTAGTCTCAGGTCACACTGATTAAAGATCTGTAATCACTCAAGCCCCAGAGCAGTCACCCTGGTTATTTCAAGTATATTTGTCTTTAGGTGCTGCAACCACAACTAGTAAACTCCCAAGTTACTTTGGCTGTGTGAGCTGAGTCATAGAATAATATAAAGGGACTTCTATTTGTGCATTTGTGCTCACTGGAACATACTTATATGTACAGTAATGACTAATGAACTAGTGAACACATTTGTTAAAGACAGCTTAATAGGAAAATGTGATGTTTTCGGGGCGGGGGGGGAGATGGTTGTTATGATGTTAGAAACTGTGAGAACCAACATTAATTCATTAATATAAGGAGTGTTTTTTCTTTATACACATTTTTATTCTCAGATGTGGTGGTTTTAAATACTGAAGAATATTATGAGCTTGAGACATCAGGTCCCACTTTGTTGTACAAGTCTATTTGTGGCTGCCAGGATAGGACATAAACTTCTCTGAGCGTTTCTGAGTATCTTGTGCCTTCCCCTTTAACAGTGCCTCTCAAATCCTGTTAATTCAGGGATTACTTAGGATTTTAGAAAACTATCTGTGGACCACCTTGTACAACATAGCTATAAAGTTTAAATTCACAAACAACTATAATGAAGCTAAGCTTTGAGTGTTTACTCACTTGCCTTTTTCAACAATGTTTTGGGAATATCATTACTTTTATTTCTGTGTTTCTTTTGCTTGACTGATTACTTAGAAAAAAAATTGTGACTGTTTTTCCGGTCACCATCTGATAACGGACTGCCACAGGTTGAGAAATACCTCTGCGTGGTATCTGACACTGACCATTACTGGAGATGAAATCCTGGGCCAAGTAGACCTTTGGTTGGACCAAAGTGGCAATTCAAATGCTCTTAAAGCAATTTAAGAATGCTAAACTGATTAAAAACTTTTTTATCAATATATTACAGCTACTGGCTTGTAAAAGGTGCTCTTCCATCTCTCACTATTGTTTTCCCGGAAGATCTTTAAATAGATTTCAAAATCACATTTTACTTTGAGTTGGCTCCGCAGGAAGAAAAACAGGCTTCCAGGCTGTACGCCGTCATTCACGAGCATGGCTCAGCATCCTGACGCTTCTGTGGGGCCGGCTTACAAGAAATGTGGAACCGCTGAGATGCTGAATTCTTTTCACAACACGAAATGTTTAGACTGCTAGGAAGGAAAAAAAAAAGGGAACTGGTGTGGGAGTGCATGGGGAACTCCATATAGAAAGAGGAAGTATTGTGTGACTGATCAGGAAATGGGTACAAAGCATCTGTTTTGGTAGTATTTTCACTTGTTTTGGGGGCATTTCCATAGCGAACTGGAATCTGGCCCTGCGTGTAGGTATTACTTCACTCCGGAGCGAAAGGCAGGCACTAATTTGGAGCAAAACACAGCAGCTGTCAGCGTGAGCACACAGCAACAGGGCACAACAGCTGAAGGCAGGTCGCGCACAACACAACGTCCCGCTGAAACGGCAAAGTGTTGTAGGGCCATTCTGGGCTGCAAGAATCGCAAACAGCTCTCCGACTTCTGTAAAAAGAGAAAGCTATTCTCCAGGCTGTCTTTTCTGACAGGAATTGGTTCTCTTTTGCCTCCAAAAAGTCTGGGATACAGTCCCATCTGTGCTACAAAAACTCCAGGGAAGCATGCAAGGCAGCAAGGTGCGAAGACGATGAAAGCCCCTTCTGATCCTGCCTGGCAAGGCACTTCTTTACCTTTCCCAGATTTGACAGGAGAGAAGTTTAGCCCTCATCTTTCCGTAAACATTGGCTGGTCTGGAGTACACTGCCAACCCTCCTGATGTCAGGGTTGTTCGCTCCTTTGGTTTTGTCACATGATTTTTATTATTTTTTTTCCAGCAGCTAAGTCCAAAAATATGACAGTTTTTCTTGTGTAAAGTGAAGTTCTGCTTATGCATTAGCTCTTGAGCAAGTTGTTGTTAGTCACATCTTTGCAGAGTTGTGGGGAGGGTAGTGACTGCCCTCAATGCAATGAAGTCATTTTTAGAGGAAGTCCTTGTATGGACAATTTATGAATTGTTTTGGAAGACTTCAGACAGCATTTCCAGGAGGACCAATTCAAATTCCAGATTTGGTTCTCCTTACTCAGTCATTCCTCAGTCAGCTGGGAGGCAGAGACAAGCTTGGATATGCTGGTGCAAGTGGGCAGCACAGAAAGCTGAGACAAAGTCCCTGACAGAGGGTATTTTGGACCTCCCCCTCCAACACAGAAATGCAATGCTCCTACAGTGTTATGAAGGGACTGAAACAAATGAAAGATATATTTCAGGGGCTGTCATGGTAAAGCTCCTGAGCAACATACTCAGTGAGATGTAGAGCAAGGCAGTTATTTGGAGAACTCTTTTTGTCATTGGCTTTCCCATCTCCAGAGAATGAAACTTGTTAGCTTAAACGATTTCAAACATGACCCATTCCCATTTGCTAAGAAGATCATAGTAGTCTACATTTGTCCTGGACCACAGTGTAACAACAGTGGAAGGGCATAATTTTCTGTGCTGCTCCCTGGCTCTTCTTTTTCAGCCTTATTTTTTCTCTGTCTTCTTTGTGTCCTTTCCACTACTGCTTGGAGTGATCTTTTTTCCTTAATCTGCTCCTCCATTTCACTTTCTTTTCTCCCTCAGGCCTTTCTTTCTTCCCAGCTGCTTCGAGTTGAAGCCAGCACTCTGAAAGCAACATCATCAGCTACAGTCACCTCCAGAGGAACAACATGAGTTCAAAGTCATCTTCAAAATTACTTCAAGGGAAGGAGAACACTTTCTCACGTTTTTATTTCACAGGGTGGAGTCAAATAGAATATGGAAAACTGTGCACAGTCTTGGCCACCCACTTCAAGAAGGTTGTCAAGAAACTGGAGGGAGCCAGGGTGGACAGCTACCAGGACGCTCAGGGGTCTAGCGCACAGGACCACTGAGGAGAGGCTGAAGAGCTGGGCACGTGTAACCTGATGAAGAGGAGGCCAAAGGCAGTTGAACAGCAGCCTATGACTTCATGACGAGGAGCTATAATGACACCAGAGCCAAACTCTTCCCAGCGGTAACAGAAGGTGCAAGGGGGGCAATGGCAGCAAGATGAGTGCTCAGCTTGGATGTTAGGGAACAAAATGCCCACCAGGAGGGCAGTGCAGTCTGAGAACAGGCTTCCTTGAGAGCCGGAGGAAACCTGGAAGTTTCCAAGCCTCAACGAGACAAAGCCACACTGACCTGCTCCAGTGCTAGCTGTCGTCTGGCCTCGGGGTGGGATGGGAGTCTTACAGGGTCCCTCTAAACAGCACTATAACACTGCAAAATCATGCACTTGTCCTCTCAAAACGCTTAGTATAGAGATTGCCATGCTGTCCCTCAGTTAGCCAATCCCTCCTGAACTGGAAGAGGAGGAATTTTTTTTTTTAAGGGAAGGATAATATAAACCAGCCTGAGCAGTTACGGTAATTCTGGCATAAGTGAAATACTTGTGAATACCTCTAACCCTTACTTTAAACTGAATGTATTTTATGCAGTGTCCCTTCAGTTTTTCAAAACTACATTCTCGCAGGTGCTGGAAGACACGCAGGCAGAGCGCAATGCTGTGAGCCAAGCGAACGTGCCCAGCAGAGCAGAACCTGTAGTTTCTGTGTTTAAAATTGTGTGGCAATTCTGATACATCTGTCCTGTAACAACAGATGTCAGAGGAAAAAGTCTGTGCGGATAGAGAAAATACTTCTAAAGTAGTCCTGCAGGTGATGTTATATTTCATCTTAAAGGATATGTATAGACCCCATGGTAGGTCACTCTATATTAGAACGTACACTCTCACTTCTACAAACCAGTGTATTTATATTTAACTAGGCAAGTAGCCTCCTTAGTTTTAGTAGGATGATTCATGTCCATGTGATGATGCATACACGTGTTTGGAGAAGAAAAGTTCTTTATTTGTTGTTTCAATATTTATGACTTTTCTCTGAGTTATTCCAATGAAATCTTTGTTCAATCTTTTTTTTTTTTTTTTTCTGGGGCTGTCCACAGGCATCCAATGCTTTTTGTGGAGAGGTATTTCTTTTACAGTTTCCAATTCCTGCTTATGAATAAATTCACTTATTTTTACCAGGATGCTTGAAATACTTTGTTTAGGTCATAGGTTGTAAGCCACAATCTTGCATTTGCTACAGTTACTCTTAACATACTTGCAAACTTAGTTTTTTGTGCAGCTATATTAAAAGTAATGGCAATTTTCCATCTGTTTTAATCTGCAGTAAATGAGTTTATGCTGCTGTGTTTTAGGCAGACAGGGGCTTGCCTTCTTCAGTAATTATCTCCAGACAATGCTGTTTGAATGATGCGATAGGCTAAATGAAAATGATAGTGTATCTCAGGTAAACTAAGCAATTTCATTCCAACATATTAAAGTCTGATTATAATAAAGGTTTTTGAATTCATTTCCCTAACCACTGAACTGATACTCACAAATTGCCTTCTGAGATGTACAGTGACAAAGCCGATGTAAGTATCTCCTTGAGACTACGGAGGGTATCAAGGAACGATATGATGGTTGACATCATTTAAAATGAATCCTTTTTCATACCAGCGGCTGGGATCACACCCCTTACTCCCCTGGCTCCAGAGAAGCAGGAAGGTTTTTGAGGCTTTAATACAGTCATAGGCATCGGTCATTGCTACATTTGACGTGAAAGAGTTTAAAACACAGTTTCTGCTCCACAGGAACAGAAGCCTTCCACCTCCTGTGCAGGAGCTGGGAAAGCAGTGGGTTTCTTTGAGGAAGCTTTCCCCTCTTTCCTAAGGCAATCAGTCTGGGGACAGCCACCTCTCTGCCTAAGGCCTTGAATGGTAATTAGGGGATAATGCATAGCAAGCCTTAGTTAGCCCTTCTCTCTTCTAAAACACATTTACCTCAGAGTATTTGCATTGGTGTGAAAAGAATTAAATGTCTCCTCGGTCAGGCTGTTCTGTTATGGGATCCATTTCTGCTGTGCAATGGTAAGGGCTGATGAATCTGGACGTGTCGCTACGTGGTACCCTACCTTGGTTAGGGTTCCCCCTTCCTGGGCAAACCTCACCCTTTGAGAAGTGCAGTCACACAGATTTCTCTTGCAAAATATATTGCAGAAAAATATAATACAGAGAGACCTTGTGCTACCATTACAAAAGAAAAATATTGCCAGTTTTGTCTTTTTTCTTTGCAAGGAAGCAACATACACACATTCCCAATTTCAAGGTCTGTTTTAGAAACAACAGCAAAAAATACAGAAAAATTATAGCAACTGAGTATTTTCTTTTTTCTGTGGGGGCATCATTCAATATGGCCTTTTTAATTTTTTTTTTTATAACCACTTCTTTGAGTTTATTTCGATGCCTATAAAATACATAGCAATAAATCTCCTTGGGCAGAAGCCAAGCAAACTAAATGAACAACCAGGAGACTCCTGATAGTCAGCTTCTCTTCTGTGCCACATTTTCCTAGAGCTTTTCTCTATTAATCTTGCAAAAACCCATGGTTCTTTGTGATTTATTGCTAAGCCGCGTAACCACACAAAAAGGTTGTGGATGATGCCTCTTGTACTGCTCTTCAAAAATATAACATTCTTGCCAGCCAAGACGTGGATCCCTGCTGGGGAAACAGGACCTCAAACAGAATAAGGCTGCAGTTTGGACACTGGCTGGAAAAATACCTGGTGGTGAAGGAAATGTTAGGGCAAGAGAAAAGGTCAGGTCTCGATATCCTTCTGGCATCCGGGAGAGCAATGGATGTGGTGCCTCCTCACCACTCTGCTGTTTTCTCTGGTGGCCTCTTTTCTGCCCTCTTGCCCTCCCTTACCTTCGTCCCCCACCACTGCACCAATGTAGCAGTTCCTCTAGAAATCTCATCTAGACTCCAAACCACGCTCCAGAAGAAAGCCGTCCACGGCCCTGGCTTGGGTCATTTGGTGCTGGCCTCCTTCACCACATTCCGTGGTATGTCAGGCACCAGATTAATAACTCAACAGAACAAGAAGCAAATTAAAAAAAAAAGAAAGATTAAAAAATACAAATAATTAGCTCTGTGTTATACCTGCACAGGGTCTCCAAGAAAACGGGACTCTAAGGGCAATAACATACTTAGAACAAGGACAGAAAGGAGTAGAGCGGTACCGAGGAATCCCTACCACTGGAGGTTTTTACAAAGAAGTTAAACCCAGCTCATCTAGCCTTCCTTCATAGTTAGGGGAGAGAAAAGGACACAGATAGGGACTGATTCTCCTCCTCAAACAGGAGTTCTCTTGTAGGTCAGAAAAACAGCGTCTGTTCCTCTCCATTCATTGCCACAGAAATGAGAGTGACAGCCTGTGACACCACCACCCCCTTTGCGGAGATCTGAAGTCAGGTGAGATTACGGTTTTGGTTTGTATTCGAGAAAAATTCTTTGGAGCTAGAAGTACTGGGAAGACATTTTTTCACCAAAAATTTAGAAGGGGCCATCACCACAGATCTTCCAAATTGCAGCATCCCAGCCGCCATGGAGCCCTGCGTGCTGCCTGACACCGATGGCTGCAGATTGGCGCGAGGCTGTCCTGCAGGTAAATCTGGAATGACTTCACATGCCTTCAACCCAGACTGTTACATTTCTTTTTTAGTGCAAGTTCAGTATGACACACAGAGAGACATTTATATTAACAGCAATTAAGCTCTATTAGACCTTTGATCTTCTACCATGTTTTAGCGTATAAATGAATACATTAAAAGAAAAATAAAATGTGAAATAATTATCTTCTGTAAGTTGCAAAGCTGAAATTCAAGCTGTGCCTTTAGAGCAGTTTCATCACGTTTTTAATTGAACTAGCTTTTTTGTCGGGAAAAAGAGCTTTATTGGAAAAGATGAGGGAAAAGTAGAACAAAAGCTGATGTTTCATTAAACTGAGAATTGCCACCAGCTTGAAACTGTAATCTTTAAAAACTGTGTATTAGGAAATCAAATTACCAAATTGTTAGGTTTTAGGAAGCAAAGCCTTATTTTTCTCAAAGAGACAAACATTGGCCAAAAAGCCACCAAGGCTGGTTTGGAGATCAGTTTAAAAAA
Organism: Sagittarius serpentarius; assembly: GCA_034782735.1. Classification (NCBI taxonomy): domain Eukaryota; kingdom Metazoa; phylum Chordata; class Aves; order Accipitriformes; family Sagittariidae; genus Sagittarius; species Sagittarius serpentarius. The sequence continues at coordinate 23,954,554 of JAVKLA010000081.1, forward strand.
ATGTTGTGTTGAAAGGACAAAATTAGCCAAGTATGATGGTGTCGTGGTTTGAGCCCAGGACAGATGGTCAGCTGATGCAGGAAAGTGAGAAAAAAATGACCGTCCCGATAATCCATCTGAAAAACAAACTCCACAGCCAGCGGAATCGGAGTGACGGTTTCCTTGCAGAGGAGGCACTGACTGACTTTATTGCTCCATACCCCAAGCACAGCTGGAGCACCGAGTGATGAGAGGGGGGAGAGCAGGCAAGGCTGGGGAGAAGGGCTGGGTCAGTGGGGCGAGCCTCGCTCTTGCACTCCGGTGAGCTCAGCTCTGGGAGCTTTGTACGGGGGAAACATCATCCTTCTGCATTTCGGAAACAGGTATGTTTAGGAGTTATGTTTCTGCTTCCAGTCCTCACAGGCAGCAAACAGCACTGGATCCTAGGCTATGTGCTCCCAAATGGGGGACGCCCATCCGGGTTTTTTTCAGGGTGAACTCCCCAGGTGTAAAGTAAAGCTTTCTGGCACTCCCTAACAAGAATATCCATATGGAACTTCAGAGGACCATTCCTGGGCTAAAAATTTACACTGAACTGTGAAATACCATTGTGCCAGTCAAGTAAGGAACAGGTCTCATGGAGGCTTTTTTTTACTTCTCAAGGAGAAAGGAGAAAGGAGAAATAATGGCTTTTACTGACCCTTCAGAATTTTGTACATGCACAAAATGCTTTACATTTACAGTGGGTTTTTTTGTTTGTTTGTTTTGTTTGTTCGGTTGGTTGGTTTGGTTTTTTTCTTTTTGCAGTGTGCTCCTTGGCTGTATAGGCTGTTTTGAGTGTCACTGTTTCAGTTTCATGGGTTGCAGTGCAATCTGCAGAAATGTGTAAAATGGAGCTGCAAGATGAGGTGTAACACCTAGGGAAAATTTCCAGCAAATGCCAATTATTACATTTCTGTCTCTCTGGCTGCAGTTCCCTTGAGGCATCATATATTCTCATGTATAAGGGAACAGTCCATTAATTCCCACTGCAAAAGCAGATCTCCCCATGCATGTGCTCTGTAGATAAACTGTCAAAATTGGAAACTATACTTCAGCCTTCTACACCCCTCTCCCCACTCTCTTGAAGGGCCTTTTAACTTCAAAGTGTAATTGGGAGCATTAAACTACCAATGTTATCAAGTACCTTAAGCCCAGAAACCCAACAGACTGATCATCTGTTGGTTTGCTCCTTGGGTAACCACCGATATCTGCCAGAGTGAATACCACGGCAGGTGCAAAATGGTATCCAGTCTAAGCAGAAGCATTTTGCAGAGCTTTGGGCTAAGCAGCAGAAAATCAGACCCAGCAGGTGAAAATACATGAAAAAGATTGTGGGATGTCAGTCTCATAAAAATCTCCCTTTTCTTTCTGTCTTTCCCTTTCTTTCTCTTCCTCTCTCCCTCCCTCCCTCCCCTTTTTCTCTCTCTTTTCTTTCTTTCTCTCTCTCTTTTTCTCCCTTAGTAGTAAGCTTCTAGCTCTCATGATGAAATATGGTCCAAGCAAACTCTAAAGCCTCAAATTAAAATCAAAAGTCCACCATTTTAAAGTTCAAGTGTGGGGAGGAAGACAGAGAAGGGAGAGGGCAGGTTACCTCATGAATGTTGCATGTCTGAGATAGTAATACTATATCTAAGGTTGAAATGCTGGTTTGAATGAGTGCTATAGATGTAACAATGAGAAATATTATTTGGGAAGCAGACTAGGTTTAGAAAAATACTCTGTTTTGTAGCCTGCAGACAAAATGACTGGGAAAGATCCCAAATAACTTTGGTAAAACTGGTTGAGTAAATACTGTACGTCTCATTATCAGTGATGAAAGTCTTTAGTAAAGACCTATTCAGTAGGAAGGTCAAAAATCACAGAGCTGAGCTCTTAAGCTGCAATATTTGTGGCCAGACACAGCTGCTTTCCTCCTGGTACGAGCAGTGTGTGGCACAAGTAAGTGCTCACTGCTCAGACTACAGTAATCCTATGCTGGATAGGCAAGTGGCACTGCCAGCTCAGTTGTGAAATGCTGTGGTGAATTGAATTGAGTAGACAGGAACACAGGACTGAAAATGAAACGGCTGCTAACGTGAACGGTGTTGCAAACCTAAAGCGTTCCAAAATCAGACGCTGTCCCCAAGTTATAAAATTTGTTTGCATACCATTTTTAAATAAAAATAATCAATGGTAAATTAATTCTTCTTGCTCTCTGGTTTCAGAGCTTCCAGGTGCTTCACAGTCTCACGTTTTCTCTTCAGCCACAAATATTAAGCATCTAAACACCCTTCCGCGGCTCCTAGGTCAAGCAGGTAGGGATATGTAAAGGAAACTTGAGAGACCATGAGACTCATCATCAAGTTGCAAGAACTGGCAAGACTACTATAAGCCTGGCACTGCAAACTAGAGGCATTAAGTATCACACATTTTTGAGCTTTATTTAATAAGCACTTCAGATCCAAATTATTAAGAACATTTTGAGATAAATGATGTAGAAAAGTAAGAGGTACTTCTTGCTAATCACATATCTTTGAGCTCAATGAACGTGTAGAAATGCAAAGCTTTGTGGGGACGGTTTCCTACCTTCTGTGATTTGCCTGTGGCATCGACACTGGTGCAGGGAGGGCATTTCGCCTCCATGGTTTCAGAGCTGGTGGAGCTCTAAGGAAGGCAGAGCTGCCTGTGAAGAATGGATAGCAATGTACTTTTTGCTGTGCCACTGTTTAATGTTACAAACGGTAAATCCAGAATATCCAGTGGTAGAAACCATAGATGGCAGGCCTTTGTTTCTGTTTCCATTTACTTTTCAAGCCCAAGAGATATATTGGATGTATTTATATAAGATAAATAATGGGAGAATTCTATAAATGTTAGCCATGGTTTGAGCCTGTAGACAATTCACACACTTCTTTCAGAGGTCGCAGGAGGCTTAGGACAACTGCTCCTTCATTAAGACAGACAGATCTTTGATAAAGCTTTTAAAGATCATTTGGAGAAATTATTTAAAAATTGCTTTCTCATGGTGATATCCTGCCTTTTCTTGCTCCTCATCCTCTGACCAACAAATTATTTTGCCTGTTGCAATCATCCCCAAGGACACCCAGTTTTGTCACGTAAATACAGCACAAAATGGCCGAGTCATAAGACTCACTCTGCAGCCCAAAGCAACCCAAGAGTTCAAGCTTTTGCTTCAAAGCAGTTTAAGTCCTCTGGCGTAATCAAGAGCCAGTGTGTAACTAGAATGCAAACATACTACTTTAGTCCTGACTGAGGGGATTATTCAGGTGCTAAACAAGCTTACCTTTGATTGATTGCTGTTGTAGAAACCTGGAAGGAAACACTGCTTTAGCCCTCTAATGGCATTTTTGCAGATGTCTAAGAATTGGCTACCAAGTCTGTTATGGTAAAGCAATTGGTTTTAATCGAGTTCAATTAACTGATATGGTGAAGTAGTTAAATGCTTCTCAGGTAGAACCACTGGAAAACATCTGAAAATCAAAGGTGATTTAAGATGTTATCCTAAGTGTCCGGGCTCAGCCAGTCACTGCAATCTCACACTGAGGGAACTGTTTAGGGCGTTTGTGTCATGGCAGCAGAGCCCTTAAACTTCAGCTGCCCTGGGACTAGGCCCCAGATTAGTCAACCACGAGCACTTTTTCTGCTTTAACTGAAATTAGCCTGGATACTTACTCAACCCAGGCAAGAAAAAGAACCGCACCCCCATCCCATCACCGCTGCCAAGAAGTGGCCCTTAAATATTGTATTTTTGACTGGGTCGTTCCCCAGATCTGGTTTCACATGTAGCCAGCTCTGGACCTAGCTGAGAGGACAATAACTTCTGGTAGAGAAGAGAGGGCAGGAGCGAACGGGGGGGACATGGAGAGCCCTCCCACTGCATGTGCAGCTGGTAGAGGTGTAAAGCGGACCACGCTTCAGGCAGAAGAGAGCACCACTCCAATTAGTTACATCAGTGGAGCTACCCTGTGTGGACTCCCATATTTTAGAAAAAAGTGTATTATGGCTATAGCTAACGTTGCTTAGGAATCAATGTAACCTGCAACGTTCACACACCGCAGTGAGCTCTCACAAAGGAGTGAGAGTGTTTAGTTAATTAAATGTATTTCTAAAGTTGTTTCATAAAAGTTTATCACCTAGATCAGCATTTAATCTCTATGCATAGAAGCCAAGACTGGTTATAGGTCAGGGGAATTAACCAGGAGCATTAAGCATTCAAAATCAAAGCGAGGAAGTGAAAGATTTCCTCCTAATGGGGACAGAGGCTTCTGGGATGTTTCCCAGGGGGACAGTTGCAAAAATGGCAAAGAGAGCAGGAAGAAAATCCCCAAACCATTCAAGTAAAATCTGCCTCAGGATCTAACAGCTAGTTGTCATGCTAGGAACAGTTTATGTTTACTGGGACATTTGCACTGTCTAGCCACAGCATTTTTGGGGCATGTTTTTTTCTTGGCTTAAATTAAGTTCTGACACATCATCCAACCACAGCACCAACAGTCTGAGTTAATCTGGTACACTTTTTATTTGTAAATAAGATCTAAGCTTATAATAAGGCAAAGAGAAGTAAAGGCAAGCAAGGCACAAAAAGCAAAACCCCAAGACAGAAAAGAGACAGAGTAAGAAGGTGCATGAGCTCGACATATTCAGTTTATTCTATCTATGCTGTCTATGCTAAAACTAATGAGGCTTCTCGTGCGCACAGCACTCATGTCCTCGGTCCTCCTGTGTACGGACCAGGCGTCATCGAGTGGCGACTTTTGCCCTCGAACGTATTCACAGGACCCTTGCTGGTAGCTAACGAGAGCTCTGCTCACATAACAGATCAATGCCGGAATGGGGCTGACGGCTTGTTAAACAGATCTGCTATAATAATTTTGTTTCTCCTCATTATGCCACGGCATAATTCCTCAGGAGCCTTTGTGCAGCACATTGTGGACTGTGGCCATCCTGCACGCAAGTGAGTTGTTGTTGCTGCTGCTGTTGTTGTTGTCGTCCAGCAAACACTCAGTGGGTGAGAGCCTACGTCTCGTTTTGACATGAAAAACATCCTTCAATTAAGCTTGGCTTGGGGACAAAGCACTCCAGCCCTGAAGAAAGGCGCATCAGAAGCAGAGAGCTCTGCCCGCTCGGCCCCCGTGCCGCCCCCGTCCCGCTGCCCACCCTGCCGCGCGCTGCCCGTACCTGCCTCCTCGCTGCCCCAGAGGGGCCTGGGCTCGGGCTTGGGCAGCGAGTCTCCTTTGCTGTGGGGCTCCTTCATCTGAAAAACAGAGGGAACACACCAGGTCACGAGAGCTTCCTATTGTGCTGGGTTATTGCTTTACAACACTTAAGACATAAATTATTTTCCATCGAAAGGAAGCGTGTCAGGTGGCGGTGCAAGGCCCCTCTCCAGCTGTTTCTATGATCCGGGCAAACTTACGAGGTGCCAGGTACTGTGATCTTCCAGAAAATAAAGGAGCTCTGTGCTTCACTGTACTTTGAATTGCATTTTTCTATTCAAAGTGTGTGTGTTGATTTTACACCCGTGGACCAGACAGTTAGCCCCGTTCTCCTTCCTTGGCCCCGCCGAGGTAGGGGAAGGGAAAGGAAACAGCAGGCAGGGTCCCAGCGGGTCTGTCTTCTGACACGGGGCTGTTTGTGGAGAGCCGCTTTGCCCACTCTTTCTCCCAGGGCAGGGACAGCCTTAATGGGGATGGGATTTGGGGTAGGGGATGCACAGGTGTAATCCCTTCATATATCCTTGGGTATCGCCAATGGGGGAGCTACAGACCCCTGTTCCCCTCCCTGATTAACCCTTCATCCTCATCCCGGCTATTACGGTGCATCTAGCTGCTTGCCCTCTGGACCTCTCTTACTCACACAAGAGGCTTGGATCAGAGTTGCGCAAGAATTTGGGAGATTTGGGAGTGTGACTGTCCTCTGGACCATTTTCATAAGGGTACCAGCCACTGGCCTCAGTGGTGCTGCTTCTGGGTGATAAACTGAGTGTGAGGGTGAAGTCAGCCAGCAGGATTACACATTTGCTAACCCTGTTTATCCCGAAATACTTCCCAGGCTCTCCGTCTCACTGAAATGCTGCATCCAGCGTCAGGATGGGAAGGAACAGTCAAACGGCAAATAAGGTGCTGCAGAAGAACAAGGTAAAGAATTCCCACTAGAATCACTGCACAGGCTTTTGGTAAAAAGTACTGGTGTCCAAAGACAGGAGAAATTTTCTCGCTGACATCAAAACTTAAGTGCTTCTTCATACAAATGCATTGTTCTCAAAATCTGCAGTCCTGAAGGATTAAAGAGTTTGTCAGTATGAGTCTGGGGTTCTGGTGAGTCACTCAAGTAGAGTTTTCAACTCTGATGTTCTTTGTGCTTTCAGTTTAAGAAACACTTTCATTCAAAAGATTCCCCACTGAAACGGCAACTTCACCCACCGGTACGCTCCAAACAGATGTGAAGTTGGCTGGAGGATGCACAAGGTTGCAAAGCATTGGAATGTGGCTCACTTTTCTGATGGCATATTTCTGACTATCTATTCAGGAGATTAAGCACGTGATGAATAACAAGAAAGAAACAGGCATTCAGGACAGCCACTGTTCTATCTGCCTTAAAGCTCTGTGATTAAAGAGCCAGAGGGATTGTAGGAAAGAAGCAACACAGGAATGGAAAGTAAGTGTGGGATGAAGGGAGGGAAGGAGAGAAAGTGCTTAGTTTGATGCATTCCAGGCAGAACTGTGTTTACGCCCAGAAGAACACAAACTCAGAAAACACAGGGAAAAGCATTTAAGAAAAAGCACACACTAGACATGGACTGTCCCTACAGAAAAGCACATCTTTATGTACGTGCAGAACAATACATGGCAGAGCCATTATGTCAAGGACAGAAGTGTAATGTCCACAGTGTCCATGGCAATAAAAGGCTGAATGCCGAAAGCTGCAAACCCTGGACTCTCTTCCTTAAGAGAGTCCAGTAAAAAAGGAAACTCTCGGCCACTCTGCCATGAAACAAGAGGCATCACAGTCAAAGTTCTGCAAAGGTAAACGTCTGGGAAGTTGTACAGACAGGTCACATGCAACAAATCCCAAGGAAGCAAATTTATGCTAGACAGGTACTAGAGAGGAACAGAGCAGAAGGGAAGCCACTGTTACTAGCAGCAGTGACTCCCAGGAGGATCACACACGCGTCCCTCCCTCACCCCGTGAGCACACAGTGTCCTGCATGTGCAAGTAAGGGCAGCGGAGGCTTTTATCAAGGGGCCTGAAACACCAGCCTGTCCATCAACCAAGAGCAGCACTGCGTCAGACTGAAGGCTCACATTTGTACCTGCCGACAGAAGGAGGGCTCGCAGCAGAAGCCTGGGATTGTGCCGAGACAGACCCTTGTGTGTCTCATCCCAGGCTAATGCCTCACCGCACTCCAGAGCGTGCCAGTCTGCAGGACCACAGCCAGTTCAGACTTCTGTATCTCACAGCAGTGGTGGGAAGGTAAAAGCATTAAATTTGTGCAACACAGAGAAAACCAGTGACAGATGTCACACAAACAGGTAGGAAATCTAGTTTGAAATAGCTTGTGGATCTCCTATAGCACTAAGTATGGCCACTTTAATTGTGTATGATATTGCTAACAAACACATCTATTCCAATAATTTTGCTCCTCTGCCATTTTTCTTCCTTAATTGCTTCACAATTATCTGTGTTTACAGCGGCTTTTTAATTACGCCTTCCATTTTTATGTCTATGCTGCCATTTCAACTGAGGTTCTCAAAAAATGAGGCACCCTTAAGGAGAGCCCACTTGTTATTGTACGCAGGATGTTTCTTTTGTATGTTTTCCTGGATTATTTTCACATACCACCAATTCAACTGAATAGTCCATACTCTGAATATGGGAATGTCACATGAAGTATAGGTGTTGTTGATTCTCATGTCTTAACATGTGAGAAAAAATACAAGGCCACCATATCCATTGAGTATGTGTTTTGCAAGTGCTTTTTTTTTAAGTTATTTTTCACCTTTATAATAGCTGCACTGAAGAAGTTTTGCTTTTCTTTTGCGGCAGTGAATATGCTTATCATGGTGTTTGTAAAATGCGGGATTAAGTCTGTTTCCTAGCTGACATTGCTCAAGCCTAAAGTTCAATGAGGGGAAAGGAGACAAATAGTTTAATGCTAGTGGCCAAGTCTTTGTGCTAGCTAAGTACACTTAAGCCACAGCAGATAAGACCTCAGCAGGTCAAATATTTTAAAACAATATCCATAGAATAGTGACTCGGTAGAAAACAGCACATTCTTTCATCCCATGAAGCACAACTTATCCCTTCCCACATTTCTTGTACTCTGATAATGCGACCCCAAAAGGCCAGCCGCCCTGGTGAGTGGGACTGCTGCCACTAAGCCTTGCCGTAGGAGTCAGCTGTGGAAAACTACAGCCTCCAATTTGCAAGAGGTAAACCATGTTAGAGAATCCACCTCTGAAACAGAGTTTAAAGGCACTAAACTATGTTTTGAGATTACTGCCACCTCAGTGTCATTGGGACAAGATAAAGGGAAGTAGAAGTCAGAAGTTCATATGTCAGTGCAAGCAACACTTGACTTGAAATACTGATTTTTGCTAAAATTCAGTGCTTTATATATTTTTTCACACATTACATGAACTGCATGATCCTGCTTTGTCTTGGTTTAGAAACAGTAAAAAGACAGCAGTCTTTATAAATGTTTAATAAAGTAGCAGCTACATCACTTCCTTCTCTACTCGTTTTGAGCTAGGCACACAGCTCTCTTCAGCTGCAGCACCTCTTGGTGTGTCCTCAGCCTGGAGGCTGCCCGTAAAAGAAAGACTGGAGAAGAGACAAGGTAGGCAGACTGCCTGCCTGTTCTTGCAAAAGCTGGTGTAGGCCAGGGGATGGGAAAGGCTGTTGAGATTCAGGTATTTGATGAGATACTCTGAAAAAGCTCGTCTTCCTCATGGCATCCAGCATGGGGATGGTTGAGGGCATCCAGACATTCATGCAAGTGCCTCTGTCCCATTGTGGGAGCCCCAGAGGAGCTGGGGCCTTGGGGAATTGCTTCCTCCGTTGCTGTAGTGCAGGGTCCATGTTCCTCCACTCCACGCAGCGAGGTGTTGTGGGGGGAGCCCCCCACCAAAAAGGGAGAACGACCACAGCATAAAGAAGACCTGTTATTCTCTGAATAACGATGTTAGTAAGGCAGATAACATTTCTGGTCTAGAAATGACCCAGGACTCTAATGCATGTGCTTTTAATGGGACTACTGCTATGTTTAGTGTTTAGCCAGTCCACACCTGCTCTGCTGAATCACGAGCCAGAGAAATGTGATCTGCCTCATTTATTGCAAAGGCAATTTAAACTCTGAAACCTAATTTACACATCAACATTGTTAATTATTTCATTGCTGAACATCTTAACAGAAAGAGCTCATTAATGGCTGCATTTTCTCTTCACTTGAAAGGGCATCAATACCAACAGTGGAAGCAGAATACATTATCTAGACTAAATAGCGCAGCCGCTTTGTATTAAAAAGAAAAGATGTTGCTCACGGATACCAAATGATACTCATTTATTAAAGTTATCTGCCTTCACTGCTGTTTTGTGGAGCCCTGTAGAGGATCTACCTTATTCAGCAAGACATAGCCTTGGGATCCGGCATATATTTGCTGCTGGGATGACAATGAATACTCTGTTTTCACTTGAGGTTCTCAGTTATTCAAATAAGTCACTGAATTCTTTACGACACTTAACATACTCAAATTTACAGCTTCATTCCGGTAGACAATCTCTTCCAATGAAGACTATATCAGGATGTGATAGGGCTGAGCATACATTAGCTCTGTGTATTGTGTTTGTGAAAAGCTCACCTACAGCCTGCAGTGAAAAGACTCATAAAGTCGGTGGCACTAAAATGTCTGTAATCAGGCTTCAAAGTTAGTTACCCAATGAAATTAATGGGAGCCATCCACACCTCTCTTGGCACGACTGCTTCAGTGCTGCCAAAGTCTCAGCGGTGTTATCCGAGCCCAGGTCCTAAGCAAGTGCCAAAAGACTACCACAGTGCCTAGAGCCCAGGAAGGGCTGCCACCACTTCTGGTGACCACAGTCATCTGCACCTTCTGAAATGAGAGTAGACTGGACTGCCCTGTGCTGGTGCTCAAAGCAGGAACCCCAGGTGAGTCTGAAATCTGAAGTTGCCTAGACCAGGACAAGGCTATTGTAGCTTCTTACTGGCAGGTTTTCCCAGGCTGACTGTGAAAGAATATTCAGAGGTTTATGTAGGTGGAGCTCTAAAAAATGTGAGGGCTCCAAGCTCTGCCTATGGGTGGAAGAAGCACTGAAGCCGATTTCCGTAAAACAACCATGACTTGCAGTGGGTTTAGTTATGCTGTGATCAAGTCAACTTGAAGGGCCGTAATTAAGTGAGCTGCAAAGTTGAGAGATGTCTGCATTTTTTGCGCTGCAATACTGTTTCTCTCGCCTCGTGTTTCTCCACACAGCACTCTGCATCGTTGCACAGCATCTCTGTAAGGGGCCCCAGTCCTAGGCACAATGGACTGCAGGATCCCATAGCTGCAAGAACAGCTCTCCAGGCTATTACTATCATAACCACACAACGCATATGCTACTTAAGATGCCTGTCTACATTTTTGTTCTTTTCTGGGCCTCAGAAGGATTCAGCCTACACAAAGTCCCGTATTTGCATTATAAGGGTCAGAAACAATATGCTTTGCAGACTGGCAACTCCTGGTGTCCTAGTGGAGATCGTCATCATTTCTAAGAGATTTGCAGCCAGGGTGGCTCAAACCATAAGGCTCACGGGCCCCTGCACGGTTCCATGGGTGAAAAGAGCATGCATTTATTTTTCCCACTTCTTTTGGTCAGTAATTTTAATCTCATTCCCTCCCCTCACCCTTCAACTTCTCTCCTGCTGCACTGCTTCGCAGATGAGCTGATCTTCCTTTTATGGGAGGTGTAGTTTTTCAAGACACGGAGATAAGACTGCGTGCACCGGTATGAAAAAGGGCTCCCTTAGTAAGATGGGAAGAAGTCTGGACTAGAGCAGCATAGGCAGGAGGCGGCTTTATTTATCTCTCAGGAGAAGAGGGTTGCCTAGTTTGCAAAATACGTTTTTTTTCTCCAGAACAGCTACAATATAGAAACGCCAGTGGGATCTGAAGGATGCTTTTCTGAGGAGAAGCACCAACAATGACAAGAATAATATTCTTCAACTGCATTACTGATTTATTCAAATCATTTCCTATCACACCTTTGCTATACAACTAAAAAGCATTTGGTGTAGGTGCTTGAAAATGTCCTCCATTCATAAAAGGAATCTTTTATTTAGGCTGCAACTTTAATTTTCAATAAACATCATGGCTTTGCCTTGGCAATTGTCGAATCGTGGGACACCTTATTATTTGTGGCAATGTTTTGTTCTACTAAGATCGTCAGAGAAGGGAGTACCAGATAATTACTGCAGTCCTAAAAACTCAGTTAAAACACAGCACAAAAAGCTGGCTTTGGATCTAACAGGAGAATTGTTAACTGCATAAGGTTTTGTAAAACTTGCTGCTGAGCAGTACACGTCCAAGCTATTTGTGAGTAGCTCCCGTCTAACCTGCAAAAACATAACCCTCTTCCAGAGCTTCCTTGACCATTGCCAACTGACAGAAAACGCATCTGTCTGCAGAAGGACAGACTGGGTTAACCCATGTGGTTTTGAACCAATTGGACCATACCCCAGCCCGAAGCCAAGCTCAGGGACATAACTGAGCAACACTTTGCGAATCACAGCTTTTGTGATTCTTTGCCTTCCACAGTGCAAACCAGAGCTGTATTTAATGATGTTGGGAAACAGATTTGTTTGAATGTGACCGGCTGATGTAACACGCTAAAGGACTGTGTTTGGCTTGCAGGACAGGCACCCAGGGACAATGAAACTGCAAACCGTTCGGTTACTGAAAGAGTCTTTCCTCTTGAATAAACAAAGTCACGGGGGAGCAGCAGTGAAAATCAGCACTTTTCTTCCCTACCCTTACATGAAATTTCACCTGTGCTTTATCTACAATAGAACTGCACCAGTCCAAACAATGCATATAGATGTTATTTGTGCAGTAAAGGCCTTTTGGATTGCTTATTATAAAGCAGCCAACATCTTTTCTTATGATCAGGTGCTGGAAATAAGAAAGCATTGAATAGCAAATTAAAAAAAAGCCACATTTTTCTCTGGTAAGCTCTTAGTTTAAAAATTAGTTAAAGCCAGAATATTAGATCCAAGGCTTCTTACCTCAGATTCTGAAAGAGTTTGAATTAGGATTCAGATTCATATCTGTATTTTGCTCCATGGGGTCAAATAGGAATCTGGAGGCCAAACCGTGCTGAATGGAGAGGAAATTCAGGTGCATGTGTGAATTCAGAGTTACAGTCACAATGACTGTAGATTCAGAAGTAGGTGGTACAATGATCTTGTCTGATACTCTGCATAATGTAGTTACAGAATCTTGCCAGCTTTATTGCTACCTCACCCCCCTCACCTCTGGCATAATTTCATATCTGGCTTTGAGTTCAGGATTTCCAGTGATGGAAAATCCACCCTTCCTTATATGAGTTATTCGTTCAATATTTTTTTCACTTTTTTTCTTATTGATTGCTCTTGCTTGATCTTCCAGTCACAGGATACTGTTACATCTTTTCTTTGAAGAGCTTTGTGTTAAAAGTAGCTGCTATACCAGGGAGATATTTGTAGGCCACAGTCAAGTTGCCTCTCAAACTCGTTTTTGAAGAAGTCATCATAGCCCTCTCACTGAGGGTTAAACAGTCTTGCATTTGGCACAAGGAAAAAACATACACGGTTCCTACAAAGTAGCAAACAGAACTATAAATTTGAGCCCTTGCAGTTGCCTCACAATAACCTGTACCTACATCCTAAATCAAGTTCAGGAAAAAAAAATCCTTTAATTAACATTAGCTGTGTTTTCCAAAATAAGGCAAAGTGTTACAGAAATGGAGCTCATGTCTAGACTACCAAAAATAGGATTTATTGCCATATTTCTTTTTATGTAGATTTTAGCAGATCAATCTAAAGACTACAATTTAACTATCACAAACAAACCAATGCATCATATCCTACAATAAAAGTGATAAACTGTGCCTGAAATAATTTTGAGTGTGGAGTTTAACTCTCTGAAGTAGCACAGCGGAGTAAAAAAAGTAGCCGTATGCAGAGCTGACACAACACTTGCAATAAACAAGGTATGTCGATTAGAGAGGACAGAGCTTCCACACATTCACAAGGTCCCTTGCAGCTGTGGGTATCTTCCAAGGCTCACAATATACTTCCCTTTTTTCCAGGAATCAGGCTGAAAGTATCATAAGACTGCGTTTTCTGGTCCTTGCTGGCTCTAACCAGAGCAGAGTCATTCAGTTGTACATTATCCCGCTCTCATCCACAAACAAGTGCAGGGAAATGAATGTTAACTGAATTTACTTCAGGTTTGGTTTAAGATTTGGGCAAAGGTTAGGGTCAGTTCTCACTTTGCCTGAACTAGTTCTCTGTCCTGGGTGTTAAAGCCTTAGAAATAATCGGTGACCCTTGCATGCTCAGCTTGCTTTGAACCGCTTCTGGCCTGAGCAAGGAGATTTTTCCATGGATGAGCAAGTGAGATGATGTCTCAGCAACAAACACGTACCTAGATTCATAAAATGGTAGAATGGTTTGGGTTGGAAGGGACCTTAAAGATCATCTAGTTCTAACCCCCCCTGCCATGGGCAGGGACACCTTCC
>JAVKLA010000081.1:23968378-24012860 GCA_034782735.1 Sagittarius serpentarius
GTCCAGCCTGGCCTTGAACACTGCCAGGGATGGGGCAGCCACAGCCTCTCTGGGCAACCTCTTCCAGTGCCTCACCACCCTCACAGGGAAGAACTTCTTCCTCAAATTTAATCTAAATCTACCCTCTTTCAGTTTAAAGCCATTACCCCTCATCCTATCACTACACGCCCTTGTAAAAAGTCCCTCTTCGGCTTTCCTGTAGGCTCCCTTTGGGCACTGGAAGGCTGCTATAAGGTCTCCCTGGAGCCTTCTCTTCTCCAGGCTGAACAACCCCAACTGTGTCAGCCTTTCTTCACAGGTTGGGTGCTCCAGCCCTCTGATCATCTTCATGGCCCTCCTCTGGACTCACTCCAACAGGTCCATGTCCTTCTTATGCTGGAGCCCCCGAGCTGAACGCAGAAATCCAGGTGGGGTCTCACGAGAGTGGAGTAGAATTTACGGTACCAGTTGTTCTCTGGCTGTTCAGTCACATAGCACATATTGCCAGGGGGAAGATGCTACTGGATTTTGCTTCAGATACTAAGTGCACTTACTGTGTAGGCAGTTCACTGGCCCTCTAGTATCACTCTATCCTCACTCTGTCCTAGGCACTAGTATAGAAAACTAGTTGCAATATGGCATTGTTCTCTGTTTTTCTGTACATGGGAAGAAATAAAAGTGACCACTCATGCAGTGATGGATGCCTTCCACAAGCCAGAGACAATTGATAATATGTGGCATCTTGAAGTACCGAGCCTAGGGATTAATTGGATAATTATTATCTCCATTTTACAGATGAATAATCTAAATAACAAAGAGTTTGAAGACTTGTTCAAACTTAAATCTCAGTTCAAAGAATCTGAAACAGACTCTAGTTCCCAGTCCTCCAATTAAATTTCATGATGAAGTGATATCCCCTAATACATTCCCACATGAGTATGACAATCGGTTTACACATAGAGTAGGTTTTATACCAATGGAGAAGCCCTTTTTTCTGTATATTTTCTGAATGCCCATCAAACACTTGGGGATCCTTTTTTCAAGGCTTGTGCTTCTGCCACGTGTTCAGATACAAAGAGACTGAACTCAGTTAAGAGAAACAGTGGATCTCAAATCCCACCAACAGGAGTAACAAGACATGGAAACTTCATGCATATGGGGTTTGCTCAGAAACAGGGGTGAATTACTCAGGAACAGGGCTAAATTTTTTTTTAATGATTGCTTCTGTTGTACCACAGCTCCAGGTCTTTGCAGCTTGGTGAGAAGAGGTGAAGGATAACGGCTCCAACTCTGTGCAGGGCCCATGCTGAGCCAGCTGTGATTTACAGCTGTTGAGAGAAACAGGAGCAAGTTATCTGAGGGGTGCTGTGAATCCTATAGGTCTTCCTTGGACTGGTAATGGCCAGGTCTCCAGTTCTGGCCCCAGATGCCACCATAGCCTAACCCCTTTTACAGCCCCTAGCCCTGTGCAGTGTCTACGCCAGCAGTGGTGGGGAGCTCTCTACAGACATCTCGACCCCTGTGTACGAGGATGATGGCTGGCACATCCTTTAATCTTCTTGGAAACACAAACATATTTATACAGGAAGAGGAGCAGATTTGACCCACCAGCATGGTGCACTCATCAACTGTCCTGCTGCGTCAAGACTTCCATTTACATTGCCTGAGATGTACATACCCTGAGGAAGCCAAACAGTCTTTGCTGTCCGGCCAGCTTCGATGTCCTACTAACTCTGAAGTGTTGATATTTTCATAATACTGCAGTTCAGTGTTGTGACAGCAAGGTCAAGTACATATGTTTATACGAAAAGATTATCTATTGTGCATGAATTAACATGCTGCACTTAGGTTTGATCCTTTTTTTCTTAGTACCTGGTTGTTCTCCCTTTCATTTTCCCTGCTAAGGAATCATTTGACCTGAAAATAAAGAGGAAATGAGGCTGGTTAGAAGCAAAGAGTTTTTGGAGAGTCACTGTCTACCTGTGCTATACTTTAAATCATATTTCCATTAATTTCTGACAGCTCAATGACACAGTGAGGAACTGACCCTGTTCTCTATTTAAGACAACGGAAAATCTCACTCTGTCTTCAGGGTTCACCTCTTGGGGAAAAGAAAAATGAAAGGACACATTCTAGCTGGCACAAGCAATAGTTTCATTCATAGAGAATGTGACATTTTAGCTGCCTGACCTCTGTCACAAACATCTGCAGGGAAAGAAAGTAAATTGGCAAAATGTGTCTTTTTTTTCTTAGGTTCATTTAAGGTTGCAGTGTTAGTTACATGCGTGTTCAGAGGAAGAAATGAAGCAAAGCTTTATTTCTGTCATTACAGTTGAGCTGTATAGGGGATGCAAATGGATGTCTACATAATGCCATCGCTGTCTGGTGTGCGTGTGCAAAACTCGAAGTGGAATTGCATGCAACTCTTATAAGCACGTTACTCTACACCCACATTTTGCAAGAGGTGGTGGAGGTGGAGTGATACTGGCCTGATAATGAGGGCAGTGATCCTTGTTTGCCATTTAGAAACAGGAACAGAAACTGAAATAACTTGAACAAATAGGCTATGGCTACATTGGGGCGTGATTAGCTCTTATCAGTGGGTTTCTTCTGGCTCTTACAACAGGAGCCAAAATTGGCTGGGTCAGTCACGTAGGTTAAATGAACTCTCTATGTAATGTATGCCCACTGCATCAGAGCCAGTCAAGCAGATATCCCCCACTTGCACAACGACGGCTCAGTCCCCAGCACTGCAGAGCGTAATGGGGTGGTGTGCTCTGAGCATTGTGCCAGAAAATCTCTCATGATGTGAGTATGTGGCCACAAAAGCACTTGTGACATCCTTTGAGTGACTTCAGTATGGGCTCACCGAGTGTTAGCAATACTGGGATCATTTTCCAAAACTTTCCTGCATTTGGCTGGCCAGGCAGCCTAGGTGCCCAGCATCCTACCCCTCCCTGCTCTAGCTGTCAGCCACCCTCATTCCAACACAACACGTATGTGTTAGTATAAACATACATGTTGGCATTAGGACATAACTTGGGGTTATCGTTGGTGTAGATAAACTCTAAAACTTCATTCTACCCAAGAAATACATTCAGGGACTTAAGCTATAAAGTTCTATACAAACATAGTTCTTATCTGGATTGATGTCGTTTACGCTGGTCAACCATGCCGCAGTATCCAGTTTGGCTGGAACCTTGTTTAAATCAGATTTAAATCCAATTTCTTTGCTCCAGTTTCTACCCACAAGACAGGCTCTAAGGGAGGAATGAATAGGGCCCGTGTAGTCCTTGCAGTTTAGCTTTGCATTTGCAAAGGGTCTTATTTCTGAACATTTCACAGTTTGATATTTGATGGTGTGATTATTAACAAGACTTGATCTTGCATAGAATGGCTGGCACATGGTGTCCAAAGGTTCAACATAAAGTTTCAGTACTGTTTAATATGCAACTACTTGCATGTCTACTGAGCATATATGTTGATCCTTAGCCTCTGCTGCTGCGGACTGTCTCTAACCATGAACCTTGAGGAGTAAGGGAAGAACAAGGGACATTTCACAGTTTATTGCAAATCATAAAAGCACCAAAACAGGTCTTTTGGATGTGTTTATACTTTCTTTTCCAAGAAAGACCTATCTCTAGTCATAGCACCACTCTAGTCATAGCACCAAGCAAAAGAGGACTTATTAAATATTGGAAAATATTTAACACACTACTAAGTGTAAATAGTCATTGCAGCTCTGGAAGGCAGTTGCTCCTTTTTTCACAGTACAAGTATACGCTTGCATTCAGTTACCTAATCAGATATGGGAATGCTGGTTGGCTACATGTACTTTCATAGCTATGTATCTTCCTGATGAAAGTTCCCAGTTGTGCCTAGAAAGTCAGAAATTCAGTTTTTTCCATTCTTTCAAAAGATATGTACAGAATGCAGGTGGTCTTCTTTCCAGCTGTCCACAAAACTTAAAAGCAGATGTAGCATAATCAGTCTTCCATCATTATCACTGAGGTCGTCAGCAGGATTAATTGATTTATGAATTGTGGCTTTGGCCCAAGAAGAGCCTATGTTTCTCCCCCATGTTTTTCCCCCATGAAACAGCATTCTTAGTGAAATGATAGACATGATCCTAATGCACGCAAATTTGGCAGCAATCAAGCTGGAGCCAAACAGATTTTGAGGTTGTGACAGAACTGAACAAGTCCATTACCATCAGCCTCACCACAAGGCTGCTGCCAAGACGTAGAAGATTCAAAACTAAGTATACACAGCAGTTTCACTAAAAGAAAAAAATATTGACAAATGTTCTAGGAAGGCACTGGCACATTTTTTTCCCCCTAAAGTTCTTTGTGAAACTTAGAAAGGGACATCTTCTAAAGATCTGCTGACAACTGGTTAAGGAAACTGGTATAGACTTATACATCTACGAATATTCCTACAGGTCTTATTTCCACTCTTCTCCGTATTGCTGGAATGAAATGTGAGGAAGAATCAGGCTGCTAATGGGACACATGGCACTGATACAATCTGAGTTTTTCAGCCAGAGACTTGGAGAGTGTCCAAATTGCCTTTTTCCTGTGCTCCTTCAGTTATAGGCTGGGGCAAGTTGTAGGCTCAGCACGGTCTTCAGTGTGTGCTAGTGTGGTAAAAACATAGATTCACAGCCTATTGTAGCAATCCTGTAGCTGTGAGAGGACAAAGGGGACAAAGATTGCTAACATTGCCACCACAGGCAAGCCTGGGAGGACAAGGAGGAGCCAGATCTGTTGGTAGAGTATCTTCTGAATTGGGTGTGAAACGCCCCTCCAAATGCAGAGGCAAAGCCCGGGACTGAAACCAGGGGAGTGGGCTGTAACTAGCTCAGGAAATGGCCTGTTTGCAGTTGGGTTTCGTCTTGCAGTTGTGCCTGTAATCAGGATCCTACAAGAGGCACATTGTGAAGCTGGAACTGCCTGAACATAACCATCTTTTATGGTGTATCCATGTTTTCCAGCGATTAATGCCCAGTTACTTATTTTCAAAGAGTCCTCCCAAAATTGTAGAGTGTGGAAAGTATTAAGTAGCGCTTATCAGGGTGGAAAGTTACTCTCCAGTTCATATGTGAAGTGATATCCTGAATGTGGGACTTGTCAACAGCCATATAACCTGTGATAAGATCTTTGCTTGCTGCACTCTTATGTCAGCCCCATTTCAGGTGGCTTTCAGAAGCTGATGTGGTAACAAAACTCTGGTCTTGCATGTGGAGCATGCATGCGGCTTCTGCTCTGCAGACCACACTGATTGACGCAGTATCGGCAGAAATTTTTCTATTTCCTCTTCAGGACAAAATTGCATTGATCAAAGCTGAAGAATTTGAAACTCCTCTCCCCCTCATGCAGTTACTATATTATCTGAAGAGAATACGAACCAAAGGAAGGCAGTGAAAACTAGTTATAACTAAATAACTTCACTGTAGGACAGATACTCCTTTTTCATAGTATTGCCTTGTGCACCCCTAGAGAAGGGATGATACAGAGAGAGTATTTCCTTTTAAAATTTGTCATCCCTGAAGGTCACTGCCGAATAGCTTCAATTCCACCTTTTAAAAAGAGAGTATTATGAGACATAATGAGCAAGAGTTCCTAGAGGCACTATCAGCTCCAAATGCCCCAGTTTCTGAGATCCTGGCTTGAGGTCCCACACAGTTCCTTGGCACAAGGAGTGCCTCTTACTCACCTTCTGCAACGTGTGTCCAAGAGCCAAAGTGCCTAAAATTGCTGGTCACTTCTGACAACTTAGCCAGTATCAATGTACATAATCAAACCAAATATTTTTATAAAAAGTTACTTTGACACATTAGGAATATAACAAGCATAGTTTACTAACACACTGAATTTAAAAAAGAAAGCCACCTTCAGAGACAGCTGGAACAGAAAACCTTGTAGCATTTCAGTGATGTATGGCAATATGAAAGCAAAACTAAACAAAAAAACTCCAGACTTTCAATTCTGACAAAAACAACTGGTGATCGAAGTAAGGTACACAGATTTCTGAAATTCTTCCAGTTATAGTAATCGGATTTTAAAGATACTTTTCAGATATATGATATTTATCTTGACAGAGTCTTACTCAACAGTTTCATTGTTTCATGCATTTCCCTTTGGTGCTTTGAAAAGAAAGCAAGTTTGTTCTTTTCATCTGTAGCCATTCCCTCAGTAGCTGTCATTTATTATGTAGAAAAAAGGATTGTGTTGTATTTCTGTATGCATTTGGCTTTGCGTGCAGCTATATTTTTCTTTCAGAAGATGTATCTTGGGGCTTGGGGAATTGTTTTGATGAAAGGGCCGCTTTTTAAGCCAAAATATCTTTATGTCTCAAAGAGCCTCAGTTCCTATGGGCTAGATTGAAAAAACAGAAACACTTAAGAAACTAAATGTCATCATCTTAATAATGCTAGCTTTTAGACATCTGTTTTCTGGGGTACAACCTGTAACTCTAGGTGTATAGGTACCTCTGCAGAGACCTCTTTAGCTGTGCAAGATGCTTCATAATAAGAGTAACAACAGTCAGTACACTGACAATAGAGGGGGAAATCTGTTAGCATTAGCTATCTAACTCCTTCCTTTTAAGAGTGGTTTTTGAAAAGCATGGCAAGGACATCAGTCCCCGTTTTTATCTAATAGCTCAGGCCTGACAACAAATGCTCCAGTTGTGACAGGTCTTGTTTTAATGCCTTTCCAACCTAGAGAAATCAAATTTGGTTCTCCTGCTTTACATGAGGCTGCCTGCAATAGAGTTGCAGACCTGATGCCTTGGCCACTCTCAAGAATCAGACCACTGGGAAGCAGACAGGAGCTGTAGGTTTCCTTCTCAGCTACAACAGTGCTTCATTCTGCAGTTCCTTAACACAGAGATAAACCTTGCAGCAGCGAATGGAGCCTAGGAATCATCTAACCTGGAAGGGTGTTCAGGCAGGCTCCCCAGGGTTTGAGCAGGCTACGGGGTTTTGTGTGTGCTCTTACAGAGAGATGCAGCCCGAAAAGGAGGCATTCACAGTATCCTCCTTTCACCTGAACAAGCTTATTACTGAGAAGTAGTTAGAAGATGCTTTGGGAGTGGGGAGATGTTTGTTTTCCCCACTTAGCAGATTTTAAAATGTATCTAAATTGCAGTCTCTGCTTTCCTCAGATTTCCACTTCACACTTTCAGCAATAATAAGCGGGAGGTACCCACTCTTAGCAGCTCTTCCTCTTACCTTTCAAGGGCAAGAATGGATCCTATGGCATTCTCTTGAAGACCATTCCTGCATGCTAATCCTTCTTCATGGTTTAGAGAAACACATCTAGCCCCTTTTTGTTTTTTACTTGTTTGCTCAGCACTATTCTGTAGCACCTGATTCTGTCTCTGCGATGTAGAAGACAAGTGTTTAACTGTAGGCAATGGATTCTGCTCCAGAAGGCAGGTATTGTCCTCAGGTGCTATCACACTCCTCTTAAAATGTTTATTGGTTTTATTACATTTGTAGTTTGTTGGGTTTTATTTTTTGTTGGCTTTTTGGGTTTCTTTGTTTTTTTTTTTTTTTAATCTGTCTGTAAATCCATTTATCTGCAAAGACAAAAAAATTCTTTGTTGCATAGGAAAGCAAAACCCACAGGGTGTCACATGACACCTCACTGCTAAGGATTTCTTAATTACGAGCGTTTGGCTTCATTTTCAGTTCCTTAAAACTGGTCATTCCTAATCTATACAAGTCCCACGGTCCTGACTCCCTCTTCTTCAAGACTTTATAGATGTCAGATGGGATTACCCTCTGCCCACAGCTCTCTATCAGGAAAATGTGATACTTCTTTTCCTCCAAAATTAATTCCCCAACTCTACACAAAACTAGCAAGGGATGTTAAAACCAGTGCCTTCTTTGCCAGTAAAGCTCCAAAATAGTTTTGAAATAGTGTAACTGTTATGCATCTGAGTAGGGTTTTTGTTGTTTTAATGGTAATGTCAATATGATGTGACACAATATAGGCCATGCAAACTCTTTGTGCAGCTGCACTGCTGCTTTGGAAATAATTATCTCTGCATTAATGCAGATGGTCAAAAAATTTGACTTATCATGCATATCTCAAATCCAGACAGTCCATTACAGAAAATCTTTTAGAGCATCCTGCACGGACTGTTCAGAGGGGGAAAAAGATTTCACAAAATGCAAAGGGTATAATTGGATACAGAGCAAGTACACTGTATTAAGATAGGAGATGCTGAGGAGTCCTGGGATCTGGGAATTGCATTAAATTACCTTAAATGAGCAGCGTGCACTGTATTAACTAACATTATAACAGGATTTTCAGAATGCATGACTTTACTGTGGAGGTCTTAGCCAATTATAACCTCTTTGTGCAAAGAGGAAAATTTTACGTAAAAGGTTATCTGCAAGTTCTAGACGGAAAAATAGTGATACTTATTTATAAACTGCAAAGGAACGCAGTGGCTATAACACTAACACTAGGATGAGAACAAAATTACTCACTGTGTTACTCATACTGACCAAGAAAGACACTTGGGATGTTCTGTGATATCTGTGGCTCCTTGGGATAGGCAGACCAGTGTATACAGAAGAGCCGAAGGAAGAAACAAGTTTTTCTTTATGGAACATGTTTTTGGGTCAGAAATGCATTTCTTTAGAGAGAAATGACACACAAGACTTACTCTTGCCAATCCTCAAAAGCAGTCTAGACAGGCCATAAAATGACCCTTGATGGGAAGGAGGGGACTCAAATTGGCCAGGGGAGGAACTCTTTAGGATGGTCAGGTCAAGGAGGTTTCAGCTCACCCCTCTGCTCCACGCAGTCCTGCTGGTGGCATGGCCCGGGCCCCGGTCAGGTGGCAGAGGTGGCCCTGCCGCCGCTCCTGCCCTCGGCATCCCCCTTGTCTTTGTGCAGCCCTGGGCCCCCCGCCCACGTTATAACATGGCTTATTGTTCCCTTGGTGGAGGGGCTTGAGTTCGGGTTTAAGTCATACTCGGGTATTTTACAGACCTTGTCTTTAGCGGGCTGCACGCGTTTGTGAGAGAGTTGTTTTATCTTCAGTGCTGTTACTCTTTAAAAGAGGAGTATTAATTGCCTGTCAGATTGTTTTTATGACCTTGTCACACAATGCAACAGACTCTTTCATTTATCTATTATGAAACACTGAATTACCTTCAAAATGAGTTGAAGCAATGATTACAAGATGGACAATAAACAGATTAAAAACAAACTCCAAAAAAGGAGAGCAACTCGAGTTGTCCCTGCTAAATATAACCTTTGAAGACCAAATCGATCTAACACACCGTTAAGCTGTAAAAAATATGTTCATTTCAAACAGTCCTTTTTGACTGGTTTTGTTCACCTTCTTTCAGATCGAGTACTAAATATTGCCAGAAGCAGGATTCTGGAGAAACAGAGAACATTGTTCCATTCTAGTAAGCAAATCTCTTGACCTTATGTATCTGATCACTTGCTAATCAGAAATGAGCCTTGTCTGTCCTGCATGACAGGACAAAACTAAACAGAAATTTGGTCTACTGTGTCTGGCCCAAATTCCTCACACTCTCTGCGCTGGGTATTTTCTGGTTACTACCACCAATGTAGAAATTAATAATTTTCTCTGATCTCTGTGACTGTCAGCAAGGTCATTTGGATCTCTGAGTGGAAAAGATGCTAGATAAATGCCATATTAAAAATAAAAATTATTTTTTAAAAAAAAAGGAGTGAAAGAGATGTCATTACCAGTCCAGGTATTATGGAAACCCCATGGAAAGTACAATAAATCATTTTCCAGCTGCAGATGTCCTCAGGGAAAACCCTTGACAATTATTTTCTTTAAAATATGAGGTATTTTGATTATTTTCAGTAGTGCTGCACCAGCATTCAAAAAAGAGGAGAGCATGTTTTTAGGTTTTGATATTGACTTGTCCAATTAATTTACTGAATGTATGGCACTGGAACAGACCTGTGATGGATGTACAAATGACTGAGTGCCTCACTGCATATTTGTAAAGCAGATGATTGATGTATAACATCATTTCTTTGAGTCATGGAACTGATTTATATGCTCTGTGCTATATAGACATTCGCTTTGTCAGTTGGGACTGTAAAAACCCCCACAGGCAATTGTCTGCTATTCAGTCTTTGCCATTCACTGAAATTACACATAATTTTAGCCTGTACATTTGCAAACTGTGCTTTGCCATTTCCATTTGAAAACGCTTTTGTGTTAAACATTTTTGACTCGTCTAAATAAATATTATCCGTAATAACCCTATATCAATCCATTACAAAACCATGAAAGTACGTACTGCATTTAGATTTAATCCCTGAAACAAAGCCTCTTCCCACCTCACTCGCATGTTGCTTTCACAGCTGAGTCTCACAGCTGCTGAGAAATCTAAGCAACAGAGAAATCTAAGATTGCTTTTCATCTTGCTAAAGCTATAGGATGTGCAATGAAATCACATTTGAGTCACTGGTCTTTGGATATATACACGATCAAATTCCTAAAGTACAGACATCTATTGGCAGACACGTAAGTCTGTGCTTATGGGCGGAGATATGTATTCAAATGTACTCAATTCCAAATTCCATCAAAAACCCATTAGTGACACATTTATATCAATAGCTAAAAGAGCTTTAGTGCAGTCAGCTAGAAACAACTATTTAGAAAATAGCTGTAAGCTACGCTGGTGAAAATTTTTCCATTTGAGACTGTTAACTTGCAGGATTAAGCTACAACTTTGACTTGTGACGATCCAGAAAACAGACTTTCAGCAGCCAGAAGCTGCTGGACAGAGAGAGAAGTACAAAATGCCTTCTTTACTATTCTAATTGCTCATATTGAACCACTTGCTCCTCTAAAACTCTTTCATTTTCAGATAGTGCTATAGTACATTTCTGGAGCAGAATATGATGACTGGGTTTATTTCTATATGAAAAATAATCAAACAGAAGCTATGGAGTTCCAGTGGTTGTGGATTCTCAATTTGTATACACATGTAGTATACAAATATTTCATTTACTGGTTTTAACATCTTTTTCCTTTGGATTATGTTGGAAGTATCCTTGTCAATACAACACGGAGCATTGAAAACAGGGCTGCCCAAAAGATTATGTCACTCTTAGGAGTAAAAGGTGCAGTTCCCAAGCTCAGTGGGATAAGCCCCCATCCTCCAGTCTTAGTGGGTGTAGCAAAATATACTCTGAAATCTGGAGTAACCAAGTGTAAAGGCAAGAACATCCTACACGTGAACATATTAAACTCCAGCTGTAAATAAGTTTGACTCTTCTGTTTTGACAGAGAGTTTCAGATCCCTGTAACCCTTATGTTTAAATTCTGCTTATAATGTTCAGTCTTTTATACCATATACAAGATTTTCTCATTGTATCTATGCTATATGTTAGCTTAAATGGAAACTTTTCAATTGTTTCCTGTTTTTGCTTTCTAGATCTATCCCTACTATTTCATTGTTGCAATGGAGCAGGCAAATAAAGGGCCATGTTTTTTCTGGAATGAGTTTAAGAATACGGTTATTTTCTTACTAGCAGCTTTTCCTGATTGCAAGAAGGGACAAAAGGGAAACCAAAACTCATTGAGATGATCTTCATAAGTGTTTCCTGGATCCCTGTATGGGGAGATTCCAGCATGTGCAAGACGACAAGGTTTCTTACACCAAAGGTCAGCCTGAGTTGTAGGCTCATTTGACCACTGGCCTTTTTCTCTGTTCTTTCCTCCTTGGCAATCTCTTCCCAAAGGGTCCTACTTACTAGGGCCTCTACCAGCCACTTCAAAGGGGATCTCGTTATATAGATGAAGGGAAAGAATGATACAGCTTGGCCTGCAAGGCCTTGCCCAGGCATTTGTTGCTCTGGTATCGCTGGTCTGTCCTCACCCACACTAGGCATATTTATTTCCCTTCCCTCCCTGTATGTCTCCATAGAGGCGGAAGTAAATTCAGTGAATGGAAGGCTGTACTCCTCAACAAATCGGTAGAGGGTCTGCTTTGCTGAGTGTGGGACTGACCTTCTGAGCTACCCTGAGCTGAGGTCTTCAGTAAGTTACTCTCTGTGGCACCCAGGGCTGCCTTCTGGAATAATCACAGTTAATTTAAGACCTTGCAGTATGTAGTGAGTACTTTTAATTATTCCATCAAAGTGCATCACTGTGTTTCTGTCTTTATCAAGTGTAATCTGCCATCAGGTTTTTAATTTGCCTAGGTTTATTAGAGGCTCTCACAGTCCTCTCCAGATTTGATTTCACTGAACAATTCTATTACCTGAACTTCTTTCTTTTTCACCTACTATTATTTTCCAAATGATGTTTTATTGCAGCACTTTTCACATATATTGGTTCCAGGATTAATTGTCCCATACTGGGCTTTCAGGATTTCCATTTCCTCTATTGTGTATGTGCCCATGTTTGTGTATTAACTAGCACTTACCAGGGTGTAAATCACATGGTGCCTCATTGCCAATGCAGATCATTAAATGTAGGAGGGCTTTTTATCCAAAATGTGTGAGAAAACTCTTTCCCTAAAAAGTACAATCAGATCTGTCACCAAACTCTTTCTTTATGGAGAGCTAGTCAGATATTTCTTTTTCTTACCTCCATATTTTCCTAGTCCGTTAAAAGACATTTATTTTTATGATGCCCCTTTACACAATGTATTTCTCCTGAAACATATTGTTACCCCATTTCAAACGCAGGTTTCTAGAAGCTGTATGTTATTTATAAGACCGATTCATAAGCAGAACTATCTCAAATAATTACCTATTCTTTGGCTGGGGTACTTTTTTTCAGCATTTGTCATCTCTGAAGCGAGACTTGAAAGATGGTAAAGTGCTGAAAACTGACTGAAATCAAGAGCTTTCCTATGCATTGGAGGTTTGAATGGTTTTTAACAGTAAAATAAATTCCTGCTATCGATCTAATAGCATGATTCAAAAGTGTCCTTGAGAGTAATTAACTTCCAACAGGCTTCAAAGGACTCTTCCAAAAAGGCAGCAGCACTGAATTCCCTGCAGCCCTAAGCAAGACTTTCCTGATGCTCCTTCACAAAAGACACCCGGCATGGATGTACTGCGGCGGGTGGAGGAAGACGGAGCAACTCCCTCAGCAGCCTCCATCTCTTTTCCACTGCCAGCCTCACAGCAGTGGCAAGAGAGGGTGAAGAGAGCAAAACCCTTTGCCAGACCCACCAGATTGCACCTGATGTGGGGACAAATCCCTCCTGGGGCTGGTGGGGCTCAGCACCCCGCTCAGCATCCCTGAGCCCCAAGTCGCACACCGGTGGCTGCGCCCGAAACACAGAGATGCTCCCGGCAATTTAAAATCACGTTGCTGTATGGAGTAAACACGTGAGTTTGCTCTTTCCCTCCTCTTGTCCCTTAGCTAGGGGCAGCATGGGGTTTTTGTTTAGCTTTGGAAAGAAAAGACAGCTCTAAACATTCGGGGCTTTGGTCTACTAGATAGAGATGTGTCTGTGGTGCTTCAGGACAAACGCCAGCCAACAGGGCAACAGGAGCTTTTTTAGACAAAGAGGAAAGAACAGAACAAGCCTTGAACCTAGCTGTTGGCTCTGAGAAAAAAAGAAGGTATTTTAAGCTCACTAACAAGGTCTGTTATCTTTTGCTTATTTAGAGAAAGGTCTTAAACAAGGGTGTAACAATACAGTGTAAGTGGCATATACAGATCATGCAGAGTATGAAGGATTTTTGTGTGTGTGTGTACACCTGAGAGTTTTAAATCACACCCAGTTTTCACCATGCTCCCCTCTCCCTGTTTAGTAGACTGCTAAGCAGGTCTAAAAGGTGGTTTGCCCAATCTTTCGAAACCAGGTTATTTACACCTGGTATTCATTGTACAGCGTGGCAATTTATTTTGAAGGGGAATTTACCCTTCTCATCAAGCTGGTGAGTTTTATGCAACCTGAAGTATGTAGATAGACATGGAAAAGCGAGGAATGGTTATTGTAAATCATTACCCTGGCAGTGGTCCAAAGCCCTTAGGGCTTCAGCTGTTACACTGGTAGAGCACATATAGGCTTCCATAGAACTAACCCACGTCGGTTACAAAACCCAGTAATATACCTATGTAAGTCAGTCTTGTGAAAATTAGCACGGTTTTCTGGCAATGCTTGAAAATTATCTAGTCCACTGTATACAATGCGGAAAAATGTCATAAAAATAGAGATATAATACACTACCATACAAATAGTAGAGGAGACTTAGTAGAGGTTACATCAGTAATCATTTATAAACTCCACCTGACACATGCCTTAATAGAAAAGCCTGGGAGGTGGAAATGGAAGCATATCGTAAGAAAAAATCTTATCATTTAAAATACTTTCATTTTCAACATAATCTTTTTTACGTTAAGTTAGTTTTTAAAGACTCCACTACATAATTACCATCACAGTAAACAAGCAGTAACGATTTTTTTCCTTGGTTTTGTGTTGGAAACAAGAACAGAAATGCAGACAAGTGTTCCCTTGGGTGATGTGGTTTAATCAGACTGGTTTTTAGAAAGCCTTTTTCAAACTGATCAGAATAGCCTGAAACATGTCAGAGAAAGCTTGTTGCCTATACCAAGCCTTTAATAATATTTCACAGCTGATTTCTTTGTGAATTAATTTGCCCTTGAACAAAAGGACAGGGTCAGTAGGACCCTTGTACGTGTTGGTGTGGGGCGTAGCACAAAGGAACTATAATCACTGAACCAGTACCTGGTTGCAGTATTGAAATCAACAGAGAAGGAAGAGTAATGGGGAAAAAGAGACAGGAATAAGCCAGGAGAGACAACTGGCACACCCCAAGCTCCCTGCCAGCGTGACAGAGACCACGCTCTCTTCTCCTTGAAATACAGACTGTCTCTGTTCTAGTTCATTGGTTTAAAGTGAAGGGAGTTATTTCACATTTATGCAGCTTGTGCCATTTGTAACCTCTGAACAGAATCTCACCCAGCAACTCTCTTTAAACCTGGAAAAGATCAGACATGGAGCTCCTTCAGCCTTTATTATTAAAAGCTTCCTGCCTGGTTTTACTGTAGAGAAGGAGGCAGTGACCTTACATTTAATCACATCAAAGACTCTGTGCTTTAACTTACTTAAAAGACTCCTTATGCAGGATAGCTTTATCCAAGGAGTCTTTCACCAGATGAAGTTATTTTTAAAGCAGCGTGCAAAATACCCCTCTTTCTGCAGACTCCAGCTGCTGAGTAAGCAGCCTCTCTGCTGCCTGCAGTAAGGAGACTGAGAGAGAGGTCTGGGGGAATCTGCGTTCAGCCAAATCTATCCCATATGCATGTAAAACCTAATGGAAATCAGTTGTGAGGCCCTACAGCTGTACAGGAGTACATGTGATTTACAGCACGGCAAAGGATTTGCAGAATCCGCCGTCTTTGGTGCTTTCATTTTTTAAAGCTTCAGCCTAAGCAAAGTTAATCTTCTTAATGAAGTAAAATGGAGGAGTAATTAGCGCCTCCGTTTGTGCATATGTTTCACCAAAATGTCTTTACTGGGTTTCTGAATTGCACAGGACTTCCATTTTTACCTGCTGTTTGAATTTCCCTGTTTAAAAATGCAGCAGATGTAGCATGAAAAAATGTTTCTGCTGTGAGCTGAGTGCTAAGGCTCTGATAAATGCCTTGTCACATTTGCTCTTCTTTGTACTTGGAAAGATTCTTATTTGTTTGCTTTTATGTTTCTACAACTCCCTCCTTTTTTTTGTGTGCGCTATTTCCAAGCAGAGATGGTTCTGTCAAGGAAGACGGGCTCTGAGCAAAACTTGCTGTTCTGTGTTTGGCTTTTCTCCACAGGGATTAAGTGGAGATGAACTATGAATGAAAGGTCTGAAGTCTGCCTCAGAAAAGCCCTTTCCTGACCAGTTCATCTCAGCCCTTACAGTTTTGCCACCTTCACATCCGTGTGCAACTGTCCACCACTATACGCAGAATGATGTTGTCATTTCTAACATACTGGAGGCAAACCAGGGGTTCCCTTCGGCTTCGAAGACCCACTGAATCGTTCACCTCCAGCTCAGGAAAACTCCCTGAGTCAAATTCATATTTCTAAAGGAAAGCTAGATATGGCTTGCGCGGGGAAGAAGGTCTTGTAATTGTGGGACAGAAGGGAAAAAATTAACAACTCCTGGTCCTTTTCATTATCTTGGAAGGATAACGTCAGGTCTCTCCACCTCAGTTTCTGTAAAACCGGGAAATACTACTCAGCGTTACTACTAATCTGTTCAAATACTGAGAGACTACATCACGGCACTGTTGTGAAGAAGCCTTTGTTTCTCGTGCTGTCCGTGGGTATCAAAGTTCAAGGTAGAAAGCAGAGCCCCGATGTGCACAACAGCCTTGGTCAGCAGAGTTTCAGGTTTCGGAGAATCCCCTCTCTCCGAGGGAAGCACAATCTCGTAAGTACAGACCCGTTATCAGTGTAAAACATGTAAACAAAGTATGGGGGGAGGAAAGAGCGGCTTACTTTGCTGCTTCTCTGGCTTTCCCAGGAGCAGGACTCGGCCTCCTGCGGAGCAATCCCTCGCTGGAACGGGTGGTCGCTCAGGCAAGTCTGGCACAGCGGAGGCTCGAGCTCCGAATCCCCTGGGGGCAAATGCATCACAGTGGACCCCGGGTATTTGAGGCTGGCATGCGGGTGCTTCTCAACGCTGACCATCGGGCTCTTGATCCACCTTCGTACCTGCCAACACAGAAAGAGGTTATGGACTCTCTTTGCCCTATGGCAGCAGCTGGGATGGCGCAGCAGGGTTTCTGATGCAGATAAAGGCCCAGATTGGGGAAAATAATTAGATACCATATAGGGTCAGGATCAGTTTTCTATAGAAGAAAGTACTAGGCCATGTCAGGGTGCATGTGTGAACACACACCGTAGCCAGGCTCTTTATGCCAAGAATCATTTGCTGCTTTGTGCAAGTCTGCCATAAGTTTATCTACAATACAAAGTTTTCAGGCTTTATAAAGATGTTAAAATATATGGTAGACTGCTAAGGAGAGAAAGACAACTACCCAAAGCAAGGACTCCCAGCCTAGAGAGCTGTTTCCCCTGTGGAGAGAAAGCAGGATGATTTTGCAGGCGTACAACTGTAACACTCTTAAGTTTTCTGCAGCCCTTTTCCAACAGCAGTAATTGTTGTTTCACCTCTGACTTCATCTACTCTCAGCCTTTTCTGTGCCTCCTGTCACTAGATTCAAGAGTCAGTTTCTTATGTTCACCTGCCCCGAATTTTGACCCTGACTCGTCTAATCTGCCTTCCCCTGCCTTCTCCTTGTCTCTGCAGCTCCCTGCTAGGACGTGGTACACTACAGCAGGGAGGACACTATTTACGAGCATAATACGCTGCGCTCGCAGGGCATGATGTCAGCCTTGTGCACTTTGCTCTTCCTTTCGCTTCTGTGACTGTCTGTTTTCTGCCATGTGAATCAAAAGTATTGGATTTTCTAACACAGTAAGTGAGGAGCCAGAGACCTTTCTGAGCTCTTTTTCCAAGTCATTTTGAACTACGAAAGCAAAGAGCCCACTACATGAGCTGCGCTGTATTTGCACTCAGTCTGATCAAAACTCTTTCATTTGAATGAGAAGGACAGATGGGGACATATCAGGATATGTTTTACCAGCCCGGAGGGGGATGCTGAGACAGCCAGAGCTGACAGCCCAACCAGCCTCCTGTTGACACGAGGCCGCCTCTTTGCTCCAGGAGCTGAACCTGCCGTCGGTGCAGGGGAGCGGGGCAGGGCTGCCGGGACTCACTGTGGGCTGCACAGCCCTCCTCTCCCTCCGCTTCCGCAGGGGGAAGCCAGAAAAAGCACTTGGCCTCGGCATCGCCGTGCTTCATTAGGAGAAGATATTTGCCATTAGAAGATGCTCTACATCAGGAAAATAAACATTTTACGTTACATTAGTCATGAGCATGGTGCCAAGTGTTTGATTAACAGCGGAAGTCTATATTGCAGCAGCTGGTTACCAGGATCACGTATGATAAACAAACAGAATGAAACATATCTACCAGCCTTCTGCTGGTGACTCCTCCGTGAGTGACACAGCCACAACTGCCCTGCTGTGCTGACCTGCCGGAAATCTCAAGGTTAGGAAAATTTCTCTTTCCTCTCTATGGAAACCAAGCAAATAGATGGCCTTCTGTGGGCAAATGAGCCACTTCCCACCGCATTCCCCATTTGCATTTTTTAGCAACGTCAGTTCATGTGGATGATATTAGCCCCTACTTCCACGCTCTGGAGCATCCCTACAACGTCAGCCGCCCTTTTGCTCACTATAGCTTTTGGATGCCGTAGCTGGCGGGTGCCATGTCTGCATGCTTTTGTAGCAAATATTGCAGAATCGAAACTCAAGTGCTTAAATCACTGGAATCATTTTTCCAGGATGTTAAAACCAATGTATGTTTTTTTGTTGAACTTATCTGCTTTTATAATTCCTTAATTCCCTACTAGTGCAGAGAGATTGTTGGCTCACCGTTTTCCTTATCCAGACTTTTTTAGTTCAGGTTGGTGGGTTGAAGTTGTAGGAGGGGGGGGTTCTTTTTTTCGGATTTCATTTCAATAAACGTATTTTGAAACTGATCTTTTGACTCTGACAGATTTTAAACACATTTATTTTTGCCAAGCATAATTGATTCTATGATTGTTAAGCACATCATTAAATATATTACTCTCCCCAAGTAAATTCATGGTTGTGTGTCTTGATCTAATTCCAGAACTTGGTATGTTGAAAAGAATAATTATATTCCTGGTCAAAAAAACCATGCTTGATTTTCCAATGTAGCTTTATTACGGGAAGCATGCAATGTATTTAATGTGATTCTGAGAGGAGTAAATGACTGTTCATTTTGTTCTTTTTAAGTTAGGCCTGGTGATCAGTTAAGTGCTTTCTGACCTGGTTCTGCCTTTCTTCCTTGACATCCTGCATCTTCAGTCATATCATTATGGGTGCACACAGTGCAGAATTGTGCATGAAAGAAGAACCAAACTGACAGCAGAGAAAAGCCCGGGCTGCAATGAGCTGCAGGTTCAGTTTTTCTTAAAAATTCAAGGGACATGGCCCCTGAGTCTTTTGCTCGAGACTGCTCGATTGCATACAGCATCAACTCAGGCAAGAATTCAAATGCAAATCTGGGTTTGAGGTTTCATTAACACTCAGTGATGTTTGGTTTTATGATTTGTAGCTCAGGGCATTTGCAGTGACACAGTTAATCAATAATTTCTATTGTAGCTTCACCTCTTGTTTCACTTTCTTGTGTTTCCATTTACGGATCTCTGGCCCGCCTGTGTATTAAGAAGCATCCAAAATGTGACCTGAGTACGCCTGATACAGCAAAATCTGTCTGTATCAAATGATCTTGTAGCTGTACCTTTTAATGGCAAAGAAATATACATTCAGCAGAATAATGATCATAAATTAAAAATTGCCCACTAGTGCTTTACCTTATGCGAAAGACAGAGAAAGTAACAGGGTGCGCATCTTATGAAGCTGCACACACCCAAGTGTAGGTGGCATCTTCTGGCCCTGGCATCAGCAAGTGGTCCCTGAGTTCAGGGTGAATCCTAAATAATTTTTCTTACTATTACTTCTTCCAGGCTGACTCCTGGTTTTAACTCAGGTACACACAGGTATAATTTCTCTGAATGATTTTTTGCTGCTTAAAAATGTTGGATTAAACTGATGTTTCCACATGATAGGTCCATCTTATTCATACATTACAGCCTGTACTGTGAGATGAAGAAGTATGATCATGAACACTTGTCTGGTCATATTGTTGTTCTGCTTAATGCAACAGGGTTTTGGGGAAACTAAGGTGGGAAAATTTCAGGAGCATCCAGCTTTGAGATTGAATGTATTAGCAGGATTTTTTTTTTTTTAAACAGTTGGAACTAGTTCAAATAGGTTAGCACACACACACAGTTCAAATGCACTGGCAGAGAAAAGGTTTAAAACAATTCTAACTTTCCTTTGTCGGAGCGGGCAAAGTTCAGGTTCGTATACCTCCAGCCACGTCTGCCTGAGTCCAGGATGCCGTGCTGACTCAGCAAAATATGCATAACATTTCAAGAAACTTAACTGAGTCACTCTGAAAAGTAATATATAATCTACAAACGTCAATAGAAACCCGAGACCTTCATAGCTAAGCCCAGGGAAGTTGTTTTTCTTCTTTCTGAAGTCTTCGCCTCCAACCGAGGCGCCAAGCCGGGGCTCGGTGCCGCCTGCCCGCACGCCCAGACCTGCCCGGCGGCCGCTCGCGGGGAGCGGAGCAGGGGCTGCCACTTCGGCGGGTGCCAACGCACTACATCAAGAGCCGGCATGTTTGTTATGTTTAGAACTTGCCTACATGGATGTGTTAATGTCTGCTGGCCCAAGCACGAATTAGGTAAATACACAGTCAACCCTTGTGTGGATGGCTTGGTTCAGAATTAAGATGGGCGTAATTCATTCTGTAGCCATTTGCTTCATTTATCTAAGTTAAAATTTCAGTTTTTATTCTGAATTGAAAGGTCCATGAGGACTTTAATGGCATTTGACTAATCTCCTCTAATTTCGTATCTTCAGCTAATTCAGACTAATGTCCCTCAGCATTCCTCTGCAGATGAACCCTATATTTGCCTTTTGAAATTCATAGATAATGCAGAGTAACATGCGCAGAAGAGTGTGGTAATTGTTACCAGTACTCTTGAGTGGAAAATGAAATGATTCACCACTGATTTTCAACGTGTATCCCTATCCAGAAACACTGGAAATATTGATTTGAAACTGGAAGTATGAATTGGCAGCACCTTCATAGCAGCAAGGCCAAGAGCAGACCTCTGAAGAAAAACAACTTCCCTGGGCTTAGCTATGCAGGTCTTGGGTTTCTATTGACGTTTGTAGACTATATATTACTTTTCAGAGTGACTCAGTTAAGTTTATTGAAATGTTATGTGTATATATTAGTCATTGAATTATAAGTCTACACTATAGGTTTTTGCCTAGCTTTAACCTTAACAGACTTCAAAGATTTTTGCAGATTTAATATTTACATTTACACTAGACAAGCGCCTTAGATCTATAGTTGTGTTTGACTTGGGCTATCTTAAATGTCACTAAAGCTTTCAAAGTGCAAAGCTTCATTTCTTTTGAATTCACTTCCACGAAAAAAACTCCCACACCGAATTGCACAAAAAAAGAAAAAAAAATTTGAAGAAATTTCTCACAGTTTCTTCCCTGACTGACAAAGACAGATTAACAAGGAGCAGATGATAGTTTGTTATTTAGGGCATTGTATGATGCTCAAATACCACAGTGCTAGGTGCATCATTCTTCATGGCCATGTGAGGAGTATTTGATCCTTCAAATACATTATTTTTTTATTCCTACCATGATATCCATCTACCAGTAAATAAACTAGAGCCTGCTCCTAGCTGCAGGAAGCAATTCTGTTCTGAACTGCTTCTGAAGATTTCCGTACTTTCATTTCCAAAGCAAGGCTCTTTAAACTCCCCAGGCAACTTCATCCACCGTTACAGAGTATACGCAGCTGACTCTTTAAGTGTGTCTGAAATAATCTGATGAGGACTGAGCAGAACAAAAAGAGCTCCCAGTTTCTCTTGCCCCATCATGGCTATAGTTTCTTTATGTCTTTTTTTCTCATCAACAACTCATATCTGCTAGAAATTGCTTCTACTACACGCCTGTTGTGGAGTGCCCAACAGTTTCTGGCTAAGCTGTAACTGCATTTATGAGATTCACTGTTCCCACACTAATACTTTGAAAGCACAACCTTACAGGCCTGTGCAGATGGAGATGAGTCTGCTTTGCTGGTGGTGTGAGCTGAAGCAGCTGCCCGTCAGCCGTAGTGCAGTAGCTGCGCGCCGGCATCCCGTCACACGCAGGGCTAGTGTCTCTTGCTGCTTTCTAAGGCTGAGCAAGAGATCATCCGTACCCACCCATGCAGACGAGCTTGAGATTTGTCAAATATTGCCTTACTGCTATTAGCTAGAAGTTGATTCAACGTGTTTCAACCTTGCCTTGCCTTGTTTGGATAGAAAAAATTCAAAATTTCAAGTAAAATGACCTTTTATTATTTTTAGCCTTCAGACAGAACAATTTGTTTGGAACAAATGCAGTCAACTTCACACTCACAGACCTTCATGGCAGGGAATAAACTTAACTATACCTCTCCACATTGTCACGTTTCAGGATTTTTTTTGTACTTCTGGTTTTGTTGGAACACCAAAGGGCCTTTGCAGCTAGTCAAAGTTGTTTGGTATTTCTCATGTATCTTGCAATGACCACAAACAAAATTGACAAACATTTTCCCCATTCTTTCAAGATAAGTGAGTTCAAAGGAGTGTTGCACACCCCTCTAGTATGTAGCCATCTGTCACTAATCCTGAACTAAACTGAAAGGTGACTGTTCTTAGAGAATAGCTTTAAATACCCTTTTCCCAAACACGGCCTATAATGCTGCTGAAAGGTGCACAAGTATTGTTTTTTTTAAAGGCCTTTTATTTTCTGACTCTCGTTTGCTCTAGTTCCTTTGTTTGCTTTCCTTTCTAAAAACATGATATCCAACAGTGATAATCACTCAGTGTAGAAAATTGCCAGATGTGATTAAATGAGATTTGCCAAGTTCCAGGTTTTTTTTCCACTCCTGGCTTTTCCTCTTATGTAATAGCAAACAGATACAGCTTTTAATTTCATATGGCTCAGTTGTCAATGGCATCAGTAGACTCAGCACATTTTATACTTTAATCAGGTATTTGTAAGCCAGTCCCCGTCACTGTAATCATGAGCAATATTTTCCATGAGAGAAACACCAGCCTGTTCTCTGAGGCCGCTACTGATGCAGATGTGGCCTTTGCCGGAGGGAAGCAGGTGCCAATGGCACCACTGGCCACCCTGGGCTGTCCTCCCTGGCTTTGGAGACTCTGGAAAGCCCAGTGCTTCTCAGGACACCGACAAGCTTGTTTCCTGGCTTCCCAACTGGAAGGCTTGACTCTAAAGAGTGCTGAATACACTGGAAAGGAAAGAGCACCTTATGTAGGGACATAACGTCTTGCAGAATTAGGTCCTTTGTGGATGTGAGAGTCACTTTACTGCACTTAGTCCCTGTGTCTGATGCAGACTACTGATTTTAGTAGGGTTTAGCAATATAGTGTGAAGATACGTATTCTGGAGCCATAAATATTAATGTGAAAGAAGGAGGGCATACATTTGTAGACAAATTTGATAGGCCATTAGATATCTAAAATTGCAAATGTTTGCTGAGGACTGAGGGTAAACTGAATGCTGGAATGGCTTAAGGGACACTGTGGAAATCTGCTTGGAGGTCCAGTATTATCAGCCAGTTCTCAGTGAAACATCGCACCCATCAGCACAACAGCATCGAATTTAATCTGACAGCCTGTGCAACCATATGCTCTGTATGGCAGCATTTTCTTCCTCTGAAACTTTGTACAGGCTTTTTTCCTATTTTGGGGGGGAACGACTGGAATAAACCACTCTGTGCGCTTGAATTCTTCTGTACTTAAACTTGCATTCTTCATGAATGTTCCTGTTTGCATCACTTCATGGGTTTTTATGGCTCTCAGTCAGCTCCTATTTACTCTACATGTTGCATTGCAAAGTCTCTGGATGTTCACTTCCCTACCAGACAGTATCAAATACCTCGACTGTGATCTAGGTCAGCGTGTGTGTGTGTGTGTGTGTGTGTGTGTGTGTTTTAGTTCTGCCTACCAGTGATATCAAATGTACTTTTCTCTTTCTCCTATTGCAGTTCATCCGATCCCTTCTTTCCTTTTCCTGGCGTTATCTAATTGCACCTCGACCAGGATTTGAATTTTCATCCATTATGTAAACCCTAGGTGGACAGGGAGTTCTTGGAATCATCTCCCCCGCAGCCTTGAGGGCGACTGTCAGGAAACCTATTTAAATTACAATTAGAGAGATTATGGAATGAAAAGCTCCATTGTTCAAACTGTATACAGTCATCTACTTAAATGGAAAGTGGTAAATGAGAGGCAGGCTGATTAATGCCCGGACTGAGATGTATCACTACTCTCTAGCTGGCTTCTACATTTAATTTGTCATGTCCCATGGGAAATGCAGCACAGCAAAAGAATCAGTTTGTCAAATCACCTCAAGCTATTTTTTTTTCCCCTCCAGAGCCCTGAGACACATCACTTTGTTGATTAATAATCACATTTTATTTTAAAAAGGAAAGTGAAGGGCAACTCACTGCATAGTCATCATTTGCCGCTTTCTCTGCGAGCCGAGAAGCTGCTCGCTAAAAAGCAGGCTGAGGCCAAATAACAGAGCAGGTTGTTTCCACCCAGGCCTGGATGAACATTGCCTGGATTCACGGAGAGATCAGCCTTACACGTGTGCCAGCAGAAAGGTTGCCTGCATGTGAGGGAGATCTGGGGAAGGACAAATTGGCCACAGCTCGGGGTGGAGGGGTGCAGGGAATGACCGTGTTCTTTACAGGAGCCCCAGCACACTTCGGCCATGGGCACCGGGCGCTGCAAGATAGGCGAATGCAACTCTGGCTGCGACAGGACTCCTGCAAGCCCTAGGGAAATCTGTGCCAGTTCTCTGGGGTTCTGTTTCTCCTCCCATCCTTCTCTTCCTTTGCTGTTTCATCATAAATTCTTTAATCTTTGTGGAGATCCTCCACCTTTGTGGCTGCCTGTAGGTGTGACTCTGATAAATAGCACAAAGAAGAGCACATGAAGGTTTATGTGATCATCTTAACTTGATGACTTCCATGATCTTCCTGGCATCCCAGCAATTGCTGGAACCCTAAGGGTTGGATTAGAGGATTGACTTATCCTAGTTATGTTTTTTTTTTTTTATTTGGAATGTGTAACAATCTTGTACGGTCTACATCTGCCTCCAGCTAGATGGATTTATGCTATACAGCCATTGGGCAAACTGGTCTGGTCCATCACTCCACAAGGATCCATGAATAGTTCCCTTTCAGCTCATGTCTCCCGGTTTCCTACCATAGAAACCAGTGCACAGGGAGGCAGACACAGTTGTCCCAGCATGACAGGGGCTGGGGCACGTACCTGAGTTGAGGGCTGGGAAGTGTTTGTGGGTCCCCCAGACCCAGGTACACTCTTGGTTCATGCTGAGAATTTGACCTGGTCTGTGCCACATCTCTGCTCAGGTTCATCTCGTTGTGATGAGCATCTCAGGGCTTTTGTCATGGTTTTTAATGAGTACTTTATTGCTGTTTACACACACACACACACAAACTTTTCCACACCAAAGTATCTCACTTGCCATAACAGCATCTGGCAAAAATCAAATGTATCTAAGAGGAAGCATAGTAAATGTTTCTATATTTGTTGTTGTCATCAGTTGCAGTGCTAACACTTGAAGTAAATAAGGCAGATTTTTATGACCTTAAGTGTGAATGACATGTCTCCAGGCCCCAGCAGCAAGTCAGCAAAGGTGAGATTCTTAAAAAAATACATCAGCGTGTGACTGCAGTCAGGCACAAATCCCAGAAGATGATGGGTACCAAAATGACCTGAGGAATTTGGGATCCTCTAAGTATGGGTTTAAATATTGCTGCTGAACAAGTTGCATCCATGTAAGTCCAGGCATGAAGAGCAGCAAAAACTTAGGCACATCAGTAATGCCAATAACGAGTGTTAATGATCACACAGACAACTGCCTGGCTGATTTTCCTGTTCCAGTCAATGGGAAAGCTCTTGCCAGCTCCAGTGGTGCAGGAGAAAGTCTGTAAAACCCACATCTCACATTGATAACTAAATTAGCTTTTGCTGTGCTGATTTGTTTGAAATGTGGCACAAAAAAAATCTAAACAACTGAACAGGCACCACTTAATGTTCTCCTCTCTTCCTTCCTCCCATGTTGTCCTTGATAACAGTTGTTAGTCTCATGGGATTCTTTATTCTGTGAATAAATAAATAACTGATGTGTTGGAATCAGGTAAGAGCTCTTGGATCAATTGCAAACACTGATGACACTTGTTTCTACAGGAGATGAGACAATAGTTTCATTGTCCACTCTGGTGTATAAACACCCTCTCTTTGGGTATTATGTCAAAGAGGAAAACAAAACAAAATGGGGTTTATTGTGTATATGCAAGTCTAATCTTTCCAGGCTACCAAGTTAAAAGTGCTTTTCATCTAGATCAAATAAAAACAACATGAACAATACAACCCCAAATCCTGTCCAAACAGTCCGAGGCTGCTCGCTCGTAGCTTCTCCTCTCTATTCTCTTATTTTATGTGAGCAAAGCTAATTGTCAGTAAACCTCGGCAACGTTTATTTTAACTCCTTCTCTGACAAACGCCACATCTCACATCTATTAGTCAAAGCCTCAAAGCAGTCTGCAGAGTACTGTGAGCACCTGAGCCAGAGAGAGGAGCCAGGGAATGTGTGTTCAGGTGTGGATGGGCTGCAAAGGTAGCTGAATGAAAAAAAGCCCAAGCAAAACAAAGATATCTCACTCTACTTTTTCTCCCTTCCAGTTTTCTGACGCAATAATTATTTTGCATCCTTCGGCAGTCTAGGCTGAAATACCACAGCCTTATAAAGCTTAACTGCAGTACAAGAATAACGGCTGCAGCGGCAGAACACAAGGGAGGACTGGATACAGCACCACGTCCCGTTCAGCAGTCATCCTTAGCTATTCAGTCAAAAGCTTCATACTGTTTAGAGCAACGAAGCACACTGTGTGTGGCCTGCAATTAATAACTTTCCTATTCCGAATTTGAGCCTGATACTGCGCTTCACTAATCTCCTTTTGAGTTGGCAGAAGGCGACCCTTGTAATTTGTTACATAATAATACTGCATACCATCCTAATATTTTATCGATCTTTAAGGCAGCCAAGATCATTAGATGAGCTGATTTCGGGTGCCCAGTCCTTCTGGCCCGGCGAGATAGACATGCCAAAACATTCACAGAGCTGCGAGACAGACCATACACCTCAGAAAGCTGCGATATACCTGGAGCGGCTCCAGGTGAGAGAGGACAGTGGTTTTTTCCACAGGTCAGCTCCTTCGCAAGGCAAAGCTGGGCTGGAACCCGGCAGCAGGGACCTCGGCAGCCCACGCGGGCTCACCTGCAGCGTGGCCTGGCAGGGCCATGGGGGAGGCTGGCACAGCCCTGGCCAGGAGCCCCACGTGAGCCCTCAGGAGCTCTGGGGCGGTCCTCTCATCTAGCAGGCCCCCGGGTAACACAGACAAGGGAAGTGCCTCTGTTCTTCTCTTTCTGAGTCAGAGGAGACGTGTTTGCTCAAAGGCACGTCTTCCAGGAAACTATCCACCATTTCTCTTCCTAGCTTTTTCTAGTGGCCAATTTGCCTTCGCTGTTGAGTTGCTAATACTACTGTTTGAGGAGAAACAGAAAGTCCCAGTCACTCAAATTAGCCATTTTTAAATGGCATCCCAGCTGAGATGCTACGCACAGCAGTGTGTGAGGCACCGATACCTTCCAGTCAGGATTTAAAAGATTATTTTATTCTGAGCCATACAAGAACTTATGTCTTAAACCACCATCTTCAGTGGGGATTTAAGCTGGGAGAAGGTTTTACAATTTGAGTGTTTTGACAAATTAATCCAGTGCCAAATGTGACCAATTCTTTTAAGATCTTTCACTGATTTTTCATCTTAATTTTTCCCAGCAAGGATGATAAAAATGAACTTATGGGGAGCGGCAGCACTTGATACATACCCTGTCACTGTAGGAAAACATATGGTCCTGAATAATTTGAAAAGAAAACATACATCTTCCTGTAGCAATTCCACAGACTGAAAGTAAAACTCCTTAATACAACAGACTCTCATGAGATTAACATTTGTTGGTTAATGATTCAAAACTTTCTGTGCATGATATTCTTTTAAGATACGTTACGAAATCTAGCTCAGTCTATCTGAAAGGTGGACCTAATGTTTATAGCATTTCCTGCGCCCAAAGCTGCAAGCAACATTTATTTATAGTCCCACGAGGAGAAAACTATTATTTTCTCGTTACATTTCAGTCTACTCTGAAATTTGTTTGAATTTTTACCAAGCTTCCTCTTGCTCTCTGGAGACTAGATGCCTCATCCACTTGAGGAATAGGTCTTAGAGTCCTCCTTGGAGAGTGGGAAATGACTCAACGCTTCAAAAACAAAACAGCAAACACAAGATGAACTAACAAATGCGAAACTCCATCCCATTGCAATATCATCACCTATAAAACTGCAGCTGTTTCAATTTGTGAAACCAGGCAATTTCTCCTGCACCTGTCAAACCTGCCTGGCATTTCAATAAATTGTTCCATGTGTTGGTTTTGCTCAGGTTTTAACATAGCTTGAGAAATATGGTCTTAAAAAGGGATAAGTACAGACAAAAAGTAGAGTTAATCAGAGTAAAGCCACATTTTCAAACTGCCAGCCATAAACAGTCATTCATATGTACAAAAGAAATAAAAGTTCTTCAGTGAAAAATGTAGTAACAGATGCAAACCAGACACAAGAAGTATGAAACAAGGGAGGCTTTCTTTCCGCTGTTTACATTATTTCCCTTCTTAGCTTAGTATTTTTCCAGGGGCATGCTCACACACGCAAGAAACATACTGCTCAGCACTTTTATTCCTCGTGGCCTTCACTTTATTACAAGACAACAGCAATAAAGATCTTTGTTTTAGAAACACAAGCTGAAGTGTAAGTCACCAATACTGACTTACCAGCTTGAGGGCTGGAGTCTCCCGCATGTGAAGGTTGCTGGTTTTGGGAAGTCTGTGACTGAAGCAGCTTGTTTTCAGTCTCTTATGCCACATGCTTGGTTGTGTGGGGGTTTTCTTTTGCCTGATTCTTGCAGAAAAAATTATTCTGAAGTCATTTCAGGTAAAAGCCATTGGAAGCTAACGCATTTTTCCTCTGAGGAAGCCAACATTTTTTGAGGCTGAGCCAGTTAAACAATGACTATGACATCAGAGAAAAGTATCTACTGTTGAGAATACCCTGCAGGTAGGAGGATGTACGTGGTTTCAGTTTGGTGTGTAAATCCTTTTGCAGGGCTCCTGCTCACCAGTGTGTCAAAGAGTAAGTGAAATAGAGAAAGAGGTACCACTTTGCTTAAAGAATGACCTTCATTTAAAGCAAACAGAGACTGAAGAAGGGAAGTAGAAGGAGGAAATGCCTGAGACAGACAAGTTAGCCAGGTTTTTAAATGGACTGAATAGTTTTTCTAGTAATGTGACCAAGAAATAAGGGAAATCAGACCACAGCCTAATGTTGTGGACTTGCCC
This sequence comes from Sagittarius serpentarius, assembly GCA_034782735.1. NCBI lineage: Eukaryota > Metazoa > Chordata > Aves > Accipitriformes > Sagittariidae > Sagittarius > Sagittarius serpentarius. The sequence continues at coordinate 23,997,644 of JAVKLA010000081.1, forward strand.
AGTGATTCCTTTGCTAAAGGCAACATTTTCAAAAGCAGCAAATGTACCAAACTCTTGGCTCCTCGCGGTCCCTGCAACTCGCTCCACTCACGGGCAGCATGGAGAGCCTGGTGTGTGGCACACCGGCCTTCAGTTAACCTGCTAGGGTAAGGGAACTGATTTTTAGGTGGCATGCCTACACTGGAGAAACCCAACATGGGTGTCTGGATCCCATACTAATGCACAGATCTGCAAAGATATTCGGGTGCAGAAGCTGCTGGCATTTTCCGAAGCTCACACAAGTTCCTCCAAGAGCTTCATAAAGTGCAGTGCTAGGCTGGACTCTCTAGTAGCTTGTGGTGGAGAAGAAGAAATCTCTCCCTTCATCTCTGTATAGGCCTATTCAGTGCACAGTCTATTAAACGGGGAAGGCCCAGGTAAGTTAGGCCTTGGAGGGAAAAAAGGGAGAAGTATGACGAACAGAAGAAATTTGGTGAAAAGAAGATTTATTTATATATTTAACTTCTGGAGGACTGCCAGAGTGCTTGGAACTATACAGAAAGCCTCATCAGGCTTTTCTCATATCTAATTACAGCTCTTTCAGGCTTAGTATATACTGAATAATTGGGGGATGGAATGAATGATCTCAGAGTAGCTCAGACCTTTTTTCCCTTCAGCATTTCTTAATTAATCTTAAATAGAGAAGGAAAGAATTTATTTAGTCCAGGCAAGATATCCCAGAGCAGTCACCTTTGCTCCCTCAGTGCTGTACTCAGAAGCGCAGCACAAAAGAAGAGCCATAAAAAATAAAGAGTCTTTTGAATCTGAAATGAGAGCCGTTCCTCTCACAGGGGGCTGCTGGAGGGTGTATGCATGGAAACTGCGGGCCTAGGAAGGAATGGGCGCTAACGGACACTTCTGACAACAGGAATCAAATCTCACAATCTCCTTATCAAAAACATAGATCTCCCGTCTCCTCCAAGTGCATTGTAATGCCTGGTACTATGCACTGGGGAGACACTGTCAAACTGAAATGCAGGAGCTAAAAGAGAAGTGTCAGGGCCAGGGTAACGAATGCAGACTCCAAGTCCCCTCCTGAGGACTGCGTTGCTTCTTGCCTGTATATCTCTCCAAGGGGCTTGGTGGTGTCAGAGGCCTTAAGCTAAGAGATGATTCTGTCTAACATGCTGCATGAAATATTATACCTAAAACAACCATAAAAAATGAATTTTAAGAGAGGTTTATGCATCCTTTTTCTTTTAGTAAGGCAGTGATGTAGCACAGAACTCGTCTGTCCGCAGCATCTTGTGTGGGAATATGGGCTTGTTCGAATAAAAATAGAGACCCAGTATAGAAGTGCTTATGGTGTGGCATCAAAACTCACCCTGTTTCCTGGCGCAGGAAGATAAGTGATGATAAAACTATGTATGCCTATATACATATACACATATATGTATGTATCCTGTATGTTAACATGCATGTACATGTACCATTAGGTATAGATCTTGGGCCCCTTTGGAAAATTCAGTGAGCTGTTTTTTTGTCTGGAAATATTTCGGGAAGTGCAGAAAAAATCTTCAAGACTAACTGGAGAATTTCAGTAGAATAACATTGGGGACGCTGCTCAGTTGCCTTGATAGGACCCAAGAGATGAATCTACACTAAATCTAGCAGACCTGTTCCTGGTCTTCTCATATAGTTTGACTGACCTGTAAGTCAGTGCATGAGGATTTATAATGGGGTCTGTCCTTTTTAAAAATGATACTTGCACAAATTCCACTTTCACTGCATGATTGTTCTAAAGTGGAGAAAACTCTTGGCCCAGGGTGGATGGAGGGACAGGTACACACTTAGGCAAGTGATGGCCAGAGATGCTGCACCTAACATCACCTCAATGCAGCCAAGGATTTGGTTGGAGTGATAACAAGCTGAGGAGACATCCAGGTATTGACCTGGTGCCAGGACAGCAGGAGGGACTTTTCTGCCCCACCGCACAGAGATGCGTTCTGCAGAATCCGTTTGTTTGAGGAATCCGGTTGTTTCGTTTGAACCAGAACAGGAATAATGAACTTAACAGAGAAGTGACTGTGGAAATGTGAGATATGGATGAATCAAAAGCTCTGTTTTTAGAGAGGCAATGCGAATACTGGCATTGTTTGGTTCTCCGAAAACGCTGAGCTTTTAAAGCAGTACAGACAATGCTGGTGCAACCACATGCCCACCATGCCTTACTGAATATGGAAGGGAGTACAGTTACTCCATGTCAGATCTTGTGAGCCTGGTGACCAAGGAACGCCTCCGGTTGAAGGCTGCATCGTTAGGATGCACATCCACGGAGCTGCTGAGCGTCGAGCAGCATCTTGTGTTCATCTGTTTTTTAAGAGTTCAAGATTAGCCCTGACAAGTAGTCCTAAATAAAAAGGCTTGGTTACTAATGATTTTTATCTACTGGTTTCCTAGACAAACAAGAAATCAGGCTGAAGTCAGCGATATCACTGTAGAAAGGGACAGTGTGTCCACGGAGCAAGAGAGGTGACAACATGGAGCCAGGATGCAAACTGAACACACAGCTTGGGGGCACAGCGAACATGCTTTTCATCGCACCTCTAGTCTGTTGGCATAAGAAAAGGCCATGCTGCTGAGCTAAAGATTCTTTTGGTTTTGGGCCCTGGGGTTGAATATAAGCTGATATACCTGAACAGATCTCTGAAGGTACTTCCAGCAGAGGGATTAGATAAAGCCTATTGCTTCCCTCTGCTCCACATGTGCTCTGAACTAGTTGGTACTTTGGAATAATTAGTTCTGTATCACAGATGAGCTTGCTGACCAAAGCCAGTTCAGACCAAGGTAATTGTACCTAGGCGTTTTAGGCACATAAATAGACATGCCTTGCTCCTTTCCTGGTTATGTGGACAGGCAGCAAGTTTGATGTAACATGTAACAGAATGTCAGATTGTGAGTTTAAAAAAACAGGAAAACATTTCAGCATTTCTTCTTGATCACAGTATGTGGGTGATAATCCTAAGCATCTGATCAGAAGATAAGGATGCTGAGAATCTGATACATTTTTGTTCATTTCATGGACCTTTTTTTCCCATAAGAGATCAGGTCTCGTTTGAGTGAACATATATCCTTGTAGATCACAGAGATATCACTTTATTTAAGGGGCAGATATGACAGTTTGAGCAATGTGCTCTGAATTATTATCACCATAATTGCGTTTATTATTATAATAGTCCACATAACCTTTAATTTCAAGGATTCTTACAGGGGAACAATAGAAAGCAATTTTACAAGAATTCAAACAAGAAATGAATCACAGTTTGTAATCATTAGCTGCAGGTTGTAAGTTCCTAATACTGGGCATTGTCCCAAATATGTAGCTTCAGCAGCAGCATAGCCGTTAACTTTATTATAGGTTTTTATATCACAGGCTGTCCTCCTCCACCATTACTTTCCATTATCTTCTCTTCACATACCTTTTCTTTTAGCTCTTCTTTGCGTCACAGCCTAGCAGTTAGTCAGAAAGGTTTCACACAGAGGATTCCCACAGTGATTTTGTTCCCATAGCATAGAAGTTTAGTCCAACACTCAACCAGAAAAGTCAATGTTACAATGACTATTCTTGTAAGGAGCACTCCTTTAAGTTGACCTCTTAGGAATGAGGAATCCAAAGTTTTGCATGAATCAGTGTGTCAAACAATGACAATGTGCTTCAAAATGTCATTAATTTTAAAGCAAGAAATAAATTATTATTACTCAAATTCCAACCTACTTGCAGTTGAGCTGTTAAAGTTTAACAGTATTTCATTAGATAAATGCAGGGATCTTTCAAGAAAACAAAAGACACTGAAAGAACTATGTATTTTTTCACTAATCTGTAATTACTTAAAATGGAAAGAATTTCAAGTCATTTTAGTGACCTCTTCTTGGGTGAAATTTTTTGCAATACATCTACAAATTTTGTTGCTGATCTGCAGTTCAAACATTTGGCTTAATAACCTTTTTTACTTGTTTCTGCAGGTACACTTGAAGACCTTTAACTGCCCCAGTAAAAAGCATACATAGGAACTGACTGAAGCAAGACAGTCTAGCAGATCTCTAATAAAACCAGCAAGAAATAAAATAAAAGATACATTTCCCATCTATAGTTGCAAAAAACCCCAAACCTCTCCCAATCAGCCATATGAAAAATAATTTTGATAGCAACAGTAGCCAGTGATTTTCACTGTATTTGTGTTCATGAAGCCTCGACTGAGGTTTGAACCTGATATGTTTAGGCAGTGCAGAAACTCAGTCTCTTTTTCTCTGCCCTGAAGAGCTTGCATTCTAGACAGGTGGCCAAAGGATGCCTGTTAGGATAGCTGAGGTGGCTTCCCAGGGTCAAACACTGCACCAGAGTCAGAGTTGCGATGAGAAGTCTGTTCTCCTGAGTACTCCTTTAGCACCCAGTATTGGTGCAATGTGGCCACTTAAAAATGCCACCTGAAAAGGTCCCAGCCCACTAGGATGCTGGAAGAGTGCTGCTGTGGGTGGGTGAGAGTGGAGCCCATGGGCACGGTCCAGCCCCATTTCACATCTGTAGGCAGCTGGCAGTGGGGCAGTGGATACAGGGTTCCCCCTCCTCCTTTTAGGGTAGACTTCGAACGTTTTGAGGAAAGCCCTGAAGGGTACTACCTAACTGGCAGGCACTTTCACCATGAGTAGTTCTCTGGATCTTTTCAGAAGACAACTGAACCGCCACTGCGTGCTTTGTACAGTGTACAAATATATATGGCCCTGAAAAGCACAAGGAAGCAGGTTGGTGGCATCTGAACAAATGGCCCCTTGGCTACCGAGCTGCAGCATCTGACCGCACGCACGGCTCCTCCTTCGCTGGAGCCGGGAAGGAAAATAGGTTACCGCAGGTGGTGGTGCAAGTCAAATGAATGTCTGCCCATAGCTACAGTAAGAAGAGGCAGCCCCCGCCCCGTGCACAGCTCACCATCTGTGCTTCTGAAGTTATGCAGAAGTTGTCGTATTCAGGGGGAAGAACTGCCTGTGGGAGACACAAGAGCAGTGAAATAAGCACTGGGTGACGGACCACAGCAGGCTCCTCTCAGGTTGTCACCTCTTCAGCCGCTTCCTGATGCGTCACAGTATGGGAACAGGCTTTGGCCGTGCTGGAAGACACTACAAACGTGCCCCTTGGCACTCTCGACTTAGTAGGGCAGGCAGGATCTCTCTTTGTTTCTTCAGCAATTTCTTAATGAGCTGAGTAGACTAGAAATAATAGCTTTTCAAGCTTAACACCGTATCTAGCATTTTCTGGTGCCACTGCCATGTGAGCAAGACTGTATCGGGCACTTCTTCTGACCATTCAAAAAAAAAAAATTTGAGGCCTGTCTCATTAAGCTTCTTAAAACTCCTGAATAACTTCTAGCCGCAGCAAACCCTAGCAGATGTTTGCTGCTGCTGTTTCAAGAAAAGGAAATATCTTCTTTTTTTTTAGTGAGGGAAAGTTACAGTAAGGGTCAGGGAAAAAGAGTAACTTCTGTCTTGTATAATAACTTGTCTAACTGACTTAGTTACCTATTTTGTCTTTGTCCACTTATCTGTGAGATGGGAATTATTTTTCTACCTCATCAGGATATTTTGAGACTTGGTTAATTGCATGCAAGCTGATTTGGAAATCTGTCGGCGCAGAGTCTTCAATAAACATAAAAATTTATTGCTCTCGGAGCTATTCATTTTCTTACTCTCAATATTTATTCATCTTGCTGTAAAAGCAACTGTTGTAAATAACAGCCACTAACAATTATTTTGTGATAACATGCTATTTAGAAAAAACCTTCTGTGTTATTGATTTGATTTTGCAAGCTTCTTTTGTGGTTTTAGATCTTGCTTGTTTTTCCATTGCTTTAGCATCTCCATTGACCTGTTTTTCTGCAGAATTGGTTGCTGTCCTTCCATTTTCTCCTTCTTTACATCAGCCAATTTGTTAGAAGGATATAAGCTTCCCCCTTGCTTTCAATTCTCTGATTCCTTTCTCCGTGGACACAACCCTTGACCTCCCCTGAGCTTGTAACCCTCATCAAAACCATGTCTTTAATTAGTAGATAGGGTAACATATCCACGGAGTCGCTTGAAAGTCTTAGTCCTGCCCAGCCCCTGCAGATCATATTTATCATTCTCCCCATTTGGCAGAGGAATCACATTGATTTTTCAGCAGACACAGCTGTCCACTTTCTCAGTATCTCAGTCTGCATCACCTCTTCCCACACAGCCAAGGGTGTCCAAACCCCTTTGCGCTGCTCTGCTTCCTGGCCCTTTCTTGCACCACGATGCTTTTCAAACAATTCGGATGTTCAGACTGAGGGTAAATGATACTGAGGGGGCTGAGCTGAGTTGTGATAGCAATGACATCATTGTGTTTGTGGTAGGATTGCTCTAAGAATTTAATTCCAGACTCTGTGGCCTTTAAAACAGTGTTAATATGCAATTGGCAGAAGACTCAGAGATCTCATGGCTGGCCCTTCCCCAAACAGAAGCCATGCTCTACTCTAAAGGCACGTAATGAAGAGAGAGGGAAGCACTATTCAGGCTTAAGCAATATCTAATCTGATCTTGAAAGGAATGAGCCAGAGCAGGCTCTCAAAGGAACCTCCCCCCCATTGCTACTTCATTAGTGATGGTGAATAATGAGGACCTGAAAGTGGTAGAACAGCTGTGAGTGGGTCTGGAAAGATCCAGTCAGACTCTGAAATTATAAAAAAGAGGAAATAAAGAAGTCTGTTTCTCAGGAGGATTGAGCTGAGATAAAAAGTAAATCTTAAAATGAATTCTGTGATCTGTGTTTTCCAGGAGGAGAGTGATGTACCGCATGGGAGAAAAAGCCTTATGGGACTATGTGTACAGAAACAAAACTTACCACATCTGAAGAGAAAGTAATTTTTAGAGTTCAATAGAAAATGAGATAACGTGCAACATGCATTTACCAGTATGCCAAACTTGCCTGATGTCTTCCTTTGATGAGGCAAATGTGGATAATCTAATCCATATGGTCCTCAATAACCCAGTAAGACAGTGATAACACATGGGAATTAATTAGTTAAAATGGAAAATAAAAGCACTCTTAAAAAAATAATTATGAGAGAAAGGAACCAGCTAAAAGTGTATTGACAAGAGGAAGGTTAGGACTGGAGTTGGGTTTGATACAGAACCTAGGCTTGTGCTCATACAATTTGCCAGTGACACACAGGAGACCTGCTCAGCGCAAGAGGACCGGAGTGGGAGGGGAGGAGTGGGATGGAGGTTAGAAGTGTGAAGTGGACTCCATGAGAAAGAACAGCGAAAGAGGAATACATGGATGCTTTGGTAACCCAAAGAGATCTCAAGGCCAGCAAATGTGACAGCTGCCTTTGTTAAGGTGACTGGGGAATGGAAAGTCTATCTTTAAAGAAGAACCTAAAAGAAGTTGGCTTATTTAGCCTAGCCAAATACAGCTGAGAGAAGAAATGACTGCTCTCTACAAATACAGCAGTGGTTATACACAGGAGGGAAGGGCAAGAGCTATTTAAGTTGTTGCTTTATGTTGGTACAAGAGTAAATGGGAATAAATTGGTCAGGTGTAAAATTAGGCTGAAAATGAGAGGCAGATTTCTAAATTTTCAAGCAGGGTGATTTTCCCAGCAGTGAGAGGGACCCAGGAAATTTCAAGCAGCAGCTTGACAAATTTGTGGTAGGAATTATGAGGCATATTCAGGAAAAGAGATCAAGCTTAAAGAGTCTGGATGTGCCTTCTAGTCTTACACGTTTATGAAAGAGGAAGAAAGAGGTTAGAGAAGGGAGAAAGGAATAAGAAGACTTTCCTCTCTCTTCTTCTTTTGTCTTTCCTTCTCTCTCATTCTGCTGTCATTCCTCCATCCTTCCTTATTTCTTATCTTTTTTACTCCTCTTATTCCAAGCTCTTATACTTAAGTTTTAACAACGCTGTCATATTTTAGGTTTGAACAAGGGATTAATGGATATTTTCTTGTCTAGGTGTTGCCAGTTTTGCCCCATGAATCTTCTTCTGTATGCTAGCTGAGAAGCAAAATATTAGCGGTGATCCCAACCCAAAGCATACCTTGGTTTAATGGGAAGACAGAAGAAAACAAACTTCTTTACGGAAAACCAGTATATGGGCCTTAGACAGTTTCTCGTCAGCTCTCATATTTCGTCCCTTGCGTTTAATTAATATGCTTTTTTCAGAAAGGGATTGATAGACAGAAGGTGAGAAAATTACTGGTCATCTCAGTGAGTGTCTGTAGCATGTTTGAAACCTGACTGAGATACAGGGCCACCTTCATCTTAGTTACATTAAAGCCCTGTGGCAGTTGTGGTCTGCAACACTCAAGTTAAAGTCTGATAAAGGCATTTGGGGTTGTGCTGGGCAAGGCTGAGCGCTCACAGCTTTGGCTGATGCCAAGAAGAGCCACAGATGCTCAGCACCTCTCCACACAGAAGAAGTGGGATGGGAAAGAAATCTCTATTGCAGCAAAACTCTGTCTCACTTGCAGTCAGCCAGGATCCCTGTCTCTGGAAATCAACTTTAAAATTTATGTACTTTTGTTACATCGGCCCAAGCAGCTAAGAAAAGCAGCAGTCATCCCATATAAAGCTGGCCTTTTCCTAAGGTACAATCGGCTTCAGCTCTCAGTTTCTTCTAGGTAAGCTCCCGATTACCCTAAAAAAAAATGGTAACTGCAGTCCGGAAATGGACTTCTAGACCTGCAAAAGTGGCAGACCAGAAAGCAGCCCCAACGCAGCACAATCTGCCAGGGGGAACATAGTCTGTAAGAGGTCAGCTGGAAGTACTGATTTCAAGGGCTTTCTCTATGACTAAATTACTGTAATCCTAAAAATGGTATTCAGGTAGTTCTGCAGTTCCCTCAGCCGCTCATTGCCCTGAGCTCTAACGCAGGCTGAGCTGTCATCTTCATGCATGATGGTGTTTATGAGTTAGCTACTTCAGCTTGTATATGGAGAAAGCTGCTGGTGTGTAGTGCCATAAAATATCAACCTAGGAAGGGGAAGGGCATGGTTTCCACAAACTACATATTTGGAAATACTGCATAAAGATAAAGATTTTCTCTTCCTTCACTTTAGCTTGACCTAAATTGCTAATTAATGTAAATTTTCTCAGTGAAAAAGGATTATGGATATCCTTTCCCTTATCAGGTTTCAGACTAACAAGTCCTTAATCCCTGCAATAAACTTCCTCTCTAAGACATGCCCTGTTTCTTTTTTTTTTTTCTTTTATGGAAGACAGCTATTTCTTTTCCCATTTATCAGTCATTTATCTTCTTCACATTCTGAATAATTTTATATTTGGTCTTGGTCCAGACCTAAGAGGATAATGAATTTCCATGTTCACCCAGGTTACTATATCATCAGCCAGTGTTTAAGTGGCACAGGCAGTTCATCATTCATCCTGCTTTAACCGTGTTCGTTGTGTTGTGTTATATGACGTGGTATGTTATTTCAAGATGAGGGAGGTCATATATTGCAAAATGTTATCCAAAAGTCTTTATAAGGGAGGTAAATGCAGCAGAAGAAGGCAGTGCAAATACCACAACCCCCCATTTCCCAAAACCACCTGGCAAGGATGGCAGTACGTGGTAATGAAAGGCCCCTCTGCCCTGGGTTATCCTGCTGCTGGAACAGCAACAGCATTTTTTCAGGTTTACCACAGTGTTCTTTTGTCCAGTTCTGTGGGTAATCCTGCACAGCTCTGAAGGATGAGACCTGTGAGTGCCTCACAACAGAGAGATGTGACTTCTGCCAATTAACAAAACCTTTTAATTGAACTTTGGGAAAGTCAAAATGCTGCTAGTATACGAAAAAGAGAGATTTCCCAGCCATCTGTAGCCAAACCAAGACAATGGGCTATTTATATTGGTATCCAGTATGCAACAGCAGTGGACAGGGAAAGAGATGGTAACAAAAATGAAGGTAATTATGTGCTATGAGATGATAACATCTTTTAATCTCCCAGCCTTGTCAGAATGTGATCCTTTTACACCATGACCTAAGATTATATGAACAATGGTTTTTATAATTTATCTTCATTGGAGTAACTTCAGATTCCTTGTGCCTATATATGTCCCATCTTCTTCTGTCCCCTTCTCTTTTTAGATTTGTGTCATCATTAATTAAAACCCAGTATTTAATTATTAAAATATCATCCTGTTCCTGTTACACCTCTTGCAATGAAAAAAGACGGGCTTTGTAAATCATTTGGTTTTCTTCCAAACTGCGCAGGTTTTACGTGGATGAAGTCCCTATCTGTTTGTTCCAGCCCTGCCAGCAGTGAGTGCTACAGGGTATTCTGCAAAACCAATAGTTTCTATTTTCCCTTTTATTTCAATTAAGTGTGCTGCCTTTTAATTTCAGCCTTTCCTTCCTGTTCTCTGACCTCCGGATGTGATTAGCCCATACCCTGAATCATCTGACACAGCAGGCAGCATCCCAGAGGGTCAGTGCTTTGTCATCAGAGAATAAGCCAGGCTTAAAAAAAAATCTGGTCCTCTAATTCAAGTCAATGTTTGAATGCACTTTCAGCCTAGCCTAAATCCACAGAGCTCTGCCAGTCCTTTCTGCACTCTTGGCCAGAGCAACAAAGAGGATTGCAATTTAATGAAAACAAGGCTGAATGGAAAATGAGAACAATGAAGATACCTCTGGTACTTTCTTCCAAAAATACCTAACCGAGTTGAAAAAATAGTAGCATTTCCTGCAATCTGGGGTGTTCTAATCTAGATTGATATAGATTTTTTAGAATTAGTCTTGAAAACACCTGTGCTAGAAATGTGAGCTTTTTGAGGAGGCAGACACAGTGATTTTAAACTGGAGAGACTGGAGTCCCATCCCTTGTTTCATCATAGACCCTGTTAGTGATCTTTGAGAAACCTATGCAGTACCCAGACAACAAATCTCCTTCTCTGGATTTCAGTCACCTGTCAGTAAAGTGGGGATAGCAACACCTCACCCTGCAGCCAGGTCTGCTAGGCTCCACAGCGAAGACCTGCCTCTCACTAAGAATGTAGGATGCATCCAGTAGGTTGCTGGCGTTGGTTATGGTGTGCTGGTGCTGTGGTGACGCAAACGGTCAAGCAACAACCTCACACGCTAGACTCAAATCAAGAAACCTACCAGCTATGCTTCTGTATGCACAGGATTTTGGTGGTTGTTCAGCCAGCGTGTCTAGAGCATTGGTAGGGAACAAAATTGACTGTCTTTAACCGTCTTTTCCTATCCTCCCAGTAGTTAAATGCAGCATGTCACCAGTCCAGCAAAAGCAAGATGTATTGCTGGGAGCCAGCAACACATTATGAACATGTAGCTGTTCTTGTTTGTACATGTTTCAAGCACTGACATAGGAACAATGTGGTTAAAGTTTGAATGCAGAGGATTTTCTGGGAGGAAGATAATGGGGATAAGAGAAGCATCAATGAATACATATATATATTGACAGAAATGTATAGGGAGGGAATTTCCTTCCTTTGTGCCTTTAAATTGGCTTTACTGATTTCATCTATCTTCATCACAACAGCAGAAAAGCAACACCTGATAAAATGAAACCCCTCAGAAACTAAAAATGGCTATTTGTCCTGATCCTCTGTCCAGGACCATATCACTATGTCAGTTTCTTCAAATATGACTGCAATTAGCAATCTCTTCCAATGACAAATTCACTGATCATCAGCATAGCTCTGGAAAAAAAAAACAGTTTTCCCTGCTTCTAGAACAAAATGATGTAGAGGCTTCCAGTGATAACTTGTCTTAGCTCTAAACAGAGACAGAAGACAATTGCCAATAATTAACCTCATACAGGAGCTACAAGCTATTTTATTTCCTCTTTAAGAATATACTTTTATTAAAACCTTCAAGCAATTTTGAAAAACAGATAAAACTTTCTGGTGAGCTGAATATCAAACATACATATGCCAATAGCAATATACTTAAATGAGAAGCAGCTTGGGCTGGAACCATTTTTATAGGCTAAGTTTATGTGGTGTTTGGGCTATCTGTCTGAGGCTTCCACAAACCAGCTTGGAAATAACAAATGTCAGTAAACACCGCACTTTTTTCCTCCAAGTGACCGTGCTAGTATTTTCCAGGTCTGCCCTTGAATCTGGCATCTCAGTGCCCAAAAGGGCTTGACCTTGGCTTTCAAATTAGTTGCTGGTGTGGGCTTCAATCTCTTTGCCTGAAGGGTTAAATGGACTGACCATATTCTTGGCATAACAAAGAGAGAGAATGAATGGGGATGAATGAATGAATGAACTAACGAGTGAATGGAGCAGCTTATCTGCTCTTACTCCAGTCTGTTTAAAGAGGGTTGTCGTTTTAATCATTCAGGAAATCCTTTCCGTAGAGGAGTCCCTGCTACCAATCTCTTTCTGATGCTTTGCTTCTCCTGCCTGGGTCTACCCAGACATACTCAGAATAACTGTCCTGCAGCCACACGGAAAGGACTTTGTTGCTCAAGTTAAATAGAGAGTGTGCCGCACCACCACTATAAAAGCGTCAAAGAAACAGAAAGGACTTAACTAAAGTGATGGGGTAGAGCATTACACTTACTTAAGGAAATCAGCAGTCAAATATAATACATAGCAGATCTGACATGTCTGCCTAAGTTAAAGAACGTAAAAGAAAACCAAATCCAGGTGTACCTCAGTCTTATTCTTTTCTCCTGCATTAATTGTGATTACAGGCAAATTACAAGCTGTGAAATATCTTGCTGAGCTCACAAACGCCTCTTTGTTCTCTTTTTTCCCCCCTCTGCTGAGATGATGAATGGAGGTGGGTAATGCCGCACTTCAGGCAAGTGAATGAAAGGTGTGGAGGGAGTCATACCCCTAGGTGGATGTGGAGGTGGGAGTCAGAGACAAGCCGCAACAACCCTGCACTCTGCTTTGGAGTGTATTATCCCAGTCTGAATAGCTGGTTGTATTGCGTCAAGCCCTGTGGTCAGCTGTGACTGAGATATACATACCACAGCAAAGACTGCTGATGTAATGCCTTTCTGTTCCCCCATCCTCGTCCCCCCTCCCCAGCTCCCCTTCGCCTATGGTGCTATTGCCCTTGGTGTTTGGTAGAACTGCCCACGCCACGGGCTTGTTGCAGACCGGTATTAAAACACCTTCCTTCTTCAATGACTTTCTCTCTGCTCTAGCAATTAACAAATGCACCAACAACAAAAAAAGAAAGTGAAAAGAAAGAATTAAAGGAAATTCTTACCCTCTTTTTAAAAAACTGAAAGGCTGAGCACTTCTTGACTGGAAATCCATTCATGTCTTTGTTGACCATTTTCCACAGTGAAGACTGCACAGTGATAGATCCAGTGTGGCATTTGCTTAGTGCATCTGCTTTCTCTGTATCCCTTCAGTTAATGAAGACAGAGCAGGACGGGAGACGCACCGGCACAGCTCGGGCAGCTGTCCTTTACACATTCATCCTGCTGCACCAGCTACTGCAGCAGCAGCAGCAAGCAGCAGCCTTTTCCAGCTTTCAGATGCAGCACGTTATTAGCTTCTTAAAACCATCCCCTAAATACACACACTCCTATAAAACCCTGTGACAGCTTTCAGATCACAGGCAGCAGATCTCAGGCTAAGTGGGTCTCACATAAACCCAGGTCCTTCTTCCATCCTGTGGGTGCTACTGGTACCTCACGCTATATAAGCAGCGAGGCTACTGTGCTCAGTTTGCTATTCTTCTTCTTCAGGTGGTGTGATTCACTGCTGCTTGAGAGGAGAGCTGGTTTTGATTGTGCAAATTCCAGTGGGAGCTGCAGTTCGGCAACAGCACAGAGAGAGAGAGAGAGAGAGATATGCACAGGCAGAGCAGCCAAACACAAATAACCATACAAAGGATAGGAGGAAGGCTCACAGAAAGACGTGCTGAAAGGGAATATGTTTCCTTTGGGAGAGTGACAGGGATAGCTCTTGTTTTATACATGGACAGTCTCTGAGCAAAAAGAAAAAGAGACACAGGTCAATTAAAAAAATGTTTTTCTTATGTTGTTCTCCTTGCAATGATTTAGACAGTAGTACTTTGGAAAAAAGCCCATCCGATGATCAATGCAACACTGGGTTATGTGACAGGACATGTTGTAGACAGAGAAGCACTGGAGCTTCGTTGTGAAGTTCAGTGAGCTTAAAGGAAACCAGCAGCTCCTAATAAAGTACATTTACCACATGTGATGCAGATAAATGTAAATCAAGCAGCCACAGACAAATTTGTTCAGATATTTCTGTAGCAACATAGATATATAGCTTTTAAAACCAGAAGGGCTATTTCATTACAGGAAAATAGGGCTGAAAGGGATCTTCAAAGGACACCTTGTTTAACCTCGTTTTTATTAAATTCAATTGAGTTAAATTTCACCAAGTCCAGTGAATCCAATAACGTGTGTTTAACTAAACTGTAAAATATCTTTTAACTAAGCTATATTTTCCATCAAGGTCTGGAAAATAAAACAGAGACTTCATCACTTCACTCATCCTGTGTTCCAGTTTAATAAACCTCAGTTTCAAGAAAGGACCTTATTTCTAATATTGATCTGGCTTCTGGTTCTAGCCATAGCTTCCTGTCCAGCCTTTCTCTATGAGGTAGGTTAGCCTTGTAGTACAAAGTACGTTTGAGGATGCTGGTCTACTGTAAATCAGTTACTTCTCAAGCATCTCTATGGTTAGGTAAATAGACTGAGCATTTCACATTTTTCAGTGGAAGCCATTTTCACTAGTTCTTGAAGAAATTCTGTCACTCTTCCCTGTCTCTTTCATCCCTTTTTTGAAGATCCCTGAAAAATAAGAGCACCTGCGTTGTATATCCTACCCCAGCACAGGTTTCTCCTTATTGCATGTAGAGGTGAAACTATGAACTTACACCTACCACTATGGCTATTCCCCAAAGAATCCCACCGGTCTTCTGACCTGTGCACATCACTGAGACCCCATGTCAAGGCACTTGTAGGCTATGACCTTTTTTCCAGTTAGCAACATGTATTACCCACTTTATACCTCTAACCCTCATTAACTGTTTGTAAGCAATTTAATTTGGCTGCACTCATATTAGGCTTGGAATTTCTTAAGGAAACAATTCTCTTAGGGTCATGTCATTCATTCAAAACCTCCTTTCCCCTTTCCTTTCCTTTCCTTTCCTTTCCTTTCCTTTCCTTTCCTTTCCTTTCCTTTCCTTTCCTTTCCTT
>JAVKLA010000081.1:24012960-24027895 GCA_034782735.1 Sagittarius serpentarius
CCTTTCCTTTCCTTTCCTTTCCTTTCCTTTCCTTTCCTTTCCTTTCCTTTCCTTTCCTTTCCTTTCCTTTCCTGTCCCATCCTTTTCCTGTCCCATCCTTTTCCTGTCTTTCTCCTTTGTCTTTAATTGCAGCAGCTGAAGTGATTACAATAACACTTTGATAGAGAAATATTTCTTGGGCCCAGGATGAAAATTCTGGTCAAAACTGCAGGAGGAAGATACAGCCTTACCCCAGGTCAGAAATCAGAATACTTCCTTGGGAAGCTACAAGCTCAAGGTCCAAGCAGCACAAAAGACATAATTTTGAGTTTAGGTGTTCTTACAAGACAGTCCAAAGCAGTGGGCTGAAGAGCCGGTATGTCATCAGAATTGTTCCACTTTGTATAATTAATTGTCACTGGAGCAAGGAGAGAGTGAATTTTCCGCTCTGCTCCTCTCTCTGTGGCTAATGGATTTCACTAAAGAACAATTCAGCCCAGCTGCTGAAAAGTGACCGGCGATTCAGGGTCCCCAGCTAGAGGCACATTGAAGGGATTTTCAGAAAATCTGGACTTCTCAGAATGCCTCAGCCAGGCCTCCCTGAACTGAGCAACCCCCCTCCATCCCGCAGCCCATCTCTCAGTCTCTAGCCATTTGGGAAAAATCTCTCATTAATCCTCTCCTGTGCTTTATAGCTGTCAGACCTATATTCTGGTGCTTATAGATAGAGAAGTAGATAATGGTGACAGTATTTTTACTGGTGGCATCTCCCAGTATTCTATTCGGAGCACCACATGATTTGTCAGCTAATCTGATATGCAAGGAAACTATTGTTGAAAAATGGCTTTCACTCAGGCAAACCAGGCAGCTTGCTGTGCACGTACGTTTATTTTTGAGATCTTTGATCTGTTCAGCCACAGCTTTGATCTGTCTCTCAGCCTCAGATATTTTTCCTGAGCATTCAGCACTATCTTCTCTTTCACAAAAGCACTTGTGTTGCCTCTACCTCCTCCATAAGCTTTCCAGACGGCTGGCTGAAACACCGTTCTCCTTCCAGACTTCTAAACCTGGCACCCTGTGTGCTGCTGGTGGTGGCGGCTGCCCCTGTGAACGTATCTCATGGGTCCTGGTGGCCTGGCCTTGGCCTCCGGACATTTTTTACCATTTATTTTATTTGGATATTGGCCTCTTTTCAGCTGGACAAACGATGAACTTAAGCATATTTCTATCAGACAGAAAAAACTCCAACTATTTTTCAAGTAGCCTGATAGTTTTAAAGTACTGTAGGAGTTGTTTTTTGAAGGCAGGTGCGTTACTGCAAGGGCAATGATCTAGGACACTATCCTTGCAGCACATAGGGCCCTCCCGGCCTCTCCAGGATATCCATATTTTGATAAGAATTCTTCTCAGATGAAATCCTGTTGGCTCTGTGCCCTCAAAGGATTTTATCTGCAAAATTTTTTAGCACAGAAGTGTGTCTCAATGTGTGACTCAATGGCTGCAGAGCTTATATCTAGCACAGGAGATCAAAAGTCTTAAAGAGGAGCAAAAGGGGAACACAACATATCTGTTTTTACACCAGTATACAAAGATTTAAAGCCAGAGCGATTTCCCTACGAAAAAGCGTTCCACTTTATTATGGTGCCAAAATCATGTCTTCATAATTAAACCTGAAATAAGCATAAAACTCCATGTTCACTGCATTTAACTGCAATCAAAAGGCATAAAAATTGAGTAGGAAAATAAGAACTTGAGCCAAGCCAACACCCTCAACGGTACTTTATTGTGACTGTCATGAAACACCAAGGGCTTTCATCAACTTGGTGGCCTGCCAGATGTACCAAGCACTTTAAACAAGTCCTACAGGTACTTCATGCTTTAACGGCCTTTAGCAGTTTCTATTAAACTGTCATATACTCACCCAATGATAAAATAAGGTTTTTATTACAGCAGTCAGGAAAGAAATGCACAGATATTCTAGCTGCAAAATTTTGGAGAGCTGCAAAACACACAGTAATATTTGAAACCCTGTGAGGCAGCCCCATAGGAAAGCATTGAGGTTTTTTCATTGCAGATCTTCTTGAAGGAGTAGTATAAACTTAGATTAATATAGCGTGCAGAGGGGACTAAGCATGGACCAGAACTCTCATTCTGTCGTGCCTTTTACAAACACAGCATCCCAATAATTTGCCTTGCCTTTAAACACTTAGAAGTGCAATGTAACAGGTAACTGGTGGTAAATCAGTCCAGGGTATATCAGGGAACAAGTAAATTATACTGAGTAGTTTGATCAGCTACAGCCTTAACAGCCTAAATCTTCTTCTTCTCCCCCTGCCTAAGAAGAATGTTCAACGTGAAATCTCAGGTTTTAGTATCACAGACCTGTGTCGTTCCCTTTGCTGTGCTTTCAAAGTTGCCTACATCTCTGGCATGGGCCAAACCCTCATGTTGCAGATCATTTCTAGTATCTTGCCAGTTACGGGTTCTTAGGCAGCTGCTCAGTCAGGGAGTGCTCCTCCCTCCCTTCCTTTGTGAGCAGGGGAAGGTGGATGGCTTCTGGCAACTATGGCTCTGATATTTTACCCTGGTATCCAACGATGAAGGACACAGATCGTTTCATGGAGTACCAGTGCAACAGCTCCGAGAGTAAGAATGAAAAATGAAGAGAGAAGAATGAGTATTTGAAGCCTTCCAGTTTTTATGCTGTCTCCAAAAATGAGACTAGTTGAGTCTCCATACAGCTTTCATCTCAGCTCTGCCTTAGGGTGGTTCTTGATACTTCCTTGGTTGCTCCTGTAGCTACCAGCCTTGTCAGCATCTACCTTGTAACCCCGTCGTGTGGATACCCCACCTTACACCAGCTCTCATGTGCTCTTCATCTTGTATCACTACAAGCAGCACTTGTCCCCCAGCTTCTATTTGCGTTTGCCAGTGTGCTTCATTGCCACCCCTGCTCCTGACCATATGCAACTCGAGACCGTATGGACTGCATGGTGCCGCTTGCTGGCCAGGCTTTCTGGCAGTTCCTCGTCCGTGCTTGCTCCTTGCTGTCCCAGTCACTGCAAGGAATGGGGAAGTGAGTGACACAGTAACAGCCCCAACATACAATCACCACATTCACATATCAAAAACTAAAGCTGGCAATAGAATGCCTAGCAATAAAAGACTAACATAAATAAAGCTGTTGTGAAGGAAGAAAAGCACGGTTAGCACTTTGGAAGCTTGCTCAAAACTGGCACTTTTGTCCACTCTTGGTGTTTCAGCCCTCTCCTTTGAGAGGCATTTTGAGGGGCTCTTCACAGTGCTGACAAAGTCTTACGATGGTCAAACTTGGTTTTATTTAGGGAAAAACTAAAACGTGAAGGGACCCTAGGAAAGTTATGGTACTTTCCTGCGGTAACATAACACCCATGGTATTGTAGGAAGGCGGAAAGAAGAGGGTAGGGGGATTTCCTCAGCTGTGAGAGATGAAGAAAGAAGATCCTCCTGAAGAGAGCTGCCCAGAAACATGGCACAGCCCGGGGCACTGGGCTGGCCTCTGCCACAGCACTCCAGCCCTTCCTTCGCCTGACCCAGCTGACTCTGTGCTGGCCTTTTGCAGCCTGTGCTGGCTGACTAGAAAAGGAGATCTAGCCGCTCTCCAGCAGTTCAAACTTTTTAGAAATGGCTTTTATTCATACACAGTTTTTATTCATACACAATATCAGAAGCAATTTGAAGGTCTGATAGTCTGAAATCCTTTCAGGCCTGGAAGCAATTGTTCCATATTTCATAGGTGAGCTGAAATTCCCTTCTGTGCAGCCGCATGTAGTTCCCATTCCTAACCTACAGAGAGCTGGAGATATAAAACCTATTCCACAGGAAGAAAACATCCATCTATATCCTATAGGCCACAAAACAATCACCAGAAAATAATGAGCTTTGCTTGCTGCTGACCTGAGCAGAATTCAAACTGTGAAAATTTCCGTGACCAAGATCAGTCAGTTTAGTTAAAGAGCCTAAGTGGGTAGCTGGTTTTAATTTTTGCATGCTTGACTTTGCTTTTTGATTATTTCAGGCATCTCATTTCCCCGAGTATTACTTAGAGGAGGGATGAAAATAAAATGATACATGAAACGATGGAATAGAATAAAACTGACGTTCACAAAGGAGAGAGAAAGAGGAGATCTGGTTCTAACGCAAGCAAAATTTCACTAGAATAGACAGAGATGCTTTGTTTGTGCCAGGAGTCTGCTTTTCACAGAAAAGTCTAATCGGCAATAAAACAGGATAGACGAAGGTCGTCATTATTACTGCAGGCACTTAATTAGATTTCCTAACTGTATCTTGATTATCTGTAAGGTTTAGAGACAGGGAGCCCAAAAAGCATCAGGGGGAAAAAAAACTGATTTTTATGGAAACCTTATCGAGTCAAAATTTTCCCTGGCTCCTTTTTTCATTCCTTGAATCCATTCACAAAGCAAAACCTCCCTTCAGCCCCAGCAGCGCCTTCACGGCAGAGCCTGCCAGAGCCAGGGCCGGGGCTGAATGCGCTCTCTGTGCCCGCTCTCTCGGCAGCTCTCCCCGGTCCGCCCGCAGCGTACGGGCCGGCACAGGCGCCTGGCTCGGCACAGCGCTTGTGTGGCACGGCTCAGCATCCGGAGGGTTTTCCCAGCTGCTAGCAAAGCGCTGCTGGTGTGCGACCCTGGCCAACAGATAGAGCTTGTCAGGTAGAAGGAGGCCTGCAGGGAAGTAAAGCCCCTACAAAGTACCTTTGCAGATGACGAATAAAAAAGCATTACTATTGAAATAAAGGTTTTATCATGACTATATTTCATTTACGTTTACTCCCCCTGCTATCCACCAGGATAGGGCCATGTCATAACATTTGCGGGGACTGGTGTTTAGGAACCATACAGCTCCTGAGCAGACAGACATCGATAGAGGTCGAAGCTGGGGCAAATTTAAATAAATCCGTGGTGTATTGCGGTGGGGGTGGGTTAGCAGCTGCCCTGTTTATTTGAGAGGACAGGACTAAAATCATTAATAATACCTAGTTACCCACAGAAGACTTGGTCTCCATTTCCACCACCAATACCTTGAATGTGGCATCATTAGTGGTTTTAGGTGACATTGAAAATAAGCATGCTCTGTGGAGGACACTGTCATTTTGCATGGGTTTGGTAGTCGAAGTTTTCTACTGCAGGTTTATTTAAACATGTGCATTTTGTTAAAAAAAATTAAAATCACAGCTAGGACCTACACTTCTCTAGGACGTCTGCCAGTGCTGTCAAGGGCAGCTTTATGGGCAGGTACACACAGGTCTTAGGTGGAGATGCTGTTCATTTTCCTCAGCAGGCTCAGCATGCATGCTTGAGTTCTCATGCTGTGGAAATCTGCTCGCTCTGACTAGCAGGTGGAGAAACGAATTATAGCAAACATCCCTCTAGGCCAAAAAAAATTTTACTGATTGTCACAGTAGTTAGGTGTGAGGTCCCATTGTCCTTCACTTTGGGGGGGGATTTTTTTTGTGTGCAGATCAGCTAGTATTATCATCTGCTCAATTCCCACAGTGTTGTTTTGGCTCCATCGCCTTTTTCTCTCATACCAGAGAGCCACTAGGCATGAACTGTACTGGATTGCCCTAATGAAACGCGGCGACTACCACACTCAGCTTTTGCTGCCCTCTCTCCCCAGTCAGCCGGCCCTTGGGGCAGTACCTCTTGACATCTCCATCTTGATTCCCCCTCATGGTGTATTCTAGGTCAGTGCCTCCACACTCCCTGTACTGTAGCAAATTTTCCCATTTATTTAAAAAAGCAATTAACCAGAATGGAAGTTTTCCAGCTACTTCAGTCAAGTAAATAACTGCATTTAATTTGGGACCTAAAATTCCTTTGGTTCACTCTGCTTTGTCATATAGGAACAATACAAATACCCAAAAGGTACACAGTCAACAACATGTAGCCAATAGCATGTAGTCCATCTAAAATGGGCTTGCTTATGACTCTTTGGCAAGAGATGAGGAAAAAACTCTGATGGGACCAACACCAACTTAGAAATATTCCCAAGAAACCTGAGCCCTCAGAAGTATCAGATGAGTCACAATTACTCATTCGCTCCTTCAGTTGGTTGGGGAGGGGGACATGGAGAAATAGCTTATTAATATTGGCTCATAACATCTAAAAATTGCAACAACCCACATGAGGTTCAGTTACAGTGGCTGCCGTGTAGGGGAGACAGAGCCAAGATCCACCCAGCCTCCATCGCTTCTCTCCCAAACTTGTAGCTTCGCCGATTCCCGTTGCAGTCAGACCCAAGGTATGAGCTGTCTGTGTAGGAGTGTTTGCAAGTGGTATTTCTCTAAGGCACAGCGTAACACTGACACACACACTCTGATAATCCAAATCATCATCTAGCCCTGCAAAAGGGCAAACTGAGTGGCAACGCTGGCTGATTTTTGTATTATATCTCCAGGTCTTTGTCTGCTTTGAAGACCCGGGCTATACAGCAATGGGGTCCACATGAACATTTCACATATTCTCAGGGAGAAAGGGGGATAAGTTGCCTCTCCAGAAGACTATGCTTTTGGTAGTTTAAAGACAAAAGAGGCTTGTATCAGAAAATACTTACATACAAGCAATTTGAAAACATTCAGGTAATGTTATGACTGAATTACCTGACTCTCTTTTCACAGTAAACTCAGCTATAGCAAACCTCCATTTATAGCAAAGCAAATTAAAGTCACTAATTGTTTCATATGTGCAGTGTGGGAATTGCAGTTTCATTTATAATGAAACTTTGATTACACCATAATCGTTCTGGCAGAAAAATGACTCCATTTTCAGAGGCTTCTGCTGTGTTTTCAGACTGTGTCCGTGTCTGCAGTAGTTTTTATATTCTTTGACTAAGATCGTGCAATCACATCTCTTTAGGCTCTCCCAGAATTGTGATTCATATTGCCTGATCCTCAAAATCCAGACAAACTCAATGGAAACACTCTCCTTTAGGTGGAAAAGCAAACAGAAATGCAGTGTTTTGGACAGCCTGATAAGTCCTGACTCTTCTGTGCAGAATCCCAGCGGAAATATCAACTCATGCTTTTTACTTTGCTCGGCAGACTTCTGCACTTGACATGTCCTCTAATGCTTTTCCACTTACAGAAAGCCACTGTTCCCTTGCAGAAGGTGCTTCTGCCTCTTCTTACCATCTAGTAATTGCCTACAAAGTATGAGCATGTCTGCACTGAACACAAGGAATGAAAAACAATCATTGGAAAGACCTTCATGAACTTGTTCCTAAGGTAATCAAATGCATAAATCACATTCCTCATGACCTTCTTCCTCCTGTAACATGTTTTGCTTCACACTCATCCATGAAGATCACAGCCAAGGTGGTTACTGGTATAACTTTGAATGTTACAGTTGTTGGTATTTCTTCTGTATGTTTGCACTGGCGAGACAGCAGTTTAGGACTCTGAACCGTTTGTAGCAGGGATCTCATTTTCTTGGATTTCTACATCCAATGTCTACAGGCCTGAGAGCTTTATAGAATAATATTAATAACCTGGAGTTTATCAGCTGTGCTTCCTTTACAACTTTTCTAATGTCCTCTCCTATTACAAAGGAATACTGTAGCTATCGGGTGGCATAGGAGGGGAGCCACTCCATACCTCTAGTTCCATAGAAACCCTAGGATAGTTACTGATCATACAGTGAAGGAAAAAGTATTTGTAACTAATGTCAACAGATAGAGGCATGAAGTTACTGACAACACTGTAATTGTGGCCCAAAGCAGGGACACTTACAGCTGAGACCAAGGGTGTTGTTTCCATGTGTTGATACCAGGACTGAACAGTGAAGTGAATATGCACATCACCGGAGTAAGAAGCAACCAGTCTCCTCAGGATAACTCTCTGTAGTCTGAAAGTGTGAGGAAAATGTGTTGGGCCACTTTCTGGGCATCCTTTTCTGAAAATGAAACAGATTTCCAAGATATGAGAAAATTAACACCCCAAATGAAGCTGTTTTGCCAGATGACTTCATCCTTTTCATATTAAGAACTCTTCCACAATAAGACTTGCATTTTTCTGAGTAACACTTGTAGCAGTAATATGCTTTAGCATTTAGCTGACATTACTAAGGATTTTTTCTGTGTGACAGTCTGTCCTAGTCTCAGCTGGGATAGATTTAATTATCTTCCCAGTAGCTGGTGCTGTGGTTTGGGTTTAGTATGAGAAGAATGTTGATAACACCCTGATGTTTTCAGTTGTTGCTAAGTAGCATTTAGACTCAGTCAAGGGCTTTCCAGCTTCTCCTGCCCAGCCAGCAAGAAGGCTGGAGGGGCACAAGACAGTTGGGAGGGGACACGGCCAGGACAGCTGACCCAAACTGGCCAAAGGGGTATTCCATACCGTGGGATGGTCATGCTCAGTATATAAACTGGGGGAGTTGGGCCGGGGGGGGATCGCTACTTGAGAACTAACTGGGCATCGGTCAGCAAAGGTGAGCCATTGTGTTGTGCATCACTTGTTTTTTATATTCCGATCATTTTATTATTGTCATTTTGTTGTTGTTATTATCATTGTTAGTTTCTTCCTTTCTGTTCTATTAAACTGTTCTTATCTCAACCCACGAGTTTTACTTTATTTTCTGATTCTCTCCCCCATCCCACTGGGTGGGGGGGAAGTGAGTGAGCAGCTGCGTGGTGCTGAGTTGCTGGCTGGGGTCAAACCACGACAGACACAACTCTGGATGGAAAAACTATTTTATTAACATTGAAAATTGGAACCATTTTAACCTGGATTATTTAGAAACTTTTCCTATGCTTTCATTTTATAAACACTAATGACATGTTTCACTGCTCGTGTTATAAATTGTCCATGTGACAAAGGCATTCGCTTCTTCTATCTATTTGAGCACAACACTGAACAAGATGTTGCACTATTTTAGAAGATCTCAGTGTTCTCAACTGGAGAAACTGGTACTTCTAAAAGTCTGTTCATCCCTACATAGGACTTGCAATCTTCTGAAAATCTGAATGATGGGATTCTGGTGCCATCAAAAAATCTGTCTTCAAATTTCTCCTTGTGATTTGTGTTTTTCTCTGAAGGTTTTTCAGCAATCTTATATTTATCTCCTTAAATTTCAATAATTTTGCGTTCGTAGAGGCTGAATTTATGGTAAATACATCCGCATTTCTCAGTATGTCATGGAGTTCCAGGTAGGCTAAAAAACTCCTTTGATCAGTTGTAATAAATGTCTTGATTCAGATAATGTCAAAAATATCCATTAACAATTAACATTAGTGCTGAGGTACATCCCGTAACTGATTATGTCAAATTGCATTCTTGATCAAACATACAGAGACTGATGATGCTGGAAAAATATAATTAGCAAATTTGATTGTAATCTATCATAAACCAAATTAACATATGGAAAATGATTCAGATAATGCTTTAGGAATCTAAACAGAATTCTTATTATGTTAGAATGTCATAAGCCAGACGTTGCCATGAAAGGAAAGAAAGGTAAAACTAATTAAAGCATTTCCAGTAAAAAGCACTTTTTGTTATGACGTTCCATATGTCAAAACTGAAACTATTCACAGAAAAGGGTTGGTTTTAGTAAGTCTCAGGACAATTTATATCCAAAATTGTCAAAATATCTCTTTTTGGTTCTTTAAAGGAAAAGTCATCTTTTCTGACATAAAATTCCTTTTTTCTTGAGCAGTTTTCATTAATATATCATTAAAAAAAGGTTTAAAAAATAAAAATCAGTTATCAGAAAAAAAGCCATGTTTTGATTGAAAGAATCTTTTCTATTATTATGACATCCCACAGAATTTCTTTTTTTTTCTCTTTGTCCTGAGTGAGCTTTGAAATCTCAAAAATTCCTACAGATCAGAACCCTGCTTTGCATTCAGCTCTTGCACACGTGTCAGCATTTGATTATCTCAGCATACTGTACCATTGGTTTTAGTTAGAAGTCATGAGACAATGTCAGCATTGTGAAACCTATCCAAACTTCTGAATTCTTCATTTGGGAGTATATTTTTTTCAGTGCATCTTTTCACTCATTTTGCACTCTTTTTTTTCCCCTAGACTTTATTACAGTATATAAATAGCTATTGCGTGATGTTAGGCCTTTCTGTATCATCCAGTGATACACAGTTGATCCATCAGTGTGTATTTCATGTGCAAATCCTTTTGTTTTCTGTTATACACTTCCATTGCTGGTTCCATGATTTTTTTATATGCAGTTCCTTTGAAGATGAATAAACTAATTTGGAAGAAGTAATTGACTGAGTTTCCTACGTAAAAGTATTTAATATACTACCTTTTGACCTCTGCTCTCCCACATGCCAAGAGGAATGTTAAAATTCATACCATGTTTAGCAGGACAGCAAATCTGGGCTTGGGCACATTCAAACAGTTTTAAAAATAATATCCATGCAGGTAACTTCTCAACTACTCACTGCTTACTTGGATGTCTTTAGTTAAGACCACGGTGTCATCATGGCCAAAAAGAAACTGCCTCTCCAATAACACCTCTGAAACGAGTGCAGGGACTACACAATACAAACAAAACCTTAACCTTCACACAGTTCCTTATCATCAGCCAGACATAAGCATCAAAGCACTAGTTCAGTGTACTAAGACTTGAGTCAGAGACAGCTATCTGCTGTATCAGCTTCAATTTCACAGGGAATTAGACGGCAGGTTTTTGTCAAGAGCAGGGGAGCAGCCTGTTGCCAAAGTGACTAAGACTTTTGGTGAGTGAGGCAGCACCTATGCTGTGTGTTGAGGCAAGACACAACTGCGTTCAGGGTTACTGGCTGGCAGACACCTGGAGGCTCCGGACTGGCCCTGTTATCTGGTGCTGTGTCTTGGCTTTGAGCTCCATGAGTCCGCAGCTGCTCGGTGTTTGGTTTATTCAAAGCGCAGACAAAGCAATCTTCCTGTATGCCATGTAGACCATCCAAAGTGACTGCAAGGAGGGCTTGCATCCCTTTCACCAGCAGCAGCTGCAAAGGTCCTCGTAAGTATGAGAACCAGACACTAAACACAAATAGGTGATGCCTCTGGACCAGCGACACAGTGGAACTACTGACAGTCATCCCACCAACACTGTAATATTACTCATGCTTTATCTAGAGGGGGACTCGGCCAGCTACTGCTCGCAGGGCAGACACTAAAGCTCTGCAGGCACCATGTCATTCATTTGAGTGTGTGGCATGGGTCAGAGAAGATGGACATGCAGAGTCAGGAATCATTGACATACTGATACATATCTACCACTTATTAATGGAGTAAGGCTCACACGCATATTCAACAGGACAGCTGAGAGGACACAGCACTGCAGGATAGTGCTTTTAGGGCAAACTCTGACCCCCTTAGATGTCTAACAAGGAAAGGAATAAAGGCTTCAAATCATCAGTCTTTCACCCTTCTGAGAACCAATCGGGGTCACCTTGTTACTCGCTGACAGATCCCACCAATAGCTAAACTTAGCTGAATTAACCTAACTCTGACTTTGACAAAGGTCTCTGTTTCTATCACCCATATTGGAAACCTCAGACTTAATCTGAAAATATTCAAATCTGATTGAGTTTTCTGCAGGATCTGGGCAGGCTTGAATTGAGTATTATCAGCCACATTTCTCAGAAAAGGAATGGCTTTATCTAAAAAGACACACTTTCAGTATACTGTTTCCTAGAAAGAGGCACGGCAACAGCCTCCTTCAGATTACAAGCATCCAGTCTCTGCATCTCCACAACTGCTGTTTTTAATATTCCCTGTCCCACCAGCTAGGAAATCAGGCAAAAAATAAAATCAAAATACATTGACATTTCTCTTAATGGGATGAAACTGAGAGTGAGGAGAACGTGCAGCTACAATGGCATCTTCATGACAGAGTTAAAGACGACAATAATTTAGCAGCTTGGTCAGCAGCAGCACATTAACAGCTAACTCCATAGGCAGATGTCTTCAGCTTTGTGGCCTTACTGTAAGTAGTAGAGGCTCACCTCCAGCCAGCCAGCTTGTTATTATGGGAGGTGGGATTTTGCATGCTTACACTCAAGCTGCACTCAGCACAGATGCCTCTTTTACACAAGCTTTGCCGTGCCCTTGAGGTTATGTTAAATGTAGGAAAATTATTTCAAGCGTATAGCTGAACAGGAGCTGTTAGAGGCTTAGCGTGCACATCGATACATCAGTATCCAAGAGTTTCCATCTGAAAGACATCCAAGCAGAGAGGGTTCAATCCAGATGTCAGGGCAAGCAGGAGCCATAAGGATCACAAAAGCAATAGCAGAAGATATCAGCAACTGCTCAGGCTTCATCTGGAACAGACATCATGTTATGCTGTGTTATGTTTAATAGAATCCAAATTCTGTATGTGATTGGTTGAAATATGCTGAAGTTTGGCTGCTTCCTGTCGTTATGCATGAAAATTCCACCTAGTGATGATAAATATTGAGCCATAAACCTCTGCAGAGTTCAGGGAAGATTTCTTGTTTTTAGAATGTTCTTCTGATGTTACAACAATGTGACTCCGGACTTATTATGTACGGCTGTTTCTTTTAATCTAGTGTACTTAGCTTCAATGTCAATTTTAGACACTCCCCCTGGAGCTACATGAAAAATGAAGTCTTGATCATTGGCCAGCTTTATGGAAATTCAATGCAAGCAATTATGAGCTGAACCCTGAGAAGGTCACATTTATAAGTAAGAGCGAATAAGGGAGCTTAGTGAGAGTGACTACTCTGTGAGTGGCAGAGACAAAATGAAGTGCAGATGTGCTCAGCTGCTCTCTGCCTCCGTGGTGCTTGCCGATCTGATGCCAACCATCACCTGAACTCCAGGATTCCCTCCACTTGCCATTGCCCAGCAAGCACTGATGCAGGTGATAGTGCTTCTGCGAGTGAAGCGGGATGCAGGCATCGGAAGGAGCAGGGAGTGGGATCACCCTGCAACCCAGGTGCCACTCCAGCCAGCAAAGAGTCCTGCCCTCTCCCAGTGGCCTCTCTGTCTTTGATCTGCTTGGCCTTTTGAAAGTTTTGGGGTAGGGTTACCTTTTCTGAGGGGTCTTTGGTTGCAAGTTAAAAATATCCTCATTTTAGTGCTTATGCTGTATTGAACTATTCTGGCAGGAAAGGACTTAATACCTCTCCCCCTCCCATTTTATGTTATCTTTCTTTACCACTGAGGGAAACAAAAAAATATAGGTAAAAAAGCTTGCTTGTATTTCATTTCTTTTATTGCATTTTCTTTTTGCCTTTCTACATCATACCTTTAAAATTCTCCCTGGTTTTGGAAAAGCTACCAAAAGGTAACAAGTGAAATAAGACATTACAGTCCTGCAGAAATTGATTCATTCCAAATGAAACTACCTTTGATATGGTATGTTTTTCAAAATAATCCGTTTTTATTCTGCCAGCCCCACTATTCAATTTTGCAGGCTTGAAATGAAATAGATGCATAGTTTCCTGTGAGTCCTGTGTGACTTCAGAAGAATTTAGATGATTTACATTTTGTTATTTTAATTTTATTTCATTTATTTCATCAGTCTTCAAGGAATACCTTGGTAACTGTCAAATGTCCATAATTTATCACAATAAAGGACTGGTGATGGACAGAGATGTCATTTCGCTCTTCTAGTCTAAATCAGAATTTCTAAATGAATATACTATAAACATGCTCAGATAACTGCTAATAGTGTGTCTTAGATTTAAGCGGTAGAATACTCAACAGTTTGTCTATGGACAAGCCAACTCCTGGCGTGACTCACACTGAGGAGTTCTCATGTACCACAGTGAACTGAAAGAAAATTTTGTTTGTTTAAGGATTTACAACATAAAGTTGTATAGTCATACAAACTGAAAGGCAAATGCAGTAAAGGTCTTCTTAAAGAATAGTTAGTGTGTCCAATTCATAGGGGTTTCTTTGCTCTGTCCAGTCCTTACAGCTTTGCATTTGAACTAATACAGATGTAAATTGCTACTGTTCTGATCTGGTAGCATTTCAGATACTAACTAGGAAAGAGATAAAACAAGATAAGCAAGTATGCAGCTTATATTTGTGATGTGATTGACAGAAGTGCTGCAAAAGGTGGGGTAGTGTAAGTTAGGAGTGACAGCATGTTTACAAGACACATGGCTTTGTAAAAATTATGTCATATATTTTCTTGTTTTATTTCACAAAAATTCATTCCATACATCTGCTAGCTTACTACAGGCAGTAAATCAGCCTGTCCTTCCTCATTCTTTTGTTCTGGCACATAAAATTTCTACAGTTCATATGTATTTTGGCAATCACAGGGATGATATTGAAAAACAGGGAGAAGTGCCTTTCCATACTCACACAGCTTTATGCCAGAAGACTTGGCATCTAATGTTAGACAGCTGATTTCATACTTGACACAGATTAGTAGTGCCTTAGACCTAGCATCTCTCAACCCATATTTGTCCATTAAATAACTTTGACTCTTTTGTAATGCAAACTAGCTGAATGATAGTTTCCCAGCCCTACAGAATTGCTCATTATGTCAGCATCAGTGTCTGATTTGTGCTTTTGGCTGTGGCAGTAAAAGGACCTGCAACTCCCCTTTGTGCTAGCTGAGTCTTCCTTGAAGGGGGAGAAGAAAATAGAGCATTTTTTTTTTATTCCTCTAGTCTTTATTTTTGTTGTCACAAATAGTAGCTTCTACCTCTGTGTAATAACATGGAAATGCAGCTAATTAAATCCAAGGATTGTAAAATATTTAGTGCTGAAAAAGAAGCTGCCCCAAAATCCATTTGCACAGCATATTAAAAGGAAAAGGGCAAGTGCAACTGGAGAAATTAATAAAACCTGACCAGTGGAATCTCTTAGATAAGATTCTTGAGAAGTGCCTGAGAAGTGGGCCTGTGTGAACTTCATGAGGTTCAACAAGGCCAAGTGCAAGGTCCTGCACCTGGGTCAGGGCAACCCCGG
>JAVKLA010000081.1:24033178-24055039 GCA_034782735.1 Sagittarius serpentarius
CATCCCACTGGGTGGGGGGGAAGTGAGTGAGCGGCTGCATGGTGCTGAGTTGCTGGCTGGGGTTAAACCACGACACTCCTCGGAAAACCCAGAGAATCAAAACATGCTATAAAGCAGAGTCAGTGTAGATACAAATACACAAATACATATATACACACTACAGCCAATTAGCCTGATAAACCTAAATAATTCCATGATTCCATAAACTCGCTAACATTCAGGCAGAATTGTTCTAGCTATGGGTATAAAATGACTGTATAAGTCAGATATTTCCCTTCCTTGCAATCCCAGTCATTGTCAGAGAACGTATATGGAGCTTATCCCCTTAAGTACAGCAGGAGGAAAGAGCACCCAGCCCTTTCCCTGCTCTCCATTTCCAGGATTACTTTTCCAGAGAGTTCTTGCCATAAGAAGCTCTGACTTTCCACCCCAGATGAAGGTGACCATGCTTTTTTTACCATCTGTTTTCTTCTTTTGCAGTCTCTGGTGCTACAGCTTTCAAGGGGTGCAAGGAGACCTCTCAGACTATGTGCCATGGCTGTGGCCATGGTTTGCCATGTGGCCCCAGGCAGCAGCTTCTAGAAACTCCCATTCTCTTTTACTACAAAGGGCTTTAATTGTATCTTCTGCTCAGTCAAAAATGTGTCTTGCACATGTAGTGGGTTGAGTATGGTCTCTAGTATTATGGCAATGAAATTGTCTTTAGATGGGAACTGCCCATACATAATAAACTATAATACTTTCTCACATTCTGTAACAATAAGCTTGTCAGAAGTGTTTAATAATCATTAAAATGTACCCTAAAATAATTTATACATTGCATTTTTCTCAGACACAGGGCCTGGCCTGGCCTGGCTCTTGTTCAGGTTGATGCAAAGTGACTTGCTGCTCTTATGTGATCTCATTTTTGTTAAATAGTAACAGAAGGCGTAAGAAATTCAGACACACATTCAGACCAGTTCAGTGAAGAGGGTTAGACCATACACAGAGACTTTTCTCTAAGTGTCATGGAAAAGGACCTCAGAAATGTTCAGTTATGTTTAAATATACCATGCTTTCTAAAGCAATCACTCCCTGCATGCCATTTTCAAGCCAAGCACCTAGGGATGAGTCGTAAGTGGTGAAAAAACTATTGAAGATTGGGATAGGAAGCCCAACTGTCACAGACTGTCACACCTCCACAAGAAGATGACTTGTCTTGAGCACTTGTTGGAGAGGAGTACCAAAAAGATGTTCACTGTTTTTTCTTAATAACCCTTTTGAAAAGAAGAATCAAAGAGGACTGGTGGTTGTTAAAGGGGAAGCCATACAACGCTGTAGGATCAGCCCCTGAATATATATGGTCTGAGTTCATTAAACTTCACACAACTCTGTAAATGCTTCCCCTTCTAACGGAGGGAAGAACATGCTCCCTGTTTCTTTTCCTACTAGAATAATTACAGTATATTAAGACACACCAGGCAGGTCAGAGCAAAGCTTGTTTGGAGTTTGCATTTCAACTGCACATTATGCATTTGCATTGTAATATATTTAAACTGACAGCATCGTTATGGTGAATTAATCTAAATTACGTCTAGACATATATTTACAACAACAAGCATCACAGAGACTGTTTGGAGGCTGATTGCTCAGAGGAATTAAACAAGAAAATCCCAGGCTTAAACCTTACAAATAAATTACTAAATTGATAAATGGAATAAATGAGTTTAGACCATGCTTGAGGAAAAATACCAACATCTTCTCCCTAGGATTTTACTAGTTTACATATTCCTTCACCAGTTTACCATTTTAATTATCATCCCCTCTGCTGTAGGGACATAACCCTGCTGTAATGCTATCACAGGCTCAGAAGCCTGCACAGGGAGAGTGCAGGGAAGTCACAGCAAGTCATAGGAAACATTACACGATATCTGCTTTTGTGCAGTAAAAGTGCCTGGATATACCCACAGTTTAAAAGATTATCATGAATCTCCTATGACTATTTTAAGTCAGGTGTGTCAGGAAGCTTATCATTTTAACATTAGTAAAGTTAAAGAATAAATTTAGCATTGTTCCACCACTTGCGGTGATGGGGGGAGAAGGAGGCTTGTAGTTCACACTGTTATTATTTATTATTTGTAAGGACAAGGCTCTAGGAACAAGGCTGATTGCTTTTAGTACTTTCCACCTACAGATAATGATTGTATTACCCAGCTGTAATAAATCCACAACACTGCCAGTGGATTATGTAATTAATTGTAATTTTATAGACTGACTATATACAGTATTTCATCCTGAACTCACTGCAAGGTAAAAGCTTGCAACTGCAGGTTGAGGGACAGTGTATGAGAGGTTTGGTGTTTTGCATTAGCCATGACTCTCAGAAGAGCTCTCGGGGCAGCTGGGCATGCAGGGGATACCTGACCCAGCAGCTGAACCGCCCGAGGAATCTTCAGGTCAACAGAAAGGACCATGCTGCTCTGTCACGACAGCATTCCCCTGTGGTGACACGGGGCCAGCATGTTCCCAGCTCCTGGGGAAATGAAATGCTTTCTCCCCTAGTGTGGCCTTAGTGACAGGGGAGGGACTGCCTCTGCTAGCCCGTTTGGTTTTGAGATCTCGACCTGTCTGCAGTAAGGCAACCTTCATGCGGCTGTGCAGGCGGCTGAGGGAGGAAAGCGGGCTGAGCCCAAGCAGCGGGGCATCAGGCGCTGGACAAGAGAAGTGTGAGACTGAAGGCTGCTTCAGCACCAGGGCTCTTGAGTCTCCCAATGTACTGGAAAACACTAGTGATTTTTACACTTGAGGAGACCCACAACAGTAAATTCAACTCCTTGACATGCCTTTTTATTCTGTGATGAAGCAGAAAAAATTAGCATGGGCACAGCCTTCAGTAACACATCTAAACAGCTTCCAGCCTGCAGAAGGCTTTCACTTGGCTGACTCAGAGTGTGGGCAGAGCTACCGTCTGCGCAGATGTGCCTGCAGATAAACCAGGTGGAAACAGAGCGGTGCAAGTATTGTACGTGTCCTACAGAAATGGGGATGAGGTAAGACTGATGGCAACACTGAAAGGTCAAATTCATTCCTTAAGGTTGCCCAGGAGGCCTGTGCCAAATGCAGCATTTGAACCCTGGCACCTCCTGAATCCAAGGTGAGTAACTGTGAGTGCAGTGGAAGTTCACCTTCAGGAACACTATTGCTGCTACCTTTAATGAGAGCTTTAAGCACTCTGTCAAATGTGTTTAATAGTTATTTAGAAAGCAAAAGTAGAGATGTGAGTGTATGGTGTTAGTTAGCCGCTGCTAGAAGCTGGTTGGCATTTCTGGTCCCTGCTGGTTAAGGGAGGCTGAGGAAATACTACAGAGGTTTCAAAAAGGAGCCACAAAGCTAGCTTGTGGGCTGCCAAGTAGATTGTAGGAGGGGAGACATAGGGACCATAATTTATTCAGTTTACTGGAAAAAAAAAAGAAGCCTGAGGTGATTTGAGTGTTTTGTACAAGTGTTAGCACACGGGATGGATATCTGAGAATAGAGAGCTCTTAAACTTTTACTGGCAAAGGTGTGACAAGATCCAATCACTGATAAATGTCCTTTGGTGGGAGAAACTCCAAATCACAGCCTGCTATCTGTGGTGAGGACCTCACATGATTGCCTTCAGGCTATGAAAGAATTCCTTCTCTTTGCCTCCAAGATACATTTTGATTACTTCTCTGACCACCTACCACTTTCTGAAGTATCAGACCTTGGTCACCAGTTGGAAATGGGACAATGGTGGGGTTAGACCACTGACAGAAGGCACTACATAGTCTCAGCTTTCTGTTTTGCATATCTTCTTCTGATACTTAGGGTCACAACAATGGCCAGATTTGAAGTAGGAAAAACATTTTACTCAAAAAGATAGTCAGGCAGGGATCTTGAGAGTTTTTTCCTTTATCTTCAGCAAGGAGTGCAGTTTGCAGGCTGGAATTCTCATTGTCCCAGGGGCCTTCAGGGTGCAGATGCTTGGTTACTTCTTCTTTGCACCTGGTGCGGATCCTTTTCTCCGAAGAGCTGAACCCTTAGTATAACTGCAGTCTTTGGGACATGCAGGAATTCAAACAGTTCTCTCAGACCAATAAAAGGCCATGACTACCCAAGTTAAACATCTAAAACAAAGTCCCAGAAAGTCCTTCTCAGCCACTGGCCCATCCTGACAATGCCCAAACTCTTCATGCAAATTCCCCAGGCTGGCAGCGATGAGCAGCTTGAAGCCTGTCTCATTTCTGTTCCCCATCAGGATCAGTAAACTGGAACTCTTTCCGCTCATCTCCCCGTAATAACTTAATCTAGTAGGTGTTCTGAGAACATCCCAAACTGAGCACGCTGCATTCAAAATGCAAGGACAGTCACTTTTAAAACACAGCCAGAGAATAAGGTCATTATGTACCTGGTAAAAGGTGAAAATGCCCAGCTAAGTGATGGTTAGTTGACACAGGTTTAATTGTCCTTTCTCTGCCTGGGGGAATTTGAACCCCAGATTTCCAGAGGAAGTCATCTTTGCTTCTGGCACTCCCTTGAGCACTCCAGTTAAAAGGACATTTTACAAGCAGGTAAACACCAACGTCAGTCACAGTTTTGAAGAAAAGTGTAATGTCCATTCAGTGTATTTGAAGGAGGAGCACTGACATATCCTTTCTAATGTAAATTAAGGCCTGGGAATACTAAGTGAAAGTACTCAGATACCTCCTAGCAAGGAGAAGTGGAATACAGGAGTTTTAGCCCCGTTGTCAGAGTGCCCCAACAGCCTGGCTTCCCTCCTGTTTTACCCGCTCTGTGGCATGCAGTCCTCCCCTCCGTTGTATGAGCAGCCTATCCCAGGACTAGCAAATAACTATGAGCTTGTGCATGGTAGTCCTTCTTTGAACCTGATGCTTAAAGATTTCTGAAATTTCCAGCTGGGTAAGACAGAAACAGAGAAAGGCTATGCCAGAAGAAGAAATCTAAAACTATTTTCAGTATATGGTCACTCCTGTAAATGGCCCATGATAAATACCTGGGCTTTTACAAAACTTTTTGTCACAAATGAAGTTATTCTGTAAGCAGAAGAAAAAAAAAATCTTTGGTGTAAAATAAGAGTTATTGGCATGCTTCTTTCATTCACATTTTTAGCCTTTTTTTCAAAATGGAAACACACCTAAGTGAGCTGTCTGTATATGTAGCTCTATTTCCCCTTAGCTTTTGAACTTACTCATTGATTTGAGGTAAGAATAAAACCCTCAGAGGTTTTTACTGCCAGAACATTATTCTGGAGGGGAGTTGGAAGGTGAAAAAGTTCAGGGGGATCTGGAGGTGGGACAGAAAGTCTTAATATTGGTCTGTTAAGTCAGCCAAGAGACATGGCCCTGTAAGGAACCTGACTTCATGTTTTGTACTCGTTGCTTTTCTCTGACTTACTTTCTGGAGATAATATCCATAGTTTCTGAAGGTCTGTGCCTCACTTATAAACCCCTCCAACAGCTGCCTGTTCTTGTGACCCTTGCAGAATCTTTGGAGGAACAATATATTTGAGGCTTGTCAAATTTTGTTCAAATCAGCCAACAAGTTCTGTGACTACTGAAGAGGAAAATGTATGCAGGGTGCAGTCCCAATAAAAATGGGAAAGCTTGTCAGCCCTGCAGCCATGAACAAACCTCCTGATACCAGCCAGAGCTAATGAAAGAAGAAGGGCTCAAGCTACTTTACCCACTCCAACATACCCCCTTAAAACAGCAGGCTGAAATGCAGGCTAGTAGAAACTAGTTTATTCCTTTTAAATGCTTCAATTGCTGCTTGTGATTCATCAATAGAGGAGCGGGCTACAGCATGCAGGGAGGTTTATTTGGCCAGCTGTGAGCCTGAGCAAGTCCAGACTCATGTAACCAGTCATCACTTTCTCACTGTTAATATATCCATGCAGAGCTCTCTGTTGTTGTTCTTGGGAAGAGTGGGTGAGGATGGAGGGAACATGTGGATGAAATACAGTTCCAGGACAGCAAGCCTCATTTGATCAGCATGTGGAGAGGCATGGGAGAGGAACATCTGCAATGTGCTATCATACATAGAGATCACTATATCCTGACTGTCTGAATATTATAGACATATTTAAGAGGTTGCAAAGTGATAATTAACATTCGTGTCCAACATTGTGGGGCGAGAGTCTTGTTACTGAGCTTATTCTTCCATGATGGCCAATGTGCATTCATTAAAAAAGGCACATTTGTTCTTTTTATCCACTTTCTCTGTGCTCTTATGTATTTCAAAAACTCTTAACATCTTACAAAAATGAAAAATCTCATTTTCTAGGCAACACAATCAAAATAATTATAGTAATTTTATTTTTGCAAAAATTATGTTTGGTATCTGCTTCTGTGGTGTAAATATAACCCATCCTACCATGTAATAGAAATTCATTTTAAACAGTGCACAGTTACGCAGCCCGTGAGGTCTGATTCTATTTTCAGTTATTATCCATGAAAGCTACTACTGTACAAGCTATCGGCTCAGTGATAACCGTTTGGTGGGTAATTGTATAAACTAAATTAGCTGGGTGCCACATGTCAGCTAAAGCATGAAGTGTTTGCTCAGGAGTAGCTGTGCGTCTGACTGCAGTGTGCTATTAGACTTCTGCTGAGGAAATTCCTGCAAGCCCTATTTGCATTTACACCAATGGCTTTCTACACTGTTAAGGCAGGGAAAAGGAGGCTTAAACTGAGTACAGTTTTCTCATATTCTCTCCTCTCATACTTCCCGAACTATGTGATTATAATCTACTTATCTGGATATTGGTCAAGAACATCTGTATGTTTTCATACAGATGATTATATCACTGCAAGTGCACACATGCAGCACAGATAATCTCTGCATGCACAGTAGTCATATATATGCTGGCATGTCGGATTTACTGTTTAGGTCTGACTCACAGTAGAGCAAGTACACAGAGCAAGTACGCAAACATAGCAGATGGATCAGACTCTGCACAGATGCTTCGCGATGCTGCATTCCTGTCTGGGAAATCCCTGACCCCAGCAGAGATACTCAGTGCTGCAGCAGTAGGTGAGAATTGGGACCAAGGCTGAAGAAAGGTGAGTGTACATGGCAGTACAGCAGTTCCACAGTGATTAACTCAATTTAATGTAAATCAATTTAACATCTCTACTCTGAACTGCTGGAATATTACTTTTGGCACAATGTATCAGTACTTCTCTCTGTCTTTGCAGCCAGCCCGCGGCTCCCCGTGATGTTGAATTGCCTGCATATTTGACAGCCATGTCACCTTCCCTGACGTCTAAGTGGCCATTTCCTTCGCTCTCTGACCAGCACCTTGACAAGCAGCACACCAAAAAGATGAAAAGGCAGTGTTTTTATGAGTAAAGGACAGACAACTGCAATGAAAGCTGCCCCTTTCACCGATCACGAGCCTCTCCAGTAGACTCATGTTGCAATGCTGAAAAGCTGGAACTTACCAAAAGTGAGGAGCCATGCTGCTGACCGGCTGCGGGCAGCCTGGGAGGTAAATTAGTAGCTGGTGGGGCTGGCAGGTGGGGCTACCCACGCTGCTGTGCCGCCTGCGTGTGGTGCAGCGGGGAGGGACGGACACGAAGAAGTGGGAGGGGGAAGGGAAGAGAAGCCCCCTCAGAAATACCGGCACGCTCTAATAAAACCGAAGCCACGACCGCTGGGCAGTGGTTTGTTTTTCGGAGAGCGCAGCGCCCGGCGGCGTGGCCGTGGCACGGCGGGGTTGCTGATGGTGCTGCCTGGCAGAGTACAAAGAGCTCCTTGTTGGGCTGCCGGTGACTTGTCCTGAAGTGCTGCAGGCCCTGCTTTGTTTTCTGGTCTTAATCACTTCACAGCTTGCCCGTGGGTTTATCCCTGCCTCCGGTCACAGTGACTTTAGCTAGAATCCCACTACCTCAGCTTTTAAAAAGAAGTGTTTGGGTGAGGGGAGTGAGCAGCAGCTCAAGGCCCGCCAGGGCTGCCTTCTCCTCTGCAGGGCTTCTCTCCTCAGGGAGGCTGCACGGCTGCATTCCACACCGGCATGCTGGGGGGAAGGCTGGCAGTGAGTCTGTCCTGCTCCAGGTGGCTTTTCCAACCCCCTTCAGCAATGACCCCCCCTCTTAGCTACCCCGGCAGGGAGGGCCTCCTCCCAGGCCAGCCCCACAGCTCTGCCAGAGGGCCCGGTTCCCACTTCAACCTGCCCCAACCACCTGCGCCCTGCGTGGCTACAGCCTGTGCCATGGCCCACGCCACGGCAGCCAAGGCCTGCGCGGTGCAGCGCGAGTGCAGTCTGCCCTGGTAAGGGCCGCCTGCTTCCCTCAGCATCCCCATGGGGACAGGAGGGAGCATGCGGGCTGCCAGCGGTGGGTGACAGTGGTGGGGGAGAGAGGAGGTGGCTGGCTACTGCCTCGATGAGCCAGCTTGGGAACCGGTCATCATCTTAACAGCCTGGCCTCTCAATCAGATAAAAGCGCTGCTGCTGCGATCCAGCACGAGATAATGGCAAGCGTTAGTCAAGGGGCTGAGCTCGCATGCCCTTGCCACTCTGCCAGGGCCTCCGCAGGGATGGGACGGGGACAGCTGAGTGACCGCTGGCACCTCCTCACCCTGCTGCAGACCTCTTCTTGGGGCCAAGGGGACTCGCGTCCCTGGAGCAACTGTTTCTCTCCCTTACGGACAAGGCGAGTCTGAAGGACTGTCTTGGATGCGGAGGCATGCAGCAGCAGTGTGCAAAGCTGCAGGAGGGATCCCAGCCCTAATTTTCATCTTCTATTAGGTTGGCTGAATCTTCCCAGCAAAATGATTTATGGAACCAGCAGCTGCATCTTACGGATGTCTTTCTTTGAGCAGTTTCTTTTTTGAGACAGACATTTACATTCATACAAAAGTGGACGGATTTGCATTAGTACTGAGCAATCCCAGCTCCCAGCAAACTTAGGAAGACTCAACCAAGGGCAACGCTCCTGGAAACAGGCTACTTGTGAAAAATTGCCTAGCTGTCAGCATCACGTCAGGAAATGCTGTCCTGTGCTTAGGTCACCTACACAGGCACAGCTGCTCTGGACAGGCGTGACGGCCACAGCCCTTGGCCAAGCCTTCCACTACATAGAGCCATACCTTTGTTTAGAGTTAATAAGTGAAGCTGCAATCAGGGATGCTGGGCAAGGTAAACAGAAGACTCAAGTGTGTGTAGTAGGCTGTTTTTCTGTCCTGACAAACTCTTTTTCCTTGACCTCTCTGCCCCTGAATGCACAAGCTGTCCTGGTTTGCACACCAGGTACCCTGCATACCAAATTTGAAGGAAGTCACACTAGTTTTCTACTTTAAACCCACTTGGACCTGTTTATCTTTCCCAGTGAGTGTATCAGCACCAAACGAAGCCTCATGCCTCTCGCCTCCGCCGCCTCAACAGGGTATCTGCCACTGCCACTTACATCTCAGCTGAATGTAGCCTATTCTTCCTCAGATGGGTCTAAAAATCCATTTAAGAAAACACACTTTTAAAAATACTTCCTCTTCTTTTTAAAGCTTTTTAAAAATTTCGGTTTCAGCTTTTTCTCTAGGGTCTTAAGGCAGGTATATCAAAATGCTTGCAATTTTAGTAGCACTGAATCTCACTGAAGTACAAGCTGGGTTGCTAAATACCTAGGCACATTTAGTACGTGGGGTTTCATTCTGCACAGGAATGAATACAGACAGGATAAATGTATATGGCACAGGTGAAGACTATAGCTTTGCCTGCAGCTTGCATCTGTTCATTTTATGCTCTGCTGGCCACTGGGATGACACTGGTATGAAAAGTGAATCAGGGCAATATCACTGCCCCAAGAAGCCCAAGACTGCTCTATCCTCAAGCACTCTGAAGGGGAAAGCAGCCAGCCCCATGGATCACCCCAGGATGGTGAAGCCATGTCACATCAGGCATAGGCGGTGGCTGGCAGGTGCAGATCCCGCAAGGTCCCAGGGACATATGGTCTCTAGGATGGCAAATCCCCAGCCGCCAAGACCTCTCCTACACATCCCAGCTCCTCACACTGCAGGCAGCTGGTCAACCTGATCTGTGACCCACTGACCAGCTGCACCCAGTGGGTGGTATCACAGCAGCAGGGTGTTCCTCTGCAGGTGTTTGTGGTACAGGGCATTCGGGAGAAGGGAAGGGAGGGGAAAGGGGAGAAAAGGCAAAGCAACAAACATAATCTTTCCCCATCTTATGTTCAGCATGGGAGACCTGACAGGCGGCAGCATGATTGTATAGGGACTGAGTGTGATGATACAGGTACTGCAGGAAGGCTCAAGAGAGTCATGCATCTCCCTTTTACCCTGAGCATGTGACTTGTTTCACTGGGAGCTGCTCTGCCTTTTAATGAAATCAGACGGTCAAAGCAGACAGGAGATTTGAGAACGTGTAGTTTAATTGAGCAATTTTTCCCTCTTATGTTAAAAATAGTTTTGCTATGCTGACCTAAAAGCTAGGTTTTGTTCATCAGATCATTTATTCAGATCTATAGTCCACAGGATAATTAAAATTTAAGAGTTAATTAAACCAGCAATGATATAAGCTAAGTCTATAAAGAAGGAAAGGAATCAGATACCTTATATCTCCTCTTAGAAGTCATGACTTCTATCACATATAATTACTTTCCCCTGTGGTGTGCATGGGAAAGACCTGCTTTTAAATGAGGGCATTTTCTATTAAAAACAGCAGGAGAAGGGTTCAGACATGAAGGGCTTCATCTGTAAGGCTGATTTTCGAATGAAATCAGCCCCAGTCTGGCAAAGCAGTGGCGCAAATGTTTATTTATGAATGCGTGAATAGTTCTGTTGCCTTTAATGCCATCACTTCTGCTCCTGAAGTTAGGCATGCCCTTAAATGCTTTGTTTGAGCAGTGCCAGAGCGCTCGCAGGAGGCTCATTCAATTGGCAACACACAAACCATCTAGGAATCATGGCCTTCAAAAATGTGCCAGCAATACGCAACTCCAAGATCCTAGCACCTAGCTGTTGCTCTGGCAATGACATGACTGGCAAGTGGACTGTGAAGGAGGTGGGACTTGGGGAGATAGGGTGCAGAGTTTGTAGAGTCGTGCATCCATTGAAGGGGAAATATGCTAAGGATGCGTTCCAAGGGGTGGGAGAGTTGAGCTGTGGGGTTGTTCATGAGACTGGAATAAAGTGGATTGTACGGCTGTGTGGAAAGGTGGTGGACTCATCAGAAGCAGACTATGGACCACACTTGGGGTTAGCAGAGAGGTTCTGTAAGGTTTGGTGGAAGTCTGTGGTGCTGCACATGGAGCAAGCTGCAGGGTTGGCTGTGGGGAAGTAAACTGAGGACTGTATGGAAAACTACCTGGTTAGCGGTGGCAGCTGTAGGGCAACATCTAGGGATCATTTCTCTTACCATAAACACTGCCAATTTTTCTTTCTGTTCTTTGCAAGGTGAGATTCTGCACGGATTGCAGGATGACTTAGGTCATCTCAGTAGCATGGATTAATCATGCAGGATCCAACTGTACATGTGGGCGGTTTCTACAGCCACTTGAGTTCTGCAAATGTAGATGACATGGTGATCGGAGAATGAGATTGCTGTGGAAACTGCTTCAAGAAGCTCTTGCACTTCAGATGAGGCAATGACCTAAAAGCATTTTAAGGGTACAGGGAGTGGCTTATGCTGTAACCAAGTCCAGTTTTCCCCCAGCCCGCCCAGCAATAAGGAATGAAAGCCACTATTTGGCTGATTCCTCATTTCTCAAGGTAGAGGATATATTCCCTGTTTGATCCTGGATTTGAAAAAGCAAGTAAGTAGGGGATTGAATAGGAAGATGGCTTCAGCTGAGCATCAGTTTACTACTGCTGTCTGCCCTCCTCCTTGAAGGATTGTCTCTTTCTGCAGACAACCTTACTGTCTTGAGTCCTGGTGATTTATCTGGCTCGTTCTTGTTTGGTTTAGAGGATGAACGGGTAGCTTGTCCAAGCAGCTCCAAGGAAGCAGCACAATTTAAGTGTTGACTAGACATCATTTGTCCAAATACTAAAGAATCTGGGAAACATATGGCAAAAGCATTATTGGGTAAGCAGTGAACAGAAGATACTCATTGAAAAGCACTTAGTGCAAATGATTTGTTGAGCTCTGTTTGCAGTAAATATAAAGTTTAGATAGTTGTATATACACACGTGTGTATATGAACAACAGTGTCTGCTCTTTCAAGGTGCCTGCCTATTCACATGGTGTATCAGCCTATTGAGCAGGGTAGCAACAAGAATGTTGCATGTATTTTATGTCACTGAATGAATATTTCTGGGCACACTTGATCTCTTGCTAATTCCTACCTGTAGCAGGAATACATTTCAGAGCTCTCATTACTTCAAACACCAAGCAGAGACATGGGCTGTTAAAACAGGCTCTTTTTGGTTTTCTTTGCTGACTCAGAAGGGCAAGAATAAGTGCTACCAGGACACCCTGCTTGGGATCACTTGGCTGAAAGCAATCAGCCAGCACCATCTGAGCTTTTTCAGCCCTGCTGTTTGCATGCAGGTATACTTTGCTCTCAGGCTTTGGGGAGCAGTGCAGGTAAGGCAGGCCTTCACAGTGATGCTGGTATCTTGCCCTGGAAGGAATTGCCTGCCCATCAACAGTGGCTGGAGTTATCAGAAATCAGCTAAACTCCAGGCTTGCATGAAAAGGCACCAAAGGTGACAATGAAATGAACCCAGATGGTCCCCATAATGACTATTCCTTTGGGTTCATGAGACAGAATGGACTGAGCTGTGCAGGGCTCCCATTTTATGTTAGTTTGTAAGTGAGCTGGTTTGGGACTACCATTGTAGCTGAACTTGCATTTTTTTCACCTTTTGCGACCTGGTGGAGATGGAGGTTACAGAGCTGGGTGAAACCTGAGTGTGGATGTGGGGGAGAAGAAAGGCTGTGCAGTCACAAGACTGCCGCATCCCATGACAGGGAATATGTGTGCAAAGCAGCGAGGGGCTGGCGGCGAAAAGGGCAAGAGCCCTCATGTTTGTGTTACAGATCTGCATCACTGTACCATTTGGTATCATGATGACGCCAGCTTTCCTGAGGAAAGCACCTACTTTCAAAGCAATTGTCAATGCCCCTCATATTCCAGCAATGACTAGTTAATCTCTCAAACAACCCTGTTGTGATACTGGAATGAACTTCTCACCAGGCAGGGGTCACAAATGTCTACCTTCTTATTGAAATACGAGGTCTCCTACACACACGCACTTCCACACATAGGCGTATACACACAGTTACATAAAGAAACCAAGCAGTATTTTATCTTTGTAAGAAAAAGAATTGCAGAGGTCTGGCAGAGCAGGAAAAGAGGCCCCCCAGTGTGGGGGTTGTGCCTGGACCCTCTCTGGGTCCTGCCATAGGTAGGTATGTAGGCAGATAGCTTGAAGAACCATTCTTCCCTGTCTATCCTCCTCTGCCTTTTGATTGCCCACTACTACCTCTCATTCTGTGCTAGCAAAATCACTATGGATCTATGCATAACTAGATTGGGAGGATGGAGTGAGGAGGGAGAGATTGGCACCCTTTCTTTTTCTGTGAGTTAGTTTTAGTCCATATCACCCTTGGGACCCAATTTAGTGCATGCTGCATGGGTGCAGAAGGGAAAGAAAGTAGTAACAAGAAATTGAATGTAAGGGTAGACAGGACTGCATCTTTCTGGTGCATTTCTGGCTTAAAATGACCATGAAACCTATGGCCTTTCTGTAATATACTATCTCAGGAAAATGTATCCAGATCCACTCACCAGACTAAATTTGTGGGAACGGAGTGAAAAATAAAGCTTCATATTGGAAACTAAACTCTATGCAGGAATCACTTCCATACATCCATGCATCCATCCATCCCTATCATTACTGTACTATCCAAATACATCTTACTACCGTCTAACTCACATTTCTCAATGGACTTTAACGTTACTTTTTTTTTTTCCTCATGCAAATGGAAAGTAGTCAGATTCTCTGATGAGTTCCAGGTAAGTAGACAGAGAATGGCATGGGTCTAAGAAATTTTTTTCCCAGCTGCTGTTATGTTCTTAACATAGAAAAACAAAGGTGGTGATAGAAGGGGAGGAGTAAGAGATGCTGAGCCCAGCATTTCAGCAATGCCCTTGAATTCTTGTTTTACCTGTTCACCTGTAACTGTAGCTTATCAGAAGCACATCAGAAGCCTCAGGCAGAAATACAGACAGATCACTGGGCTTGAAAAAATGAAGCCATGGGCTCCCAAAGTGCACAAGGCCAAAACCAAGACTGTGCTTTGCTGAGAACATGATGGAATGCATTAGGCTCTCTATAACAGAGAGACAAATCCTTAACATGTGCAGAGGAATGTGTTAGAAACTTTTCCTCAGCTCAAATGCTTATTTCTAAAAGTGGAAAAGAAATTCACTCTCCGTCTGCACCCACTCCTC
Organism: Sagittarius serpentarius; assembly: GCA_034782735.1. NCBI lineage: Eukaryota > Metazoa > Chordata > Aves > Accipitriformes > Sagittariidae > Sagittarius > Sagittarius serpentarius. Next base: position 24,047,614 of record JAVKLA010000081.1, read on the forward strand.
TGGCTTATGACTAGAAATGCCTGGCAGGATAAACAGCTCGACCCTAATCCTCAGTTTTGTGAAGCTGGGCACATCCATGCGCTTGAAGATCTGGGCTCCAGCATGAACTCAGAAGACGGGCTTTCAGACAGAGTATTTGCTCAACACAACATAGTGTTTCACAGGGATACCCTCAAATGACTTCAGTGATTCCTGATTAGGGACGTGTATTGATATGAGCACATACACCTCTGCCAATGCTTGAGAAATCCAGTCATATGGTAAAAATGAGCACTAGTCATTTAGTAATTTATTTAATCTGGAAAAATCATGAAGGGTGTGAGTATAAGGAATTCAGGAAAATTCCCACAAAGCATTCAATATCTCCTCTTAGAGCACTGGAAAGGAAAGTGCATGATAAAAGACAGTACATTTGCTACACGTGGCCTTTCAAACCTCCTGCAAACCTGACATGATGTAGAACAGCAGGTTTTCATCTTCTGAACAGAGAAAATCTGCAGGAAATATGAAAACTTCTGGAACTCTCTCATACAATTCTCACTTCTCCATTAAGTATTTATTTACAGAGGTATTGTTCCAGGGACAGACCATTCAGGGAAAACAGAAAAAAAAATAAAAGTAGTTTGTATCATGTGATGAGAAGGTACCCTTATGACTTCTCACACTTCCTTGATTATCTTGCAGAGTTTTAAAGTAATAATGAGTATGTGAAAGAGAGAACCTTCCCATTTTGTGCGCTGGAGTTTTCAATGTGCCAAGACAATGGTGTGCAGCAATATACATCATCAAGACACTAGGAACTTGTCCCTGTGTCTTTAGTGACGGGTATTATTCAAACCATGAAAGGGACATGACTTCAGCTGGTTAATCTGAAGACAGGATCTCGTAAGACTACTTGTCTTATCAGACCAGAAATAAGAATGAATGATCCATACAAATACCACAAAACCATATAAAACACTATGCAAGATTAATCCTGATTCAGTCTGAACTAAAATGAAATTTTGAACCATATCCTGAAAGCGATTCAGTTAAGAACTGTGATCTAAGCACCAGCTCTTTCCATACGTGTTCTCTCTCCGTATCAAACCATAATACTGAGGTTGGAAGCAGAGACTGTGTTTGAATAACTGGAAGCAGATGTCCTTTTGGAAAGGTCTGCAACCATAGAGTAGAACATTCCCTTCAAAAATCTTAAATTTCACACACAAAATGAGAGCTTTACAAGAAAATTACTACATTCCTTAATATTTAGAAAATTTCAGATCACCACCACACTATAACAACCCTGCTTGCAGGCTGTACTTCAGTGCATCACAGTAATGCACTTCCAGATGTAAAGATTTTATGTGTTCATCCCCATCATTTCCAAGCTTTAAAGAAGTGCACCCCTTACTTTCCTTTGCTGAGATAACCTGGAAAAATGCACATTGCCATGATACTGCACAACCTATTTGGCTGCAAACTGTGAGTTTTACCAAAATGCTGTTTGTCACAGGGTAACAAAGCTCAGGTTTGAGAAAAGCAGCCTGGAGCTTCATTTTCTATTCTGCACGGAATGACAAAATGCATAGATTTACCAGGAAGGTTTAGAGACATCAGAATTCGTAGGTCCCCTCCAAGTGGTACTGCCTGGGGTGGCAAACGTGGCTTTCAAGGGGTCACAGGACATGTCCTGCAGCTCCCCACCCCCTCCTTCAGATCAGTGTCCAGCCTGGCTCAAAGCTCTGATAAGCAGCAGGTTATTTCCAGACCTTTACATGCCAGAGATATCACCTGGGTGTGGTACCACAGCCCTTCATATTTAATACAGTCATGACCTTGTATATAATAACTGCATTAAGATAGTTGGTAAGTACGCACAAAGTCCAACGTACATGCTCAGAGAAATGTTTCCTCTGATTCCTGATGTGATTTGTCATTCACTCAGGTTATCTGCTTTTCCCCCGCTTCTGTCTTTTGAGACTTCTATTTAGTGTCCAATGCTTGCAACATGGTAGTTGCCTGAGGAATTATAATTGCTTGTAGATAACGTTATTTAAAATGAAGACCCTGAGGCTGAAAAGAAAGGGAAGAGGCCCTTCAGTTTTACCAGAAGTACGTATGTTCCCGTTGTGTTTCTTTTTTTGCTGGCTGATATTCCAATAAACTGGATGTTTTGTTATGAGCACCAAGAATCTAATCCAATTTTCACAAAAGGCTATGGAAAAAAATCCTTTTGTTTTTCATGGGGCTCAGATTCTGCACCAATTGTGTTTTCTCTCTCTGCCTAGCAGATATATGAATAAAATAAATACTGCAGATGTGGTTTTGATTGCCATTAGATGTTCTTTAGATCATGTTATTCCTCTGCTGAGCCCAATTTTATTATTAGAACATCTGTTTATTCCAGATTTTTTCCTTTTGCATACCTTTTTGTCTCCACTTTGAAATCCTAAATGTTGTTCTCCCTGAGAAAAAGGAAAAAGTCTATTTTTTAATGCTGTGGAGTTATAACAGGAAAAAAATCCAACAGAATAGCAACATAGTGTCAGGGACAAAATATTTCTGCTTCTGAAATGTGGAAGAAAATTGTTTTTTCGAGACACTGTGCCTTTGCCTTGTACCTACAATTTAAATATCTAGTGTCTTAACTATTATCTCCTCTCTTGTCTCTTAGCTAGTCTCCCTGTCCTCCCCTTTTTAGTCAGTGGCAAGAAAGGAGCCCTTTCCTTTCCTGCTCTTGAGGACACAATGCATCTGGCCTCTACATATGGACAAGGGGAATCAGGTTCTGGAATTGCCTGTTCCTCATCATTAACTCCGAGGTGAGTTAAAACAACTGAATTGGGTGCAGATGACCTCATTTGTAGATACCTTTTGAGGACTGGCAAATGAAAAAGCAGAAGATGCTTGTTCGCTTGGAAAAGACTTCTCAGTGGCTTACTCTTCATGGTGAACCTCTAAACATTTATGAGCTTATATAAACCCCACCAAATATTTTTGCGAGTGTAATTCACTGTTCTCTTGCCAGACAACTAGTTTTCTTTTTGGAATAATTAGACACTCTTTTTCTCACTGTGCATGATCGAAAGACAACTACAGCTACATCACTGTGCACTACCTGAGGACGTAATCCATGGTTTGTTTAGGGTTTTTTCTTTTTTTTTTTTTCTTTTTAATGGAACCCTGTATGTTATATGATAGAAGATCTATATTAAAAATTTTTATTTCTGCCAGTGGGTGGTATGTATTTGACAGTGTCTATTTGGTTTGTATGTTGGACTTATGTTTCCCATCATTTTAATTTTAATAATTTACTTCATTCTCAGCTGACATTTTGAACATTAGCCTGCTGTAAATTAACTAAACTAACATTTTTATTTAAGTTGAGCTTCTGAAGCTGCAAAACATGAACAGAATCATAATGAATGAATCTGTACATAATTTGTTCATTTTCTCCAACCTTTTTCACCTTCACCTGCATCTTTACACTGATCTAAATATTTCTGTATTTTGAAAGTGGGTAAGCAGAAGTGTGTGCATACATCTGATAAGTAAAAGAGTTGTGTATACACCTCAATCAGCAGCTGCGAAAAGTTATGATGTTTGGAGCTTGAGTAGCATCAGACATTCTCTTTTTGTCACTTTCTTGGACTCCTCTCATGCAGAGAATATCAGCAAAATCTGTTAAAATTCACGCAGCAAGGCAAAATGGCTTTTTTTGGTTCTGTTTGCAGTCTCTGTGTGGCAAGCACAGCAAGAGCCAAGTTCCTGCCCCAGGTGCATGTTTGGAAAGGGACGTTTGCTGTGGAGCCTCCCTGATTAGACTGTGCAAGGAACCCACGCTGGATATGGTGCAGGAATGCACCAGTGGTTGGATGATTACTGCAGTGGTTTCCCCTATGGTCTTCTTCATTGTTCCTTCTTGGTTTGCCGAAAAAAAGAGGGTATTTTTCATGCAAGTCTCGCTTCCCTTTAAATCTTTCATTGGTTTCCTAACAACCTACGTATCACATTCAGACTCCTTGTACTGGCTTGAAAGACTGTAACTCTCTGGACTGCAAATTTAAGTGCCTCTTGTGCTTGTTCACAGTTATGTCACAATGACTGCATCCTTGATCTGAGCGTGGGTGACCTCTTCTTCCCATCCCTAACCTGTTTGCAGTGGAGTCTTACTCACAGAGGTATTGCCCCCCTCTCTTTCCACCACCCACTAAAGCTTGTTTCTGTTGTGATGAGGACCAAGTTTATTCAGTGATAACTTCAAAATGAACAGAAGGATCAACACAACATTACTTGCACCAGACCCAAGCAGTTACCTTTTGAGGTGACGGCTATGGTTCTCTTACTCCCTTAGTGCATAATGACCATGTTGGTTGTTGTCATTGTAGCAGCACATCTAAATTTAGATTGTAAATTCTTTGCCCATTAGATTGCCTATTTGCTGTGCCAAGTGTAGAGCACAGTTTAGGCCCTGCATAGTTTGGTTTAGGATTATTTACAGCTGGGGTGGCATGCTGTTGCTGGCTTGCTGATAGGGCTTTCTTGAAGGATGCGGTCTGTGCTATGCTCAGTTTCAACTTCATTCCTGGGTGCAAATTAGGATGTTTCTTTGACCATTAAACTTAATGGCTCCTAAAAGGCTGCCCCTTGGCTTGTGTGAGACCATGGAAAGAGAGGACTGCTGAGATGTTTCATAGGAACCCTTCATTTTCTTTGCAAAAAAAGTTTCTGGAAAGATAATTTCCACAGAAAGAGCTCAACTCCGGAGCTCCCTTTCCTCTCATCCTGAACTAGCCAACCTGCAGAATAACAGGTACCCAGTTCTGTTTCCTCCAGTGTTTAAGGGAAAAGGTCCACTGTCTGAAAAGCTGAAAGTAAGTGAAGTGTGTGTGTTTTGAGGGCGGGGTAAGTAAGCATAGCTGGTGATGAACAACGAAAATTTTCTGGATCAACTGGTCACATGGACATTTGTCTAGATCACCTTAAAAAAAGAAACAGAAGAGTAATGTGCTATGTAAAATACAGGTTAAAAGGCAGCATGAAAGATAAAATCCTACTGCTGTGCTTAGCACAACCACAAACTTTTCATTGCATTCCTCCATTTAATGGCAAATAATGTTAGGCTCATATTGCATCCAGGATACTATATAATGACTTTTCAGGCTTAGTCAGTATTTAAAAAATTTATCTGAGGCCTGATGAAATGAAGGTACAGTTTAATCTAGTTAATTTTAAAAATAAATCCAGGTAATTTTTTGTTTCAAAATGTCAAAGTAAAACATTTGCACTTAAATAAACACATTCCTTTATTTTTTTCCCTAGCTGAAACAATTTCATGAATTTGCTAGGGATTTCCATGCAATTTTGCCTGCTCCAACCCTCTTTTTTAATGAGAACTAAGATACACCGACAAAAATGTTTCAAATTCTTCCCATATTTAGAAATGTGTAAGTGAAAAAATCATATTTGCCTGTAGAGCTGAGACCTCTTGTCTTTCTAAATGCGTGGCCTTCAGGGGCGTAATTGGGCATTTGTGCCAACAGCCACAGGAAACACGAGATGAGTCTCATGGACACTGACAATATTTTTCAGCAGTTTTGACTAGCTGATGCTGAGCAGATGTTTGCTCTGATGCCTGCTTCATCCAAGGCTCTTCATTGCCGGTCCCCCCTGGACTTGACCCTGATGATTCCACTCTCCTCCCTCCTCCCTGCCCTCCTTCTCTCTCTCCCTCCTTTGCTTTGTCTTTCCATTTCGCTTATCACATTCCTGTCCCTGCCCCCAGGGAAACCAGGGCTGTGAAACTACCATAGTGTTTGCTGCTGTGGATTTTTGTGTTTTATCTCCTTCCCTAGTTCTTGGCTGTCTTGTCTGTTTTGACTGTAAGCAATTCAGGGTGCGGACTGTCTCCTTCTCTTCATCCACACAGTGCCTAGGACAGTAGATGTCCGTTCCTGGTTGATCCTTAACAACATGAATAATAAGTATGTAAATAGAATGGACAACAGAGTTTTATGTACTCATCTAGCTATGAAATGGTAAAGAAGCACGATTCTTGCCCCCCAAACTCTCTCAATATGAAGTAAAATAATTCTGTCCTCCTATAGTTGGATCCTTCCATGCCTATTTTACTTTAAGCATGTTTTGTATTTTATCTTCCACTGGCAACCTTATGTAGCTCTACATGGCAATCTTTCTAGCACAATAATTCCTCACTCCTATTTTTCTTTCCTTTTTCCTGCAGACCAAATTCAAATTTCTCAATCTCCATATCCACAGCCTTATATAAATTCTCTCTTCTATCCTACTCTGCAAACATAATTAACAGCCATCCTGCAAGAAGTCAGCACACGTAAAAGCTGGGGTAGGTTCCTGCACTGCAATTTCTTTTTAAGCAGTGATGAAACCAAGTTGATAGAGGTATTCAGTATATCTTACAGTGTTTCCTTATCTCCTGTGAGGGTAGTCTCTCACACAGCTTCTTGCCAGCATTTCTCTGACTCACCCAGCAAAGCTGGGATTGGAACAAATTAAAATGAACACAGTTTCCAAGCTTTAATCCTAATGTCCCACACCTAGTTCCAAACCTGCGCTCAAAGGGCTTGCTTACATTCTTCCCCCTCAATCTACAAAGTCTCTTATATAAAATGCTTTCCTAGGTCACTCAAAAATCATTTCATGATGATTCAGTTGTCCATAATCTTTAATGAGCTTTTGGCACTGTTCAGAGACTGCTTGGAAATTTGAGGAGTGCAAGTATAAGGTGCACTGTACAAGTGTATGAGGGAAAATACTTTTTTGGGGCTCATCATTTATAGCTCAGCAAAGATCAAGCATGAAAGTAGTACAGTCTCAATTAGCCGCTGGTCTCGATGATACTGGCAAGCTGTAAATAAAAATGATCTGTGTTTTGCTGGACTGTAAATAGGCTGCTTTGAGCAGCTGAGAAATGGCTTGAGCTGGCTGTCAGAGGCTCAGAAAAGCCCCGGTCTGCATGACAGGCTGCTGCCCTGCTCAGCTGTTGGCAGTTACCTAATAGTTCGGGGGTTGGTTTTCTTTTTCTTTTAAATTAACTTGTAATAAACTTCAAGTTAACCTTAAAGTGAGGTCAGTCTGAGGCTAGGTGTGTGATATATGTGCGTGATACTAAAAACATCTAAAGGGTTGTGATTACTTTAACTCCTGTCAATCTAGTTACAGACCTTAATATAAAATAGAAACTATTCTGGGCCTACAAATCTCTAGTCTTCCTAGCAATAGGATAAGAAAAGGCCTCTCAGCTATTTTTTTAGATCCTGGATTTTTTTTTTAGTATCAGTGATCAACACATGGTGTTCATTTCCCTCCCAAAGTGGAACAACCAGAGCTCAATGCAAACACAAATGAAGCATGTTTTCTGTAGACTAAAAGCTCCTGGGCAAGGAAACTTGCTGGGGGGGCG
>JAVKLA010000081.1:24055048-24126911 GCA_034782735.1 Sagittarius serpentarius
CCCCCCCCCCCCCAACAAAAAAGAAAACAACCAAGAGAAAGAGGAAAAAAATAGGAATTGTCTCACTCTCCTACATGTTTCTAAGGGCCACTTCCAAATTTAGTCTTCCAGAGAAGCGCCAAAAACCACCTGCAAGATCTTGGCGTGATGTAATTTGCTGCACCAAGGTCTCCAGGCGCTGTAACTGATTTTCTCAGACCTTTGTCAAAACTCCTTGTCCTAGAATTATTGGAGCAGAGTTGATCTGATGAAAAGTCTTTTACTGAACATTAAAAAAAAGTTGATATTGAAATTACTCATGGGCATCAGTTGATTTAATTAAATTTCTACTTTGGAAAAATATTAGGAAAATGTTTTTCAATTACTAAAATACCCACTTGTGTCAAAATATTTTTCTAGTTAAAAAATTAGCTGGGTTTACACCAAAAATACTTGGTCTTTTTAAATGGTTAGAAACAAAGTTTTTTTAAAAATTACATTCATGGAATATTTCAGTTTACCAAACCAGAACTTTTTTCCTAGCCTCACAAAAATAGTCACATGTTCCACTTTTGGCTGAGGGAAGCTATTCAAATCTAGAATGTTCTTGTAGAAACATTGAGTGTGAAATGGCTTTTTAGGTGACATTCTTTCATTTTGCAAATCTGCCAAATCTATTCTTCTCTCCCTGTGAAGTGGTCAGGTGTTAATCAACATTACGCTATTAGCTATGGTGTTCTCTGTTTTAACTGCCTGGGGATGGTATTGTTTGCACAGGTGCCCTAGCTGGGGAACTGAATTAATATCCATTTTCCTTGGCTAAAAGGCTTGTTTTTCATGTCTTGCCTGTCTTTTTGCAAACATAAATGCAGAATCTCTTTTGGACTTGCATTTACAATTAGCTGTTTTCACACAACAGGCTTTCTCTCCTGCTGATGCTAGTTCATTAGTATGTGGATACATTTTCATGCCTTCACCTGATCCTTTCCTCACTGAAATAATTAAATGTCTTGCCATTAATATCAGTGGAGGCAGTGTCTGGCCCTACATCAGTACTCCTCTTCTCGTGAAGAAGTTGCAGGCTTTCCCAGAATTAGCGATTAGACAGCAGGTTGCTCTCCACTAAACACAACATTAAGGTGTGCAGATTTTCCTAGTCCGTAGTTCTCAGTGTTCTCAGTGACGCTGAGTGTGCTCTCTCTGTTGACAGTAGTCAGTCTGTCACAGTCCCCAGGCTTGTACTGTCCTTTTCACTGGAATTTGGATACACAGATATGAACTGCAAATGTTTCCTGTCAGATTATCTGCCTACCTAGCAGCCAGCCACTGCTTAATACACTAGTTCATTTATCTTTCCTATGAGCTAAGAGCATTCAAAACCAAATCCAAATCTAGAACTCTTTATGGAAGAACAAATCTGAGAGATCGGCTTTGTATTTAGCTCTGAAGGTGGAAAGGCTGATTTGCTCTATAGGACACAACCAGCCTCTATGACATATGCTCTCCCCAGTAAACTTAGGAGGGATTTCTAAGTGAGTTAGGTCTTTTTTTAGAAAATTATACCAATTTGCCCTCACGCAGAGCCCAATTAAACTGAATGTGAAGGTTCCTGGGGTTTCAGTGAGATTTGGCTCAAACTGCGAAAGGAGCCCTGTTCCACAAAGCAAATAGCTACTGCCTTTTCCAGGGTATTTGGTCTTGCTTCTAAAAAAACCCAAAGCTTACTGAAGCCTGCTACCCAGGAATGGACACATACCCTAACCAGTGCTGTGCAGAATAAAATAGGCTACAATTTTTTTTATTTATTTTTTCTTCCTAGCAGACTTTCAGATTATGTAAAGCACTGAAGCGAAAATAATGTGACGGCAATGAAGTGACCCGCTACTCGGTTCAAGCATACCTTTCCCAAAGCCACAAGAAATGGCTGTTTTCTGCATAGCAGACAAAGACTCCATCCAGGAACACCATGCAAATGCAGGAAGTCTTAGATACATAAGCATTTGGCATACAAATGACTGTCTCTTCTGCCTGCACCTACTTAATTTTACCTACATTCTGTTTTGACTAGCTCCCTTCTGTGAAGGTGATAACGAAAGAGCATCTGAGAATGGAAGCACCTGGTAGTTTCTTATTTTATAACGTCAAGAATATCAGCCCAGAAGGACAGACTTTGTCTATAACTTCTCTAGAAATCCACTTTATAATGGCAGCTGGGACACTTACTTGCAGGAAAACTGGGTAGGATATATGTAAAGATGACCTTGGTCTACCCTGACCAGTCTACATATCCGCGGGGGTGAAGTCCATGAAGATAAAGGCAGAGCGATGATCTTATGTATTTCACCACCTTCTTAGAGAACATCTCTCACACTTTGCTGGAAATGCCTAAGTTTCGGGAGTGGGAGAGGGGGAGGCAGGGGTGGAGGGACAGCAGCATGGGGGAGGCTTGGAGCACAACATCCAGCCTCCATCTGTCTCCAGTCTTGCTTATCCCATGGATACCCTTGAATAATTTTGACTCAGGTGAGGTTTTCCTGCTTTAGATGTGAAGGGAACAAAATGGCTGTTCCATCTCTTTCCTATCCCTTGGCTAAAATGAATATGAAAATGGGAGTAGGACAGTTGGTAGCCTGGACAGATGTGCAGTGGTTGGAGAAGCTGATTTCTGGATGCAGAAATGAAATGAAGATAGCCAGCATTTCCTTATCTCTGATTTCTGAAAGATTTTTGAGTGTCTCCTAACTCCTTTATAAATTGATATTTGTAAGTGCTTTAAGATACTGCGTTCAAGTGCTGTGTTTTTTGAAATTGCTTCCAAGGGGAGAGTTTTCCAAGATGCTACCGGATATAAAGTAAATGACGCAAAGCTGAATTCCTTACCTGCTTCTTTGCTGTGCCGTTCCAGTGACACAAGAAGCCACAGGCACGCACAGCTCACAGGTCCTGCACCCCAGCTGCCACTCCCTCGCACTCGCCTGCTTCTCCCTCCTTCCCCTGCCCCATCCTCCAGCAGCTCCGTCCCTCCTTCCTCATTTTGCTCTGCAAACTCTTACCTCTCGGTCGTCAGACAAAGTGGTTCTTACCTCTCACCTGAACCCCATAATCATAAATCATTAATTACAAGACTTCTACACGAACTGAGGTCTGGTGAGGATACTAATTATTTAGATGACAGAGAGAGTGTTTCCTGTTTATCTGGTTCTGTTCTTACGAAGTACCCTGCTACAAATAAGTGCTTTGGCTCAAGCCTCAGCTTTCATAGGATCAGCCTGATTTGACCAAGGTGAGTCCACATCCTGGAACCTGCAATTGCACTTTAATACCCTGGAAACTATTTTCTTACTCACAAAAACTTTATTTTGCGATGTTAAGGTGTAGGCATGCGATGTCATCGCCACATGCTGTTCTGTTGTGATGTCACTGTGTTGCAAAGTGACACACTGGCATTTGCAAAGCAAGAAGAATTGCAACCCAAAATAAGAGATTTGGGAGGATTTTGTTTGTTTTTAACCAGGGCTGGTGAGTCAAAAATAAATCAGCAGTTTAAAACATATCACAAAAATCTTTAAAAGAATTTCAACAAAATCTTGTTTATTAGTCATTCTTCTATTACTAAGCTGCTTCATAATTATTGCTTATACACAGGAAGCTTGCTAATTGCTTTTATATTGAAATCCCTAATCAAATATTTGGCTTAACTAAATAATAGATTAAAAATGGATGAAAGGACATGACGTGAATAGCTGACTTTTCTGGTAATGGGGAATATGCCCTGGGAGACAGGTGTGTGATAGCAAATAACCTCTCTGCAGCAAGTGTGAAAGGAACTGATCTATTTCAGTATAATTTCCCCCCAAAATGCTGCACAGAAATAGTCTTCTATCATTGATGCAATTTGTATTCAGCTAGTTCTTGTTCTTACATTGCTTGTTTCTCAGTAGCCAAGCTGGACCACATAGAGCCTCCTTTTGACTCTGTCTGTAGGGAATCCCTCTATCATGCCAGGCACAGACTGCGTGCGATGCCTCAGAGGAGTTCCCCCTTTCCTAGTGATAACTCGATTTGTCTGCTATCAATGCAAACGGCTTTATTTTTAAGCACTAGTTACATCAGGTCTGGGCTATTTCTAGAGCCTCACAAGAAAAGATGAGCAATTTCCTCTCTGGTAATCTAACTGGGCTACTAAATCTAAGATTAACAGTCTTCCTGCCTTAAATGGTCTTAGTGTCTCTGTCTACAAAGTCTTCTCTGTTAAAAGAACAATCTAGTGACAGCATTCCTTTCAAGAATACACATCCAAATGACTGAGCTTAAATTATTCTGTTAATCATCTTATGGAAAACACTGTATAAACTGTTATGATTTCTTCATTTGTTCACTGTTATCCATCACAAAGACATAGCAATTCCTTCTAGTTATGCACAATTGTTATAATTTAAAGGTGAATATATTACAAGGTGAATTTAATTGTGTATGGGCTGGCACATTAAAAGGATTTCCAGTTAAAACTTCCAAAACGTATCGGAAGCTGGAGCCAGAGCTTCACAGCTCAGTGACCAAGCTGTTCCAAACAAATTAATTGGATCGTTTCATTGATTCAGATACAGGCACCAAGATAATGTGTTTACATGTTGCTATTTTCAGCATCATTGTGGACTCTATCAAAGACCAAAATGCTGTATTAGCCATTCAGCTATTGAACTAATGTTCATAAATACCACCTTGCAATGACAGTGCTTGGAAGACTTGGCTAATGTGCACAGGTGTATGGGAAGAGAGTGCTGTATTGGAAACAGCTTTGAAGATTATATAAGATATATCTCCAGGCCATTCATGGTTTTTGAAAGAATATTTGTGACACAATCACCTTGGTGTTTGCCATTGTCTTCTTTAGTTTGCGCTCATCCCTGTACGCAAGCATTCAAGCAGACACTTCACACTGAATAATAGGGGAAGAGGAACCTCAGGGCCCAACATCGCAAGGGTGTCATCAGAGTTAGTTTTGCCATTGCATCAAGTGGAAGTAGGGCTGATCTTGAGACAGTAGGCACAGACACAACAGAAACACATACTTCAGGGAAAAATTTTTGCATTTTATTTTGCCCTGTGTTGTACAGTCCTTTCAAATGCCAACTTCCCTACTCGATAAGGGCGTATCATGACAATTAAAACCAGACAACATCTTGTAAGCCACTAGATTTTAATCTTTTGTAGGAAAAGTTAGATGAAGACAATATAATTTGTGGGAGAGTGAGTCAGCCTCATTTCCTGGCCAAATTCTATTTAGGGTTATTAGTTTCCTTTTGTCTGTATTCCCCGACATTTTCAGAGGCACTGTGGTTCACATTCAAACTCACAGTACTCTGACATGCTGTTAAAGGTCTGCTTCCTTCCACTGCACAGGTGACTATGCTGAGGTTGTGAGAAGAGCAATTCTTGCTTGTTAAATCATAACATTCTGCAGTCTTGGGTTAGTCTTTATGTAAAAGGTAAAGGTACAAAGGTATAAATGCATATTTCAAAGGAAATGTACTATTCTTTAACACCTTTATTATTTTATGTTTCTTTACTCCTATTGGGAATGAATACTTCGAAATATTTTGTAATGTCAAATATTTCTATTTCTGCTTCTTTAAGAACATGAACTAAACTCAGTGATCTCCAGTAGGATATGAGCTGGAATGTGAGCTTTGATCTAAATCTAAGTATTTTAGATCTTTCAAGCAGCGTTGACATGACTAGTGGATAGAGTTTCTGAAGAACCTCCATATAGTCGCAAGCACTATAAAGTCATATTGACTTGGCCAAGTAACAGCATTTATCAAGGCGATGTCATATTTGCGGTGGTAGTGTGACTTTTTATACACATACGCTAGAACTCCAATCAAAAGTCTGACAAACAGGAAAATGCTAATCTTACAGTAATAAAAATAATTATATTTAAAAAGAAAAACCTCAGCCTCTCTTTACCTATGAAGCATAAGGAGATTGTCTTCATGATCCGATGACAGACTGTCCTTGAATTCTTACGTCATAAACTAAAAATGGCAACAGAGGAACCTCCAAAGGAATGAGCCTCTTTTCTGAGATGCACTGAATACACACGAGCTACGTTTGAGTCACTCAGTGCAGTACTTACCGAGTCTTAACACATTGCTGTAGTATGCTACAAGTTTAGTGTCACATGCACTAATAGCAGGGTAGAGGGCCGGAGCTAATCTCACCTTCAGGCACTCAAGGCATAGTCACTGCCCACAGAAGTAGTACCGTGGTGCTGTTGGATCTTTGCTGAGATTTCTGCCCTGCGGCAGCCCCACCGACGGGCAGGAAAGGGCTGAGGGGTGACCCCGAATCAGCGCGTCCCCTGGAAGTCCTGGAGGAGCCCACCCCTGCGGGGTGCTGCCGGGGGAAGACGGCGCCTGCCACCCTGCTGGGCTCCTCCAGGCAGGCTCTCCTCCCCCGGGGTTTCCTGCCAGACTTCCCATTGGCAGAAGTCAGCATGAACCCTGCGTAAATTTGTTTTCAGATGTTTACAGGCTGCGGGTTGCTTTGGTAACCTGGTTAAATCCCAGCCTGGGTCTGTTTGATTTCATCTGTGCATCTTTATTAGATGACCAGGATCTCTTTTCCCAGCACGCTCGTTCTGCTGTTTATGTGGGATCGTGGTCAGGCGACTCAGGCAGACTGGTACTCTTTCAGCATCGTCATTCACAGGAGCTATGCCATTGCTTCGTCTGTTTTATTTTCCTCGGCAATGCAGCCAAACTAGCAAGTCCCAGAGCATGTTCCCGTTCTCCCTCTCCCACAGCGAGTGGATGTTAGCCATGCACCCCCTGCACGGGATGGGGAAACAATGCTGCGTTTCCATAGGGCGTAAGTCAGCTCTGACTATGCCCCGCAGAGCCCAGCCCAGCTCCTCTGCAAACGTCGTTGTCAGATTTTCCATCTGCGGTAGAAGCCTGACTTTACTCCAGCTGCCTCAGCTGATCAATACACTGACACTAGTTATTACAGTTGCAAGATCATGTGGTGAGAGGTAGAGTCTCATCAGACGCATCTGGAACAAATTAAATAGTTTCTATTCCTTGCTTTGCTTCTCCACAGCCACCATCTTGTTCAGAATCTAAGAACAACAGCAACGAAGGCAGTGGGGAGCAGACAAGACAGACTCATCCTTTTCATTTCAAAAAAGGATCATGTCATTGTCATTTAGACTTGAGCCTCATTGTGAACGGAAGTATTAAAGGATTAGTGAGTCATTTATACCCAGCTATACCTCCAAACATCGGAGTGGCTTTCATTGCAGCTCAGGGTCACTGCTCCCATGTGTGTGCAGAGGAGAAGAGGATTGCCCAGTGTGACCGCCACACCGAGAGAGGGGTTAGCCAACGATTTATTTCCAATGAATTAACAGACTAAGGGAATCCTGTGTCTGAACAGCTTCCTAAAATAACATTGCTTACTTGTTGTGACAGTAAATCCTAGATTAACTTGTTGTTCTCCCTTTCACGTTTCCTTCTATTTCTTACTCTTACAAAAAGAAAAATAGTCTCCTCCTCCTCGTAGGGTATTGAACTTGACTGTCTAGAAACCTGTGTTTCATCTGGGAACACATGACAGGCAAGAGAAAGCCAAAACCCTAAAGCTCACGGAAGCTGACAGGAGCAGTGCCTGAAAAAGAGCCATATACGACTTTGAAGAATTGCTCTAAAGCTAGACATGGTGTATTTGTTTTACAGCATCAGAAGCTAAGACGGAGTAACATCACAAACTTAGGTCTGTTTTATGCTACGTTCTTGAATGCAGTCTAGTGTCAGGCAGCTTAAGCTCTTTAATCTCCATTAAAAGCTACGACTACAAAAAAAAAAGATTTTTGCAAGCGCTTTTTGGGGTGGAGGTTTTATGTACTGTTTTGATTGATGTGCATTGAGGCACAGCAGACTTCCATTCCAATCCACCAGTTTCAAAAGCAGCTGTAATGCAGGCCACGCCACATAGCTTGTGAGCATATAGGGCATTAACTGACTTCAGGAGTAGTAGGAGTTGGATGGCACTTAGTGGCTCTGAGTCCCTGTTAAGATCTGATGAGGTAAAAGTGCTGCTCTTGGCAAGAATCTGACTTAAATGGTCTCGTTGCATCCCTAAGTAATTAGCTGTGTACCAAAGCCCTGCTCTATGGTGTGCATCACTGTTTTGTACGTACACAAGGTTGGAGTGTGATAACCACACTAGGGGAAACTGAGCAGCCCATGAGGTGGGAGAGGACTGCACCACCTCTCCTTCCTCACCCTCCCCAGTCCATCTGTGCATAAGCTGTGACTCCCTAATTACCTCCCTCATTAAGCTGCCGCAGAGCGCAGCAGGGAGGTCTCACCCCATGAGCCTGCTGTGCCTGGCGGGTGCATTAGGTGCAGGATGGGGGGGGTCTGTGCCCCAGCGCATGCCCCAGTGTGGCCAGGTCACTGCAGCGACGGGGCTGCGGGGGAAAATGTGTCACTGTGGGCTTTGCAGGGGTAGGTTGAGCATCTTGGAGGAGCCCACCCAGGTGAAGAAAGTAAGGCTGAAAATGGAGTTAATGGGATATAGCACTTGTGGCTGGTATACAGAGAGAGTTCTTGATCTTTCAATAATGTCTCTTAAAAGAGGAATTCAGGTTGTGTATACAGGTCTGCAAGTTATCCGTTATTACATAGCAGTGTCTTTCCTTTCAGCTGTATAATATGGCAATAAAGATTTATTTGAGGTCTGAAGGCCAGAATCCTTTGGAAATCGAATAAGCCTCTGTTTCAGTTGTGACTGGAAAAAACTCTCTCTCCTCTTTATTTCTCCCACTGAGTTTCACGCTGCTCTACTTCCAGGTTGTGTTCACTGCAGTATCATAAGCAAACACTGCCTCTGGCTGCACTACACAGCAGGAAGAAATAAAAAGCAATGAGACTTCCATCACAGTTTGAAGATCTGACAGGTGCAAGAGCTTAAAAAAATTCTGAAATTATTGCTGGCATAGGGAGATATCCAAGCACATTCAAGCACTTGGAGATCTTACTGTCCATCATGAATTTCGCACTTCATACTTCTGCCAACAGAGAGCAAGGTAGTGTGGCCACCTTTGTGCAGGAGCTCATTTATAGCTGCTATTAGCAGGAAAGTGTGCTGAAACTGATGCCTAGATCCTCAGCAGGATTTGGGGGTCACAAGCCTTGTGCCTTTAGCAGGATTCCAAGTCCTACCTTAGGGACCCAGACTGCCCCTGCCCTGTATGGAGAAGGTCAAGTAACTCAGAAAAAGGTGCAGAAAGGAAGGGATACAGGCTAGGGATTTGGTGGTAGGGAAGTCAGGGTACATCTCAGTGTTCTCACCTTCTTTCCCTGGCTGCCCTCCCACCTCGTTCCCTCGACTCCAGACCAGGGGGTGGTGAAGAAGGACATTTTGCTGACCCTCTGGCAGGGAACTGGACTGGGGCCTGTGTCCTGCCAGGTGGGGAGAGCTCACCCCACGGCTCCCGGGGGGGCAGCTGGGGACTGAAGGCAGCTGCCTCCAGGCTGCTCCAGCTGCACACCATGCTACTTTCAACAGGCATGGCAGGACCTTCCTCTGAGCTCCTTTTTTAAGGAGCTGACTCAAGAAAAGAAACAATTACATGGTCTGGATCAGAGAGGATTAATCTCCACCCGGGCGGAGGTTAGCAGCCAGTCGGATTTGCACTGTATTAAATGTGCTCTAAGCAAGCAGGTCAGGATGACTCCCTCAGGTGACAGAGGTACCAGGGAAGAAAGCCGAGTGCATGCAAATCGCTTGAATTCCCAGTACAGAAGTCTCACCTGCTGGACACAAGGCAGGAATGAGTGTAAAAGTCCACCTGGTCAGACGTTAGGTGAATCCCAGGCACAACAAATCATCTGGCGTGGTTGAGAAGTGCCTTCAATGTTAAACTGCAGCAGAGGAAAACCCCTCTCCTGTTGTGTGACCCCAGATACCAAGTGTGTCGGGTGCCGGATGCACAACAGTGAGGCCGGGGTGGCAGATGGAAGGCACAGATTAATCTGCACTGGTGTGCATGCGCGTCCAACCAGGAATTAAGTCCAAATTGTTTCATTGGTAGCATCAGGTCTTTCAGTGGTTTTTCCTTTCAAGAAATGAAACGTCTGATACTTCAGGAACCTTAATGTTATAACACCTAAAGTGTCTTTGGATACATTTGAGATCAAGTCACAACCATGCAGGGGTTACATCTCCAAAACTGGAACTAGCAGAGATTCAGGAACCTACATCCCTCTGTAGCCATTTTATACTCTTCTGAAATTTTCACACCCCATGGGAGTAATTAAAGGTTATGCAAGAATCAGACACGAATTCCCTGACTTCAGTGTCCTTATCATCACTGAAACATCAGGGGAAGCCAGAGAAAGGTTCAGGGATGAAGTGCAATAATTAAAATCCGTGGCATATAAAGTCACACTGTCATTTACATTTGCTTGAGTTTGACAGGTTTCCTATTATTATTTTATGTTTTTTCTATTATTTTCTTTTACTTTATATTTATTCTTTTGTTATCTCATTTAATTTTTTTATGTTGCTGTTGTAGCAAGTCTTGCATTCAGGATATTATTCTCTGGCAAAAGGATGTGAATGAACTCTGTGATTCAGCAAGTCAGCAGCACTGCAAGAAGGACTTCAGGGTCAAAGCAGTCGGCTGCTATGGACATAAAAGCATTATGCTAAAATAGCATTGCAGCATCCACAGGAGGCACAAAAAATCAATTTCTCTTTAGAGACCACAGAAATAATGATGATGTATTTTTTACAGTAGAAGGTAGAATGCAGCTTTGTGATGATGTCAGGTCTTTTAGGTACTCGGTGATGTCATTTGCACAGGTGCTCTGAATGGAATAGGAACAACCAACATCACAGTTCTCATCAGTGATGGCTGGATTTGCAGTTTCATTTCAGATAGATGCCAGTCTATTAGTGAAATGTCACTTAACCACCAGGAACACACTGACCTGAAAAACTGAAAAAAATAATCTCTCATGGGAACTCAGTTTCTTGTGCAATTTGCATTTTTTTTGCTCTGCTTTTCCTTAAAATGCAACAAAAGAAACCGAAGGGCAATTTGTCACTTTGGCTCAGAATCAGAAAACACTGAGGCAGAGGAAACTGCCCAGCATGATATTTGGGGGCTTTATTTAAAGTGATTTATTTTGAACATGGAAAATATTTCCCAACAGGATTGGCTTGACCTTGGGAGGAAGGCTCCGGTTCGTTCCTCATACATCTGACTTCGTATGTTCACCTCTATTCATCAGGCAATTACTGCTCAGCCCCATGCAGTCCACCCCCACGGTGCAGGACAGAAGTGCTCACTGGTGCCCTGTAGTTCAAAACCTGCAGGAGATGCTGGGTTTGGCTTTTCTCAGTGACTCCAGCTCTGAGGATAGGGATGCAGGAGACTGTGAAAAGAAATTACTCCTTTCTCAAGAGCCTGTACCTCTCTTCCACCTTTTTGCAGGACAAGTAGGCCAGGATGGGCCACCGGGCTTCGAATAAGCTCTCCTTTGAGAGACGGGATGTCACTCCTGACAGCCTGCGAGCAGCAGAGTCAGTGCAGGGGTACGGCACACTCAGCAAGCTAAGCCTGGCAAGGTGTTCAGTTCAGGAGCTGGGTGAGTTGTATCTCCTGCCATGTTTACTTGTTTGCAGTGAAATAAAACACAGCCAACGGTTAGGGAATATAATGCTCTAATGCACGTTATCACTTCCCTTCTGAGTTTACATCATCAATATCACTCAGTCAGCCCCTTATTACATACAGCTAGGTGCACGCTCTTTCTTTAAATCTATTCAATCATAAGACTGCCTCCGTAAATTTTAGGGTACAAAAGGCATTGGACCATGCAGAGAATAGGAAAGAACATTTGCATTCCAAGGTGGTATTTTTAAAACGATTACTATAAACACATAAAAATCCATCCAGCTAGCAGTGTAATAAAAACTGGAAAAGAAATGGAAAAAATTAAAAAACCCAAAGCTTTTCCACTTTAAATCTGCGAAAGCAGATGTACGTAACTAAAAAAGAACGGTCTTGTTTAGGACAAAAAAGAATATTTGGGGATTTTTTTCTCCTTTTCCATTTTGAGGAAATTCTCAATGTCTTCATAATATGTGAAATTTCTGAATTATGAAACTTCTTAACAATAAGTCAAAAGCTGATGAAAATTTTCATATAAACATGTATTTATTTTGACACTATTCTAAGCTTTATGATAAATCTTTACAAAAAGTAACAGGGAAGTCCCAGTTTCTTTTAGGAACAAACCAAAAGTCCATTCTTGTTCATTGTCTTTCACTTAAAGGACAACAGAAATAGCAGTTTATTCTGTTAAGCAATAGCTGTTTGACTTTTAATGACGCAGTGAAATAATATAGGCATCAGTTTGTATTTTCAGTTAATGTGAGCACTTGGTCCTGATGTTGCATATTTGCTTATGCAAGCCGAACCCCCACTAGTATAGAACAGATTATTAAAGGTTTGTTCAAAAATACGCGCAGATGCTCTTCACTTCCCAATCAGAAGATTGTTTCATATCCTAGGTCACCATTTTAGCACCTTTTCCCCAGGTGATCAGTTACCATTAAAGACATTTTCCAAAGAGGGTGGCCCTGTTGGGGAAGTGACTCCTGCCTCAGCCTGTCCCCATTCAAAGCGCCCACTGCTTGGGCTGGCCTGCGCGGGTCCCGCTGACCAAAGCTGAGCTCTCCAAACTGGGCGGAAAGTCACCTCTGCAGGGGGGCAGTGACTGGAAGATGGGAGGTGTGCTGGGAGAGGTTTTCAGAGCTGTTTTCAGGCAGCTAGAACCTGCAGCTGAAAGTGATACGTGAAGAAAACTGAAAGCAACAGCAGAAAGCAGAGTGCAAGGCAGTTGTTGCATTAAGACCTTTGAGGACTCTGACTAGGTCTCCTGCACAACTAAGTACCGAACAAGAGGTATTTTCTCTTCTACAAATTTTTTTGGCGTAGTTTATTATATTTCTAGATATTCCTCCAGAATTTACACATGCATAAGCTCCTATTTGTGATGTTACTCCTTAGGTCATAGATACCTGCAGGCACAGCCATTTCTGGTAGTCTTCTCTGCTTAAAGCGTCTAGCAGGCGGTCTGTGTCAATGAGCTGTGCGAGTATGGTTGCACGTTTTGGGCAAGAATATTTCCTTCTATTGGTTTTGAAATCAGATAGATTGAATTTGTATGGGGAGGTCCAGAAATTCTTGTCATGAGCGATATTTTAGGGATTGTCCTCACGGGATGAGGTCCGCTGGATGGGCTGCTTCTTTTCTTCCTCCCACATCTGAGGCAGTTTCATGCTCAAGATTTTAAACCTTGCATTTAAAAACTTACCCACCATAAAATGAAGACATTAAGGAAAAATTCTTCCTGTTTCTAATTTGACTTTGCTCCCAGTAGCCTATGTCCAAGGAGAGCAAATCACTTTCGGAGACCTCTCTCACTCTAGATCTGGTTATGGATGAATCACCAAGGAAAGGTACAGAGCAAACTGCTCAGCACTGCCCGGTGGCCCAGAACACTTCAGAGAAAGAAGCTGCTGCCATGCTGAACATTGTTGTGTGATTATAACAGAGGCACTTACGGAAAGAAAGAGTCCCTGTAGCAGCTCGTTTGAAGAATGGCTTGAGCTTCACTTGGGAGTTGGCCAGCTGGTGGCCAGGACCCTGGAGCTCATGAGCTCCTGGTGGAAAACACAGCTGAGAGACTGTGTCCTGCTGAGTTGCCTCAGCTGTAATTTCCCACTGGATTGAAGGTGCAGTTCCACGTCATTGTAATTTGACCTCAGGGTGACAAACTAAGATCAATAAACACATTAAGGTCCCTAGCAGGAGACAAGGACAAAACCTGCCTGCCAAACACAGAGTACAAAGAGCTTGGTAAGTCTCTCAAGTTCATTATATTTAGTAACTCACTTACTATATTGGATTTGCTGTACGTGGTACAAACAAGGATTTTGAACTATTGGGAGTATCTTTCATAATGATCCTCTAATGCTTTCAAGGATATGGTGTTCAGGGATCAAATTAATATATTCCAGTGTTTACTGCCACACACCATAAAGAAACAAATAGAAAAAGCCAGATAAAATGTCTTAATTTTCTCTCAGAATGTTGTATGACTATTCAGAAGTATGAATTTGTCTATTGTTTCTCCATGTATAAAATGTTCAGAATGATAACCCTTAGAAAAATAGCTAGCATATGAGTAATTTTTTTCAAAACCTTTACAGTTGTCTTTCTTTTTAGTATAAGAAAGGTTTTTTTGTACTATAAAGTATCCAGAAAAGAGTAATCTGTTGACAGATTTTTAATTCTGCCACTTAAAAATAGCCAAATGGGTTTTTATATTTTTAATAGCCTTCTGTCCTGAGAATATATGGTATACTTCTGCTAACAGCGTAGTGTTAAGGCCAAGATATAAATTGCCTGGCAGACCTGCCTACCCAGCACAGCTGTGATTAGTTTGGTTCCAGCCTTGGACTGACTCTCCAGCTCCATTTGCATCTGTAACAACTGACGGAGTTGATACCGCCTTTCCAATTACACAGCAACAAAAGGGAAAGTGGTTTAGAAGACACTGCTGCCTCAATTAGAAGCAACACAGTCAGTTTGCAACCTGACGCTCTGTAACGGAGCTGGTCACTGGCAGCTCCTTTTTTGCTCAACAAAAGAGATGGCACTGCTGCATGGAGCCAAGCCACGTAGGCTGGGGAAAGGTCTGGTTCAAACAGGCAGCTGTAGCGACTGGGAGCCCCAGCAGGAAGAGGTAAGGGATTATCGGAGGTGGCAAGCTTCAAGGAAAGGGAGGATACAGAAGTTCAAGGTGTGTGCATATCTGAAACTTATGTAAAAGACTGATAATCTTACGGTCTTGCCACATTGGGACATTGTGTCTTTTCCAAAATCGCTTCAGATAGAACAAAATATTTCTGTCAGGCGATTACATAAAAATCTTGGCTCCAAATCAATGAAAAGATGAATACAGTCCTATGTGAGGCTTGGGGATATTTTAGAGGGGTGGGGGGAGTTTTCCCTTTTGTGTAAGCTCTTGGCTGTTTATTTTCTGTTAATAAAAGTCACTACCGAGCTGTCAGTTAAAAGCGAAAGCTCTAACATCCCATTGCATGTATTACTTTTAAGATGTCCTGCTAGATAAATAACTGCACTGGACCAAGCATGAATGCTTTTGCTTCTTTTGTGATATTTAACCCATTCTGTTAGAGTTCTTCCACTTAACATGAAACAATCAAATGTTCTTAAGGACAGAGAGAGAGCAAGAGAGAGTCCACTTCAGGCATCCAATGGATGAATCAGTGAGTGCAGGAATCCAGCTGCTGCATTAATGGATATCGCATTACTTTGTGCAAAATATTTGCAGGTAAAGAGACTGGATTGCAGGCCTCTCCCCCATTTATGTGTTTCCTATTTTTGTTTCTGATTCATCAGACACCAAAGTGATTCCAGAAAGAAGTTTCCTTTAATGTAGAGCACAGAAATGTTGTATGGTAGACTCATGTAGGCCTTTGACATGAAGTTTAGCTTCTTCTGTGCCAGTATGCCTTTAATAAATGTGCTTCATCCCCTGCCTCCATAGGAATTCATACTGCTCGCAGGAGGAGGAATGCTTATGCTCAGGAAAGTGGTCAGCATGGTGTACTTTCCATATTCCTGCTAGGTGTCATGACCATGGGCCATGAGACGACATCTGCCCAAAGGCTTAGGTTATCTTTGAGAATATAAAATGAACATTATCCACAACTCAGTAAATTCTTTATGGGTGATTTGCCACCTACACATACATTATTAAAGCTCTTGATGCACCCGAGTGCTCATCTCTAAGTTACAGCAGTAATATGAAATCCCACAAAGTTATTATTACACAATTTTTCTTGCAAAGATGATATTTTACTGCTGTAATCACTTCCCTCTAGGAGACTCCAGAAGAAGATTTCATCTCCATTACTAATGATTTATAGAGTCAACTTTGTGCACATATCTTGAGCTTTCCTGTGACCTGCTGAAGCACAATTAATGGAAGCTGTAACAAGGAAAGCTGACTTCCCTCTTCCTACTTAAGAGAAGCCTTTGCAAATAGGGTATATTTGGAAGTTTCATACAAAGTAAAATGCCAGCATGTCCCTGCTCTGTTAGGGAAGGAAACAGGAAGGGGGAAAAATCAATTAAAATAAGAGGAAAAAGGAGAAGAACACGAACATATAAAAATAAGAACAGTTACAGGGAACCTGACTACAGTGGAGTAGAGAAGTGGAGAGAGAAGCATTATAATGAAATAATGCATGCGCTACTCAGTAAACCCATTCTGGCAAGGTTTTTGGTTTTTACACAGAGAAACCTTTTGGCTTTGTTTTTAAAATCCCATTGCCCCAGAGACCAAACAGGCTAAGACGTTAATGGGAGAAAAAGCTTCAGTCTTTGTTCCTGTGTTGGAAAGCCCATGAGCCAAAGCCCGGGACCAAAGGCAATGCCCTCCGCACAGGAGCAGAGAGCTGTCTGCACCATTGCTCAGACAGCCAGGGTCTAAATCTGCTTGTGTTGAGGGTTCCTTGGCCTCCTGATGAGGTTAGGTCTAGAAATAGCACCATGTCCCTTAAGGACAAGGAATATAGAGTGGAATTCAATAAAAATTCCACCGAGTGTGGTATTCTCCTTCGTTTCCTCTTCCACACTGCTTTAGTGTGGTGTCGCTCCTCCTGGCTACTGACTGCAACAAAACTTGTCTGGGGAGAATAAGGTTTATGTACAATACCTGCTTGCAATAAAGCTGGCTGGGCTGAAGAAGAAAGTGTCACATAAAGCTGTTCACTTACTTTAAAGACTTATCTTTGTTGCTTCAACCCTGTTGCACCAAAAGGGTTTGTACTGGTCTAATTCTGTAACATTGGAATGCTGCTAAACTCAGATGCAACATATGATGAGATCTATAACCTTTCATGTGGTACATCTCTCATTCTCTAGCATTATTACTTTTTAGGTGAAGTCTAGTATTATAATTATTCCTAATAAGAAGTATGTTCTTGACTGCTGTTAAACCCTTCTTGGAGTGCATTCCCTCTCTGACAGTAAGCTTACCCATTATGGAAAAGGAATGCTTTCCTTTAAAACCTTCATAGAATCCTTCCTTTTCTCTTGATTAGCAGAGACAAGATTTAAGGAGAATCTTCTGACTTGTTTTTGTAGCAAGTCCCAGGAGCTCAGAATTTACAGTCTTGCTTTCGTCCTTGGAAATGTATCTGCATGTTCACACCTTCAGATTGAAGGATAAATGTTTTGGCTGCTCTGCTAAAGCCGTAACTTAGGTTTCCTGCTGGGATTTTTACAGCCAGAAAAGAGCTATCTCTGTTGTCTTTTTACTTTTGAAATATTTTGTGTACTTGAGTTGTACTGTTTTTTGTTTAGAATTTAGTTTTGTGTTGTTTTGTCTTGAAGTAGTTCAAGGACTGAGTAGGAAGAGTCAGAGTGTTAGACTTTAAAGAATACATGAAACAAGCACTTGCAGAAATAAAATCCAAAGGCAAGGTACCTTGGAGATTTGGAGAGAATGTACGATTGCATTTTGTGAGGGTGCTGAATTGCAATTATTAAAGCAGAGTGCTAATGACTAAGTAGGTGATAAATCTATATTTTAGAAAAAGAGTCATCTGTTTGCAGCTGAGGTTATGATACTATTTGTAGGTGTGAGCCTGCATAGTCTCATTTGTACGTGTGCTAAGTCCATGTGCGCATCCCTATGTGGATTTGCGCTACCACACAGCAAGCTTTATTTAGATCCCTTGTACAAGTGGGATGTGTCATTTGTTTGTGTGTACCACCTTTCCTTTTTAATTTTGCCTTGCTTCTTACACTACTCTTAACTTCTAAACTTAATGTAAAGTTAGAAGCTTGTGTGAGAAGTTACATGCTTTGGGCAGTCATGTGCTATGATTTATACTAAGAAATGGTTCACATAGCTTCAACTTCTACAATTTTCCATGAAACAGATTGCCTAGCTTTGTGTGAATACGTGAATAGATGTACAGAGAGAGTTGTAAAGCTGTCATCTTGTATGGTAGGACTCTGGTTGCTAATACATATTCACATATATATATGTGTGCATATATATATATCTTGATTGCTCTGCAACAGTTGGATATGTATATGTGTATGTGTTTTGACATCAGCATTTATACAAATATTTATCTACACAAACATAGATGCATATGTGTTGCTTGTGTAATTCTTGCAAAAGAACCAGAGAAAAATAACTGAAGCATGAGCATGTACTGTTGACACACTGAATATTTTAAATAACACACTAATATATGTACATGTAATGCATTAGTATAGAGCTCCTTAAAAACTACTAGTTTGCTCACCAGTAGGCAAAACTAGAGGTCATATCTGTGTAAAATAAATGCACATAACATTACAGTAGTAAGAACTGACAACTTAATATATTGAAAGCATAAAACTTACTGAAAGAGTATTTAAATGAAAAACTTTGTCCTTTTACAGAGAGAGAGAAGTTCTTCTCCAGGTCATAAGTTGTATCTCCTTCCCAAGAACATCCCCTCCTGCCTATTACATGATTATAGTTGAGCATCCAAACACTAAATAAAATAGAGAGAGAGAGGAAGAGAATTCAGGAAGCAAAGACATTTACGAGGGAATAAATTAGTTACTGACTAAACATTTTCAGCATTTTGATAAGATGTTTCTTGCGTGCCAAGAGACATTGCTGAGTAGGTGTCAAAAGTCCAAGCAGATTCAATCTAAAGATAACCTCAAAGAACATTCCCTGCCAGCATTTTGTTGATTTTAGCAGTTCAATATGTTTCACAACATGAGATGAATTTTCATTACGTATTGCTGGTAGTGTATCATACTGCAAGAACCTGCAATGACCTGACTTGAATTTTTCACCCACTCAGGAGTAATTTTGCCATTAGCCAGGCTGCATGGGGGCTGGGGGTGCAAAGTTCCCGCTGCTCTGGGGCTGAAGAACATAACAAGCGTGTTTGGAAGATGAAAAATCTAAACACAATTCTAGGAAAAATGGAGCATCAGAATTAGAGAAGTGGTAAACAGCTAGGGTCTGGTGCAATCTGACTGCTGGGGATGCTCTTTCTCAGAGCATGTGACAGGATAATGGGTCTCACTCCCTGTGGTGTGTGGCAACTCTTTCATTTTGCCCCCACGACATAAAGGAGAATACAGGTCCCTGGGTAGCACATCTTCTGATGGAGAGTGGTACATTACTTTGTCTTTATAATGCCTTTTACTGTGTTCCAGGAAGCACTCCAATGCAAGTGACTCATAGCTTTGGGGGTTTTTCTGATTCCCAGCACTCCAGCCCCTGGTATAGCTACCTTTGACAGGGCGCGCACACGTCCAATGCAGCTGCGAGTCCGTCTCTGTCCAGCCAGATGGCATGCCCAGGCACCGGCTGGTGTCAGGTGTGCTTCCAGCTGTTCGTACCCACGTGGCCACATCTGGAAGGTCTACTCATGTCTTACCAAGATAACTTCAGATGGAAGAAACAAATGCCTTTAAGCCTCCCATGCTACACCAAAGCCTCTTCACTACAAACTTGCAGGGTTCGCATCCCCAAAGCTCCTCAATCCCCAGGAATGGGCAGACTAAAAATGATTTTTCTCAGCACAGTGCTAGAGGTCACCATGTAAAGATGCATATGACTGAAATAATAATACGTGGCAACTGTGTTTAAGGCATTAAGAGCGGAACACCATGGGAAAACAAGCTGTTGACTCCGAATAGTGTTTTTTGTGGCTGAATTGTACCCGCAAGTGTTTTATAACTAAGGATGTTATTATATAGGCTATTACAGTATGTTATGTCGTATTATTTAAAAGTAGTCAGACTGAGAAAATGCAATGCTTTGGTCTAATTCTCACCTATCTAAGGACTACCTGTTAAAGCATGGACACCCTTTAAAATCAATGACAACGTCTGCTGGATCTTCGTTGAAAAACTATTTTTTTTCCAAATAGGACAAACGATCTGACAGTGACACAGTAAAATAATTCAAATATTGCTTATATTTTGACTTTATGCCTATCAGTCTTTGTTTTAATCTAGACTTACCAACAGAAGCACGTCAAATTTACAGATGAGAGCACACTAACCCCTACCTTTTAGAGCACAAGACAAAAAAAGTAAAAGGAGAGCTGAGGACATGTTCTGCTCAAAAAACTTCAAAATGATGATAGATAGTTTTTTGTTCACACAAGCACAACATGACTCAGCAGTTTTTTATAGTGTGAAGTCTGAAATGGCCAGAAAGCAGGGAAAATAATTCCAAAAATATCAGTATGCTTTCAGTCAGTGTGTACAATCAACATAAGGAATAATACACCAAAGAACTGCTCAATGGACAGACTACAGGCAAACCTTGTGTATAACTACTAAGGAAATTAACTTCTTTATTGTATAGGATTATATCTGAAGTGACTGTTTTTCCCCACTTGTTGTGTTTTGTCATTTGGTTGGCCGAGAGCATCCCTTTTGCTAGGTTTATATAGTGTCCAACAGAACAGAGTCCTCAACCAGACATGGGGTCTCTGGGCACTACTGGAATAATATGTAAAAGGATACTTTAACATTGCTCTTTGGAGACTCGGAATTAAGTCTTCTGTTTAGCTGCGATCGTTACATTGACAACACAGTTCGAGGTTATGAATGTTGGTCTTGTGGTTAATGGGGCTCTAGAGATCCGGGTTCAGCTCTTGGCTCAAGCACAGGCTTCAGCTGTTCAATTAATCTCCATGTGCCTCAGTCCCTAATCTGTTCAAGTCAGATAATAACATATTTTTTCCCTATCCTGTGTCTGTTTCAGCTGGTTAGCATATAAACTCCCCAGGGCAGTCATAGTCTCTTTCTTCAGATCTTTCTTCTAGTACAATTAGGCTCTGATCTCGCCACACTTCTGCAAGATCTGCTGTATCAGAACAACGAATAATTGCAAAGTATTTCTCAGTCGTGCTAGTTTTTATTTTCTTAGTGAGGCTCACAGTCTTCCTTTCCTCTGGTCTCCCTACATAGCCCTTGAAAAGACTTCTTTTATTCTGTGAAATGTGTCGGGCAACTTCCTAGAAATCACTCTGTGCCTAAAAATTCTTCTCACTCTGCTGTGATGCTGGTATGCTTCTTTCCACAAAAAAATGAGATGCTGCAAATTATTAAAGAGGATGACAGACCTTGCCATCTGACAGTGCCATCAGAATGTTCTATGGTTCCCCGATCATGGCAGAGATCATAATTTATCGTTAAGCGTTCAGTTAAAAAAGGAAAAAAAAAGCACAAAGAATGCTTTCCAAGGTCACCATAATCTGTCTGTTATCTCTCCTGCTTTCCTTTTTTTTCGTAGCACTTATGCTGCAGAGTGAATGTCCCCTCTTCCTGCACATTTTCTTCAGTGAACAATCAGAAACAAAACAATTTTTGAAGGAATAGGACCTTCCTAAGAGAATTGCAGTGTATTGACAGAGTATCAAAATGAATTTACTTCAGACCCAGAGAGGAGACCTTATGCTCTGCCACTGAGTGCGCACGAGCACTCCTCTTAGCCAAGTTCTCTTATCTTCATCTGAAGAAATTTCTTCCTCATAGCAATGCAAATGGCTATAAAGTTATTAAATCCCAAAGATCATAAACACATTAATGCAAAGTGGGACACGGTGTCTAAAATATGTCTTTGCAGATTTTTGTTTCATTTCATTTTTTTTAATCTGTGTTGGGTAATGGGTAGGTGCTACACTATGCCAGCAGAAACAAAGCGTATTCCTGATATTTATTAAAGTGCTCATTCCTTTTTCATTTTCTGTAGTTTTTTGACTACTGTGATTCCACAGTCCAGTTATGCATGGTAAGAAAAAAATAGGATGTCTTTTGCCAGTTTTGAGTTTGCTGCCTCTCCATTCATTGAATGCAACGTTGCTGCTGCACAAGCAGTGATGCTCCATATCTATCATCTCTAGATCTTTCATTATCCTACAGACTTGTATTGTGTCTCTTCTTATTATTCTCCTTTCTAGGGTCAACGATTCCAATCTTTTCAATTTCTCTGACATATGAAAGTTTTTCTGAGTCTTTGCTCTGTCCCA
This sequence comes from Sagittarius serpentarius, assembly GCA_034782735.1. Taxonomy (NCBI): domain Eukaryota; kingdom Metazoa; phylum Chordata; class Aves; order Accipitriformes; family Sagittariidae; genus Sagittarius; species Sagittarius serpentarius. Next base: position 24,077,213 of record JAVKLA010000081.1, read on the forward strand.
TCACCCATCTACAAGCTCCTTCAGTTCTGCTGTATCCTCTCAGAGATCACGTGGCTGGTACCACATACTGGATTCTGGATTAAGTCCTCAGCATTGCTTTAGAGACAGACATCCTAAGGGAATCTATATTCCCCTCTGTCCTGTTCTTCATTTCATCTGCCTCTAAGAGGTTTTTAGGATGTGCAAGTTTTTCTGCAATAATGCATGACAATTTCCTAAGTTAGTGCAAGAGTGGGGTGCTTCCTGCTAAAGAACATTTTGCTCCCTGGTAGACAGACTAGATGAGGACAACAGGACTTTCATCTGCATCATGTATACCTACACCAGGTACAGTGAGAGTTCCTCCCAGAAGACAGATGCTTCACGGTGTTCAAAGTGCTTACAGGCAGCTCACATGTTCCTGCTTCTGTGCCCAAAAAGAAATTTTTTACAAACCCAGATTTGACTGACAAGGTCTTAGCATGAGAAGTGAAAGTCAAATAAGAGAATAAAAGAAAAATTCTGGACTACTTGAAAGTGTGCCATGGACTTGCAATTTTTCAGGTAAAGGCCTCTCCCAGGATACTGCTCTCTGCAGACAAGACTCCCCAGATAACATTCTGTCTGCGGAAAGGTTTTTTCCTGATTACTTATCAGCTACTTTTAAAGTGAACTTAGTGCTACTGAAAGATGCCAATTCAACAGCTGAGAGGACTGAAGGTCCTTCAAAGGGACACAGGGACACACACCCACCCACGAGCTTTTCCAGCTCCAGTGCGCTGGCAACGTGGCTTGGTCCAAAGGGAACTTTCTCAGCTGGAAAGAATTCATCTTCTGTCTAGATGATCTTTATAAGGCCCTAATTACTGTGTTATCCAAGTTATTCATAATCCAGAACTGTATCATTGTAGAAAAATGGGGCATTTTGCAGGCACACCTGCAGTCACACATGCTACACTCTGGAGCCACATGGCAACAGCCCTTCCCTCAGCCATGGCTGCTTCTGTGGCACCTTACTGGGGAGGACACGCGGGAATGCGTGTTTTTGCTGTGGAAGACACGCAGCAGTTGTTGAGCATATGCATGGCAAGTATTTGCCCATGCTCCTCTTTTTCCTGCCCAGCTGCAGAGCTTTATCCAGGCAGCCATTTGGATTGCAGCATACTGGATATCCGCCTGGCTTGTCTGCTGCACTTGCCAAGTAATGCACATTAGTTTGGTCTTTGCAATTTTTTCAGTATGTGAATGTGCTTTCTCAAAATAGGGAGAAACTATGATCTCATTTCATAAAACCCATCAGGTTTTTAAGCACTAAACTGCAGTTTAAGGATACACTGACTCACTGACAGAGACTCCTTATCCTTCAGTCCATTTAATTCTTAAGACATTTTCTACTTCCCCTGAAACCTAAATTTTTGTTTCCTTTTCCATTTGGTTGGATGATAAGACCAGAATTACTTACCGTGCTGAGAGTAAAAACCCTGCTTCCAGAGAAACAGACTGACAGTCCCTGAGTTTCATTTTGGTGCCCCGTCGTTCCTCCCTCAGGAGCAGCACGGGTGACAAAGGTTCAAACACCCACCCGAGAGGTGTCCCCGCGCCACCTTCAGCCCCCCCCAGCCCTCCTGCTGGAGCACCCCAGGCAGCTCAGCCGGAGCCAGGCTCTGTCCGTGGGGCTGCTGCGAATTGCAGCCTTTGCCCGACACTGTTCACGGGGCAGGGCAGCCAGAAATAGCAAGCTGGGCTGCCAAGCACTGAACAAGATAAGGGGCATGCCAAGAAGGGGAAAGGATGACAATGGGCTCATCTAGTCAGACGTAGATATGCTGGTCTGAACAGCGTCCTGGCAGAGAAAGTGCAGCTCCAGCATTTCAGGCAGCCGGGCACACCAGGCCGCAGGAAGGGATGGAGCCTGCCCAGGGCCGGGACTGAGAGCGCTGCTGAATTGGCGGGCAGCGGCCTCGCTCTAGCCACAGGTAACGACACTGTGTTGCGAGCACAGCTGGGTTACTGTTGTCCAGAGGGGCTCTGGTGGGACCGAGTGAGGCTCTGTCAGCCGTGAGAGAGATCCGTGGCCGTGACGTCCCCTGGCTCTCCGAGCAGCTCCCTGCCTCCAGGTCACAGCAGGGATCACAGAGGGTGATGTGCTTTCACCCTGCTGCTACAGTTCATGGCGCTGCTGACAGTGCATTTGCACTTACATGACTGACCATGCACTGCAATCACTTGAGACACAGGCGCACGTTGTTTTCCCCGCCTTACTTCGTGCCACCTTTTACCACCTTACTGTGGGGACACGGGCAGAGGGATGGAGCAAACAACTGACGGGCCAGGAATGTCTTAGAGGACTTGGTTCATTGCACGTGAGTTATAATGCTCAATCCAGCCCAAGCCAAATGTGCAGAAGAGAGGAACGAAACACACAGGAGATGTTTCCTGTTGGCCATAGGAGTCAGACTGCACAGGTGTATCCTCAGGCATTTCTTTTTAACGGTGTTCTGCAAGTCTCCAACTGCTATGCTGTGAACATCTCTCAAGAAATACTGCCAGACATCACATTCACAGCTTCATTCATTGCCAGCTCTTACATCACCTGTTGTTGGCAGACACCATCAATGAGGACGGTTTTCTGGCAATTATGTCAGCCAACCTTCTTCTTTGTATAGCTGTGTTGTTCTGCATTTGGTATCAGCTGTTGCGGTTTATGAACTGTTTTCCTGAGGGCTTTCAATTGACATATTTGCCTGTCGTTTCCACTTTTAATACACCTTGACTGCAGGTGCAAGTCTATCTTTTGCACATGCACTACTTTTATTTTCGAAGTGGGCTGTCACACAATTAAAGGAAAAGCTAAAGAACCTCTTTGGGGAGCAACAGCCAGAATCCCTCTAAAATGTTCAGAAAGATATAGGAGGTGGATCCTGCAAACCTATCAGTCAGCTTCCAAAATCCTCAGTGAGGGCTTGGAGGTTGTGGATGGTTGGTTGGGGATTAGGTGGAAGCTATTATCACAGGCTGGCTAGGTTATGGATTTCCTTCAATTCAATCCCTGCTGCGCACAGAGCAGCAATGTACCTAACAGCTGCATGTTCTTTGCTTCCCTTTTGAGCCCTGCTCTGGCCAAAAAAGCCTTTATCAAAGGACACATTTAGGTACCTTTGTTCATTAATGATAACTGAGATGGAATACAATTTCTTCTTCATCTCCATTGCCTCTGCCATAAATCCCCATGGAATAAAATCTCCTGGGACTTTGTAGCACAACAATTCAATTGCTAAAGGGAATTTAAATAAACAGTGCCTAAGTTTGGCAGCAGTAATCAGTTGGGGTTTTTTCTTTGATGTCCACAGCCCACAATTGCAGAATCTTACTAGCCCAACTTGAGGGAAAGGGAATGAGTCCTCACTGCAATTTTGTGATGTTTTCTTGAGCATTTGCCTGCTCGTCTTTCACTTATTCATTATAATGACCAGAGGATCGCAGCCAGTCATCAGTACAGGAGGGAGACTGGATGCTGTTCTTGTGGGAAGTCCACAGTCCCTGCAAGTCTTGCATAACACAGACTTTCCCTTGGACTCAATCCAGGTTTACTTCCTGCCAGACACTCTTTTCCTCTAGCAATGGGACCATATGAGGAAAAAAGAAACTTTTATTCCCTATTAGGGAAACACCTCATTCTTCCTCTTCCCTCTCAAACCTAAGATACGTTAAAACTCTCATTATGTAAACATAAAACAGCACCCTAATGACACTGTCGGTGTCTTTTTATGACATCCCAGTATTCTGGTTTGAAATGTTTATAAAACATGTGTGCTCTTTGCCAGCCTCCCTAAAGCGTAACACTCCCCTTCTGCCACCAGCTAATGACATTACTTAAGTAATCCGTGTTATGACACTGAAGGTCGTTGGTTTAAATCCTGCTGATCAGTCAAAGCAAATGTCATCACAAAAGCAGTGAGTTCTTTTCTTACTCATTTTTTGTCCTAGAATCGCAGCTGATGAGCAGTGCACATCCCACTGGCATGGATGCCTCAGCAGGTAGGACCTGTCATGCCATTCACATTTCAGTACTGGAAAAACAACCACTTACATAATTCTCATGCTGCCAAAAATCCACACCACAGATGAACCATCAAAATAGCTGAATTTAGTGCACTTATTAGCACTTACCTAGAACTGCAAAAACAAACGCCCAGAGCTCACAGAGGTTAGTTACAGTTGTGCACTGCTTTATCAAAATTATGTTTTAAGCGTAGGTTTAATGACCGGGGCTATATTGAAAAGATTTAGTTATCTTTTGGACCATAAACTCTGAGGATGCACAGGCAATGAGATAAAAGCTAATCATATGGAGTGAAATACCAATCCTCTTGTTCGTAACTGCTTGCTCTTCATTTGCCTTGTTTCTGCTTGTGAACAACCATGAATCAGACTTTGTGCTCACTGGCAGTGTGAAGTAATAGGATCTTGCACAGCTTAAGGTCAGCTGAAGGCTAAAGCATTCTTCTTATCACTGAATTTTCCCAGAAGATTTGCAGCATAAGCTTGTGAACGTTATTAACAAGGAACTCCTACCCAGGAAAGCATACAGCTGAATTTATATGGTGTAACTCCACTGAAGGGGGTGGAATTACAGCCTGGGTGGGCTTTGACCAGCATGGAGCCAATGTCCCAGAGGAGAAGAGGTCCTTAGCAGTGCCAGGCTGCAGTGAGTGCCAGACTGAGGTGGCTAGAGGTCCTCAATGCGAGCAGATGCTCCAGTGGCAGACACCTCCCACATTTCTCCTTTATTTTCCCATTTACCTCCATTCACCCCCTGCCATTCTGTCTTGGCCCTGCCAGATGCCAGAGGGATAACTAACCTCTGCAGTGTTGCAACTTCTGCCTTTACCACAGGACAATTCCGTTTTTCCAAGTAAAAAGCAGGGCAGTACCCTTACTCATGCTCCTTGAGATAAAGACAAAAGCCAGGAAAAATGGTGGAGGAAAAACACAAAAAGAGAAGAAAGATGACCAGTAATATACCTATCACATGGCGTCTTTGCAGGAGGGAAGAGAGCTCCTGTAATGTGTGAGGATGTTGACACAGCAAACCAGAGTGGATGGCCAGTCCTTTTCCAGGAAACAGCCTAACTCATTCTGCCTCTCTGACTCTCCTGGAAAAAGGAGGATTGCTGGTGTGGGTGGGAAAAGGATTTTTCCTGTGAAGAAGTAAGACAGCTGAACTCTGTCTCCCCTCCATGTGTTTTTTGAACTTAATTCCTAGTTGTTGCTGGGGTTAGCACAGCTGAGCCCTGGAGGCAGCATAATGTGAGCCACTAAAACAAGTCCAACCACTGAACACATTTGTGCCACGACTCAGATTTCATCAATGCGTGGAAAGTCCCCAAGTTGAACTAGGAAAATATTCCTCAGATTCATTAGAAAATTAGAGGCAATCAGGGGCTTGAACTCAGCATTGGAAATACACTCATACCTTGCTCACTCCAAGGGCTGTGAAGCAAAGTGCAGTGGAGTCTATAAGAAGTTAACCTGATGGATGTATTACTACTTTAACATGGCAAACCACAGTAGGAAATCTTGACTGTGATTTTGACCGAGATTCCTGTTATAGAACCGATGTTCAAATGACTGGAAGAGGTTCCAGCAGCAAGGACACATTTTTTTCTATGTCAGCGCACATGTGGCAAAATAGCCAGGTTTCAAGAATTGTAGCTGCTTTTCTTTTTTTTTTTCTTTTCTTTTTTTTCCTCTATGTGCAGTTAAATGTTATGACCATAAGTGCTGAGCCACAGGATAAAAGCAGCATAGGAGGAAGTGGCAAAGAAGAGAAATTACAGTAAGAGAACAATTGCAGTGACAAGCTGACTGAAAGCTGGTCAGATCTGAGGGGTGTATGCTCAAAAACTCCCAAGCAATGTCTCTGGCCTTGGCTGTTCCTTTTGATAGTCATAATCCTGGGCCTGCATATCAGTAACAGAAAACCATTAAAAATAGCATACTATAAAAGAGTCAGAGCAGTGAAAAATTTATAGAGGTTGACAGGGAAAAGCTGTTGTAGAGCCAGGATAGGGAACAGGAGCCAACACGCCTGACCGCCCTGCAGCTGCCAGCCTTGACCAGATGATTGCCCCGAAGAGCCTGCAGAACCTGGTCAGAGCGCCAGCAAGACAGACAGCCTTGGGTGCACTCCTTGGTGGCCTTGCCTGCACTCTCATGGAGTTCTTTGTTAACCATTGAAAGGCTGGATTGTTCTATGCGGGGTTTTTATGGTGAATTGTTTTACGACAGCGTTGTGCTTTGGCCTGCTGCTGCTGAGAAAGCTTCAAGTCCACAGGTCTGTGTAACAAAGCAAACTGGCCAAAGGTCAGGGCTGGCGACGCGGGAGCAATGCCAATTGTTTGCAGTATGAGCATTATCCATCGTCACATCCTGATGTAAAAAACATTCAGCCGCTGTAAATGTGAAACTTGCCATTCCCCACCTTTTAGAGAGGTGATTTTTTTTCTGTGAGGTGGGACCAGAGGAGTCAGACAACCACTGAGCTCTCCGAGATCTGAAGGAGACTCAGCCACATCCCTGGGAGAACAGTTGTCTACCTGTCATTATTTAACGTATCATCAACAGTATCTTCTGCACTGTGAGGGCAAAAAAAAAGAAACAGGAAGATATATTAAGCCTGTCTGTTACAGTGACTGTGTTTAAAAGAACAAAGAGCATTTCATGCTGCCTAGAGTTAAATGCCTAGGGTGGGATTTATCTTTCCTAGCTTTATATGTCTGTCAAGTCAGTCATCTGTATCTGAGCCAGGCAACTTCAGCTGCATGCATAGTCAGTTGAAGAGAACAGGAGCTTCCAGTGGGCAAATCACTCTGTCTTATTTTAGACACCCATAGCAGTCAAAAGCAGGACTCAACATCTACAAGTTTTTCCCTATACACTGTCTCCGGTTTGGTCCCAAGGACAGGACATCCACAGGCAGCCAGGGCATGTGTTTAGGAGTCCGATTCATGCAACCCAAGATGATTTGCAATGTGATAGCATGTGGCATGTGGGGGTGACTGGGAGACCCGTTTCAAAAGCACGCTCCTGATATAGGCAAAGAAGCAAATATACACACACACAAACTCATCTTTATAGAAGACAAGGATTTGGATAAGCATCAAGTACAGGTTGTACCAGGCAGGATATTCTCGCTTGGTCCTTAGGTACCACTGTCAAGTGTAGGTGATCTACTTGCTTAGCACTTGCATTGGGGAAATATTTATCACTTATTCATGAACGAATAGACAAGAATGGTCTTTGAGGAAAGAAGAGTTCTGCCTTGGCATTCAGTAGACTCCTTTCCTGTGGACATAGAGACAACCTGATTTGACACTCGTGAACCTTTTCTTCCATATTTTAGTCAGCATTATTGCTGCTATAAATAAATATTATTGATATTTGTGCTCTGCTTACAGTAGGTGTAGCCCGACAGGAGAGAAGGAAGTGGGAAGTGCAGTGCGTAGATTCATTCCTGATTTATTTTGATTTAGTTTCTGCTATAACTAAGTAATTTTGACAATGCTCCAGATGTACAAGATGTTGTATAACTGCAAAGATCACTGTATTTGCAGATCTTACAGCTGCATAGGGAGACCAGTACAACAGAGAGGGCAGAAGGCAGAGCAACATCAAACATAGTGGTGGAAAGGTGAATAATTGCGACTCTGAGAGCTATTTCACACACTCAGTTTTTCCAAGTTGTTTTATACCCCTTACACCCCCCCGCCCCCAGCAAATGGCTATTGCTCTGTGACTGTATTTAGGGGAACTCTTTTTCCTGTTGCTCTGTATAGCTAACCAGGCTCAAGCTAATGAAATCCTCAGTGCTGGGAGGAAAGGTAATTGGCATGGGCCTCAAGTCAATAAAAGCTCTTCTAGACATGTCGCCCCTTTCACAGAAGTTAATGCCAGGCTGATTTTCAGTAGTTCTGCAATCTCTATTCCTCCACTTAGCCCAAAACTTACCCTGTGAGAACGCAGGGAGATGATACCTTACAGTAGCGGGCACTGTCTGCGTCAGCAAATGGGGCTCCTAGGCAGGTGAGAACAAGTGCGAATCAAATGCACCGGGACTCAGAACAGTTCTCTGGATTTGGCATTTAAAAATGGTAATTAATCTCAGTGAAACTGAAAAGGAGACTTGAAGCCTGTTGATTGGAAACTGTGTGTTGATACCTCATTCTGAAAACTGCCAGCAGGACATTTACATGGTGCACAATGTCTCCGAGTTGAGAGTGCAGAATCACTTAGTGTCACACGCCCCATGCCAGAACAGTTGGGAACCTCTAGGGAAGCCTTTTCTTCTAACATTATTTAAGATATGGGTTCAACAATGTCCTTAATGAGAATACCTCGAATGTACAAAGGGTCAATCACCCTGTAAAGGAACAGGAAATAGTTGCAAAATCCATAGGGAGGGGCTAGTGTTAGAGAAGTCCAAGGAAATGTGTTGCCTTAAGTAACTGCTGATGTCTTCTGTGACTAATGTATTATTGTTCAAAGAACAACACAGGTTATACACTTGCCCATACCGCTTAATGAGGCATTGAACCAAACAATTCTGTATCTTAAAGAAAATGGTCATTTTCCGCCTGAAGCTTATGCATAAGAACCAGATTCAAGAGAAAACTTCTCATCTCTAAACTCCTACAACATCTGAGAAAGCAGTAAGGTATGAAATGGTGAATCACAGAGAAGGAAGTCTTGCAGCAAATACATTTTGTCAGCACAGAAAAGTAGAGCTGACACTGTGCAACTTTGAATTTGCAACTGTGCTCTTGCACTCAAAATTGCCTGAAGGTGTTTGTTTGCAATTAGACAGGTACAAAGACAAGAGTAGCTGTTCCAACGCAATGAAGTGCAAGTGTTGGGGGGTGTGTGGGTGTGGTGTGGGGAATAAAAACACTTTAAAGAAGTATCTGAACAATGAAAGGAAAGAAACTTAGTGCATGAGAAAGTGGAGGTAGCACCCATAATGAGGAAATGCATGCTAGAACACCCAGGAGGACAAAGATCCCAAGCAAGCAGTCTGCCTGAAGTTAGAGAAGACAAGAAGCAAAGCAGCTAGAAATGTGGTCAGAGAGGAAAAAACATGTAGGTCTATTGTGGAGGGAAAAAGTAGCAGAATTTTTTGAATCTGAGTATTGGATAACTGTAGTAAATGTTGGCGTGACAACCAGAAATTATGAGACCGGATGGTAGACAAAAGGTCAGAAGTGAAGAGAGAGATTTGTGAGTCACCATTCAGGTAGCACCTGTAAGTCCTGGCACATATAAGGTCATGAAGCATTGGACACATGTACACATGTGCCCATAATAAACCCTCATCCTCCTTCATCTTTCAGTTAGTTGGAGTTATTCCAGTTCAGAGCCAGGGTTTCTTTAAGGTCCTGGTTGTCTTCTACCTACCTTCAGCACCTCCTTCTTAGATGTCCTTCTTCTTTCACTTTTACACTACAGCCATGTTGAGATGACAGCACAACCACAGAAATACCAAGTGTAACATCTGAAGCACCTCCTCCTCCCAGAAAGTAAGATACTGAGGTCAAAGCTCTGGCATTCCAATGGTGCTGTGTGGACATAGCAGGTACCTAGGACTGGCATTGTAAGCAGGAACATCTCCCAGTCATGCTTCGCTACCATGAAAGGAGGACAGATAAGTAGCAGCTGCCTTTCTGCTGCTCACATGCAGGAAATTCAGCTGTTTACAAATAGTACAGTTTCACAGCAACTAAACCCAGGTTTTGCAGCAATGTTCAGACTAACTTGTTATGGCTTGTCACATTGTCGAAAGTCAAACTGGCAAATTCTTTTTTTAAACTCCTCAGGATTTACGAATTTGTTAAAAAAAAAGGTTACATATAGAAGACACTCTTAATTTTTGTGTGCCTTTGATGCAAACTCCTCATCTGCTTGTTCTTTTTCTCTGTTCATCTACATAGACTGCAAAACTGGCACCATTATTTTTCTGTACTTGTTAGTGCTAAGATAGTTGGTGCTGCTGTGCAGATTCCAGGCTACAGGAGCTTGGAAACCTAAGTGAATCCCATCCCACATTAGTTTACAGAGAGATGCATTTGACAGTCCTTTAGTGAAAAGAGGGGAAGGAAGCTCTCCCAGTCCCTCTCTTTCTTGGAATAGCTTTCATATGCATACACAGCCTGAAAGAAAACAAATTCTACATGAGCAAGTTTATGGAAGAAGGTCATGACATTTCCACTGAAAGGACACGATCTTTTTCCTGTTGAGATTACTGGTTAAATTCCCATCAGCTTCAGTCAGCGTTAAAGTGGAATGTGAACAAAATCCAGAATAGCTTCCTAGGCTGCCTAATAAATTTTACGTCGTTGTTACTGGTTTTAGGAATTTGGTTTTTAGACAAATGATAGAGATATGGAAAGTGGAGGAGCTAGAAGAGAAACAGAGAACGGTTTTGTCTGGACCAAAGGAATCCTGTTACATGTTCTTTAAATAATAAATTGACATTGTGAGTTGGGTTGAAATGAAATGAAAAGGTTTTCTTTCTCAGTCTCACTTTGAAACAACCAATTTTTTTGCATCTTTCTTCCCATGAAACAGATAATTTTCATCAGGATTCAAATCATCAAAAAACAGAAGCAGCTGTTCCTGCTCTGCTGAGTATAAAGAGCAAATTTAAAGACAATGCTGCAATTCCCAAGCTGGTCATAAGTGTTTTGTGGTGAGGATGAGGATAATCTCCTCAGGCTTCAGGACCCACCTGGCAGCCTCTGGAAGCCAGTGAAGATGACAGGGTACAAGGATCAGGATTTTGATCCTTGTGTCTGGCTAGGTTTATTTGTGAAAGAGCACAGATACAGGACTAAGGTCAGTGAGAAGGACAATTTTACCCACACGGAACAATCGTGGCACAAGCAGAGCAATCCAGGTGCCCAGACCTGAGGGTACCAAGGAGATAAACTCAACTATGACTCCCGTCCAACAGCAGACTGTTCTGGAGGAGCAGCAGCAGAAGGTCAAGTGGCATGGCCGAAGGTGACCTCAGACGCCTCTGCGTAGGCATTTGGTTTGCTCCTGGGGCGTTTTGGCTTCCCCACTTCCTGCCTCCCGACGCTGCTCCGGTGACTGCTCAGCCCGTGGGAGCAGCGCTGGAGCGTGAAGCCACAGGCTGCTTTTCCAGGGAATCATCCTCTCGTGGAGAAAAAACAGCTTCCCAGTCACCGTGGGCTGGAGGAGCACTGAACTGCCAGTCATGTTCAAGTGCAGGTTGTGGCTTGCTGTTGCCAGAGAAGTAATTAGGACAAAGCCAAGCAAGCAGCAGCTCTTTTTATTCATGCTTCATTCTTTCACATCTTTTGATTGTGGCTGTTAATTGAAGTGTTAGCATGGCTGTGGTTGCATCAAACCCAACATCAGATCTGCCACTGGCTCTCCGATGAACCTCGTGGTGTCCAAAGGAAACCTAAGTGCTAAATGGAGAGACCTCTTCTAAAAGCGCACAGTCCTAACAAGAGAGAAAACAAGACAAAAGCTCATTATTTTTCAGGTTGTGTATGTATATATACATATATATACACACACACTGTATTTTTAGGTATTTTTTACTCTTGATCTCTTCTACCTGAAACTGAGTTTCTCCAGCTGCCTGTCCTCATCTCCCATGCCTCCCACCTACATCAACTAGGTCCACCACAGAAATCTGAAAATGGCCTACAACATTTGGAGGCTATAATACAATTACTGGAAATACAGCAAGATTCACAGGGCTATCTAGCTTGACCATTAAATTGTATTACATGCAGACTACAAAGGGAGAAAGCCAGAGGGGAAAATGAGACTATACATCAGCTTCTATAGTATTGGATTATATAGTTGCAACCCAGACAAATTAGGCAATCATATGGGCAAATTCAACATCATCTTGTTAAGAGCTTGTTTTCAATCCAGTTCCTAGAGCGCTTTAGGACCCAGACAAATAGAGGCTCTTCAGTTGTTAACCACTCATTGGGCTGCACACTGTGATGACCTCACTAGCTATTTCAATTTGTTCTAACTCAGCCCCAGGGAGAAAAAATGACAGCATACTCAACTTCAGAAGTTAGTTATTTGAAGGAAAACATGAAGCATGAAGTAGCATGAAGACACAATGAGTTTATTTTAAACTGATAATCAAAAATACTTATAGCTTGAATCTCTTCATCAGTGTGCTTTTCCTATTATTTTTCAGTGCTCTGTGGCATAAATAACCTATGAGACTGTCAAATTGTAAGCTGTTTTTGTTTTGGTAGCACGATCACTTCCTGTGTCTGACTACCTTCTTCTGATCGATGATGGTGGGAACTCTTGAGGAAGTTTGGGGTCAAACACATGGGATGACTTCAATTGGCTGATTAAGCAAGTTATCATTGAGGATGACGTTCCAGCCTGAGGTGGTTCTTCACACATGGCACTTAACTGTATGTGTAATGTTAAGAGACTTGCTGTAGCTTATAAGCATAAAATGACCAAATCAGGAAGCTGTGTCACACCTCCATTTTGCATAATTTGCTCCTAGAGTTTCAGTGGTTTGTGACACCACCACAGATGAAGGTATTAGAATGCAAACTTCCTTTAATTATGCAAAACAAGACAAAACAAGCACTGCAGTGCTTCCAGAAGGATTTAACATCTAGCAATTGTGGGCAAGTCAAAAGGTCAAGGAGTTTATGCTAGCTGTGTTTATACTGAGATACTTGGGCATTTGGCCCTTCCACACACTTCTCCTTTCCATTCATCTCCCCATCCTTCAGCCCCCTCCTTCTTGGGTCCTCTTAGCAATCACATGCCACTTGGATGATCCTTAAAGCACTAAAAAGCTTTTCATGGAGCTGTTACAACAGCGAAAATGGATCCAGGATACAAGATCTGTCAAAACCAGTGACTATTGGCAGGGTCTTCTCTTTAGTTATGCCCCCTTTGACTACTTTTATTGTCTTCTGATACTTTATATCGAAGTCTTACTGCTGACTGGCATGCTTTTCCAAGTTGGCTGCTAGGGACATCTGCTTTAGGCAAATGTGCCTTATCTGTTTTTTCCCTGTATCAGCTGGTGGGGAAAATCCCACCCATACCAAATATTTAGAAGATATCATTATCTGCCTGTCTTTTTATTTGCATTGAGCATCCTTTGTTTGGGACTCAGAAGAGCTGTAGCATTCAGGAACAGGAAGAGCCGAGACAGACAGACTGGGACTGTACAGGGAACTGAGGAAATGCTAAAGAAGAACGTGTCCTGCTTTGTGTCCTGGTTTGGCTTCAGGGTAGTAAGTGCTGATTTATTCTCTGAGTCTTGGAGAGGAACTGCATGTATGTCAGCCAAGAGAGTTTGGAATATGTGGGCAACACCTGTGGATTGATTTGCTTTCTTAATATGCTGGTTTCCAGCCATCCAGCTCTGCAAGAACTACAGACCCTATTGCAGTGATTACAGTCACGGAGGGACTTCTTGGTGTTGTGGGACCAGTGCTCTGCTTTCAATTAGGAGAACACTTCTAAGTCTGTTAAGGTATTTCGAAAGGAATATATATTTTTGTGAATGTTTAAAGTATGGTTTACATTTCCACTAAACCAACTTTGTGTTGGTCCACTGGCATAAAAGGGTCTTTGGATGATCCTAAAGTGTATTATACAGTACAGATCTGTCATCCACAGAGCTGTATGAGAGGGGATCATCTGACTCTGAACACTTACTATTAAAACTGAAGGATTTTTCTTAAGAAATTTAAAAAGTGCATTGCCAGAAACTTTCTGAACTTCTGAGGAAAGTTTTAAAAACAGTAGTGATGGTTACTTCACTAGTAACCAGGTAATTGCTTGAGAGTAATTTTCAAGGGGACAGAGCACACACTGTACAGGGTCAAGCTGGTAATGGCCTGCAGATATTAGTTAATGAAGCAATCTATCAGGACCAGGCACTTGGTGTTTGAGTGATGTTTATTATGGTAATAGCCACTGAAGTCAATGTGAAAAACTGTGACAATGGCATTGTGGAATTCCAGCCTTATTTCCATATCAAATCACTTTCTGTGACAGGTGACGGGGTGAGGCTCCTGCTTGCCAGGCACACAAAGTCACAATGGGCAGTTGAGGTTATGTTGATGCTTTGTTTTTAATATGTCACCTGTGATCAAGATACTGAAAGCCAGACTCTGCCTTCAGACACAAGTATGCAAATTTGCCATCTTAAAACTTAGTCATTGTTCCTGGGAATGTGGCATCACTGTGCTCAGATTGTATCTTCAGTCACAGCTTGGGCAATCTTCACAGCAGCTTGCACAAGAATAGAGAGACTTTAGTTAGGAGTTTTCTCAGCCAGTTATGCATCAGATGAAGTGAGGAACATCTACATCTGTAGCCAACCTGGCTATGCTAATGTAGCTCTTTTGCATCTCTTTTCATTATTCTCATTAGTAGAATCACAATCAGTGCTAAATACCATTTTGGCTATTTTGATAAGAGAAAAAAGATGTCTTCACCCTGTCCCGTCCGTGTCCCGTCCGTGTCCCGTCCGTGTCCCCCCCCCCGCCCCCAGTCATTTTCCTGGCTGGAGTGACCTCTGAGCAATGTATTCACAAAGTAAAGATGTTGAGAAAGCTCATGACTGAAAGAGTGATGGTGAAATCACAGCCGTAGGAAATAGGCACAGAGAGTTTCCATAGGCGGATGGAAATAACATTTGTGAAGGGACAGTCTATATAAATGATTATCACAATGCTTGGCTGAGACCTCCTGCTAGTGCAAGTGTCGTGGGTTAATCCCAGCCCGCAACTCAGCCACACACAGCTGCTCACTCACTCCTCCCCGGTGGGATGGGGGAGAGAATCAGAAGAGTAAAAGTGAGAAAACCTGTGGGTTGAGATAAAGGCAGTTTAATAGGTGAAGCAAAAGCCATGCACGCAAGCAAAGCAAAACAAGGAATTCATTCACTACTTCCCACCAGCAGGCAGGTGTTCAGCCATCTCCAGGAAAGGGGGGCTCCATCATGCGTAGTGGTTACTTGGGAAGAAAAAACACCGTAATGCCAAACCTCTCCTTCCTTCTTCTTCCCCCAGCTTTATATGCTGAGCATGACATTGTATGGTATGGAATATCCCTTGGGTCAGTTGGGGTCAGCTGTCCCGGCTGTGTCCCCTCCCAGCTTCTTGTGCCCCCCGCCAGCCTGCTCGCTGGTGGGGTGGTATGAGAAGCAGAAAAGTCCTTGGCGCTGTGTAAGCACTGCTCAGCAATAACTAGAAGGTCTCTGAATTATCAACAGTGTTTCCAGCACAAATCCAAAACATAGCCCCATACTAGCTACTATGAAGAAAATTAACTCTGTCCCAGGCAAAACCAGCACAGCAAGATACCCCATCTCATATAAATGCACCTGTGTGCTCTGAAGAGGGAAACTGTCTAATGAACAGTCTGATGGATCACACAAGATAAACTTGCTGTTTTGGGGGGCTGGAGATGTGCTTGAGCACAATAAATCCACATTGGGTAAGACCTGTCTACAGTTTGTCTTTTGAGAATCATTCAAAGGTTTGACCAGGAACACCAAGCCACCAGGGCAGTCCATTGAGTTTGGACAACTCTTACGAGAGCATTGAGTTTAGAAGAAGGTTATGTCTAGGATAAAAGCCCATCTGCCAAACCTCAGATTTACAAATCTAACATGTAGCTAGGTACCAGGCAGTTCCCCCTAACTTTGTAGGTGCCTGTTTTTATTAGTTGTCTCCCTAGCCTGATACTTCCCTTGGAACAGGTCTTCAGGCTCTTACACATGCTCCAAGGCCTGATCTGGAAGATGGCTTGTGAATTGTGTCCAAAGCCAGAGGGAGATACCAGTCATGGTATCTGTTTTATCCACCTGCTTTCTTCCCAAGAAAATGCGAGGCCTCAGGCTCTACAGTTGAAACTTTCTTTCCTACATCCCGAGGAGGTGCCCTAGCTGCAAGATTTCATGTAGTTCAGCAGATTACAACTCCCCACCCTCCTTCTGAAGCTAGGCCATGGAAGAGCCAGGAGTGCAGTATCTCAGGGCCCAAGGTAGAGCCCATGGCCCTACCTAATGGTCATACCCACCTGGCAGACAAGGTAGCACTGGATTATAGACCCAGCTCCCTCTGTTCCTCACACGTTGGATCCTTCACGGGTGAGGAAAAACATCAACGCTAGGAAGAACCTCAATACCTCTACTCCTGTGAAGCACTGAGAATAAACCCTGCACACTAAGAATCTGCCTACAATCTCCGTTCTTTCTTCCTGAGTTTTGGGCCCATCTAGTATCCACTAAATCAATGGGAATCTTTCCATCAGCTTGGACGGACATTAGATCAGGCACCATCTCACTGGAAAAAGTGACATCACGCGTCTAATAACACAGATATTATGAATCGCTTGGCTTTATGTAGTGCTTTTTAACAGAAAACATTGTGTGGTTTTAACCTCTCTGTGCAGGATTTGCTTTTACCATCCACCGAAAAGCAACCACATGTGGGGAGAAATGTGACTGCAATTAAATAGTTCACAGCAGAGTTATATTATGATAGCACATCTCTCCAGTCCATGAAGTTCCAGGCAGCAGATGATACACTAACAACACAGCAAAGATATATGGTGCAAAGCCAGGTGAAAAGCATGATCTATATTATTTTTGAAATCTGAATTAGTTGCCCATGTTGGCATTTGGACTAGAAAAGGTCATTAAGAATTCTTTGGGGTTTTTTCCTTCTTGTGTCTCCTGCATGAACTTTTGTTTCTGAGCAAGTTCAGTTTCAACTGCCCTGTTAATCTGACTAATATTTCTCATTTCATCCCCTTCTGCCTTTGTAAAGGAACAGTAAGTGAAATGGATGATCAGTCTGTGTGCAAATCTATTGTAGAGTGACACATTTTTCAATAGACTATATCTGAAAAATTCTTTATATTTTGCAGTCAGAGGATGGAGAAATCTTTATAGATTTCAAATTTTGGAACACATTCTGAATCATTTGCAGATGGGCTCAAAATCCAAAAAGGAATATATCTGTCTAAAGAGACTATGTCTGTCCCTTGGGATATTCTAATACTAGAACTTAAAGAAAAATATACCTGCTTTTTCCTCACTTTTTCAGGCAGCTATGTTTCAGCACAGTAACACTAAACTTTCGGATTATATGCACCTGTCAACACATGCTTGCTTGCTTGCTTCATTCCCTTAATTTTAACAATTATTAGTGTCTTTCCTAGAGATGCTATCTTGTGATGAAGAGCTGCCGATTTGAACTTACCCTGATACAAACATGGAGAAAATGAAAAGTCGTTTCCAAAAAGCTAAAGTGGAACAGATAAAAGCACTGAGTGATTGTAACTGTCCAGGTCATCCACGTGTTTGGACAGCTGAGTCGAAATGCACGGGGTCTGTGTTATGAAGGGGTTGCAGCCGCAGGGTACCGATAAAGGGCACTGAGAGGCTGGAAAGAATTTCTAGGAGGGATTTTCACTTCCAGAATGAAAGCAATGGTATTTAATTTCAGAGAAAATATTACAGAAGCCTACCCTCCCCTAAAGACATGTAATGCAAGTGAAATGCTCAAGCACTGGATAAAAACAAAGGTATTGGCAAAATTAAAGCATTGGGAGATGGGTGGGGTTTTGTCAGCAGTAGATAGGTTTGCTGCAGGCTTCTTGCCATGTGCCTCCCAATGCTGCCTCTACTGGATTGAAATTTACTTCCATAAGATAATCAATTAATGTTATTAATGATGTTATTATGAATCTGACATTAAGCATCAAAACCAAGCAGCTAGGAGGTGAGTCAGCTGCAGAAAAGGGGCCTGAAAAATGTCTGTCCTTAGGCAGTAATGAAAAGCATAGGAATGGCATTTTCCATTAGATCTGAGCTGAAAGCTTTGTGAAAGACGAGGCAGGACACCAGGTCCATTGCTCTGCATCTTCTTCAGGATATGGAATTCTTAAATCTCCCTCATTATATCTCACATTCAGACTGATTTTTGTTTTGGATAAACTGGCTTTCAGTAGTAAAAATGAACTTCTCATCCAAGTTTTCAGCTCCAAGTGAACATGACTCTTGTTTAATTCTACAGTGCATCTGCCAGATGAAGTTTGTTTCAAAGTTTCCTTGACCTCAGTGATGGTAAGCTTAAGCTTAAACCATTTGTAACAACAGAAGCAGAGTTACATGCCACAGCAGCAACTTCAACAGTCCACTCTTTTGCTCCCTTGCTGCCTCAGTTTCCCATCTGCTAGCCAGTAGCATTTCTAAGCCAGAGTGCAGTCTAGACTTACGGTTGCCGGAAGAGTTCATGCCACCAATTAGTTTTATATGAATCCAGACAAACTGCAGTTTCTTCTCCTTCCTCAAAGTCTTCAGTTTTTCCTCTCTGACTTCCAGCTCCCTCTTCCCACACATCCAGACCCAACAAAATGCTCTCCTCTCCTTTTTAACAGGTTGTCCACCCACTCTGAGAATAAACCTTCCTCTTGCCCCCTTCCTTTTGGGCTGTGGCAGCGACCTAACAAATCATGCTATTTTCTTCCCGAACTCTTCTGTGGCTCTCAGTCCAACCAGTTCTTCTCTTCTTCCCATGATCTAAGCTGTACTCCCTGCTTTTTCTGAGGGATTTCCCAGTCTGTATCAAAACACTCATAGCAAAATCTTCCTTGCCTTTCTTCAGTACAAACCTGAGGTTACCCTTATGTTTCCTAACAAGCCTGGTGTTAACCAAGTGCTTCCCACCAGTTGACTTTATGTTTATTCCCTTTCCGGGACTGCTAGGCTAGACCTAGCCAAGTGCCAGTCCTAGGCTCCTTTAAAAGATCAGATCACTTGGTTGCACTGGGGAAAATGGAATGGATTAAACTAGGCTGAAAGGATCATCATTAGCGGTTTTTATTTTAAGGTGAGAAATGCGCATTTATGCAATGTCAAAAGATCACCTTCCTCAGTTTTCACATAAAGTTCATGATATTATACGTTAATATCAATATTTGAAGGAGGTTTGCATAATTTATGTGCAGTTATCATATAAGTGATTCCTGCTATAACAGTGAAAAAAATCACTCTATTACTGGAAAAAGTTACAACTTTTCTTGCTCTCTTTTCATTAAGACAATTAAATATGAGTTGCCACAGGAACCTAAAGCTTTCCATGAGCTTTATTTGGCTATTTTCTGCACTTTTAAGAACTACACTGAAGAAAAAAAAGGAAGAAATGTCACCCACTGAATTTTCTGTTTTACACTTATTCTGCTGGAAAACGTACAAAACCCCCAATTATTTCTTCTACGGGATCTGATAGGACGTGACAAACAGTGTGAACAGGAGAATCATGTGTCTGCTTTTGCAGGGGTGGGGGATGGTTCAGGATGGCAGTTCCCAGCGAAGCCAAACTGCTGACAGTGAGAGGCACAAAGCTGCTCTTCACTGTGTAGCCCACCACCCTGGCTGCCAGCCCACTACTGGAGGATCCAAGTTTGGGATGGTTTCACCTTCAGAGGTGAAGTCCTACCCTTCGGCGCAGGGAAATCCATGACCTTAACCTCTCATCACACGTTGCTTCGTACTCTGCCACCGTTACACTTGGACCATTTTGGACAGCAGCGTTGCTGTCTATGCCAAAGCATGTTATCTTTTTGCTTGTAGTGAGAGACCAGGACTGGCCTTTTCAAGTCCATGGTTGCAGATTTGCTGGCAGCCATAGCAGCCTCTGAAACATTTCCTTTCCTATGGGTGTTCAGGACACATTCCACAGTTTTTTTGTCCCTTCCCTTTAAGTCAATATTTTAAAAATAAATGCTGGGGGAAATTGGACCTTTGGGATTAGGCATAGAGCAAGGGTCACCGGCTGTGAGCTCTGCAAATGAAAGCAGCTGCTGATATTGCCACGGTCACCTGTTGGGCCTTTTCTGCTAATACTTACACAGCTTTAGGTCAGTCAACATCTGTCTCACTATAACCAGAACTGGGCTAAAAGACACGCAAATGCTACCCTGGGCCACAGAGGCAACATTTTAATCTGTTGAAGAATATGGATATAAGCTTGTATTCTTTAACTAATTTATCTTTTCCTCTCCTCTTTTCCTTCATATTTGATGACACTGGTTCCTGGTCTGCTTGGAAATGCTAAATGCAAACAGCCTGGCTAGCAGGAACGTGGTGGGTTTGAATCATGTTGTCCTAGAAGGTCCTTGAGGTCTGTCAGGTGAGAGGAGACAGAATCATTGAGGTGCATTGAGAGTCATGATTTGCACTTAAAAAGGGAACTGTAGGTTGAATAACAGCAATTATTTCTTATGGTCTGTTAGACTATGAATAGCAGCCCAAGAAAAGTGAGTGAACTGTAAAGTTAGGGTGTTTAAAATCAGCCTAGATTGCATAAAATCTGCATTGCATGAAATGCTGTGTAGGGAACAATCTTGCATTGTTACAGGAAGGGACTAAATGACCAAATCATCTTCAGCTTCTGTGAGTCTGTATCTTGACTAGTTTTTAGCTTGTACAATTTGAATAATTGTTTTGTCAGTTAGTCGCTAGAAACTCCCTTTTGCTGGAGAGATTGTTCTTGGCTAACAGCTCCAGGCGAGATCCACTCCTGGTGTGACAGAATTGTTCCAAAGATGAATAGAGCGAGTGTGCTCACTTGTGCCATATATAGTTGTCTGTGTAATAATCTGTGCTTAGTAAATCAAGCCACTCTGCTGAATATCTTTGCCTTAGATCTTTACCTTAAAAAATCAGCAAGAAAGGAAAAAAAAATCAGTAGAAGTTAGGCAAATAAATCTCACAGGCTCCTGTGTTATTCCTGGCTTTGGAGTGTTGTACAGAGGACTTCTGCATAAGGCACAGTATCGCTCACTGTGAGTAGTAAAATCCAGGTTCTTTAACCTCATCATTTTTTCTGCTGAAGTTGAGGGTTTTTTGTGTCATCCTGGATGATGTCACAGAGAATACTCCCTGCTGGCTGAAAGGTGTCAATAAAAAAAATTATATGTAAACCTAATTTTTAGCTTGTTCAAATGTATTCACTGATGTTTAGAAGTTTCTAACTGGTGAGCTTTAAATGAAAAATTTAATTTCAATTCAATTATGCATTGATCAAAATGAAAGTAACACGGAAGCTTTTCAGCTCTTTGCTCTCTAATTTGACTCCCTGCCGTCTCATGGAAAAGCAAGATAGGAAAGCAGTAAAGTGACATTAGGGACACCAAAAATGACCACCACCACCCCCAAGACAAAAATATTCAAATTTAATCAATTTTCATCTCATTTGGATGAAAAATGGAAAGTGTCTAGTGATAGGTTTTGTACAGCAAAGAAAAAGTCACATTTTTCCATCAATGTATTTTCAAGGAAATTTTCACAGAAGAAAAGTTATTTGCTTAAGTGTGGAAATGATCATCAGAAGTACTATTTTATTAGTAGCAATGGCAGAAGGACTT
Source organism: Sagittarius serpentarius (assembly GCA_034782735.1). Classification (NCBI taxonomy): domain Eukaryota; kingdom Metazoa; phylum Chordata; class Aves; order Accipitriformes; family Sagittariidae; genus Sagittarius; species Sagittarius serpentarius. The sequence goes on from JAVKLA010000081.1 coordinate 24,098,675, forward strand.
GACTATAAAATAATGTTTCTGTATATTTCAAGATACGAGTGCTTCTCTGAGTTGCATTTTAGACAAATAAGAAGAAGGAAAAGTCTTGGCTTAGATTTTTTTCAGTACAGTTGTTTATAGCAATAGCTTTAGCTGGTGATCATGCACCATCTGATATCTGCTATCTGATATAGAGGGTATAACTACCATTTTTTTCTGACTGAGGCAAAGTTGAATAGTTTGCAATATACTGTTCTTGAAAGCTAACCTCCCACTGCCTCCTACAAGCTTCCTACTGACATGTGAGATATTAGTATGTAAGAAATAGCATTTATTCTAGATTCTGTTAATTGTTTCTCTTGAACATTGGGAAAGGTAAGCTTTCTTCAGTAGTTTCAACTATCATAAAAAAACTTTAGTTGGGATTGAATTCTACAGAGGTATATTCAGGTTTTTCCATCCTGTGCTGGGAACGGTGATCAGCCACTCCAGTTACACCAAGGTCTGCATCGTCTAAAGCCCATGAAAAGTGTCTGGTGGTCGAGGCCAGCCTTAAGGGAGTGGGAGCAAGAGTGTGAGCAGAAAAGAGAGGGTTGTGGCAGAGGAGATGCACACTGTATCTTTGTCTGCACAGGGATTTGCTACAACAGATAACAGAAAATAAGGAAAAGGTTTGATGATACAAGTGTGTATCTGTTTCCGGCAAAAAATGGCAGCAAACCTTTGCCCCAACATTCTTTGGAGGCTCAGAGCTGGGATGAGCTACATATCACGGAGGCTGAGGAGATTTCCTGGGGAAGACCCTTCAGCGCAACATGGCAAAGGATGGTGGACAATCTCCCCTATCTAAGTGTAGTTACAAGGCCATGACCACAACTGAAGTGAAAAGCACTAATGACAGTTGAAAAAACTGATGACCTAAGGCCAAGAGCTCAGCCAGCCAGTAGCAGTGTGGAAATGCCCCTTGCCAAGGTCCGTAAAATTATCATAGGATTTCCTTTTTTAGAGTTAGCACAATATTTTTGCTTTTTCTATAGTTATGTATCCTGGAAGTTTCTAAAAAATGTGTCTGTTACCTCAATCGATCAGAAAATTATAGTTTTCATGTGCTTTTTACAATCTAAGCTGGGCAAATTTGGTTGGTTTTTATTTTTAGGAAAAAAAGATGAGAAACTCAGCCTTGACTCCATAATGCCAATGTCAAATCTCCTGCTGATTTTGATGGAGGCAGAATGTCATGTAGATATCCTGAATACTTCTTATTTGTTTATGTCCTGCATCAGCTAAACCATCAGTTATTTGTTGGTGGCTTTAAAATGAATTCAAATAAGTCTCATTCTGTTAAGTGGGTTGGTCCTTCCTTCTTCCTCTGCTGGGTTTGCCCTTGTCATTACAGGCATACAGTAAGAAGATTTCTCTGCCACAGATGTTTACAATATACTGTGTAAATAATGGATTTCCATTGTTTACTCAAAGTAAAAAAAGCCCTTTTTTATGCAGCGCTACAAGGTTTGCAGAGCTGGCGTCAGCCTCCCCACACACTGAGTCTCCTCGTTTCCGGGAAGAAGCCTGGGGCATCCTCCCCTCTTGTAAAATGTTTCTGCCAGAAGCATTTTTAAAATCCTCGACAAAGAGAAACGTGCAAAATGAAGCATTTCAGAGGCGGAGGAAACTAGAAAAGGGGGGCAAAAAATGGAATCCTGCAGGAAAAGACTTCAATCTGTCTGGTGATACCAGTCCATAAAGTGTTTGAGGTCTGGTCTGTAAATGGTGAGTCCCACACATAGAATTTACCTTCAGAAGTAGTAAACATTTATACTAAGTTAAAACTGTATATTTTAAAGTTCTGTTCTAGGGATTCTGCTCTGCTAACTTTGTACCAAAGTGTCTAAGAGATAATTTATGTCAGAAAAAGTTTATGGTCTAGAAGGCATGAAAGGACAAGGGGTGCGCTTATTCATTTGAATTTCTTTCCTTTCTAACTCTGGGTGAGAAATTGATGCTCGGCAGTAGCTAGTCTGGGTATGGGGGCTCATGATTGTTTCTCGGGTTGTGGTGTGTTTACAGTGGCTTCCCTTTATCACTGTGCCCAAATGTTTGCAGGATTTTTGACTTAATTGAAATGACAGTTTGAGATACACTGGTCAGCAGGGAAAAAAATTTGTTATCACTCCCACACCTGTTTTATGATAGCATTTGTTTCTGGAGGCTATTTTTCCATTTCTAGGAACTAAAGGCATATAGGCATGATGATACCATGTGCTGTTACCCTCTAATTTCAAAGGTCCTGGCTACGAGAGTGGAATTCACAGCCTTGACTGAGCCACTTATTTTCCCAGTGCCGCAAACAGGGAGTTTAGAGGCAGGGAGACTGGACACACAACACCAGAGCCCATAAGACAGCCAAGAGGCAAAGGCTGAAGAGTGGGATTCATCTGAAACCCTGTCACTCTAAGGGACTGAGATGCTTTCCTGCGGCTCATCCTGAATAGTATGCCAGGGTGAAAGAGGAAACTGTACTTTGAAGCCAATTCCAAAACTTAGGCACCCGAGTCACCCATTCAAGCACAGACAGCCATCTCATTCTTTTCTTACAGGCCATACCTGCTGCTGCTCCTGGAGGAGGAGATGTTGTCGCTCCTATTTTTGTTGAATGTTTGTGGTTAAAGCACATACCTAGGAGGCAAAGACCTGTGTCTGTTCAGATTTGTTGAGGCTGAAGGGAACAGGGTGTCACCTTCCACATCCTTAGAAGATGGTCCACAGCAGGGAAAGTAATAAGGGGAGGTGTCTCCTGGTCAAGATTTGCCTCTGTCAGGCCAAGAGGAAGCTCACAAGGCTGGAGAGTGATAGCAAGCTGGAGGAGCATAACTGTATCTCAGTGAGATCTCCTGAAAGAGAGAGATCCCTGCCTTTACGGGTTTTATTCATTGACTTTTTAATGCAAAATACACAAACACATTCCAGAAGGCTTTAAGTATCAGACAGATGCAAAGATGCTCACTTCATTTGCGATGCCTAAATCTCTTCTTGGCTTTGGATTTAGCCTGTTACTAGTTTCATATCTTACCTTGAATGCAAGATGTGAGATGCTCCCTTTCATGCTTGGATAAGTTTATCGCCAAGCTCTGCCACAACCCTGAACTAGTCTCAGTTTTTCCTTCTTTTAGATATTGTTGATGTCAGTGTGGTGATCTCATACGTTCTGCCTATAATGCTTTACTTCTTAACACCATAATTAATAGTACTTCAGTGGCAAAAAATGGCCAGGCATCTTTGCTCTCTTTTTAAAACAATTTGGCAAGCAAGAAGGTACAAACAGCAAGAGACCCATCATGAGAGGTCATGCGTGAAACATTTCATAAATCTGGTACCCCACTGCAGAGAGAGTGGAAGCTCATGTGTCTGAATTGTTTTCTAACCTCCTTTTAACACTAACTTACACAAAATGCACCTGTCAAGAAATCTGGGCACTTTCGTAAGGTTTAACATTCATGCAGCAAAGCATGCAGTACTAATGCCCTAGAATCACTTTCCAAAATCACCTTCTTTAACCATGTCTTATATATTTCTTCCCTAAAGTCCAAGAGAATGGATGAGTTTTCTGGGTTTTCTAGAAAGGCAGCCAGTCCGGATGCTATCAGAGAGAAACTTCCACGACATTTCTATTTTCTTCTCTTGCCACTAGGCCATGGGGGTTTTTACCCACGAAAAACATGCCCAAGCCTTTTCACTGCAACCAGCTGCTGTGTCTCAAGGAGAGGAAAGCAGTCCCTGGGGCCGTAGAGGCCCACACTGTTAAATGCCGTAGAGTTAGACGATCGCATGTTTAGCACAGAACAGAAACTAATTAGAAAAGAGTGCAGGCTAGTGCTGAATGCTGGCCTAATGCATTTTTTTTCCTGAAGCAAAGGTCTGAAGTCACACGTATTCTGCTCTAATTAAAGTGCCTGAATGGTCCCAACGCGTATCTTGCCACAGGAGCTCCCAAAGGTTTCCTTAAAATACCGACATTGCCAACAGTGGGAAAAGGAGGGAGCTGGAAAGGTCTGTCACAGAGCTTAACTGAGGGGTCCCGCAGAGGACTGTTGATCACCACCCCACACCCCGAAACAGTCCCCAGAAGCTACAGGAAAAGGAACAACAAGTGGCTGGAGGGAAGCTAGAATTATTGCACTAAGGAGCAGGGTAAGATACTCCATTTAGCTAAATCAAGACACCATCTGATTATTAGAACCAGCCATAGATTTTGGACAGAAGACAGAAAAATGTCTCTTATTAAAAAGATGCTGCTGCAAAAATATGTTAAATTCCACTATGTTTCAAAAATCAGATTTAAATATGCTGCCTCTATTTTCCCAATTATGTTTGATGCAGTCAAAATATTTTGAATTCCTCATTTAGATATATTTACATATTTCATTATGAAGGCAATATATCTAAAAGCATTGCTAAATTAAATGTAACATATTAATATTTCATAAATTTTATCTGACACTATACTGCAATGTTTCACCATTACTGAAGGCAAATGCTGTTACCTTAGCAAATGCTGCAGCGTTATAGAAAAAAAAAACTTTTTCCTTGATGTAACACTAAGAATTTCAGTGACATAGAAAGTCTGAGTGTGTTGAATTTTCATTCCAGTACAGAATGAAAACAAACATCAAATCACTGTGAATTCTTCTGGAATAGAAATGCTATCCCTCCCTGGCTCTCTAGACTGTAATCGTAGATGCTCCTTAAGCTGAGAATATTTTGAAGGTCAGTACAAGTGGATCTGTGGCAGAGAATAACAACTAATAATGCCTTTGATTTCAAAACCAGCAATCTAACCAGCTAGCCAACCAACAAGCAGTAAACAGTTCCTTCCTGAAAGGGGAGAGAGGATTAGAGACAAGGGACATGAGATCACCGTCTTGAAGCATCCTGAGTCAGCAAGTTAGGCGAGAAAGTTTCTTTTGGTCCCAAGAGCTACATCTGCCTCCCGAAGAGCTGCCTGGGCTCATGCTGAGGCTTGCTCACCGCCGACCAGACACCCACATGGCTGGGGGACTGCAGCTAGATCCCAGCACCTGGGCAGCATACGCGTTTTTGTAGTCGCACTAAACCTATAGTGTCCTTGCTGATGCAGGGCACTTTTAGGTAAGAGTTGTAAGGAACTGGCAGCTGGAAAGCAGTGAGTATAGCTTGCAACAGCATCTTCCCGACTGAACTGCTCCTTACTCAGTCACCTGTCTGCCGGCGCGGCCGGCAAATCGCACTGGTGTCTAGCAGGTGCTGCTGCGGGCGCTGGGGTGGCCAGCAATGACAGCCCTGTTAGCCAGTCCCTGCCCTCATGGGGACCCGTCTGACCTGTAGAGAAGAGTTTGGAAGTTGAGTTTTGGTGTAACAGCTAGTGTAAAAAGAAGTGCAAGGTTAAAACAGCACGGTACTGTCCTAGGATCTAAATTGGAGCTTTTAACTGTGATGGGCGCTGCAGCTGGATTAACTGTGTGTGTAATACGGCCAGACCAAACCAAGATATATTTCCTGCTGACTGCCTGGTGAAGAACTGTGCTGGGGTGTTGCTACCATCAGTGGAAAGTAAAACACTGCACGGTCACCGGACACTGCCTGCTGGTGAGGGCAGGGAGCTGGGTGCTCTCTGCTCCCTTGTGAAAGCTCACAGGTGTGAGTAAAGGCCTCTTTCCAGCTCAGATATTCTCAGAAATGGTATGTAAGCCAGCACACACACACTTTGACTCCTTAATCCTAAAACCAACATTGCTTTGTTTATTATTTTCGATAAAAAAGGGTGGCTCATCTAGGTGCACATTCATTTTGTTTTCCTCTCTCTTTTCCTCAACTTTTAAGACTTTGATTTTGAAGGAACAGGAAAAGAGTTTTTTACCTCAGAGGTACTGCCTTGTTTGCTCCACAGGCAAACTAAAATAGCTCCTGAACAGAAGCACAGGACACAGTTGCCCCACGTCTATCAAAATATCCTATGCTTTTCTCCTTCCCCTCCAGCTTGTGTCTGCGCTGCAGGTTTAATCAAGTCGCCTTAATGCTGCCACTCACAAGCTGCAGTTACGCGGTGTCTCACAGAGCCTCCTACCTGAAACCGGACTACAGAGTGCGAGGAAAAGCTTTTATTATTTTGGGGGTTGTTTTTTTCCTCTTTTCTTAGAGTTTAGGCTACAAGTGACTAGTTTATCTTTGTTTTCTTGGTGATAAAGCACAAGACGTTAAGAACTTCTGGCCTGGATGCTTATCCTGACCTTAATGACAAACTGTAGGACCCTTTCTTCCCGTGACACAGAAACAACCTCTTTCTCAAGAAGTCCTGGGTGCTGTGGTAGCAGAAGTTTCTTAGGAAAGCCCAAACAGTGGTGTTCCTCCCTCCATTCACTGAAGCTGCTCTTGAGTCACTGAGATGGCTTTTTTCTTTCCACAGTATATATTCAAGCGAAGAATCCTTTCCAACCTCACATCCACAGCATTTCTCATCTCCTGTGCCTGGTGTGGAGTGGGGATCTTACAAGCAGTAAATAAAATCATTAAAAAAACCAGCCTGCTTTGAGGCCAGGAGACTAGAGTTACAGAAAAGACCACACTGTGTCCCCAAGGCTCAGGAGAAGGGAACAAGACTGCAGCCGCCTGGGATTCTCACTACGTCTTGAAATTCACAGAAAGCTCCAGTGCTTGTCTGGGTCAAAGGGATGTGAAGGACACCAATAACTGTGGTGGGAGGAGGGAGGATGACAGATCACTGAAGAAGGGTTTCAGGTGATGGTCTGTGGCCCTGTCTTCTTCTCTGAGTTGCAGTAGCGGCCCATGCTGGCCTGTGCTGCTCTGAGAGTTGCCACAGTAGGGTGATACTCGGAATATCTCAAGGACAGCCTTGCTCAGTGGCTCCCCAAGGGGTTTGCCAAAGAAGCCACAGGATTAATAGATCCCTCAAGCTCTATGGCAACCCAGCCAGGGAGGAACTGAGAGGCACAGAGGTGTCAGCAACATCAAGTATGTGCCACTGCAAGTGACCTTCCGGACCCCCTGCCCTATGCTTTTACCATTGTGTAAGACTCCCTCACTCTTAGTCCTGTTGTCCTAACTCATTTCTCTGTACAATACTTAAATTCTGGTTTTCAGATGCAAAACCACTTGATGCTGTGCTGCAGACAACTCTGAAGCAGGTCCAAAAAGGTCACACTGAAACAAGAAGTGAACCTCTTCCAGAATAAGCTGCCCTGGCATTTCAAGTGGTCTCTTACCCCTAACACAATGACTTTGTTTTCTGCTCAGATGAGATGACACCAGTTTGGGCATCACCATTTCCTCAACATTCAGCCTGCCTGGTGCATGTCCGGCTGGCTTTGGGGCACACGCAGGGTGCTGCGGGCACGTGCATCCTGCATTGCCAAGAGCCTTACAGCAAGGCTGTAAGTCGCTGCCATCCCCGGTTATGCTCCCTGGCTACACTCACTGGCTGGATGGGCTTAGAAAAAACACCAATTGCAATGCACCGTCGCGCTGCAAACCCAGCCAAGGAGCCGAGCCAGGACGCGGGGAAATATCACTGGACCCCAGCCAGTGTTCAGGGATTTTCACTTGACTTGTAGGAATGCAAAATAACACTTGCAAAAACCAGTCAGGGTGCTAGGTCAGGCCTTTTCTATCCCTTTTATATTTATAACTGTAATGTGAACTGTCGTGGGGTTCATTTATATACAACTTTTAGAAGGCAGCTTACAGTTTAGCTCTGCCATAGAAGTCCATGTTTTCATAAGACCTTATTCTGAAGAGCTATGCCCTCTCTCTCAACATAAGGCAAACAGCTCTATAAACTAGGCAATTTCTGTGCAGAGCAGTGTGCTTTGAGCCAGTAGAGTACAGCAACTGTGTCTGTTTTATCTGTTGTTACCTTAATAGCAAATACTTTGTTTCTCATTTTTGGGGAAGGAAGGGAGAAAAGGAATTGCCTCTGTAATTAACTTCCCCTGACAAAGCTAGAAGTGCCTAGTTATTCCTTAGAAAAAGAAAAAAAAAAATCCACAGGAATGAGGTAAAGACTTTATCATTTTGGCTGGCTAATGTGTTCAACTGCGGCTTTCAGTAAACACAAATGGAAAAATAAGTTCAGCTGCAGGCTGGACAGTAAGCCTAGAGTTGGTCTGATTTATGCAGGCTGTTTGAAGTATATATTTGAAGAAGACCTGGGAAAGAGGCTGAAGCTGGCAGCCCCTCTGCAAGAGATCAATACCCAACCCTGCCCTCACCACAGAACAGCAATACTGCAGGGAGGGACCAAGGGCCAGATATTCCACTCTGGATGCTATAATCACCCTGGTTATAGAGGTATATAAATACAGGGTATTGTGCAAAGGAAGCAGCTCTGCAGGCAGAGATTAAGTTATTACAAGAAGGAAGGAAAACATCAGTGAACTATGAGGCAGCCAGTAGAAGCCAAAAGGACTTCCATCAGTCCTCCAGCCACATACCTCCTGGTGCTCGAGTTCCTTGTTTGTGGAGCACTGGCACAGGCATTAGATAACTCCGCATGTCCCATCCAACACATGTTTTCAGCACTGACAGCTGGCAGCCAGAAATCCTTGGGGCTTCTAAATGACCACTTATAGCTTCACTTACTCTCTAATGACCATTCAGCTTCCATGCCAGGGCCTCTCTTCTGTTACTCACCCACAACCTCATTTTGGTGCTTTTTCCCCTGCTCTATCTGACTTGTTCTAGGGAGGTTTCTTGGTTAACAAGCAACAGCATGTCAGCTGCCAGTCAGATTCATATTATATTGTATTGTATTATATTTATTATATTATATTATATTATATTATATTATATTATATTATATTATATTATATTTATTATTATGGTGGGTAGTGATGATTTTCATGTAGAAAGAGATACCATATACCTCATGTTACATAAATATCTCCAATTATAAAGCCATTGACAGCAAAAAAATCAAAAGTCAACCTATATATTGAGCACATTTTGGGATAAACATACAGCTAGCATTATGTGAGTAAGAATAAAAGGCACCACATATTTTCTTTGCTTACTGCATCCTTTGCAAAGAAGCTAGCCATGGCATCTGCTCACAAATGTTGGAAAGGTTGATTCCCACCAGGTCTGGTCTTCCCAAAGTGGATAAAGAGGAATATGGACCCATGGCCAATAGCTGCTAGTGATCCAGTCACCAGAAGTGAAGGAGAGCAAGGAGAGACTATTAGTTGAATATTTTTCTGTATGCTCAAGTTGTAAGCCAGACACTCAAGATATGGGAGATGCAGAAACATCCAAGTTCATACCCGCTGTGCCAGGCCCAGAACTATCAGTGCCATGTCATTTACTATGTGGAAAATAAGCTGAAAAGCCATGTCAGCCAAGTGCTGGCACAGAGCATCCTCCAGCTAATGAGTCCTGTTAGACTGGGCTGCACAATGTGTGGAACTTACCGGCTTGGGTCTCTTCAGTACACTGAATTTCATCCTGGGATGAACATGCCCTGAGTTAGACTGATGTAACAACAACTATTGGCTTAAGGCTAGATTCAAGCTTATAATGTTTGTCTAGACAACATCATTCATTAATATCTCAATCCATTTTTAACTGGAAAATAGTCTGTGTTTTTGCAAAATAGCATTATTTATTCCAGTTGATCTAGTTTTTTTTTTAAACTAGCAGTAAAGAAAAAAACATACAAATACATCTGGATCTTGTAATTTCAGTATATGTATGTCTTCAGTTTTTGTGGAGTAAACCTGTATGTCTGCTACTCCACACTCATACCACTACAGCTGGGAACAGAACTTGGCTGTAATTTAGACTGGATCTCTAGGGTATGGATGTGTCGTAACTAGTTCTGCTGACTGTAGAGTCAGCCTTACAATTCATCATTCCTAAAGGCTTCCTCAGAAGTCCAGTGATTACTGAGAAAGCTCAACTTTCATTTAAGTGAAAGCCAAGAGGCTTTAGACACACCACTGAAAAGTCCAAAATATGTGAATCCTCAATTAATTGGAAAGAAAAAGAAAAACTCAGCATGGCTATTCTTTAGAATCATGTGTTTTTAAATCACACAACTTGGTGGGTGTTGGGGGGTGTGGTTTCAATGCTTGGTTTGGCACCGATGCACTCTGCATTCTTCCTTACTCAGCATTAAGCATGTATTCAGACATGGTAATAAGCCACAAAAGAGTCACGGCAGAATTTACAAACACAGCATAGCGACCCCTCTCCTCAATGGTGTTATTCTATTCCAGCACACCCAAAAAGCAGACAGTATTAACAGGAAGCTTATATAATGATCTATAACAGAGCAATAACCCCGTGATCTACGTAGAGGGTAGGTTTGTAACAAATGGGTCCTAAAACAGATGAATGAATGGATGGTATCAGGTCAGGGTTTCTCTCAGAAAAACTGTCATCTCCCCTCTCAGTCTTAGACAAGACATGCCAGACTAAATAACAGCAGTGAAAGACTTGGTTGCCTGCTGCTCTTCAAAGTGATCCTCTCTAGTGAAGTCTGTGATATATTGATTCATAGCTGTAGTGAGGTGCTGCCATGCTCTCATACCTCATCTAGGTTCATGCAGAACAGCAGTTTTGAGCACGCTTAAGGTCTTGATGACTAAATTATCTTTTTGAAAGACAAGAACGTACAGTGGTTTGAGACATCTCCCTAGGATTTTGGTTTTCTTCCTTACTGTGTCATTTTTGGCCAAGGGCTGATCTGCATATTTATGATGTTGATTTGCGTTGGGTTTTTGTGGCTACACTTTTGCCTATAATGAGCCCAAACCAAACGCTTTGGGAAAAATGTGAATCTAAATCTGCACATGCCAGTTTTTGCTGCTGTCTGGCTTGGTTCTTCTAACCCCTGGAGGATTTTTTTATTTGTTTGCTTGTTTGTTTGTTTCTTTTAAAAAGCAATAGCCATATATAAACTTACTGTTCCCAGAAACCTCTTAAAAACTCCAAATGCCATGAGTTTATACAATAGCAAATGCCCCACTGATGCAATTAGGAGGTGGGAATCTCTCCTGCATTACTCCAGTGTTATGCTAGTGTAAGTCTGCTTGTGCCAGTAGATTTCATGCAGTGGACAACTGAAGTAGTATAGTGGTGAATCAGGCCCAGTGGTTTGGTTCGTATACAAGTATGAAATACTTAGGAGTTATTGTGCAAGTTGCTGCTGTTTATGAGAAAAAATATTTTCCATGAGCCATTCAACATGATACCCCTGCACTAAACAAAAGGCTGTTTCTTCCAATAGACACAACCTCTGAAAACCCAAGCATCTAGACAAGTAGCAAGGGCTGGATAAAACTGATAACGTTTCCTTGTTTGAAATATTTTTTTCTTAGTCGTGCATGTCTTCACACACACAAAATAAAGGTCAATATTGTACTAGAGAAGTAAGATGCAAAACATTGCAATTTTATCTAAGTCATTCAAATAAGATACTATAAATAGGAAAACACATGAATTGCTGCTGTTGCAGAATGTTCCCTCTATCAGCTTTCTCAGATGTGTTCACTGAAAGGTTTCCAGCATACTCCCCTTCCTTGCCTGCCTGCCATTTGCCAACCATTCTCATCCTTCCCCTCTTCTCTCATTTCTCCCCTTTCTCTGCCATTCTCCTTTCCCTTTTGGGATCACGCCTCTGTCACTCTGATTGTATTTTACCCTTGCCATTGCAATCTCTCCCTCTCTCCCATCAAGCCAAATGCAAATCCCATACCCCTGCCAGCCTGCTTTCACCTGGTCTGACCTCTCTTCACCTTGCCACCAGCCCTGGCTTCTCTCCAGCCTTACGCTCTTCGCCTCATATGTCCGGTCCTCTTAACACCTTCATCATCTCATGCCTATTGCTCTTTTGCATTGTTTCTTGAGAGCCAGCTTCATTTCTACCATGATCTGGTACCGTCAAACTCAACATGACATGCTGACTTCAGCTGCTGGTTATGCTAAACATCTAGACCCACCTTGGCAGTCTTTCTGCTGCTTGTTTCTTCTCTCACACTCCCAAAGCTGTAAAAATCAGCTTCTCTTTCATTTCTTCTCTCTCCAGTTTGGCCCACTCTCCCTCCTGTCTGACTCCTTATCTTCCCTTCTCAACATTTTTGTCATCCACTGACTACCCAGGTCCTTCCTTTTTCATTTGCATTTACTTGGAAACCAGAACTTTTATTATTTAATTCATGCTATCCTTTGCATTAGGTAGTTAATGCTAGGAAGTTCTCTATAAACAATCACAAGAAACTGTTCTTCAGATTCCCAGGTACGTTTTTTTTGCAGAAAACTTGGCAACAGCTAAGCTGCTGATGTGCTGAGGCAATTATCCAAGACATGGTGGTCAGTACTGTGTTACTGGACCTATTATTCTGGATGCACCCATGTTTTGCTCCTCGATTTTCAGTTACCTTATAGCTCTTTGTAAAACACACACACACACCCTTTTTTTTGCCTGGGTTATTATATTGCCTGACACTAAGGAGACTTGATCTTTTTCTTGGGTTTTCAAATCCACGGCAATGATAATTATGAAGAATATAATTTTAAAACATGATAGCAAGACATGTGGCAAATAAAGAAAATGCAAAGGAAAACAAAACTAAACTAAACACACTGCACAGTGCAAATATTCAGAAACATGGTTACTTTCCATCTGGGAAAATATACCTGAGAGGAAGAAGGTATAGTTTTCTGGGTACGTGAAAAATCACTTTTGAAGGATGATACTGTATTATGTTTTGGCAACCTTATTTGGCAGCAGTAATTTAACTGTTTCTGCAGTACTAGTGCGGCCTCCCCCAAAACCCAGAAATGAGATGAGTTTTAACAGGCCCTTTGTTCAGCTCTCTAGGTGGCAGCCAGCAGTTCAGGAGAATTCCTGCAGCACAGGCGGAGCCGGCTCTTTTTCCACTGTAAGGACTTCTACAGGCAGAGGCTGCAGAGCAGATTAGCCGGGTGGTTTTAAGTGAAACAGCTAGGATACTGGGAGGTATTTCATTGTCGTAGTATGCAGCTCTCCTTGGGTTTATTTTAACATGAGAACGGGCAACCTGTGTTGATATAACCTCAGCGGCACGGTGAGAATGAAAAAGGACTCTTCTCTGATGTAATCTAACCTCACAATCTTTCATTTCTATTGCCAGAATAGCTCTAATGGACGTATGAATGCAACTTTAGCTGCCCCAGATTTAGATAGATAATGGTTTTAGTGTTATAGAGCCTCAGGCAGACTTCCACAACATTTGGCCACCAGCAGGAGAGAGAGAGGAACAGAAACTAAGATTCTTCTGAGGCATTTACATCTTTTGTCTGTGCTCTGGACTGGAAAAGCATCTAACGCTCACAAACGCCCTTTATACATACTTCTGGTAGCCCAAAGTGCAACCACTTCCCCTGCTTTACTTCTACTGTTTCTGTTTTTAACCAAGCACAGACCTAGAGGTGGAACTGAAAGGACTTCAGTGTCCCCCACCTGCTTTAGGAGAGGCTTGAGGGATACAAGCTCCTTCACCATTTCACAGTGTAAAGTGGCAGGGTGTCTGTGCTCTGTCATTTGACTCGGGGTTGAATCCACCTCTGTTTCACAAATTCTAGCTTTTATCAGTTTGAAAAGCAAATATGTAACTCTTACCTTGGAGATTACGTTCAGTAGAAATATTTCTAAATGAAAATTCCTGAGAGGGAGACAATGCAGTGAGATCAAGATCCAGCACATAAAACATTATGGACTACAAAAGAAGCGAAGCTGCACTGTGGAAGTCCACCTCTGACACCACATCGGTGGTGCTAGAACAACCTAAGCCTATTGAGACAGCTCCAGATTAACCTTCTAGGAGGGTTTTTTACTCAGTTAGGCTTCACCTTAAGTCCTCAGAGTAACATGCTAGTGCTATTCAAGCCGCCTGCAAAGGGTCTGTAGAGAGAAACATTTAACAGATGGGATTGGATTCAGCTCCTGTAATGCCAGCCATCAAAAAATTCGGCAGCTAGCCTAGGGTCCCTAGTAGGGCAGTGAGGTGCTTCTAGTGACTGATTCATGCCTTAAGGCATGTGATAAGAGGGTCTTTGTCCCATCTTGGCTTGTGGTAAGAGGTTACTTTCTCTTGTGTGACTATACACTACAGACTAGTCCTAACCCTGAGACTGAAGAAACAGCAATACAAACTGTTAGAACAGGAAAAAATGTCCCTGTCTTGATCCCCTGCCCCATTTTCAGTTATGGTAAGTTCTGTCAAATGTTTTAGAAATGCTGATGGAGGATAATGGTAGGTAGCAATTCGTTTTGGCAGCTGAACCTCAGCAAAAGAGCAGCTCCCAGACAACATTTCAGACTTTCTGAAAGGCTCTGCTGAAACCTTGTATAAGAAGGCTGGGAACTAAGACAAATCACAAATCCTGATCTTCCTCAACTCTTTTTTTCTGGGAGACGTCTATTCCCAGCCAAACTAACTAGCAGTTTTGGAGAAGGGGATGCCTCAGCATAATGCACAAGGTAATCTGTGTGTTGGTCTCTCCTGTGTCTTTTCTGTGGGTAAACAAAGGACTAATCTTCTGGGCTATCAACCAGTGACGTCCTGAAACTGTATTTACTTCATGTGTGAGGCAAACTGAAGCTCCACAGCTCAGCTGCATTCAGATTCAGGACTGCATTCCGAGCACCACACAACACGATGTCTTTCAGTCCAACTGTTTGCCTGTTAAAAAGATTCAAGTTCATTATTGAACATACATCTGGCTGAACTCCCATGCAACTGAAGTTTCGATTCACTGCTCTCTTGTGACTAATCTCTGATATGAAACACATGCACACATGCATGCACGCATGCAGATACTGTGCTGCAAACTCAAGTGTTCAAGGAACCAGCAAATTCCAGAATTACTGTTTTCTGTCCTTTCTTATTTCAGCTGTCCTGGGTGTCTGCCTTATGGCAAAGATTTTTTTGGATTACAACTACAGATTACAGTGGCCCTTGCCTCTCTCAGGGCCTGAAATATGCAATGTGTAGTTGAGGAGCACCTACTGAATGTTACATTTTTTCCTCCTCATCTAGTGGCCCTCATTCTGCACAAGCCAAATCCCCTTCCAAGGGCAATGTTATTTATTAGCTCATGAGCTAATAAATGAGCTCTGCAAGTCAGGAGATCTGAGACCCTCTACAGTCACCAGTGAATTTGTTCTCATATTGGGAGGGGGAAGAGCTGGGGAAGCTGGAAGGAAGCAATCTGGATTTTCATGTTTCAGTGCCTGGTATCTGATGTCTAGAGCGTGTATTCAAAGCACGTCACATAGGGAAATACTGTGATCAATGACAAATCTTTAGTAAAAGCAATTTGCTCAGCATCACTGAGCCCACTCTACAAAGAACTGGAAACACCTCTGTTACCTCACGTGATAAAAGTACTTATTTACAGTTCCCTCCACACACACAGTTTAGATTAAAAGTCTAACTGGGGCTAAGAGGCTTTTGATTGACCTTTTTATTACCATTTTTAGAAGGAGACTTTTGGATAAAAATGAGGCAAGAGGACGAAGCATGAGCTTTTACAAAACAAAGTAACACCCAACTGACTTCAGTTACACCTAGTACCCTTGCTTTTCATGTATATGCATCCCAAGCCCCCAGCCTTCCCCACGTTTATTTCCCCCTCCCCCGTTACTACATCTCCAGCTCTCAGTAGTTCCAGCTGAAGTTTCAGGTGCTTCTAAAAAGCCGGGCTGCGCACCCTCTCACTGCCGGTGTTGCTGATGCTGGGGCAGACAGACATGTGACGTGCTGCCCTCCCAGCTATGAACAGTCAGCACCGGTACAGTGCAAGCCTCCAGCCTGGATTGCCACCTGTGAGGACTGGGTGACTTGGGACAGAAAGTCCTTGGCAGGAGCTAAACCTTAATGAGCTTAAAACTCATTGAAGATTTTGGCAAATACCAAGCCAGGCCACAGAATAAGTAGTTGCAGAAAGTTTCCGATGCGAAATGTTTACAAGACAATTATTTACATTATCTGGATGGTTTTAATTACAGGACAGTTCAGACCAGTTGCTTAAGTTTTCCCAAGGGGTTATTAGTCACCCTGTGAATTTGCATATTTTCCATTGCTGTATTGAAGCAAATCAGCTGTACTTATCAGAAGACTGACCTGGCAACCTCTGTTCTTGGCAGATTATAATTTGAGTTTCATCATGACAGCATCTAATGTATTAGCAAATGTTCCACTGTAGTACTACAGCAAGCAAACTTGGGGAGATCACAGGGCTCCTCATTTTAAACGTAAGAAATTTCAAGCACAGACAGACGAAAGGGGCCACTTTTTACAGCCACTGCTCGTGACAGCTGCAGTACATTTCAACATCTTATAAATATATTAATATTTTAGCCTCTGTCAGTGTGGTAAAAGGACTTGTTCATCTTATTCATAGTAATGTGTACAATAATCACATGAACATCATACATCCACATGATATACAGACTGCCACGTTATACAGGCTGTGTTTTTAGTTATGCTCAGAGTTCCTAAACTAAATGGAAGTAGATTCACTCCTACCACAATTCCTCAGAAGTAATAGGGGTTTCACAAAGAAATATGGCATGGTACATTTCGGATAGCTCATTTTATGGTATTTTATCAGCCATGTTCTTTTGCTTGGTCATAGGAGGCATGGAGAAATCCACAGCTGAGATTATCAGCCATTTTTATTTAACAATCAAAACCATCATATAAATAGAAAAATGCAAAATACTGTCAATATATAAGAAATTATGTGTTACTTATTCTTACACATTTCACAGTAGAAAAGAAACTATATGTTTCCAAATAAGCTTGTAAATGGCAGCATTTTTTAAGATTCTTGTATTGCTTCACTTTACTCACATTTTCCACTGGTTTTAATTCTAATTTCTATTACCAGAGCAATGATTGCTTCCACTAAGAAAAGGTGATAATGAGCATAAATCACAGTAAATTTGAATTGTGATAGATGTTTAAGTAAGTGAATTACATTCTTTCAAAAGGACCTAAAATTAGTACTTCTCAAAGTAGAAAATTGTAAAATGACAACTGGTGTTATTCAAGTGCCATCTAGCCTGATTAAGTGGGTTATCCTTGAACCTATGCGTACTTGTATTATGCAGTGAAATGTAAACTAGACAAAGTGGAACATTTTGGATTTTGTAAGTTACTTTTGTTAATATTGAAGTTGAATCTCTGAATACTTAGAACAAGCAAGCCCTAAGTTTTTATATATAAGGAAAAGGACAGTTAACAAGTGACAGACACATTTTCAGATATCCTTGTCTTATGAAGCAGGTCAGAATCTGATATTATATAATAGCTCACACATATATATATGTATATATAGACACACATATACTTATATAAACATAAAATATCTTCAATAAAAACTGCATGGCAAGTTTAGGCAGATTAATTTCCACTGCTTTGTATGTGAAAACAAATTAGTAAATCCTCCTCTTCTTGGCATCCATGCCTTTGTGTTACTGTGTAATAAAGTTAACCCTTTGGGTCAGTTAGTTTATCCCCTGGTCATTTTCTAAGCCCCTGTTATCCAGAAGGTCAGTTGTCATGATAAGAATAGTCTCTTTGGTCTGAAAATTAGGGAGAAGTGTTGATTATCAGACAGAGAAAAAACCACGTGACCAGATTCTCTTCTGCTGACAGCCTCCACCAGGCAGAGGGGGATCTTTAGGGAGCTGATGGCTGCTGACACCTTGGACCGCTCACCAGCAGCCCATTTATCACGTGCAAGGGACAGAACTGAGGAGAGGCTCATATTGCACACACTATGTCTGTGATAAAGATAACCTCTTTGCAGGGGACAGTATCCAGTCCGGCAAATGCTTCACATAGTCACTCTCTCCCCTAATGTACAGTTTGCACCAGGGAATAGGACAGAGAGCTGGCCTGGAGCAAGAGCCACTTCTTTATACCAGTTCTGCAGGACCCAGCTGATCCTGCAGGAATTCCTTGTTGAGCCAGATTTCAGCTCCTTCAGACCATCTGAGCACTGCCAAGACCCTGGCTCTTCGCCTGCCTGCCACATTGCCTCCCAGAGTACTTCTAAAGCACACAGCATAATGTCTCATCTGTTGTCTTTCGCCCTGCCACCCATTTAAAAGTTCACAGCAATTGATGTAAAGCAGGAGAGATGCAAAACCTGATGAAGAACAGCATGAAAGCCAAGAGGGCTCGCCCATTTTTCTCACTTGGGATAGAAGCATATGGATACTTGCAGCCTGCTGGACAATCACGGGAAATGAGCAAAGTTCAGCAAGTTGTGAATAAGCACACGTGCATACATGTAAATTCATTTATACATGTACTTACTCTTCGCTTTCTGAAATTCTACCCATACTTAGTTTAAACACAAGCAATAATATACCACAAGAAGAAAGAGCTTGCAGATCTCTGGGGTTAACATGGAAATTAATGACCTTGAAAGGGTGTTTTCTGGAGGCAGGAAGGGAGAAAGGAATAGTAGAACTTCATCTGAATCACATTAATGCAACATTATAGAGGAAGAACCTTCATTGTAGCGATAGCCTGACACCAGTTGCTAGACATTTAAATCGATGCTCTAATTGTTAAACTTCATTTCTTTAAATTTTTTATTATGTACTATGTTTCCAAAAGGGAGAACAAATGTTTACTGTAGGTGTCCTTTTATGAATCATCAAGAGTCAGTGAAAATGTACTGATGTTGCAACCCTTAAAATAATAAATTAGCAATAGAGACCTACACACTGAAGTGCTTTACATGTCATACCTTCTGTTCTTGTTATTTAACAGAGACATTTCACTGTTTGTGGCAAAAAAATAATTTCTCCTCTTTAAAATAAAGCAAGTTGATGCCTGCTGTATTTCAATGTGCTTAGCGAAATACGAGCTTTTACTGAAGGTATCAAGAATCACCCAGAGCACTTAAGAGTTTCAGTCTTCTGCTACAGGCAGCAAAGTGACCATGGTTTTATTGCCTACTTTGCCTTTGTCAGAGAGCCAGGCTGGCTGCTGCTACAGCTCATGGAGACTTTTGTAGGGCTGGGTAGTATCTACCTACTGTAGCTGTAGTAGCTACCTGGAGGGGTACCTACCCTAGATGGGTACCCTATTCTAGAAGCAACAGGGTTACCCTGGCCCAGCAGCTGCCATCCCTCATGTCAGGTCAGTCACTGGTGGTAGCACAGTCAGGAAGCTCAAGTCACCAGGCCTCTTCTCTACCTTTCTTTGTACACAGGTTGTACAGTCATTGTCGTCTTATTCTGCTTGTACAGCAACAAACATATGGGACGTCCAGGTTTGTAAATGTGCGGTAGATACAATAACAGCAACCTAAATAATGATCATTGCATCCAAATAAAAGTTTAGGTGTGCTGCAGGTATGTTGATGGAAGAGAAAAAAATAAGTGATGCCTCACATTAAGCTGAGCACTGATTCTATTCTCATAAGAAATGTTGTGAATACTTTTTCCACAAGCCATCCAGCTCTACCCATGAATAAAATTGGTTCTAGTGGCAGACAAACTGCACATGGCTGCAGCTCACTGTTCGCTGGTGAGTGAATGTGAAGGGGATGTCTCCATCTGCACAGTACAGAAGTCCACCAGCATTTAACGCTACCCAAAACCAGCTCTTCCACAGAGTGCTCAATAGTGGTTAGGAATATGCACATAAGAATCACGTTTAACAAACACAGGTGAGCTGCAAAGCTTTAGCAAAGATTACTTTATATTGGCAAAGCTAAAGCTTCCTACCACTGGGGCAGGGAAGGGCTTGTGGATATAGTTCTGTTGGTTAATCCATGCCAGCAAACAATCTGAAGCATAGTAAAGCCCGAAGCCAAAGAGCGCAGTGTATTTGTGAACACATTTACACTGACCATGATATAAAGAATTATTCTTCCTGTCTAATGTTAACTGAACTAAAGAAGGGATATTTTGTCCCTTTATTTAAACCATGAATAAAAACAGAATAACAATAGAACTCTGCATAAACCAAGAGCTGCAAAAGGCATGTTCAGTAAAAATTCTAGTGTCTCCTCCTCGTCTCTCTTTCCGAGTCCCTTTCACCTTCCCCAGAGCTACATCTGGAAAAAGAATAGAAGTACAGCCTCCTGAAAGAGCTTGTTTTGCTGAAGTTGGCATGGGAGCAGCGGGCAAGACTTCAAACCCAGGCATCAGCTGAGGATTGCGTAAGGTCGATTCTCTTCATTGTTTCTGCCAATCTTTAAGCTGTTAGTATAGAGTCAATGTGACTTGATTCCTTTGAATGGGGAACAACACAATCATTTCATGATGAAAATGATTGTGCTGATTAGGAAAGTGGCCTTCCATCACAAAAGCAAATATGTGGCCACACTTCCATGCAGGTACTGAATGCCATGCGTTTATTTTTCCTTTTTCTTTTTATGCAGGCAAAACAATACCCTCAACTCATGCTTGCCGTAGAGGTTTATTACCTACGATGTGAACTCAAGAGCTGTTTGAAGACTGGGGTTATGTGAGAGTCATCACAAGCTGTCTGTTTTCCTCTGGATTTTGCCTTGCAGATTACTGACCTTTTAACGGAATTCTGTTAATTTCTGTCTTCTCACCAAAGCACATTATTTGATACCTAGTACCGAAAGTAGGTGAGGAGGCTGCTGCAAAGGGCATGCATAGTATCGACACTGTATGGGATGCCGTCTTGCAGCAGGAGCAACTGCAGCTAATGATGGGTGGATGGTCTTAACAGCTCTCATCTTCACTGTCTTATTAAATCTGCACTGCTGCCCTAGGTTGGGTTTCAGTCGAGATCACCGTGGTGCTTCTTCCCCTTTTTTGACCTGTCTTCTGCTGTAATGAGCCTAAGTGTCTTTCTCATCTCCCATTATTTACAAAATTTGCAGAAAGTTAAATATCTTTGCAGCCTATCTGCACCTCAGCCAAGACAGCTTCAAATCAGACAGTGATCACAAAAAATGCTGGTGGGCATTAGGCAAGGTGCACTCAGCTATACAGAGCACTGACGCAAGCTTGTGTTTATCTGGGAAGCCCAGCTAAGACTGAAAAATCCCAAGTGGTCCTGGCTGCTCAGAACAGATATTTTTCTCATGTTTCATTTATTTTGGTTTTCCTTTTTTTAATGAAATATCTGACTAATCTCATTTTCTGCTAAGTTGAAACACTATGATCAATTGAAAATGAAATATTTCATTTTTTCTTCTGGGCGATACTTTACCCGGTAAAATCAGATCTGTTTCAAAACCAGAAGTTGAAATTCTTGGAAAATGTAACCATAAACATTTTTTGATTTTTGTTTGTAACACAACCCTTCAACTTCAGCTGATTGATTCAAGTGCAAACTGCTTGCTTGCTTGAAACCATTTACTGATTTAGATCCAACTTCACAAATAGTTTCCATTCTCCCTGAGTGCACTTTCTGGCAAAGCAATTCCTTGCAGCTCTGTTGGCTCCACTCTTTCCAATGTCTTCACTCTCAGAAGCAAAGTATATAAGGCTATAACACAGATGGCAGCTACACACAAAGAAGGAACAAAGGTACATAAAGGTGTGGAGGAGGTAGGGGATCTTGATTGAGTTTTGTTTTAAACTGATACAGATTGGAAGCTTAGGAAGGTCGATTCTTATGTGCCTTCATGAGTGAGGCAACGAAGGATTTACGTGAGAATTGAGACAGGCCTTTCCTCCCTGCTTTTGCCACAGTGGTATTCTGCCCACAAGTGACTGGCATTGAGAAATTCCCACTTGCTTCCTTTCTGACACCAACCATAGAGACTTTTAACATCTAGCTCCCGGTCTCCCGCTGCAGCTGAGGGAGCTCAGCATTGCCAGCAGAGCGTCGGCAGCTTCTCGAAGGTTCCTTGGTCCCATGCAGCTGGTGCAGCAGGACACAGGGAAGGCTCAGCACTGCAAGCACTGGGGATGGGCTGGCAGTGGTGATGCTGCTCCCCTCCAGCCCCCCCTCTACTTCCCAGCATATCCTGTGCTGCCCCAGTACGTGGTGCTGCGTGGGGGGAAAATGGCCGCTTCAGGGCTGAAACTCTGAAACTTTCAACTTGTAAGGAGAAAAGTCATCACAGGGGAAGCAAGAGATGCGCTGTATGCCCATCTTTCCGGGGAGGAATTACAGCAGCGTAAGTTTTAGCTCTCAGTCCGGCTTGCACAGACAGTTCAACAACATACCTGAGAACCTCTCGGACCCAAAGATCAGCTGAAGCATTCAAATCTTCTCCGTGTGACCATTGTTTGGCAAACCTTGCTTCAATTCAATTATAAATTACAGTGCAGGACCAGGAAACGAAAAAACAAACCCCAACCTATTTAGCAAGGAGCCAAGTCTGGTCGTTATGTAACAACCATGGATCGCTTTTGGAAAATACTTGAAAGCAAAGGTTGGACAAATCAAAGGCCACAGAACAGCAGGAGTGTGTTTTCTTTTGTCCTGTTAACTGTACTACATAACTTTCTGACCAAATATTGCTAGAACTGGCTCTTCTTGGCATCAACAGGTAATTAACTGACAAGTATATGCACTTATGAGATGAATTTCTAATCCTTCAAAAAAGTAGCACTATTGCTTTGCTTCCAAACAAAGGGTGAGAGAGGTTTAGAGAAAGTGCAGTGCACTCATTAACTAACAGGATTAGAAATCCAAAGGTACAGACTAGTTTGAACAGAATATTTTTCACAATATTTGACTTGATAAGCCATGTCAACTAGAAAAACATCCTAAATCTTAACCAAGCACTAGATTAAGAAAAATAATGGGATTTCAAAAAAAGTATAGGAGAAAAACGTTCAATAAACATTGATAAAGAGCATTTGGGAACCAAAAGTAAAACTTGTAAATTTTCTGGTAGAAAACTAGTCTGATAGAAAGCGGTGACTCAGTGAAATCAAAACATTTCACAGGAATGTAAATAACTGTTGGACACTTTCTCTAAAAATTCATAAACGTACGCGAGAAGCATCTGATGGACTTGTACAGAAACAAGGAGTCAAAATGAAACATTCTGACACAGCAATTTTATAAGGCCCTTTTGATATTTTATGGGCCATCCTGAAATGTCATTTTGTCCAGCTGGGGCTAAAAATAAAACCTGAAATGTTTACATTTTTTCATAGAAAGGGCATAATCCTTTGCAAACCCCTCTAATCAAAAGACAGGTGAATATGCTTGTTAGCAGTCACTGCCACCTCAAGTACTCATTAGAGACTCTGGAAAAAATGTTCCCAGAGATGGAATGGCACTGAAGAGAGGTTCAAATTCTCAGAGTTAACCAAGGGCAAATGAGGAGATGTATCTGCTAGTCAATTGTAAAAAGAATACTGGGGATTATGTGGTCAAGCAACCAACTAGAAACAGTATGGAACTAAAATACCATGAATTTTATAACACCACGACAACAGATTACCAGACTATACAGCCAGTTTGTAAGGTAAGCTATATAATATTGTTACCGTGGTTCCAGAACAATTAAGTAGAGTTACTGAAACTAGCCTGTGCTCAGATTATGGTGTGTCTATCACTAATTTCACATCTTCCTTTGTTTGTACTGTTCCAGGTCATAAGAATGGCTAGATCAAATGACAATGAGACAGTTGTGTGCAATTTTTTATGTAGTATATACAGATGAGAAATTTGATCTTGAAGGTGTGGAGAGCTATGCGTCACTGATGCGTGAAAGCCTCTTGCGAAATTGCGTGCAAAATTCAGACATGTGCAACTGGATGTGCAGCTACGTATTTTTTTTTTCCCTCTGGCAAGCATTCTACCATTTAATTGCACGCAGATAATGAAATCTTCACCTACTGCTGCAACATCATGTCTGCTTTCATTTCTTAGCTGTTCCCTCAGGGGATCAGTTCTGCTCCATTTAGGACCAAAACCTGAAAGCATTCCCTGAATTGTACACAGGGTTGCACTGACAGCAGAGACAGTGGTGCAGTCACAAGACTTTGAAACAACTGAAAAATAGTCATGATAGCACAGAGTTCGGACAGGCTGGTTTACCAGGCTCCTAAGCAGACTAGCTGTGCATCTATAGCCTGTCTGTATCTCTCCAGCAGTGTAGTCACAGCTTACTATGTCACAGAGAATTCAGAAGGACAGGAATAGCAAAACAGCATGAAAAAATACAAACATAAAGACATGCTTGACAGGTTGCAGTTCCGTTCAAACAGTATTTATCTCAGTTACCCACACCCTTTGCAAATATGCTATTTTTTTTAAGCAAAGCTTAATCCATTTCCAGTGTATCTGGGGTGGGCATTTGCTTACATAGGTAAATGTAACACCAGCGTGTGCAGGAGGGCCTTTCCAGGGCATTAGAGATTGTGTCTGTGATAGCCTGTAATTCTGTGCAGTAGGAGGGGATCAGTAAATTAAAGCTTCCCCTTTTGCCCCTAGCCCACCACGATGCAAACCCAACCAAAGCACAGTCAGGGAACAACCGGGGTATTTGTGCAGAAACATGCTGCTACTCCAAGCCAAAGTGTCAGCACAGCCACACTTGCGTTTCGGGAGGGCCTCAGAAACGTAACTCTTCAGGGTTTTTGCTATGAAGGAGATGATATAAAAAAGTCAGTCTTGCCACTGACAAACCTAAACGTAGACACAACCCCCTGCTTTTCCACACAGCAGGTACCTTCGGTTCTCTGCCAGAGCACACAGCCTGTCAGGCTTGGGGCTACTT
Organism: Sagittarius serpentarius; assembly: GCA_034782735.1. Lineage (NCBI taxonomy): Eukaryota > Metazoa > Chordata > Aves > Accipitriformes > Sagittariidae > Sagittarius > Sagittarius serpentarius. Next base: position 24,123,383 of record JAVKLA010000081.1, read on the forward strand.
TTATTTTTAATCATGCCGTGCAAACAGTTTTATGGCAGGTGAGTGAGTGTATTTAGAAGCGTCTTTTTAGTCACCTGACAAAATCTGGCCCTGAGCTTCTGCATCAAATCATTCTCTGCTCTAGAGCTCACTGAAAGCAACAGCATGACACCAGGACGTAACGCAGCTCTATGTGCTACAGCAGTTACAATCAAACTATTGTTCTTCATGGTTTAATGGAGTTCTTAGAAAAGCAGATTTGAAAAAGAGGGTTAAGACGAGGTTTATAAAACTTAAGTATGTACCTAATCTGTCTGGGAAAATTCTTAATTCACTTTGCACATTTTCGAAGCTGTCTCCAACCTTAACGTCAGAGCAGCACGCAGAGTCTGGAAGTATGTAATTAATGGCTTCACTTAAAAAAAAACACAGAAAAGTTTATATTTAAAGCTGTTGTTTGCTGTTTGTATGCTAAATATATATACAAAGGTATAGTGTATATTGTGTGTTTGTGTATGTATATAAAAACTTACATAACTACCTAGCACTGTATGTATATAGCAATAAAACAACATTGGTTAATAATGAAGTTGCCACTTTCCAGAACACCACTGTGAAAATGTCAAAGCCAGGCTTCAAGAGCTCTGCCTGACCTTTCTGCCAAGAATATGAAGACAAATGGGCATTGACCACTTCTACATCACCAGGAAAGGGGATCCTCTTTTCAGCTGACCTTAAGACTGTCAGAGCTCTATTAAAGAACCAGTGGGACTCTAACAGTCTTCACCAGCTGAGGTGCTGCCTTCTGATTCTCTCTTAGTTACCGCAACTTTACGTTATTTGACCTAGCTGTCTGTCTGCAGTATCACTCTTGGTCTCTGTCAGTGCTGGGGGAGCCTTCAGAGATAAAATATTACTGACCACCGAGACAATTCATACAGCAACTGAGGGCTGCCTCCAGTGACAGGTACAGGCTACATCTGTACAGGACAGTGCCGTATTGGCGTGTCCTTCAGGTGCTGCAGTGCCTAGCTTTTAGGTGCCTGCCTTGCAGTGCAGAGTTCAGCGCTAGACTTCTAAGTTCGCTGGACAGTACAGGGGGAGAGCTGGCTGCTTCAAAATGGCATTCAAGGCAGCCAGCAAACAGAGGAGTTTCCTAGAGTTTCCTAGCAGTTTCTTAGTTTCACTGAGATTTGCTCAGTGAACTGCTACCTAGAACCAACTAATAGGAAAGGCTGGAAATCAAACCACTTCCTAAAATGCATCCCTGCGAGTCCATCCTTTGCTGGGCAAATGTGGTGATGCTAAACTAACGTGATTAAAAGTGAACCAGGGCACTGGTCCTCATTTGACCATATTTTTTGAAGAAAGAGTTAGCCACAACTGTCTTGGGAAGCTGTTCATTCATCTGTTGGTGTGCAAGATATACTTTGGGAAATATTTGGCAGGCTGAATCATCACCAGAGGACGTGGTGGAAGAATATACAGGGTGGGATTTAGCTGAGCAGAAATTGCAATGTGGAGGGGAGATTCCCACAGAAGCTGGTGTTAACTACCAAATCATTGCAGATGTTTTGGATATCTAAGACCCTTGCTTCTGGCTTTCAGCTGGACTTGGATGTTACACTGCCTTCAACTTTTCCTGAAACCCATAGAAACGGGATTATCTTTGAGACTCCATCCATCTTCCAAGCATGATGTGAAATTGGTCTAAGGGTTCAAAAGCTATAATGAGGAGGCAGACAGACAGTGCAATCTCATGAATCTTTTTCCTTAGAAAACCAGACTAACGAGCCTGTCGGGGAGCTTAGGTACTTTCAGGATTTGACAGGAGGTGAGCGGGAGTTCTCAGGTTTACTTAAATATTTACCTAAGTACTTCCTTTAATAATACATACTTGAATACTATGTAAGTCCCTTCTTCAATCATATTCTTAGAATTTCTTGGCTTTTTGTTATCCATTGCAAAAACAAGCAAGTTCATGACACAAAGCCATCTTTCTGGCGCACCGGTGAACAGCAGACAAGCTTCTGCATGTTGCAAAAGGACATGGCCTTTTGCAAGGTAAAGTTTTTATCTTGCCTAATCGCTGAGCCAGGAGGGCTGGAGCCAGAACGGTGCTGGAGTGGGGCTGGGGAAATGGCTGCAGAAAGTGCAGAGGACTGGCAACCCCTTCCTCTTGTGCTCCCTCAGTGAGAAGAAAGCCTGCTGAGAGTCGGCTTTTCTTCTTCCTCACGGGCTACAGAGTAAAGGGCAATTTGGTATCTTGTACTTTTACATCTGCTGAAGCAGAATGCCGCATGTCAGGGACATCCTCTCCCCCCGTTTCTTCCCTCTCCCCCCAGGTTTTGGTTGTTCCCAGCCTTCTCAGGTTTGACGGAGCGCTAAGGAGAGTTTCAGGACGCTGCTGCCACGGATTACTTAGTTGTAGCAGACCTAGTGTAATAAAACAATTCCTTCAAAGTGTGAAGTCAAATTTAGAGGTAGTCTAAGCTAAGAAAGAAGACACTGATGTACTGTCTGCCTTTTAGTTGTTTTTGGCTATTATTTCAGTCTAATTGACTGTGTAAGAGGAGAGACTACACTGACATGTTATGTTTCATACAGCTCACCGTTGCAGAAATGGACCCCATACAATTTCCTATTCTTAGCACATCTGTATGAGTTGCAAGTGAAATCAGTCATTTTGAAAAATGACTACAATTTAAAGTAATTTTGCAGTCATTTTTCAGTCATCCAGTTAGCAGAATGAGTAAAAGTAACAGGCTTTTGGTGAACTGACTAGTCTTCTAGCTTGGTTTTTATCCAGTTGTTTTATGAAATGCCTAAAAGTTTCAAGCAGCTCCTGAAATGTCTGGGTTACCGTTCCCATTGCCCTGTGAAACCTGATGTTATTAAGCGTTTGTGGAGAAGAGTGACTGTCCCAGACCGATAGAGTTCCAGACCCGGTGTGAGCCAGGTGCCAGCCGCTCTGGATGCGGCAGGGCTGATCCTGGGCTCTGTGCGAGACTCTTCTCTGGCGTTTTCCTGGTGGAGAACAGCATCGTGTAAAACGTCACTACACGCTTGGCACACAGGAGGAGAAACCAAACAGATGCAAACATTCAAAAAGGAAATCAGAGTGTAACAGACAATGTCACAGTAGTCTTAACGGTGAAAACAAGCACTGGCTCCTCTTCAATTGCCCGTCAACATGCCTGCTCACATGTCCAGCACTTGGCCCGGGAAGCAGTTTTTCCCTTTGCAGCATCTGTGCCCTGTGCATGTGCTGCTTCCCACGCGTGCTGGGCACACCGCTCCTTCTCCCGTGGCTTGGGAACGTGCTCCCCTTGCCTGCCTCCTCCTGATTGCCTCCTGCTGCCCATTTCTTTTTTCCTGCCTGTCGTGGTTTAACCCCAGCCAGCAACACAGCACCCCGCAGCCGCTCACTCGCTCCCCCCCACCCAGTGGGATGGGGGAGAGAATCGGGAAAGAAAAAGTAAAGCTCGTGGGTTGAGATAAGAACAGTTTAATAGAACGGAAAGGAAGAAACTAACAATGACACTAATAA
>JAVKLA010000081.1:24127011-24181227 GCA_034782735.1 Sagittarius serpentarius
GTGTTATCAACATTCTTCTCATACTAAACCCAAAACACAGCGCTGTACCAGCTGCTAGGAAGACAATTAACTCTATCGCAGCCGAAACCAGGACACTGCCCTTCTCTGCCTTTATGGTTATCTCTTTCAACTTGTGAGTTAAAAACAAAAATTCTTTCTTTCTGGCAGAAGACCCTGTATCATCTAGGGCAGTTTTCATGCCACATGGTGCTTATGCAGGTTAAGGCCCCTCCACCCCCTTCTCCCCAGTCTTCCACCTTCCCCCATCTTTCCTTGCTCCCTCAGACTGTGGAGCTGAGGGTGTCAAATAATAATTTTTACTTTTTTCTTTCCATTGGATTTAAATTATTTGCACATCTTTCTCTGACCAGTGATTTATATATTCATATATTAACTAAAGCTCAGTTATGACTTTTATTAGGCTGTTTTACACTCTCTAGCTTCCTCCACATCCCCAGGTTTCCAATCTCTGTGAGCTGTGGTAGCCAGGGGCTGGTGATGGGCACTCATGTGCTTTTATTGCCTTGGGGAAGTCCTGCAGCCCTCAGCCTTTCGCCCACCCGCTCTGACGCTTGCAATTCTCTCGTGGTACCAGTTTCCCAGCATGACTACCGGGGGCAGAGGCAGCTCCAACAGCAGGCACAGCTCCCATAAAGGGGAGGCAGGAGGGGACTGCCTTGTGCCTCATGTCCTGGGGCAGGGGGGAAGACACAGGCTTTCCCCTGTGCTGCAATCTCCCACTGGCTCTGAAGCAGCTGGAAAGAAGGGGCAGTGCTGCCCGGGGAGCAGATGTACCTCGGCTCCTGGTGCTCAGCTGAGTCGTAGCAGAGGGCGTTAATGGAGAGGGTTTTAAAGCTCACCTCAAATCCTCTCCTTGGGGAAATCCACATGTGAGCGTGGCTCATCTGTGCCTACACATTCAGACTTCATAGCGATATGAACCAAGTTCTGAGAGCTAATTGTATATAGTTAGCTCTGTTCATTAGCTGGGCTGCTCTCTGGATTTGAAAGGCGTCCATTCGAGTAAGTGGTTGTATGTATAACAACAGAGGCTCCTGCTTCAAGTGCCAGCAGTTTCCTGGAGCGTTTCATATAGCTCTGAAGATATGCAAAAAAGAACGCCAGCAGACCAGTATGTTCTCCATTTACCTTTCTTCCCCTTTTCACCTTGCCTAGTTCCTTTTTAACCATTTATGATCAAGTAATTAGTGTTGACTCAGTTGCAGTGGTTTCTTTAGCTGTTGTTTGTTTTGTTAATTGAAAGTGCTCTATTTAATCTCAAGGCCTAGCCAGAGAAATGCACTAAAAAGCTCTTCAAAGATGAGGATGCGTATGGTTTTATTTATACTCTAATACAACTTCACTTCTCTTATATTGTTCAGTGCACCAGGTATATTAACTAATATTTGTATTTAATACTCTAGTCGAACAGTACAGCACTCTGGAGAAGATTTATATTTTTTTTTCTCTCTTAACTGGTTCTCAAAGCAAGAAAAATCCCATGTTGGTAAGAAGAAGGAGGAGCAGACCACATTTCTAATCAGAGTTCAGAAGCCTCACAGGCACCTTGCCCTGCCCAGGTAGAGTGACCTGCACCAGGGGGCCATGAGGGGAGGCTCTGCTCAGAGCAGCATCCACATAGCTGTGTACCAGCCAGGCCTTCTGGAAGGAGATGGGGACTTGGTTCAGTACTTGTTTGAGCTTTAGCAGTTGACAGAGGAAGAAAACAGAGAGGGGCTGACCCATGGAACGGAGACCCGTGTCACTCTATGCAGGCAGGAAAAACCTCAGTGGCTTCTGTTCCTTGGTTTTCTGATCCCTTTTTTCACTATTTCTTCTTCTGTTGTCCATCTCTGAATATTGCGTGCTTTGAGGGCATGAAAATGTTTGTTATTCCAGGCATAGAGTTTCTTCCTCCAAAATGGGGTTCATACAATCTTTTGTTTGTCAGTTTATATGCTCTTAAAAGACATATTTCTCAAGAGAGCAGAGAAGGTCTTATGATACTACAAAGTTGGCTTAAGAAAGATAGCAGCTATTTCCAAACAAGGAGCAAATTATAATGGTTGTATGTGCTGGATGGAAAAATTTCTTTTGTATTTCATTAAACTCCACAGGACTGAATCAGCTGAGTCAACTCAAGTGGCTCTTCCCAGAAAAGATAAGTGGCCACTTATTTCCCATTGCCACATAAAGTGTTTTTCAAATGTACATGAAAATTATAAATAAAGACAAAGGACAACGAAGAATTTTCTTTTTATTTTCTTCAGATGGAACAAAGTTGCAATTGTCAGTGCTGTGGAACAAACTGGAAGTGAGAGTCCTGTCTAACATAAAAATGCCTTTCAAGGAAAATTAAAGCTTCTGTGCAAATTCCTACAACGTTTTCAGATGCCACATGCAGCCAATCTGTCAAAGAGCTGATACAACGCAGGCTTTCCTCTTGGTCTTCCTAGAGAATATTTCTCCATTACAGACCTTCCACCTGTTTTTCTTGTTTCTACGGTTTCTAGATTTCTTTTACCCCCTTTGCCAAAGGCACTTTTCCAATCACATCCCCTCAAGAGACAGATTCCAAAACCTTTGCTCTCACTTGGCAAGATGATGTTCTCTTGTCCCTTCAAAAGGTGTCTTCTGTACAACTGGTCCTAGTAATGTCACTGTAGGTCATTTCTTATCGTGGAGATTTGGGGGTACATGCAGTGTAGTATTTTGCCTTGGGAGTAGTCTTGCTGTGTCCTATAGGTGAGCAGTGCTCAGAATAAGTGAGAGAATCTGTCTCTTGTAGACTGACTACAGGAATGTGAAGCCAGATATTATAATTTCTACTCATTCTGTAAATATGGCCACAAAGCACCCAGCGTAATGATCAGGTCTTTGCTTATCTGAAGATTATTCTAAGGAAGAATAATGTGTTATTTTTTTAATGGTGTCAAAATGTTGTTGTTTTCCTTGACTCCCACAAGGACATACTACAGCGCTTAAAAATGAAAAATAGCTCCTTTGCAGACACTGGGTAGAGTCTAGAAAGTCATGTTATACCTTCAAGGTTAATTTGGCAAGGGACTAAAGCAGAAAGCTCAGTGGAGGAGACTAAGGCAAGCTGTTTGATAAAAGCCCCTGTAGATTAGATCACTGCTCTGCTTCCACTTGTGACGCTAATGGAAATGAATTGATCCACCTACAAGGACGTGTGCCTGTTACCAACACAGGCACTTGTACTTTTCTTCACTCTTCTCCTTCAGACACAAGAGATGAGAGGTCAGAGGAGGTCATACTAGCTCTTTATGGGGTTTTTTCCCCCCATGTTTTCTTCTTCTGAGGAGGATAACAAGCAGTTTTAACAAGCCCTGAAGCTTCACAATCACTTAGATTGCCCAACATCTTAATTGCTTTCTGTGGTATGTATCAGTGAGAGCATGATAAGGCTAAAATTCAATCCGAAATCCCATGAGTGTCAACAGATGTAGGAATCTGACAGGGATGCAGAGCGCCGCTGTAACCTTTCCGCTGGGCTCTGCCAGCACCCTAAGCCAAACACCCTGCGTTTTGGAGAGTTCATAACCAGTCGAGATCTGCATCAAAAATGTGCAGCTCAGACCCACTTTTGGTCTAAAATATGCCAGGCCACGTGCCAGAGGACACATACCTAATTAGCAGGCTGTGCTGATTATTCCTTCTTCTGTACTTTTCTCAGTAAATTTAGAATAAATTATATCTTTGGCAAATTACACAAAGAGATGATTATACATTTAATTAGATGTTTACCTCTCGTATTCTTCGTGCAATAGTAACTAGTGCAGATTACAGGAACTCGGAATAATATCTCTGTATGGCCACATTTTCCCAGGGTTAGAATCAATGAAAAAAACCCAACCAAACAGTAAGACTTTTGGTTAGGGGAATATTTATACCATATTCAGCTTTTTTCCTTCCTTTAATATGAAAATGAAGAGTATCAGGGGATAGTGTCTCGGCTATTTGCAATCCATTGGAACATGCATATTAGAAGGGAAAATACATAATTTATTAAATATATTGCTTAAAGTGAGAAACTTGAAATTGAGTTTTGTAAGTCTGAGGATTTTGGGTTATACTTGGCATAGGCTAGTCAGTCTGCTGAATTATTCAGTGCTAAGCCTGCCAGTGGGAATAACAAGAAAACAGACATAGATTTTGAAATGTGTTTTCATTTGATTGGAGAAAAAAAGTTTAAAAATTAAATAGCTACACTCAAAAAAAGCTTTATTCCCTCCTCATTGAACAACTGTTGATGGATGACTGCAGTTCTGCCTGTGAAAGGAGTACCCATGTGTATTCACTTAGTGGCACTTAAACAAGAATGTTATAAGAGACTGTACTGTCCATTAAACTGCCACAGATGTTAAATATAATTAAAAATTGCTTCCCATTGTAACCATTTTTTTTCAAACTAACCAAAAAGTACATGTATGTTAGAAGATAAGGACAGAAGGTTGTTAAAATCCTGCTATCTCTTACGTGTGTTTGAGGAAATCAGCTTAAAAGGAAAACCCATCTCTTAGGATTGCTCTTTCACCACAAAATCAGTTCCCTATGTTAGAAAAGCACTCTGATTTCCTTGAGAAATGGAAAGAATTGTGTAAATAGTGGTAATTTTTCCTCAGATTTAAATTTTGTCAGAGGAAAGTCTGCCTTTGCTTTAATGGAAGCTAAATCTGGCTTTTTGTTATCCAAGTATCAGATTACCTGGTGTCTGAAAGATTTCTTATGTATAGAAAGAAAAACAATTTCTTGGCAACAAATATCTTCAACCATCACAAAGAAAGAATTGTTTCAGCAACTGAAGTGAAAATCCTTATTTTGTCAAATGCTATTTTTTTCATCATTAATGAGGGGTAACTCCCCTTGATAACAGCAGGCTCTTTTTCTCCTCATCACAAGGTTGGGTAAGACCTCAAGAGACAGGAGGGATCAAAGCAACTCAGAGCAAACTCCATCCAGCCTTAGATGGAAACAGGAATTGCTAGCAAGGGGCAAAAAAAAGCATCTGAATCTGAAAGCTTTTCATTCCTGTCCATCTCATTTTTCCCACACCCTACAGTATTCTACCCACAGCTCTCCTGTGCCCTACAACCAACGCTTCAAATAATCTCAGTGAGAAGGGACGAAGACAGAGTCTCTGCCCATGGTTTCAGTCTCACACCTGTGGTTCTGCACTTGCTCAGAAAACCATAATCCCCCAAAACTGAGGAGGTAAGGGTAGCAAAATGACCTCTTGGCAAAACACCAAGAAGTCTAACGAACAAAAAAAAAATTGTAGCAAAATTCCGAGGTCCCTCAACGTGTGAGCAAGGTCCTCCGCAGTCAGAGGCCTCCATGCAAAACCACATGCAGAACGGTGCACCACAGGAACATGGCGTTCAAGTATGGGGCAGAGCAAGTCAAAGCCTCTGCTGGAACAAACCAAACCCTGAAACATTGCAACGAAGCCAGCATGGTGGACCTGCCTGTGGACCTTGGTCAGTGAGGAGGTGCTGTGTGACTAGGTAGTAGCACAGCACCTTACACAATGCCTAAGAAAAAGGATGTACCGGTCTGTTGAATTTTATATCTGCCCATTTCATCATATGACACCTTTCCTTGTCTTTGGATAACACCAAATGAATTCACAGATATCGTGGCAAGACAGTGTCAACGTGGTCATTCACAGAGAGCTAAAAGTTACAGCAAAGCAAAAAGCTCATTTCTGGACATCCATTTCCTGGAGCTGTAGAAAATAATTGACTGTCACAATGAGACAGCTTTTCTGAGTTTCATATGTGCGTGCTTTCCCTGAATCACTGTTTTTGACATTTCGTTTAATATGTCATAAATTTGCACTGCAATTGACTGGTATACATCATGATAGCACTAATCTTTCAGTAATATACTATATTACCTATTATTCATCATGTTTTGGTAAAAAGGAAAATGGTCTTTGTATTTTCTTTGATTAATTTTAACAACAAGGGCAGCAGTCGCCAGGCCTAGAAACAACACTTTTGCAGATTAAAAAGGCTGTGGAAAATTTCTGTGTTTGTCCAAGGAGAGACATTCTAGGTGAGGAAGAAACCAGTGGAACAATTTTAAGAGAAACACAGAAATATCAGTTTAATCTACATGTACAACTCCTTTTGGAAGAAAACGTTCTGCCTTTTTAATACAAGCAAATACAAGCTATCATTTCTCATGTTCAGAGAGTTCACAAAATGACGACTAACAAACATACTTTTGGAAAGCTTTTTAAAAATTTTTTTTAGCAATATAAGGCAAATATTTCAGCTTGATGACAATAGATCAGAAGTATGAAACAACAAATACAAATTGGATTTTATTTTTTTCATCCTAGAACTTGAGAAATACCCCCAAGCTGACTAATTACTCTGGTCGTTTTCCCTCTGTCTCACTCGTCTCCAGTTTGTGAAGGGCTCTTAAACATTTGTCAAACACAAACAAAAAATAAGAGATAGGAAAGGCATGGCTATGTACAGGAAAATGGATATCTAAAATTTTTAAGGAAAAAAAAAAAAGAAGTATAAATTACACACATTAGCCGGCTCCAGGGCTATTGAATTCAGCTGGAGCTTTTCCATCAGCCTCAATGACCTTTGGACAAGACCCACCACTGTTGTGATGAAGTGCAGAGTTCTCATCTCCTGCATAAACTGTCTATTCAACCCAAAAGCCAGTCTCTGTGCTGGAGCCTTCCCACCCCAGCTGGGGCTGAATTCAGACCACACTTCAGCCAGGACACCTGAGCTGAAATCCAACCTATTTAGCAAACACAGCACATTGTTTATTGAAGCAGATACCCCACTTAAAATGCAAGCATCATGTGGATGGACTCTGTCCAACACTCCTTTGAGTCCAGCTGACTGGAGTCAAATTTATCCACCTACTCCTGCTTCTCTGTGCCAGTCTGGCAACAAAAAGCAGTTGTGAACTTAAGGGACCACTTGAAACGTACTTGGCCCAGGTATAAATGGTTACAAAAGGGACTGGGCAAGGTAGCGTGATCTACCCAGCACAGTCATTTTAAGGTAGGGTCATGACTTTTAAAGCTTTAGTTTTCCATAGGTGACACCCTTGCTCTGTGCAGCAGTGACAACAAGGGACTGGACAGTGGATGACAGCTTGCATTTGTCACAGGAATTTTTCCACTGTGTTTCCCGCTCTGTAGAAGGTGAAATAATTCACTTGGATTTCCCCAGCTCCTTTGCAACGCTATAAAAGGTAAAACTGATACGGAAACTGAGTGCTTATGGGTAAGATGATACCAGACTGATGCACTTCTGTAGTCTTTTCCAAATACAATAAATTAGAGGTGTGGTTTGGTTTTGGGGTTTTTTGTTTGTTTGTTTTAAAGGAAAAGAGCTCTTGAAAAAATTCTGATAATTCAGAAACTACCTGAATCTTTCACCATTTGAAATCTTCTAGCAACTTAAAAGATGTGATCTCTTTAGCAGGAACCCTTTCTAAACAATTCCTAAAATATTACTAACTGCTTTTTTTCTTTTTTTTTCCTTTTTTTTTAATTTAAGTGAACCTAGTCAATCTTGAAACAAACTTAGGCTGATAGTCTGAACAATCTTTATATTCTTTTACTGTGTAAAGAAGTACCCCCTTGGGCTTACCCAGAACTGGATGAACTTATATGAAAAATGATATGAGCTGTTACAGCACTGTCAGCTTAACTGGAATAAAGATGAGATTTTTTTCAGAAGTATTCATCCATTTGGAAACACACAGTTCAGGAAGTAAATGAATACATGGTCATCATATAAAATCACCTTCCGTAACTCCTGTAATTAACCAATTTTCAGTAATTTCCCTACATAACTCTCCATGCTGCTTTCATCTTCTTCCCATAGCCCAGGAAACCATGCCTGTTCCATTTCGTAGCTGATTCTTACTGGTGTTTAAGTATCTCAGCACTTCACTAGGTCACATTTCTTCTTGCTGACGGCTATACACTTTCCAGCACAAACCACAAGAGCAAAACAGACTTCTATCTGCTTTGCAACAACTCAACTTTTGGAACACTTTGAAAACCTAGAGGCTTTCAGAGCTTCATTCACCTTTCCCTTTCTGTTATATCACCACACTCACTGCTTTTTCAGAAAGATAAGAGAGGTTGGGGTCTTTCCATAGTTTGGTGTCTTTGTTCCTATATAGCTTGCATCTTTTAGCTTCACACTTTCAGTTAGTTAAACCATCAGCATGTTTTGTCTTGGGAAGATTATTCAAAAACCTAAACTTAGAAACACTATGTCACGTCTGGTTCCTGAGCTCAAGACAGCCTAATAATTCTGGTATAGAAAATTAACTCCAGGTTTCTGAGTATTACTTGTATGTATTAATGCCTGTGCATTGACAGCATTCATCACTATAGTGCAATGGACGGCATCACGTGAATCAAAATGAGTTGTGCTGTAGGAAGCCAAGTTGCCATCATGAGAATAAAACCCCCGGCAGATATCTCTCACTGATGGTTGCACCAGCAGCAAAACAGGCTCTGAAGGGCTAGTGTGTATAATGTCAAGCCACCCTCTATCAGTCCTAAAAGTTAGAGCCATTCTGGGGCAACGCGCAGCTGGCAAAGGGCCGCTACTGGCCAGCACAGAGTAGGAAAGCCATCAAGGTGCACCAATCTGTTTGAGTGCTGAGACTCCTAAACTGGAGTCACAGCTGACCCTCTTGTGCTTTGCCTTCAACTACACCAGTAGAAACGAAATACGTACATGCATAAATATATGTACTTGCTTATGTTTGTAAACATTTCCTGCCAGGAGCCAGATTTTCCTCTCCCATCTATTAATTTGCTCTCTCACAAATACACATTCCTTAGACCATAATTCATCAATATTTGGAGGAGCCTTCAGTTTGTTGTGTTTGTACTCGGCCTACCATTAAAGTCCATGCCCGGAGCTTCCACGCATTTGTGAAATGTAAACAGCAACTGCACTAAGAGTAATAAATACAGGAAATATCCTACAAACTAATGCTGGAAGGCAGAGCTGTTATTTCTTTTAAAATTGATTTCATTTAAAAAAAAAAGTTACACTCTCCTCAGATACCCCTTAACATTTCACATTGACAACCTTACTAGACATTTAAGGTGTGACATAAACCAGTGAACAGATCAATGAAGACACATTTTAAGTAGTTTGGGTGTCTGCCAGCTGCTTTTTTTCTTCTTGTAAAGGTGCCGTAGAACTGCCACTCACGATCCACACCGCTTCAGCCACACGCCTCTGGTACCCAGCGGTTGTGCTCCCGGTGCTCCAGGTCCTTTGGCTGGCATCGCGCGGCTTTTCATAACTCCGCCAAAGACTTCTGCTTGACAGCAGCACCTGACCCTAAAGACAAAGCTGTTCGGACAGCTTCTCTCGCGGCGGGGTGCCTTGCCCAATGCACCAGGGCCTTTGAGACGCCGCGGCGCCTGGCGAGGCAATAAAAGTCCAAAGGAGGGAATGGAGCCTGCAGCCCGCCGCAGCCCCATGTAAAGGGCGCTACGGCTTCCCGTCGCGTAGGAAGTGCCCGCTCCGTGACCTGTCGTTTCTGCTGTCTGGATGTCTGTCTCTTCGCTTCCTGGAGCAAAACAAAACAGCACCGAAAAAGCGTGTCTCTCTCTTCCTTTTGTTTCACTACTTCTGTTCCACAGGGGCTCTCTGAACTTGTGTGCCCAGCTGGAATTAATACACCCAGAGTCTCTGCAGAGAAGGCTGGGGAAGTGGAGGAGGCCCAAGGGGGTGTTGTATTCGCTGTTGATATACACGTAAATCACAAGCAGCATATCACTCGGTTGCATCTTTGAGGCAGAATCAAGGACAAAGGAACCTCAGTTTGCAACACTCCACTCCTAGCTTTTGTGTGTCTGGTTCTCGGACTTGTGCGGACAGCCCTCAGCATAAGTAATTGCAGGTGCTAAGGAGAAAGAGGCACATCTTTCTGCAGCTCCACGTAAGCCAGGATGGATGCATTATAGGCAGGCTGCAAGGGCTCATGTACATCTATCTACCTGAGCTTCAGAGCCGGCACCTCTTTGCAGAAGAGGCTGAGGCAAAGGCGACATAGGCAGGGAGGGAAAAGGGGAAGGCAACTGCAGAAGTAGTAAGCACTACTCTCAAGTTAGTTTTTTGATGCCGCTCTGTTGTAGGAGCAGCTTGGCACCGGCTGGTGCGTGACCCAGCAGAATATTGCCTGGTTAAACACCCCACTGATGCATCTGTATCACAGGCCAGTGTCTGGCTTCTGGATTTCCCCTTTCCAGTACAAGGTGGATATCAAGAGAAACGGGGAAGGAGGCATGCCAGGGTCTCCTCCAGACAGTCTTTCTGAGAAACTCTACCTTCTCGTTCACACACAGAGGTATACCTCAAACATGAGCGGGTTTTACAGAGCTTTTCTTCTGCCGGTTCACTGTGGCTATAAGCCTGGAGAGCTTCCTGCTGGAAGCCTTTGCTTTTAGCTTTAGATCCCCAGCATGCTGGTTCTGTGAGAGATACATTACTAAATGGAAGATGGCCAGCTAAGCGCTACACGTACACATGTTTACATTGCTTAAGTGTTACCTCGCTCTGATTCAGATCACTGCAGCTAGCTTTCTCAAAGACAATCTCCCAGCACAGTCTGAATGACAGGTCACTCGGCGAACCCGTCTCAAAAGTTCTTATGGATGCTCTAGCGTTGGCTCCCCTGCCTTACACAGTCCTCCAGTAGGCTTTGTCCCCTGCAATGACTCCACATGGCCTCTAGTCTCAAGCAATAGTGTGCTGTCCTCAGTTTCAGGATACAAAAACAACAGCTGAGTGGGCTGCAAAGCAACCCTGCCATTATTTTAATCACTTGGAATGGAAAAAAACACAGAAAGGGTAATCATTCTGTCTTAAAGGCAGAGATGTGCCCCATGGGACCAAAGAGATCGAGGGCCAACTGCTACAACACATGAATGTAGCCTGTCTGCTCTAGAAGCGCTGGAACAGAGCTGCGTGGGTGGAGGACATTCTGCCACCTTTTGGCTTTTGAGGGGCTAGAAACCATTTCATTTAGTCTGCAATATAGTTGCAGCCAGATAGACCCCAGTCTCGATGTCACATTGTAGTTATATGGTTCCCGTTGTGCTCTGATCCTTACTAAATCTAAAAACTATTGCCAGTAGCATTTACAAATGAGGGAAATGAGGTAGAAAACACGTGACAGGCTTGCTCAGAACCACAAACAGAACTTCTGTGTCTCGTGCTCAGCTAAGCTGCTCTGCTTATGTTGCGTAAGACTTTGAACGAAGATACAGGCTTTAGGAAGGGAATTGACAAAGAGGGAGATCTGCTCAAAGAGGGAGTTCTGGTGTTAGATTGTGGAAGAAATAACAAATTTGCATTATGTAAAGAGAAGGTGGTAAGGTCCAAAGCGTTGACACTGTTCAAAGATAAGAACTTTATGATAATTTTATCGTAGGGAAAAAAAAGTTGGGAAGGTTTTCTGAGGTAAAGACAAGAAGCCTAAATTTGATTCAGCAAGTCTCTGTACTGATCTGCATTCCTAAAAATAACCATCATTTCAGAACATAGATTTGGCTTGCTAGGTGAAGTTATTAGTCAATCCTGTCTGGTATTCAGCCTGGGTAGTAACAAGTAGCACGTGGTGATCAAATGGAATTACAGACAAAACGTGCTGTCCTTACCCAATTAGGCATTGCTACACATGGAGTGAAGCATTTCTTTCCAGCCCTTACTGCTGATGACTTTATGCCTTCAAGTATCAGGCTGAATTAGCCTTATCTCCTGCAAAGCTATATATAGTATTTTGCTGTTGTAAAACCTTGCATTAAAGGGTTTTTTTTGTACACATTAACCTTAGGCTGCTTGTGGTGGTTGGAACTACTGGGTTTTCCAACACCACAATATTCTAAAAATATCATAGCAAGCCTCGACTGTCCACATGGAAAGCAACAGTCCCTCAGAAACTCTTGCAAAAAGGTGTACAGTTTGCTTCCAGGTAAGTTATAGTGTCATGACTGCAGCAAGTCAACCAGGAGCAAAGCTGAGCAAACAGCTGGTGGGAGATTTATTGATCAGATGACAAGAATGAGTATGTGCCAGACCTCTTACACATCTGTACTGACATCTCCACTGTGTCTGGCCAAGAGAGTCATTGCCCAGGGTCATGGATCAGAGCAAACTGAGGGGTATCAGCTAAGAAGCAGCCAAAGGCAGCCAGGAGTTCCCTTTTATTTTTTGCAATGAATAGGTTTCTATCAGAGCAGAAAAGCTGGACTCGTGCACTCCTGAACCTGGATTTGTCCTAAGGGAACATCAGCGACAAACTGTTCTACAGTATTTTTACCCTAACAACACAGGCTGCCTGGAAATGATGTGAAGAAGTAGCCTCCAGGCAGAAATGGATGGCATTAACTAAGAGGAAGCAACACTTTAGTTTGTTCTTTGGACCCAATGCATCTCTTTAAAACTGCAAATGTTTTTAATGCCCAAGCAGTATAAACAACCTTAGCAGTAGATGCCAACTGACCATGTTCCCAAGTGGCAGCTAGGGAAGGGCAATTCATACAGCATCAAAGTTGCTGTGTCTTCAGAAATGTGCATCTCCAAAATAAATGGAACAGACAGGAAAGATAAGTAATCAGACAAAACAACCCTCCACTTTTTGGTCTTTTATCTCCAGAAATGATGAATGAGGAAGCTGTAAGAAATACTCATGTCATCAGTGAGACTTTGGGTGGGGCAGAAAAGCAGTACACAGCCAAGAAATTTGTATCTATCATGTTCATTTAGCAAGTGGTATTTAGCATTTCTTTTCGAATTCTACTAAAGACTTGTGCCATGCCTGACTGTTTCTATTGTCACTGCTGTAGACCTTGCTGCTCTGGAATTGCCTCGAAGTCACTTTCAACTTGCAGACTGGGAACAGTGACAAAAGTACATAAATTTTCTCAGCAAGATGCTTTCCCTGGCATCCCTCTAGCCTGGTCCAGAAGCTATCCCTATTTATCACCATCTGACTGAAGAGTTGTACTGCTCCCAAAGGAGCTCTTTGCTTTTTTGCAACAGAGCTGTCACTCCCTCAGTATCAGTAGGTCCAAAGTGAGCAGATTATGTCTCCTGGCAGTGGTTCCAGGAGGCCTCCGTGATCACGTTTTTCCAGAAGAAGAAGGGCTTGCTGCTGTGGTTAACTGGGGAGACCCCTTCCTGAAGCTCCTTCCAAGCATGTTATTTTTTTTTTCTAACTTCCTTTTGCTTTAGTATCATCTCTGGCACCAGGGCTAAAGCTGATCATTGTCAGCTAAAGGGGTCAATGCAGTTTGATGCCTAAACACGTAGATAGGTACTGACTGGGAGTCTCCAAAGCGCATCACCCTGCAGCTCATAAATCAGTACGTGTTAGGCACTGCCAGATGTGCAAAGTTTAGGTATTTAACTTCTATCTAACCTCTATTTTGGGACACTTAAATACAATCCCATAAGCCTCAAAGGCTCCGGCCAGCTACCACCTGTAGGAGGGAGCCGCAAAGTCCCCCTGGCGCTGAGACAAATCACAGAATCATAGAATCACAGAATACCAGGTTGGAAGGGACATCAAGGGTCACCTGGTCCAACTTTTCTTGGCAAACGCACGGTCTAGACAAGATGGCCCAGCACTGTGTCCAGCTGAATCTTAAGTGTGTTCAACGTTGGGGAATCCACCACTTCCCTGGGGAGATTATTCCAATGGCTGATTGTTCTCATTGTGAAAAATTTTCCTCTTGTGTCCAATTGGAACGTCCCCAGGAGTAACTCACACCCATTACACCCTCATCTTTTCCATGTGACTGCTTGTAAAAAGGGAGTCTCCATCTCTGGAGATGCTCAGAAACAGCTCTGTAGTGGCACAGCTGAGGAGGGAAGCAATTTGTTCTTGCAGGTTCCCTTCCCTTGGCCTTCACACACACAGCTCAGTCCACAGATGTCTTGTGGCCAGACTGCTATAAATTAGCAGCCACGGTGCTAAGTATGGTGACATTTTAAGTTTTTCATAGTTTTTGCCCCTTGCTGTATTTTCCAATCCACTCAAGTATTTGTTTGCTTCCAAAGGCACCCAAATGCATCTAAAAGTCTGTCTCTGGTCGCAAGTGAAGGATTTATCTTTTTTTTCATTTGTACATTTTCACTTAGATTAAAATCCTACTTTCAGTTACAGCTTTGTAGTGGATCATCGGATAACTTAGCAATTTTAAGCAACAATACGTGTGATTAGTAGTTATGGTTCACCTTGACTACTCTGAGGAAGGACAGCTCTTCCAGCCACAGGAGTTTTCACTTCTGTATGTTGTTGGACTTTTATGGCTATCTCAAGGTGTCCCCAAATACTAGTGGGTACATCCAGAGCTGCCTCGAGCCCTGCTAGATCCCTAACTATCAAACTGATCCATCATGGCCAAAGGAAACAACATTCATTGGCACTCTTCGGGCTGCTCTGATATGCATTAGGAATGACCCACCACAAATTGGTCTGTAACATGGGACAGCAGTTATGGATTTATTCTTTTCTCTCCTGTTAAACTGTGCCAAATATTTGCAGTTCAAGCCTGTAAGTGAACTGGGGATTTCATGCAGGGATACCTTGAATTTCTCTGTGCCATGCATTTGTAATGATTTCTTTTTTGTTCATCCAGGACATCCCACTGCTGTCATGTCAGCTGTTAATAGTATCATTCTTTCTCCATGAGCCATATGGCATACTCCAGGAGCCACAGAGGATATATCTGCACTGATTACTGTGCTCATGTGTCACAAGTTATCTCCCTTGCCTCCGCAGAAACAGCACAGCATCCTTGAGAAAGTGGTTTAAACATAGCCACAGGCCAAATTCACTCTTGAGGTAACCACTGAACTAAAAAGTTAGTCCAGGCATACATTTGGCCTTATTTGTCAGCAGTTCTTTCAAAACATCTCTCTCCTTCTGTCTGGTGGAGGCTGGTGGCAACATGCCATCAGCAGCTGACTAGCATGACACTTTGTCCAGAAATGGGGTGAGTGAGGTTATCAGGAGATAACTCAGCATCATTGTCACCATTCAGTCACCATCTTCCCTGGCTGGGTTGCCATGGCATTGTGGCATATGCTACACAAAATAACAACGTTATTTTAGGAGAACTATGCAATGAACTCCTGCCCTTAGTCCACCAGGCTCCCTACATGCTGATTGCTGGGATGGTAACTAACTGGAGCTTGCAGGGTTGCCACTGATGATAGAAAACTTGAAAGTTCGTGTTTTACCAAATTATATGACGCACCTCTACGGCATGAGCTCAGGACATAGTTATGCGTCACCAGTATTAGCTGAATGCTCTTAGGCTGTATCTGTGGAAAATTAGCATTTCCCCCTGGTGTGCTTGACTGGCTTCACGTCATTCCTCTGGTGAGAGGGACAGAATTATAAAAGCTTTTTTTTTCCTTTTTTTCCATGTGCCATAGCCAACAACATTGTACGTTATTAGCCTGTAGCACAATTTCTAAAATTGGAATTTCCATTGCTTGGAAGGCAGACTAAATATTTTCTTTTTGGAAAGGCTCTATCTGTTTCTCTCTCTGCCGCCTTTCTCCCATAACTCTCCAAAACACATGTTTTCAATCTTTTTCATTTATATGTAAGAAATCACTGCTGGCAGATATTTTTTCTTTGCAGTTTATCTCCCACTGACCTCCTAAAAAAAAAAAACAATAGAGACATAAGGAAGAGAAGCCAGAGATGGATTTACTGGCATAATAGAAGAGAGAGAAGGGAAAAAAAAAAAGAAGAGATAAATTCCTCAGTTCAGATGTGAGCCTACCAGACTGCAAATCAAAGATCTGATGAAATCCGGAAATGTTCGTGTAATTTCTCCTTTTCCTTTTTTGCGCTTCAAGGTGTCGCCTGGGAGCCATGGTGCCAAATCATTGTGAGAAAAGTGGTTGTTCCCAGTATCTTCAGTTGGCACCGGAAGCACCAGTTCTAGGAAGCCTCCCAGGGAAGCTGCTTTTTATAGCTCCGCTCTAATTTTAGAGACAAGAGGTTTGGATAATGTGAGCATGCATCCACCTTGCAAGAGGCTTGTGCAAACTGAACATGACTGGAGCCTTTCAAGGGTTGCGTGTGTCTCCAAGAAGCTCAGGATTTCAGATGAAGGTCTTCAAGAGCGTGGATCACTCCTGATTTCCCCGTTTAAGGTGGCCGTGACAGAATCAAGCTCCAAGTTGACAACTATGGGAAAGAGTTTTTAGAAATTAGTAGTACCTGTGAACATGAACAAAAAAGAAGGTCAAGGACATCTCGGTTTCTGAGGCTCAGTCTAGGAGCCGAGACTCACATTATTCAGTGATTTGATTGCTCCAAACAGTACTTACTAAATACAACCAAGAAAAAGGGCCGCATTTTATGAATCGGTATTCACGTCTGTGATTGCTAAGGACTTTGTTAGCTTGGTCCCCGATGTAGCTCCCCTGTAGCCGGAGATCTTTGTCATGAGCCTGGCTGGCCTCCCAGCACCACCTACTTCCATCTGAACTGGATGCCATGAGATCCCACCCAGAGGAGTCAAGCCTCCCCGGGAACAATGAGTAATTCTTGGGAGACGCCACTGGAAGGCTGCTGCCGTGGCACGGGAAGGCCGATAACATCTCCCGAGCCACAGCGGCCCTTTGTGTCGGCAGACACAAGTGGGATGTTCCTTCTTAAGCTTTCCAGAGTTGGAGGAAGTGGGCCCTGAAACACAATGCTCATTGAAATCGGCTTTCATCTGGGGGATCTCGCGGCGTAAGCACCGCTCGGTGATGTGCTTTCCATCTGCAGCCGAGGCCTCCTGATGCATTTCCTCTGTTTGTTCCAGAGGGATGGATGGCAGCAGCTTAAAGCAGGCACACATTGTACTGGCTGATGGGCATTATTCTGGACTCCGGAAAACAGTAGTCCTGAGCAATAACAGTATCCTCAGGAGCCTCTGGTAGAAGTGGATGACATGTTGAATTACCTCCTCTTTCTCCTTCCCTCTCCATATGAATAGCACACTCGTTATAGAAGGGTTTAAAAGCATTTTGCGTCTAGCCGTGGTGATGTTACGTGCTCTGTTGTTCAGGGTTTCTCTCGGCAAGGAAAGGCCACGTACACTTCTGACACTAAACAGTTTAAGCTCTGGAGAACAATACTGAAAGTGGGGGTAAACTACAACTGCTAGGAGACTGCAAAGTGTTACACACCGTTGTTTCACCGTGGTTGACAGAGATTGGGTGATAGAAGAAATAAAGTTGAGAAGGACGTTGTCATTTAGAGAGAGTAACTTCAGCCATGCACTAAGACTGTGAAAGCAACTCGACCCAACAGTGCATTCCTTGTCCTATGGCTACAGACTGGTCTTCTGCTTCAGGCTGTGGCTTTGCAGGACCTCTGGTTGTTCATGGAGACTTGTAATTAACCACAAGGGAGATCTAAGCCGAGGCTGGTTGCAAGTACAAATGAGTACCGTATGAGTCTGCCACGTGGGCAAGTGTGTAATTGTATATGGGAGCAGAAGGACAAAATGTTGCCGTTTCTAAAGAGTAAATGTTCTCATCAAATCCTACGGAATAAATCCCCTTTTCTTCTATAGGGTACTGTGGAAAGAGATAGACATGTGCTCTACTTATTTGCCATCTCCCTACTAGAAGTGTTTCAGGAAGGCTCAAACTGCAGTGAGATGAGATTGGGAAGAAGGAACTGGAAGTCACTTGGCCTTTCACACACCAACGACTGAGCATGAGGCCTGAGCCCAGCTCAAGGATCACAAGCAGGTTTTGGTAGCTGGGGATAGCTCCACTACTTAACCACCCGGAGAGGTTTATAGAGGGAGGAAAATGCCAGACCAAAAATTCATTGAGTGTATGTGGGGATAGGTGATGTGTGTGTGGCAGGAGGAAATTATTACAAAAAATATCATCATCCCCTCACAGTCCACTTTGGTAAAAAAAATCTATTTTTAAATTTTCATATCTAGAAATACTGCTGGCGGCTCCCCTCTGTGCTGCCTATTCAGGCACTCTCAAAAAAGATCCTTTCTTCCATCTGCCTCCAATGAGTAAGTGCCATCGAGTCTGAAAGGGAGAAGAATGTCTTTTTTTACTCTTGATCACTTGTCTGTCTGGATCCAGACATCATGAGGCTTCCTGGGTGGGCTCAGAGCCACGGGGTGAGGCCGAGCTGGGGCAGGGGACATGGCAAGCAGGGCAGGCAGGCAGGAGGGCAGGCTGCCTGCCCCGTGATACTGCTGGAGAAGAGCCACGGGAATCAGAATTTCGGGCAGAAGCAGACTGAAAGGAAAACCACACCGAAGAATATAACAAGAAAAAAAAAAATTGAGAAAAGGGGGGGAATTCAATGTTTTATAAAGATCTGTAATTTTTTGTTTTCCTTACTGAGACAGGTCAGGGTATGCCAAACAAAAGGCAGCAGGATACACATTGGAGAAATCAGGAGACGATCAGTTTATTAAAATGTTAATTTACTGTAGCAAGGGGAAAGCAACTTAGCCCAGTGACCAAAGGAAATTTTTGGTCAAATGCTAGGAAAAAATATGGCCTGTGAGAATTTTGATAATAATACTGAGGATTACAGTGGTGCCCAAAGATTTCAGTCAAGTTAGGCCTTTGCTGTGTGTAATGCTGTATAAGCATATAGTGCCTGTTCAAGAACATTCTATAAAAAAACTATCCTAAGAGCAGTTTTAAAGCTTCAGCACAACAGTTATCTTAAACAGCTGTGCATCTGAGGAACAAACAAGCACGATGGCCACTACGACACAGAGATATGTACATGGTCACCTGTACTGTGACTGCTATTCAACATGTTTTTTCCATGGCTGACATTTGCGTGCCGTCAGGAACCTTAATGCCTCACACAGGGAGGTTCAGGGTGAACTGCTAGACCTGAACTGGGACAGGATGTATTTTCCTCTCTATCTGAGTTGACTGAAGAGGGATCCTGGTTTAGGCTAAGGCTATTCCCATAACTTTTAGACAATTAAAGCTAGGCGAAATAAACTCCTGCCTCAGAGTCTTCCACCTGAATAGCAGTCATACTAGAAATGGCATTAGTGTTGTGATGAATAGAATATAATAGAAAACAAACCTTTAATTTGCCAAGCTTCTGAGATTAATACACTGTTTTAGAAGTTAGGTGCTGCTGAAATACATTGTTCCCACACTGCAGAAATCAAGGGAGTTGACTGGTAAAGAGTACCATACGGTGAAGCGTGTCTTAGTATGACCGTGTCTTTTCAAAGTAATACATATCTTTAATGTGAGCACTGTTTAGAAAGCAGCCATGTCACATCCAAACACGCCTAACCCTTTTCTGGGGCTTCTCAGATTCTCTGTGTTGAAAGAAAGCTCTTTGTATTGTAAGGCTGAAGATCTCAGAGATACTTAATGTAATAATTCTTTTGATTCCTGACTGTACAGACACTCACTGTATATTTCATTATACTCAATGCATCTCTGAAGAGATACCTTCCTAAATGCCAAATCCACTCTTCTAGAAGAAGTGAGTGCCTGAAAGATTTACACTGGCACTTAAGAGCGTACCTGAAACAGAGGGAGGGTTGGCAGAGTAAGGTGAGATGTCCTCGCAGTGATTTAAAGGGAGACGATGGAGGAATATAACCCCTTAAGTCAGTTGTCACATTGTTATTTACACAGTTCCAGCTTTAGCCATCCTCCCACAAGCTTGCCAGGACTCAGCAGCTGCTCCTGCTTGCTTTCACTTACTATGATATCTTAAAACATGGTGGAAATTAAATCATACAATCATCACGAATGAGACCAGTTTATTAACCAAAAGTCCAAAGTGGCAAACAGAGTAGTAAAAGAGCAAACATGGTATCATCACCTCTGGTAGCACTTTAGTCAAACGGGACCTTAAGAAAAGTCCTATCAGACAGGGGCTATCATCCCTCACTCTCTCCTTTCTTTAGCTGATACTGGTATGAATCCCTTCATGTCAAATTCAGTGACTAAGTACCACATTTCATCGACACGGATCTCAACTGCTTACCACAGTGCTGCATCTTTAGTAATTGGCCACAGCATCTGAGACTGTCAGGTGGCAGAAGATCCGTAAAGCATTGCAGAGGGACAGAATAGTCACAGCATGCCTTGGTCACCCTGGGTTGGGCAGGTGGTGAGTAAGCAGCATAATAACAAATGTGGGTGTCACTAGATAAAGTGTATCAGCATGACTACAGTTTAAATATTATAAACTTAAAGCAGCTTAAGTCCCTAACTGCCTCCACAGACACACAAATCCAACATTAAAATCTGAAAAACCTTAGCTTTGCTGTTGGTTAAGCCTGGAGGTGGTTAAATTTTTCATGATACTTGCATTCCTCTTTGGGGCACGAGCTGAAGCACCCGGGCAGTGTTACGGAGCACAGTGGCACCAGTCTGAGCTCCCAGCAAGATATAGAGACCGAGGCAGCTTACGGAGCAAGGCTTGCTCTCCTCTGCAGCTTTTCCAGCCGGTTAACTCAGCAGCTTTGCCTTTTCCTCCCTGGTTGCTGCACTGGAAGAAAGCGAGGGAAGGAACTTTAACCAGCATTTCAGTATCCTCCCCCTTTCTGTCCTTCCACCTTCACCTCCGCTCAGTGCTCCCCGTATCTTTGGAAAGAGCTGGTCTTCCTACCTGATCCAACAAGAATTGCAAACACCTCCCCACCGACCTCCTCCCAGCTGGGTGCAGTGTTTGTGGTTGCCTTTTTGCCTCCATGCATTCAGCGTGTATCAGTTTAACAAAAATGGATGGTGTGCAATTAAACCTACAATTTTTGTTACTCTCCAGGAGGCTGTTTTTGTGCTCCATTATGTTCCCCACATCGCTATCCCTGAGCCAGTAAAGGCTGAAGCTTTCCAACACAGTATGCTTCTGTTAAGGAGCTCATCCTCAAACTGACATGTTCCATCTAGCATTAATTTAGCATCTAACCCATCGAAAAACCTGACTGTTACAAAAAAGGCTGGGGGGGGGAAATCAACAGTAAAAGAACTAAAAAGAAAAATAAAAATTCCTTCTTAAATTGGGATACCTGGGAACAAGCCCACAGAGCCGATGAGACACAGCAGGCCAGATCCCAGGTTCACTGCCGACTAGCTGTGAACCTCAGCCCAAAAGTGCCTCCTAGGCTGACCTTGTGCCCTTGAGTCCCGTGTCCCTCGGGAGCTGCAGCGCAGGAACAGAACGGCCCCTCCAGGTCGCTGCCTGCCCTGCCTGCTCCCTCCCCACCGGCCCGTGACGCATGCACCCGGGTGTAGCGGGCGAGGGGGAGAAATTGTGAAAGTCCCGAAGAGGCCTCGGGAGCTTTGCGTTACGTACAAAAAAAGGACAGAAAAAAATAGAGGCAGGGGTTTGGAGTCTCTAATCAGCAATGATTGCTTCCTGTGCAGAAGTCAGCTGTTTCCATACAATAGCCAAGCTGTTCAGTCTCCAGGCGCCAGCCCAAGGTCATCACTTTTCTATTGTTGTTCCCCACCCCCACGGAAAATTCCTGTGCTCTTTTATGTATATAAGGGTGGGGTTGTTTTAAACTTGGAAAACTCATGCCTGCCTCTCGTGGTTGTGGAAGGATTCGGCACTAGGTACTGACCTGGACTTGGCTTTTCAGGGCTTTTCCTTCGCTCTGCTTTGTCAAGGTCTGATGTGCCTCTTATCTCAACAACTTTTTAAGGTTTTTAAGCAAAATACTTATCTGCACTGTGTTATGTGGGGGATGTAAGCCAAATTCAAATCTGACATATTTTTTCCTACTTGCTTTTCTAGGAATTCATGTGTCATTGCCCTCTGAGACAGTGAGAAATGAGGCCATGTCAGTTCCTAGATACTGTTCCCTTATACAATATTTATTTACTTACCCACATACAAACCTTGCTCTTTTAAACCTACCTGCTGGAAACTCTGTAAAAGGAAGCATTATTCTAAGAAGCCATAGAGCCATCGTGGCATTAGTTTATTTTGAGACCTGCTGAGCAAAATTCTAAAACCTTCAGAATTCAGAAGTCCTGTAGAAAAATACTCATTCTGGGCAGCTTCTCTGGTTTCTCAGAATTCTTCCAAATCCCTTTCACTGGGCTAGAGCTGAGCCTGGGCAACACTAAGCAACCTCTTAAAAACCACTGCTTGTTATCTGTTGCTGCTGACATCAGCTGGACAAAGATTTAGCTCTTTGCAGGTTTGATGCCACCTATATAGCCCAGCCTACAGTTTTCAGAAGCTTTGACTAATTCACTGTGAATTTTTCTGGGCAGATATAGTTTACTAAGCAGAACTGGAAAAAAATTGTGGATTTCAGGAAGGGCCTATTTGCCAGCACCCCATGCTGCTCAGGAATGCAAGATGGGAACGGTTTATTACTAACACTAGGATCTCCGCATGAGATATTGGCCTCTCAGGATGTTCAGTGGTGATTGTGGTCTCACAACATCTTCTCTGGTGTCACTGCTAATGAAACAACTGTGCTCCTCAGCCTGTGGCTTACACAAAATTCAGGACAACCTAGTGCTTTAACATGCAACCATTGAAAAAAGCCAAGTCAGATGTATATTTAGTTATGAAAAATGTTTTTTCCTGATCGATCCTTTTTTTTTTTCCCCAGAGAAACATGTTTTGATGGTTCCTACTGTTGCTGCAGCCAGCAAGGCTGAGCCACAGCAGTGCCCCCCACTGTGTCTGGGTTTGGGGGGTGGGGACACTTGGTTGGATATGCAGAATCCATTGAACCCGTAAGCTATCGCTGCTTGTAACTCACCCTTTAATTTCTCTCTGGGTGATTTTTTGCAGTTTGTGCTTCTTAAGTTCCCTCAGGGGCACAGAAATCTGCTGCTCAGCTGCCAGCCAAGTTCATGAATATCTGTGCCTCTCTGAGTCCTCTTCAGAAGGTATGGCCAGACAGGCTTCACAGTTCTGCTGGGAACAATTGCTGTTAAAACACTTGCGTTTGAAGGCTTCTTCCCAGTTCAATGGGCTCTGATTATTTCTTTTCCAGTACATTATTCCACTGCAATAGTTTCTTTGGGGCTATTTCTAGCTGCTGAATAGCTTATCATTCTACCATTAGACAAGACACCACAAAACCCCTCTCTGATGACCGGGCAGTTTTGAAAATCCTGAGTGAGTTACTGTTTAATGTGAAACTTATGTAGTATACATAGGACACAAAGTAAATTATATGCTTTTTAGCCTCTGTGAATAGATTATTGTACTATTTGGGATTATTTAAAAAAAATAAAATAAAATGTTTTGGTTGTAAATGATTGCTTTGTCGTGTTAGCACAGTTGCAAAGTGACAGGTAGAAACTTAAGGCTGTAGAGATTTACATATGGCATCTGTACACTGCCCTTTTACCCTTTCCCTGATGACTGTCACTCCTGTATTATGTCAAGCGCCAATAAGATTGTACCATTATGTTGAAACATTGGCATTTTGTTCTACTACATACAGCTTTTAATTAAAGGCCCTTTTTCAGCTTTATCCCAAAAATTCAACTACAAAAGCCTTTTCCTTCTCAAGGATGATTTTTCATGTCTAATATTTACTGCCACAGCAAGATATCCAAGCACTTTCTACCAAGACTGGTATTCTTTGTCACTACCGAGTATCTGCACTAGTCCAGTTTACTTGTTGCTGTTTTCTAGAAACTGTTAAGTCCTCAGTTTCCCACAATAAGGCTTAATACAGATTTCTCTACAGCCCATACAGTAATGGCTCAGAGCACTGTAGTTCTTAATAACGCAATCCTAGGGCTTCAGATAACGATGTCACAACACTATGGCTGGCATTGATTCTTAATCAAAAAAGTGAATGTACACATTTGAATACCTCAGTGCAAAAGCATAATCAAATAATGTTTTAGAATTGTGAAAGAAAATTAGCAACACTATAAGAAATGCTACTGTAAATTCTTTGCTTTGTTTGTTTGCACGTAAATAAAATTCAAAAGAAAAAGAAAATACTGCTCCTAATTTGCACAATACCACGCTAATTAGGCCCTTAGACTGGACACTTTGCTGTACCACCCAAGCGTCACTCAGCAGACTGCCACACAGACTGAGCTGCACCTTTTTTAATGTCTTTTCCATCCCTCTCTCCCTCTCCTCTCCCTGGCATAAAATGATATGAGATTTGTTGTTTAAAAACAAACCAGACAAAATCAGCTAGAGTAGAACAACCTTTGCTTCTCAGGACAATTGCAAATTCATTCCCAAGAAACACAGTCAATATCACCTCCACCCTTTATTGCAATGGTTTGAATATTGTTGTCTTTTAATATTATTTATTCATGTTCATTTGTTTCAGGGCAATGGGTCATTTAAAGCTAATAATATGTAACACTGCAGCCCTCAAATTTTATGATCATACAGCAGCTTTGCGCTGTTCACTGAAACATATAAAGGGGATGAAACGGCAATAATTTGGGATGAAGCAGAAGATTAACTTGGGGTTTTGTTTTATTTAAAGGTGAGGTTTGCCCTCATATGCTATTATATGCTATAATAATGTTTCTGAAAAGGATGGACAGATTGACTTCCTCACCTTTGCTGTGAGATACTTCCCAGATAGGTTAATAGCTAATATTCTAACAATTTTTTTTGTGTCTTCTCTTTCTAGGTCTCATTTCTACCTTTGAAGAAGATGATTCCTTCTTGGTACGATTCAAAACCTAGTTTATTAAAATATTGACAGTTACTTAGATCATCTTTACCCTCAAAATTCCTGTTGTAGAGGTGAAGCTTCCTGGAATAATGACTATGACACAACTTTTTAAAATCCCTCAAGTAGTTAATTATATTCCTGGCGAGCTGGGTTAACAACAAGAACATTCTGAGTTGTAATAAAAATGTAAGATTTTTGGAAGGGTATAAATCAGTCTTTAACTACAGTCTGTTTTGAATTATTAAAGGCAATAGGGAGAGGGAGAAGGGGAGCAGAAATGAGATTACTCACGTGAAGCAGTAACACAGGAAATATATACCATATGTAAGCTAGGCTATGAAAATACACCATCATATTCATCTTCAAAAAACTTGTAAACACATTTCCGTGGAGAGCAGAAATAACTCTAAGCAGCAGATGGTCACTTGGGGCCCAGCACACGTGGCTTTCACCCGCCACGGCTGAGCCCAAGGCAGGGTACTACCCCCACACTGCCGGGGTAAGGTGGAAACTGGTCACGGGTGACGGAGGGTGATGGTACCAGGAGCGCCTGGAAGGTAACCTCCAGGCAGGTTACCCGCACCTAGATGTAGGCACAGCACAGCATGGGATGTCTTCCACAGGCGGGGTACTCAGCAGCCCTGACGGAGGCAGGCGCGCTGCGGTGGGCACGGGCTTTCCCGCGCAGCATCCGCCACCGCACGGGAGCTGCCCGCAGATGTTTCTCCCCACTGCAAGAGGGGATGAGACCTCACCTTGCGACAGGAAGCTGCTTGGGACGAGTTTGTGCGAATATACAGTTCCTGCGGAGCAGCTGGCACCAGGTAATCGCATATAAAATTTTTATACACATTTTAGCAGTTAGCATGTGGAGGTACTGAGCAATGGATGGGGTTCTCAATGCTGTTAAGTAAAGGCTATTATTTTTTTGTTTGTGCCAGCTGGGTACTCTTTGAGAAAGAAAAATAGAGCTAAGCTTACTGGTGACACGAGCTTGTGCAGCAGTTTCTGTGTTCCTGCTCTATTGGCCTGACATTCAAAAAAATAGCTATAGCATAAAGGAGTATTCTGGGTGCTACTCCTTACCCTCTGCTTTCTAGGAACCCCACTGCATGGATGAGTTCCTGTTGCCACTTTATAAAAATCAAGTTTTTCCTTCCTTGGCCTGTGACTCTCATACAAAAGAAGCTTCTTTTATCACTACCTGAAAATAAAGAACACTAACAAAATGCTCCGATCAAAGTCATTCATTCACCAGCGGAATGATTTTTGTATGTTGCTACTTTGTGCGTGAGAACTATTACACAAGGAAAGAGACTGTGAATAGACTTAGTGTTTACATAGTACCAAAGTATAAGGTTGCTCCTTGTCACCAAAACAGCACTGAACCCTCATGATACACTAACATGTGCGTGGTAGTCGATGACACATCATTGCTGCCTACATTAGCCCAGCAAAGATGCTTTGTTCTCTCATGTCATGAGTTTCAAATCCCAGCTGGGGATTTACTGACTCAGCCACAGTGAGCTGCTGTGTGTTCCCTCCCAAAAGGAGAAGAGGAATAAAATAGAAAGGCTTTCTCCTTTCCATTTCACTTCAGAAGTACTGCTAAGCACTGGGAGTTATTTCCCTGTTGGTACCAAAATGTTACTACGGTTCTTGCTGACAAGAGCTCCATACACCCATCAGTGGAGAAAAGGCTCATTAGCCACCCCAGGACAAGGCATAATAGCGATTCCTCTGAATTCAGATACGTAAATCACAGACGAGATCCTCGTTCAAATAAAATTAGAAACTGCAACTCCATCCTACCACGGATTGGAACTGGTGATTGCTCGGTATTTCTCTGTAGCGGGCCACTTGTTCCCCTGCACAAATTCCAGTTTTACTGTCAGGTAGCCAACTCTTAAATTCTTCTCTTGTGTTTCTGCAAGTTCTTGTCCTTTAGTAATGGCACGACATATATGGAGCATGGAAGAAGTTAGAACATATAAGCCTCGTATAGACATTCACATAGAAAACTATTTTTAAAGCCTTCTTCACTGTGAGACATGGATAGCGCAAGTGTATCACCAGAGCTGAGGCTCGTGAACCTTTACAGGAGGTTCTGCATGCTGAGAACTAAAACAGAAGAGGACACAGGCCTGAACTCTTGCTGTTACTGTTGGTTGTGACCTTTTCTAGTGATGATCCCAAAGCACTACAGAATGGTTGACAAGAATTAGCCTTACAGCATTCCTAGAAAGCAGGGATTATTACTTCATTGTTAAAGAAGTGGAAACTCAGTCACAGAAAAGTTGTGACTTGTACATGGTCACACAGGAAGGAGTCAGGAAGACGAAAAAAACGCCTAACCAGTGACTTAAATTCTTCATCTTTTCCTTCTAGTCATTCACTGCGTGATCTTAGGTGCTTCCTATATACCAACTCATCGCAGAGAACTGCTTTAAAGCTTCATTTGTGTACGGACAGCACATTGAGGTACTTCAATGGAAAGGATAACTAACAATTTCTCATTGCTGTTGTCAAGAAACGTGGGCTGAAGTCAGGTGGCACCTGAGTCAGGCAGGGTTTGCAGAAGCCTGGTGTCCCTGAGGGGTGGCAGGAGAGCAAGTGCCAGCCTGGCTTGTCTTCCCACAGCAGCAGTCCTCTGCCAGAATCGCTTCGCAAAAACAGTGTAAAGAAGGGAAAAGTGGGTGCTGGGGGAAGAAAACAGACTTGAAGCAATCCCAGAATATGAAAGCATTCAAATTTGTATGACTCTTGTGTGCTGTCACATCTCTTCCCCTGGAGTGAGGGCCAGGTGGGAGTTAAAAGGATAAATCTCCATCCTGGCCCCCGGGAACGGACAGGTCTGAAAAAACTCTAAAACTAAGGGAGGATATGAAACAAGAACCGACACTGACATGGAGACTAATCAGCAGGGAAGACTGACAAATCTGGGTGAAGATAAGGACCCAAGGACAGTGTGAGAGAACTAAGGAAATATAATGAGCAAGAATAAAAAAAGGATTATAATTGGTCTAGTGAGTTGCAGATGTCCACAAAGGTCAGTCAGAAAAAGTGAAAAGTAATATTGAAAAGTGTTTTCTCATCCCTAACTCTAGAGAAAGCAATGAGAATGTATTTCTTCAGAGTGCAGAGAGAAAGAAGCCTTTTGCTGCTGCAGAGATTGCAGCACATCAGATGAGGGGGGTTAGAAAGTTCAAACACACCCAAAATCTGTCAGCTTCCTAACTACCCATTTTGGAGCTAAGTGTGCACAAGACTAGATGTACAAGCAGGGGTGTTTCAGGAAAAGTAACTAATGCTTGTGTTTAAAATAGTCCCGACCCTCCCTATTTTACTGACATTGACTGCAGGGACAGGCATACCCACTCAGGCCTGCTTTGCACTTCAAATATTTTACCAGTCCCACTATTTTTACTGGAGATGTGATTTCTTTTTGACTGGAATGACTGTGGCAGTAAAAGCCCTCAGGTAGAGGCCACTGTACAGCCGTATAAATATGACCATATTTGTGGTCATTCAGCATCCCTTCCCATTTCCATGTGGAATTAGGCAAAGCATTTAAGTACTATTTTACGTACACCAGGCAGCAGTTAGACTTTCTGGACTTATCAGCCACCTGGGTGGAAATTGCTGTCTCACCTTCACTAAAGCTGGGCTGCCTCACAGTAGCTGAGGGTATAAACTGTGTCTGGCCAGACTGTTTGATCAATGTCCAAAGCTGGGCTTAACCTTGCTCGTTAAGTCCATTCAAACCTGAACATTTCATTTGGCTGTCCTCTCTCTCTGGCGACTGTGGATCATCTCTAGATTATCCCTTTGGCAAAATAAGGCAAAACTAACGAAGTAATGGCAGTGAATTTAATTAAGTTACACCATCAATTAATAAAGGTTGACCAGCCTTTACTTAACATCATTGTTGCTGTCTCAAAATAGGCCTTTGTAAGACCTGTTGAGCTTTGCACAAAGCTTGCACGGCTCCTCGCAGACACGCTCCGGGTTGAGGCGTTCCCGTTCAGACAGCCCAGCCGCAGGGGGAGCGCAGCAGCACCGGGCAAAGCCCGCTCCAGGGGTCTTCCCGGCAGGAGCAAAATGTCGGCAGCTTAAGGACAGAGGCTCCGGCCGTGCGGCTCCCGCTGCAGAAAGGGAAGGAGAGGAGAGGTGCAGCACTGCAGCAGGGGCCTGCGGGGAGAGACTTGCTGCTGCTGCTGGTGCTGGTGCCAGCGTGGGAGGCGGCGGTGGTCGCTCCTCTAGGAGGCCCTGGCCCTTCTGATCTTCCTTCCCCCTCACTCCCCAAAAAGTATCCTCAGATCCCAAACACCCTCAGCAGCGATTTCCAGATGTCCTGTACGGCAGGGCTGGGGCCGTTTGCTGGCTCCCAGCTCTTCCCGGCTGAGGAGCAGCACTGGTGGCAGCGGGCTGACAGGACAGGCACCGTGGCACGTTCAGCGGCGGCCCTAAGTGTGTAAAGCGAGTCCCAGGAGGCTGTGGGAGATGGCTGGTACTTGAGAACGAAGCTACCCAGAGCAAATGGTTTGAGTCCCTCCCACACTGCCACCTGCTTAGAGCAAGAGAGAGTGTGATCATGCTTGAGGTGCAGTGGGAGCAGGCATCAAGGGATCTCGTCCAGTTTATTATTTTATAAGTCACTGTGTGTGGGCTATGGATCTGGCCTTATCCCGACTCGCAGTAGCTTGGAGCGGGGGGGATCTGAATTGCACTGTTCTGTGTGCAATCTGCATGTGGCGTCACACACGGTGGGAAAAGGCTGTTCTCATTCCCTCTGCTCGCCGCTGCTGTAAGCATGTCTCCAAGTGAAGGGAACATCTAAATGAGTTTGGTTGCTAAACTCAGCAGTAAGCCTGTGCTTACACATTGAAATCAGCTATGTCATTCTGGTCTAAAAACAGAAGAGGGAGAATCAGTCCCAACTTGAACTGGATCCTGAAAAATGTGTTTATGGCCTTCTCTGCTCCACGCATTGTCCTGCAAGCTCAGCAGAACCAATTACCCGTTGCATTTATGGACAGCCAACAACAGCTCTCCCAGCTCCTGCCAGTACAGGCCTTTGGGGATTTTTCCTCTTCAGATCTTCCACCTGCAGTGGAGGCACCGGACCAGGAGCAGGGATTCAGCAACAGCCAGCATTTGATCCTGTGCGTAGTGCTGTCCTGCTCTGAGCACGTGTGGACAAGGCTTTCGTGAAGGAGCCGCAAGCCAAGCTGCACTCGCACTCTGCAGAAGTTGTGTGGGGAGGACATTTGGAGGGGAGGAAAGGGGGGTGACGCAGAGCCGGTCTCTGCCCAACTCTGAAGATGAATTCTGAGAGGGTCCTTGTTCCATGCGCGCCTCCTGCTTTGTCCTAATGGCTTGGCAGGGGAAAAACACCAGCGACTGCATGAAAAAATATGTTCACATCTCTTTAATCCATTCCCAACTAAATCCACATCATTATCTGCAGCCAGCACTACATATAATTAAAGTACTTATTTTTGTGTTACAAAATCTCTGAGCAATTAGGGAGTGTTTGTGAAATGCAGCATTTCTATGTGTATGTTTGAAGAAGAGAGGGACCTGCCATTTTTTCCATTTCCTACTATTTCACCTACATTTTCCTTTCTGCCCACACACCATTAGCTTCCTCTCCTCCACCATACAACCAGCTTCATTAAGATAATTTTTTTTTAATAAAAAAGCAAAGGTGAAACTGCTTGTGAAGTACCCTCACAGACACCACACCTCTGCACTGCTATCGCTCCTCCCAGGGCTGGGTTTTTTTCCCCTGTCTTAAATATTATCCTAGAGGTGCTACCACCATCGCTGATGGGCTCGGCCCTGGCCAGCGGCGGGTCCATCTTGGAGCCGGCTGGCACTGGCTCTATCGGACACAGAGGAAGCTTCTAGCAGCTTCTCACCAAAGCCACCCCTGTAGCCCCCTCTCTAGCAAAACCTTGCCGCGCAAACCCGATACGTGCACATACATATCTTCTGATCTTTACAGATATCAGTCTTGTTTTATTACAGCCTTGCATGTGCTTACTTTCCTTTTAGACTTAATGAACTACAAAGTTATTATGAAAACTGCACGTCACTGGTTTTTTTGCTACTATCAGTTCTGACAGGAGTTTTCAGCACATGGATCACTTGTGATTTTTTATTTAAAATGCTCTTCCCCCTTTCGCCTGTGTGACTTCTCATGTCTTGATTCACAAATAATTTATTTTCCTAGTGGGAAGCATGCAAAATTGTCATACCTGAGAATAGAATTGCTTTGTTTACAAAACCTTTTTTAAAAGAGTAATTTAAATTTGACCTAGTAAAGTATCAAGTGTTTCTTATCTATCAGCAATGGTATTCTTCTTATCAAGTTATGCAGTCATTAGGACAACTGAGAAGTAGCATGCCTCTGTGTTATCTACTATTATGATGATAATTATTATTTGTTAGCATTGCAGCTATAATATTGTCCCTGGAGGCTTCGTGTAATTGAGTTGCCACTTTCAACAGTTGAAGCTCTTTTGACATGAAACGATATAATTATCTAATTAACTGGAAAGGGGTGTAAGTATTTCATATTTCTGTTTGACAAAAAAGACAGAAATGTCCCTCATTTTATATACTTTTCTGTGGAAAGAGTAAGGCAGTGGTAAAGGAGCCCCTGTAAAATCATCTAGCTCTCCAAGCATCCTCTTCACAGAAAGCCTGAATGGGGCAGAGAAACCCACTGCTGGCCCAAGGAGCACTGGGTTTGGGAACATTCCTCTGCTGCTCCTGATGTACACACATACTTAAGCTGCAACGAACGTCACTGAAGTCAGCTGGGACCCCAGCAAGCGGTTATAAGGCAACTGTTTCCTGTGCTCGTGTCATTTCTGTGACACAGCTGTAATTTCAACCCAGGACAGTTTTCCCAGGCCCTCTTTGTTGCCTGAACAGAAAAACAAGATGAACTATGAAACTGTTGGCTGCTCTTCTGCCAGAACTCTCTCTAGTTTTCAGGCCTTTTGGAGGAGTCTGTCCACAGGCTTTAAGAAGGTTAAGTAAATGTATCAGTTACTGGCAAAATTATGGTTTACCTCAATGATCTTAAAGGTCTTTTCCAACCTAAGTGATTCTATGATTGTGTGATTCTATGAAAACAAGTATCTATAGATGTGCTTCTGATGACATGGTTTTAATACAAGAGTACACTTTTGCTAACACGGTGCTCATTTCATGCAGTGCTCCTACATCATGGGTTAAAAAATGTATGGTAAGCAGCAACATTTACTTAAACATGGGTTAGAAATGCTGCACATTAACTGGGATCATTAAATAACATGATTATGAAAGCTAATCTTTCAGCTGGGACAGGAAAGAGCCATGTAGGTGAATACATTTTGCCCCTTTATCTTCCCATTTC
This sequence comes from Sagittarius serpentarius, assembly GCA_034782735.1. Taxonomy (NCBI): domain Eukaryota; kingdom Metazoa; phylum Chordata; class Aves; order Accipitriformes; family Sagittariidae; genus Sagittarius; species Sagittarius serpentarius. The sequence goes on from JAVKLA010000081.1 coordinate 24,159,147, forward strand.
ACTCATTATTTTCTCTTACGAATGCTCTTCTAGGATGATTTTTGCTTGGCTCTTTGAATCAGTATTTGCCTGAATGCAAAGTGGATAGTAAAAATTACCAACTTAGAAAAAGGTATTTGCTTTAGTGTTGCCAGTGTCACAAGATACAGGGTATCAGAGAATCAAGCTTTTCAGTCCTGCTTACTAGATAAGAAGAGCCTACTTTCCATACGAAAGCCTGTTTTACCAGCTCAACTACACCTTTTCTCCCTTCTTTCTGCATTATCTCTATTTAGCTGAATTGGCTATTGAAGAGAACATGGTTGAATAAAACCAAAAACATAAACAGTCCAACAGAGACCCTTGAATATTACTTGCATCTGAAATGAATTTATTCGGGCCAGTTGAGCGTGTTCATCCGGTTAGGGAGCAGGAAAAGCACCATGTCTTACCCAGCCAAGCAAGACTAAAGAACATGGCTCACATGCAAAGGATGCGCAATGAATCTGTTCATTACTATTTTAGCAGCACCTGGAGGCATCAGTCAGGACTGGGACCCTGATGTGCTATACAAACCGTGAGCAAAAGACACCTTCTACCTGCAAGACCTTACAGCCTAATTAGATAAGAGAAGCAAGCCAAGATACAAGGCTACACACAAAACACAATGTGAGTGTGAGTCTCTAGTTATATTTCACTCCCAGTGACTGCAGACCTGGGTGAGGAAATGTTGTAAGCGCAAGCCTTTCTCCCGGGATCCCACAGCTAAATGTAGAGCCGCACCACAGATAGTATTATCTTCATGGTGGATAATCTGTGTTGTTCTTCTTTTGGGCAATATTGTTGTCTTGAAACTCCAATGTGTTAAACGTGTGTGCAAGCAAGCAACACACACACACCTCTCTACTTCAAAATTTTCTATCAGAGCTGCCACCAGCAAAAAAGTACTAGAGCTGCCAATACAGCTCAGCCCACATGAATCATGAATTCCAAATTATGAAAAGAGGTCTGAACAACCATATGACTGCCACAAAAAAAAAAAAAAGACAGTAACCATGTCCATTGAAGAACATGTCAATGGCCTTCTGCTTACCATGAGCTCACAGCCCTCTTGAGCTCAATATATTTTTTAAAATCAAGCGGTGATTGAACATATGATCCAAATACAGCACATCAAAGTGCCACCTTAAATCTTACGTGTCCGTAGACTTCCCATCACCAAAGCAGAGGAAACTGTCTCTTGGCAATGCACATACAGTTCCTGCAGAGTTCAGGTCTTGTTTTTCTAGTGCTTAGGTCATACGCTGCGCTCTGTTTTAGATAACCTACCCATGCTACAGGGAAGGCACCATGAAATATCAATGTGGGCATTCACACTCAAGAAAAAAAATTGCTTCAGTTCAAGATGCACAACAAATGACTGCCACCAAAGAAGGACAAGGGAAAGGATAACAAGTTCATTTGGTTACTCATCAAGGCCTTAGTGTAATTATGCAGTGGGATCTTGCTGTGTTATTATGTCTTTATTAAACTGAGTTTGTTTTTGTGCTGTTGGATTTGACACAAATTCATGGGTATAACAGCATAATTAAATCATGAAATTAAATCATGTAAATATAAATAACAGTTTATTGTATTGTTATTGCTTTTGTTACCAAATTCAGAACATTGCTGTCTGTTGCCTGCTTTCCTTGCATAGCTCTTTCTCAAAGTCTTTCTCAAAGTGTTTCAAGTGTGCTCTTTAGGCCAAAAAGATAAAAACTCATCCCATCTGTGAAGCTCTGCATTTAATAGGTGTAAGTTCTCAAAATCTGACTTCTGTTTTTTTGAAGGACATGACAAATTGCTATAGACAAACATGCTGAGGTGGCACTAAACCTGTGGCTGAGGCTTGCTGGGTTTTGATGACGGAGTGTCACATGCTGCCAAGCTGTCTCTAAATAAAATCATACAGAGTAACAGCAGCTGAGATGTGAAAAGTGGATTAAATGATTTGTTGTTTTGAGGGGTTCTTCTTCTGGGAATGGCGTCTGAAGGCCTGATATGAAAAAATGAGAAACTTGGAGAAAAATTTAAAGAAACTGTTGATACAGTGTTTTTTTTCCTCCTGAATGGGAGAGTGGAAAGAACGGGAGACATGTTTCAGATCCTCACTACTGCAGATGAAGTACATACAGTTCAGAGCAGAAATTAAGATCAGAATATCCAGATCCAATTCTGGTTAGAGAAGTTACAAGGAAAGACTTGTATTATGCAGGCATTATAAAGATTATTTTATTGCATAAAATGTTTAATTTATGGTTGTATTTGTATACACAATGCCTAATTTTGCCTCCAGTTACAGTATTTTACCCATGACAATAAAGTACTGTGTAGGTACCTAATGACTACTAGAAAGTCTGGCATTATACCAGTATTACTCTCAGACTTTAAGACTGAGCTGAATTAACTACATTAAAAATATATATACAGAGATATCCTTTTCCAGACATTTTTCTGGAAGTATATTTCTCCTCTGTATTCATTATAGCATTGACCACTTATGAACACTATGGCTATTACTTTCTTTTATAGTTATAAATTAACAATATTGTTGCCTTCTATTTGCAACACTTAAATTTTCCTGTTGTTCAGAGATATGTCAGCAAGCAAACTTACCCATAAGCACCTTACATTGCAGTATATCTGTGCTACGCATATATTTGTCTTTACGCAGTGGAAAAGAATTTAAACACATCTGTGTATATACCTAGGGCATAAGCAGTACTTTCCACTTGCTAACTGAATTACATGTAAGGCATTTCTTGATCATAAATAAATAAAGTTTCATTTCTTTGACTAGCTATTTCATTTTCCCCCACATTTTTGTTTCTGTAGTTATTTTTACCCTTGAGAGATTTTTTGAGAAGGGGGTTGTTTCCTTGAATTTACAATTGTTCAGAATGTTCCACCTCTAAGTGTCCTCAGACAGACAACCATTAAAAGAAAAAGCAGGACAGAGCTAATAAATATTCACAGTACTATAAAGGAGCCCCATGCATCTGAACTGGGAAGGCCTTTGTTCTCAGCTCTATGTCTTTACATACAGGGAACTGAAGGACAGAAAATATATGGTGCAGCTCCTCCAAACACTTGGTTACCTCAGATCATTGCTCTGGGCCAAGCTAACTCAAGCAAGAGAACTCAGCTGCTTTGATGAAGGGCGGGTCTTCTCAAACTAGCTCTTAAAAGGGAGTCGTCTTTGCTCCCTTACTGCTACCTTAAAGAGGAAGAAAGCTTAATCCCTTTATGATGCAACTCGAAAGGGGAGCTGGTGTGCTGAGCTGGCCAGAACATGCTGATCTTGTTTGGAGACGTCTTGCTCTGGGATGATGTCAAGACACTCTTTGCCTTACGGTTTCAGTGCTCAGCTTGCAAGTAAATATTGTCAGATTCACAGTCATGCTGACTGCGGGAAAGAACAAATGTGGGTGACATCGCTGTTTAAAAACCATCACAGCGTAACAGCTGAGAACTAGGATTTCCCAAACAGACAAGCAGGCCAGGTTGCAGCCTGGGCATGTAGCGGGACAGATCTAGACAACGGATCATGTTCATGACTAATCACCCAGACTTGGTCTGCAAGGACAAGCAATTCCTTTGGTTGGGAGGTGAGATTAAAAGCATCTGACATACTAGCAGAATTATGAAAATGAAGGACAATCAAGAGACTTGGGTGAACAGCTCAGTCAGAAGGCAGGGAGACTAATTTCCTTCCAGTTCAAGAAGATTTTAACATGGTGTCTTGTTCAGCACCAAGAAAATTGATAGTAGAAAACATGATACCTAATTTAGAAAAAGAAGAGGAATACAAAATCATGACAAAAAACCTTTTCTTCTCCATGCACCACATTAACAAATTAAAACTATATATGGTACATGTATCAGCGGCTGGGGACTGTGGTGCCCCTCATCTCTTGGGAACTGCCCACTCCATGCCACATGATGCCCCACTGGGTGGATGTCCATGCTGCATGACAGGAGGGTGGCCATGTCATCATGTGCACCTCCGTCCTGGTTTCAGCTGGGATAGAGTTAATCGTCTTCCTAGTAGCTGGTATAGCGCTGTGTTTTGGGTTTAGTATAGGAAGAATGCTGATAACACCCTGATGGTTTCGGTTGTTGCTCAGTCGTGTTTAAACTAACGCAAGGCTTTCCAGCTTCTCCTGCCCAGCCAGCAAGAAGGCACAGGAAAGATGGGAGGGGACACGGCCAGGACAGCTGACCCAAACTGACCATGGGATGTCATGCCCAGTATATAAACTGGGGGGAGCTGGCCTGGGGGGGATCGCTGCTTGGGAACTGACTGGGCATCCGTTGGCAAGTGGTGAGCAATTGCACTGTGCATCACTTGTCTTGTGTATTTCAATCCTTTTGTTATTATTGTCATTTTCTTGTTGTTATTGGCGTCACTGTTAGTTTCTTCCTTTCTGTTCTATTAAACTGTTCTTATCTCAACCCACGAGCTTCACCTTTTTTTCTGATTCTCTCCCCCATCCCACTGGGTGGGGGGGAAGTGAGTGAGCGGCTGCGTGGGGCTGAGTTGCTGGCTGGGGTTAAACCACGACAACCCCTTCCGAAAGAACCAATTTGCAGCTGCACTGTCGATGTCATAGTTTGCAAAAGCCTTTAGAGGGAATATTGGCAGCTTGTCCTCAAATTACTGTCATGCCCCATTTCCCTGGGATTTTTTCAGGGCAGGGACACATTGAGGACCAGAGCTCATGCAGTCATTCTTAGCGGAATTAACCACTGGACTCCAGATAGCAGCAAACACTGCAACCCAGCTCTATATTTTTTTACAAAACAGAGCTCTAGTTTTAAATGGGACAGTGAATAAGAGCAACAATTAACAAGTAGAAAAACTAACGAAGTGAAAGACCAGTGAAAAGTTGACAAAATACTTAAGAAATATTAAGGTTGTGTGGTGATAAAGTTTGAAGTTATGTGCACATTTTAAGCATGGTTGGACTCCCTATAATCTTAGATTTCAGAGTTCAAAGGTCTGACTGTGTCACTACAGTGAAGAGAGAAAGGATGGAAGGTTCATCAGAGGAAGGGAAACATTAAGGAACCTGGGACCACTCAGGGGAGAGTGACAGGAAAAACCAGAGGGAAAGAGGAAACGTAAAATTATGGGAGTGATATAATGGGACAAGGAGGCACCATCAGTACATGCAACCCCAAGAATACGGTGAGGGTAATACTTTTCACACTCGCAGGAGCATGAAATGACAGCTACCACCGTTGCTGTAGGATCTTCATAAGCCCTGGAGCAAAGGCATTGCCCATGGAGCTATGTAGACCACTGCTGACCTGTAGGAGAAATATGCTCCTGTCTTTCCTCTCAAATGCTGCTGCCTGGGAACCATGGCAGGGTAACACTGTGCTGAGGGAGGCTATGCTTAGAGATGATCCTGCTGATTATAAACTCCATGAGGGAATGTGGCAGGCCAAGCTAACCCTGAAGCGCTGGTCTAGGACTGCCAGTGTAACTGCAGGTTCATGCCGGGTGAGCAGAGGGCTGGGGAACAAGATGAAGAGATTGCATCTACAGAATTATTTATTATACTCTGAAGTTATAAACAAACATGTGAGAGCAAGCACATTCCAAACCAAAGTGCATGCATCATTATTGTTAGCAATAATGATTAAAATAATTCTTTGTGCTTCCAATAGGAGTGCAAATCTCAGAAAAAAAGTTCCTGAAAACATGAGGATATTATAATTAATTTAGCTTCACACAAACCCTGTGAAGTAGGCACCCTTATCTGCGCGTTACAGAGGAGGAAACTTTGGCATAGAGAGATTGCGATTTGCCCAGGGCCAGGCAGGAAGCCCAGGGAACAGCTGAATAGAGCCCCAAGCTCATGAATGCCAGCCCCCTGCTTCAGTCACAAGATCATTTTTCCTTTCCTGCATTTGATAATTTTCAAAAGAATTAAGTTAAGCAAATCCATAGTTAAGGATTCAAAAATAATCTTTATGCCATCTCCCAAGCCAGGGCGTTCAGAACTACAGGGGAACAGAAGTCTGGTAAAGGAGGTTTTCTCTACTCTCTGTATGCCAGGAGTACAGGTGAGTTAGGAATCTTAAGCGTCAAACTGGGTAGTCTTTATAGACACATCCAGTATAAAGACTTAGAAAGGGGTGCTGGAACACATGCAAAACTTTTCTAGATGCATTTTAAGCCCTAAGCATGAATCTTTTTAATTCTGTCTCCGGATCAATACACGCTTAATTACGCCAGGGAGGCTGTGCTGCTTTGCACAGGAGAGCTGGCGAGCCCCGCCAGAGACCACATGGTCGCTCTGTGCTTGGGGCAATTGTCTGGAGGCTGGATAAAGTCCAGGATCCTTTTCACCAAGGCAGGACTCAAACACTGCTCATCCTAATGAGCGAATGCTTTCAATGTTAAGCAGTTTCTCAACAGGTGGAAATGGTCACCATCTTCCCTGTTTTACCTGCAGCCTAATCTGACAGTGATTTTCAGAAAATTCTTATCTGCTCAGATCTCATGGGCAAGAAGGGGCAGGAAAGATTCACCTTGCTTGTGAAAGCCCTTCAGCCCTGTGATAGGCCTGAGACGGGCACCCAGCTGCACAGCACCGCAAAGACCGCAGTCAGCTCTGCTCAGCCCCGCAGCACACGGGCCACATCTCACCTGCCTGTCACTCTTCTCGGAGCAGGCTGCAGCTCAGCGAGCTTGTGCTCTGGGAGCTGTTGTGGTGCAGCCCTTTGCCCTGACTATTTTGCCTGCCAGCAGCATCAGCCCAGCAAGTCTTTGCAGCTTCATGTTCCTGGGCTGGTATTTCTGCACAGCACTGCAGTGTGGCAACTACATGTGTCAAATCATTTGAAGCCAGGTTGGCGATCTTTTCCCCATCGCTGTGTGGCACGTAGAGTAAGCTTGGACACACAAGTAGTATTAGTGGTGGAAGCGTAAGTGCCTAGTGACTAAGAGACTAAGAGCAGCCAACAGACAGATTCTGAGGATGTAAATTTAGATTTAATGGTCAACGGGGCCAGTCTGATACCTAAGACTCCTCGTGGATCTAACTTAAAGCCTTTTACAGACTGCTACCAGAGCCATATCAGAAGTGGAAGAAAGACTCTGTAGTGCAGCTATTTACTGTTCGTGTACACTTCTTATCTAAATAGATAATTTCAGACACATTTTTCTTCCTTTAAAACTCTGATGCAGTAACATCTTATTTGTTTTCTTCTGCACCTAATGTGTCTTGTAGCAGCTTCACATTCAGCCATGCCTGAATGATACCTTTGGTGGACTTGGCAGCGTAAGGTTTACGGTTGGACTTGATGATCTTAAAGGTCTTTTCCAAACGAAATGATTCTATGTTTCTATGATACTGCTTTCACAGCTTGCTAATTATTAGGTGGAATAACATTGGTCGTAGTATCATACGTTAATCTCAGGGGAGCCATGCTTGGTGCAAGTCCTATTCTGACATAACACCACTGCTGACTGCTTGCTGTATCCCTCCCATCAGCCAATTTTATCATCCGCCTTTTTTATAGTATTGACAAACAATTCTCCTTCAGTGTCTCTCTAAGCTATCTGTGTGCTGCTGTGTCCATAGTATCCCTAAAATCAAGATAAACTGTGTATGCTGCATTTCCCATGTCCTCCACATCTCTCACTGAAAAAGACTGTCAAGCTGGTTTGGCAGAGACTCAAATCCAGGACTTAGACCCCTTGATCTCTAAGGTCAGTGGGCCACATTCAGCATTGAAATATCGCTGAGGCTGGCGACACCCCTCGAAGGAGGAACTTGGCACTAGAATTTTATTTTTCACACCTGGAATTAGACTTTGCTTTGGCACAAGTGGACATTTTTTTTCACATCCAACATACACAGAAAGCAGAGAAGAGTGCTAAGAGGCAAAATGAAGAGGTTCCTGTGAAGAGTCACTCTGCCACACCGCAGCAATACCGGAGATGTCTCCCTGCCGCCCCAGGCAGTGCTGCGGAGTGGCCCACGTGCCACACCAGCCCTGGGGAGCAAGCATCCACATTCACACAGAGACAAGTGACACGCCGACAGGACAACTCGCAGCACCCAGGGGGATGTCCTGGTATCACAAAGCCAGCATGCAATGCTGCTGCTTCACATGACCTGCTGTAGCCTCAGATCAGCCGATGGCATCTGTGATCAACAGAGAGGCTATCTTTAATCTTTCCTCCTGTGGGTTCGCGTATTAACCACGGGAGCGTGACCCTCAGCATCCCAAGCCGGAAAGCACGTCTGCAGTTGTCACTTGCCTAACTACTTCTTGTTTCTCCAGCAGTTTCATAAGGATTCCTCTTGTGACATCAGGAAAATCAGTTCCTTTGTCCTATTGCCAGTTATCCCATCTTCGGCAAGAATATTAATAATTCCTGACCTCAGATCAGTGTGCAGGATTTACCTTCAGCTCTCCTCAAATTATTGTCAGTTTCTAATCTAATCAGTCTCTAGATATTTTACAGACAGCAGAAAAGAGAGCAGAAAAGTATCAAATCCATAAAGAATATTAAGACAGAAGACAAGACTTTAACCTCGGAGGAAAAGGACCTACCAGGAACAGCCTGTGCCAGGAACAACCAAAGCCTGAAAACTCTTACCAGGAGTAATCTTGTACTCTTTAAACTGCTCATTGTAGCTATTGGGACTACTCATTGCATTAAATGCCAGCCATTGTAAACATATTTAGCCGGGTCCTAGGAGAACAACCCCAGGATAATTTGATCCGCTTCATGAAAGGACTGTGCGGGGTGCCTTTTGCAGCGGAAGCAATGGTGATGAATGGCCTTCCTGGCCACTGTGACTGCCGCTGCGGGGAGCATCATTCCTCATCTCCACGGCCCAGCCCCGGGGCTGCTGAGCAGGAGCTGCCTCCCGCTAGCTGTGATGGATGTGAGGGCTGTGGCACTGTCTGCTGCGGCAAAGGAAGCAGAGTAAGAGAAATTATCCCAGGGATAAATCCAGTCAGCCTGCAGAAGCGTTGGCCCTGCTGAGCTGAAGCAAGACCAAGAAAGGCACCTTCTGCGGCCAGCTCTGTGAGGACCTGTTGCCATGCCCTGTGCCCTCCGGCGTCCTTTCCTTCACCAGGTCTGTGCCATCAGAGTGCCACACTGCAGCACTCGGGCATGGGCTGGCTTGCCACGGTTTCCCGCGCCTGAGCTGCACAGAGGACTTCTGCCACCCCGGAGGACGGTGCCTGGCTGCCAGCAGGTTCTCCTGCACCAGTGAGTCCCACCTGAGTCACTTGCTGCCGCGGCAGGAGCAGCCAGTCTTCTCCCAGGGAATACAACAACCTTCCTGGCTGACACAATGAGACTAACCGAAAAGGACAAGTGAGACACCAGTGCGCATTTGTTCCCAGCAAGGTTTCCCAAGTATTAAACCATCAGCACCTAGCAACACTTTGGAGACGCGTTTAAATTAGCTGCTCCTCCTTCCCCCGTTGATTTTATTGTCCTTTTCAGCTTTGAGAAGGAACTTCTCTGCGGCCAAAGTGTAGAGAAGCACTGGGGAAAGATGGGAGGCGGCTGTTGCCAGCTCCGAGGACTTCTGCTGCTGGATCAAGGTGTTCGCACCATGCAACATTAATAATGCCCTCTAGGAAGCCTCAGGGGAACGCCAATCTCCAGAATAACAAACAGGTCAGCTCAAGCTTTTTGTTGGTCTCCTTCAAACAGATTTGTAAAACCTCAGATCAGTCTCTGTGAACTTTTCTGCTGAAATGCACATTTGCTCAGGACACTGACTTCACAAAATAAAACTTTTCCTCTTTATCTGTTTGATGATGACTTTGTTGGGATGGGCCAAAAGTGCCTCTCTTTTTTTTTTTTTTTTTTTTTTGAAGGAACTTCCAATCAATTCTGGAGTGACTGGACCAGGAAGGCATTGCTTAGAGGTGACTAGCTGTCACCTAGTTGTCAACTAGAGGTGACTAGTTAATTGCGCTGCAATCAAGGAAGCCAAGCAGTTAAAGACCCTGTGGTATGGAGGATGATGGCTGAAATATAAATATGGGGAGGCCTAGCAGATAGACTGTATCACACTCCCACAAATCTGCCAACACAAGTGCCATGTGCTTACAATGGTGGAAGCAACCACTGGATGGCTGGAAGCATGTTCCGTGCCCCATGCCACCACCCAGACACTATCCTGGGCCTTGAAAAACAAGTCTTATGGTGACGTGGCATCCCAGAAAGAACTGAGTCAGACAACGGGACTCATTTCCCAAACAACCTCATAGACACCTTGTCCAAAGAGCATGGCACTGAGTGGGTGTATCACATCCCCTATCATCACCAGCCTCCACGAAAATGGAGTGATACAATGGATTGTATCTGAGAGCACTGAGAGCAATGGGTGGTGGGATCTTCAAACATTGGGATCGACATTTAGCAAAAGCCACCTGGTTAGTCAACACTAGAGGATCTGTCAATCGGGCTGGCCCTGCCCAATCAGAACTTTTACATACTGTAGAAGGGGATAAAGTCCCTGTAATGCACATAAAAAATACGTCAAGGAAAACTGTCTGGGTTACTGCTGCCTCAGGCAAAGGCAAACTCATTTATGGGATTGCTTTTGTTCAAGGACCTGGGTACACTTGGTGGGTGATGTGGAAGGACAGGGAAATCCCATGTGTGCCTCAAGGGGCTTCGATTTTAGGTGAGAATAGCCAATAGACTAAATTGTATGATGTTGATTGCTATATAATCCTGTCACTGTATGTCATCATTACTATAATTGTTATATGCTATATCAATGGTATTACAGTGAGAATCACTTAGATTAATGAAGAACGAACTTTGATAAAACTGAGCAAAGCGCAGTGGTGATAGAACCAGGACTGACTTCAGCATGCAAAAATCAAAAACTACACACTATCTTTGTGCTGCGCCCCGTGTCACCCGCCTGCCACACTGCACCAAAGCTTGCTCCTGCTCTGCCGCTGAGCGGACTTGGCACCATCCCTCCTGACTGTCCCTCCTGCCCAGACAGTGTGTTATGACAGATGGAGCCCAAAGTCATGGACTGAATGAACTCAGACATTTGATAGAGATGGCCCCATAAACTGTGGGAATGATACCTGTGTGCATATATTAAAAGACAGGAAAAGTGGTGGTGATTAATTGGAAATGTATCAGAAAGTGTGGGATCTGGGCATGATGTAAATGGTACAGAACAAGGGGTGGATATAGTCCTGGTTTAGGCTTGGATAGAGTTAATTTTCTTCTTAGTAGCTGGTACAGTGTGTTTTGGATTTAGTGTGCGAATAACGCTGATAACACACTGATGTTCTGGTTGTTGCTAAGTAGCGCTTATCCCAAGTTAAGAATTCTTCAGTTGCCCATGCTCTGCCAGCGAGCAGGGGCACAAGAAGCTGGGAGGGAGCACGGCCAGGGCAGCTGACCCGAACTAGCCAAAGAGACATTCCACACCATATAATGTCATGCGCAGTACATAAACTGGGGGGAGTTGGCCAGGAGGGGCCGATCGCTGCTCGGGATTTTTTTGCTTGTTTTTTTTTTTGTTATATTCCTTTTCATTATTATTATTATTCTATTTTATTTTATTATTATTGTTAGTATTACATTTTATTTTACTTTAGTTATTAAATCATTCTTGTCTCAACCCACGTTTTACTTTTTTTTTTGACTCTCCTTCCCATCTTACTGGGAGGGGGGGGAAGTGAGCAAGCGGCTGCGTGGTGCTGAGTTGCTGGCTGAGGTTAAACCATGACACTAGTCCAGATGAGAACATAAAGCCTCATGTTCTGCTCTCAGTAAAACTCCCAAAAATGACACTTTAAAGATGGACCTACTCTAAATTGACTGCAGAGGGAGGTCAGATAGGTACATTTAGGGACATTTATTTCCCCTTTATTTAGGGAATAATGGTGAGATCTTCAGGATATATCTGGTTTCCTTTTGTGTTGGCTCCTTTCTGACACAGACATTTAAAATGTGTCCTCTTTCACTCTTCAGTAGGCCTGCTTTAATTGCAGATGCCCAGTATCTTTCTAACAAGAAGAAAACGGACAAGGAGTGCACCCTGGTTTCCCCTCTATTTGGTGACCAAAATAGAAGAGAATGCCAAAGAATACAAAATTTGGCCATTGCTTCAGAGGAGCTGAGAAGACACCGTTCTTGTGCAAGCAAAAGTGATGTAAAACACAATGATTTGAACACCTGTAAAAAGACAAGCGACATGAGAAGCAGAACCCCACTAACATGCTTCTCCTTAAAGGAAGCATTTGAGACTATGGTAAGGTCAAGAAGCCTGTGTAGGATCTTCATAGCGCCCTTTGCCAGGCCAGTGGTGCTTCAGTTTTCTGCAAGTACGATCCTCTCCTCTCTGCAGAAGAAATACCTTTGAACTCCTCCCTTTGAACTTCTCGTTGCCAGCACATTCAGAGAAGGTCCTGAATCACCCTCAGCCCCCACTTTCAGGTATCCAAACATGTTGCCAATATCAGTTCGCTATTGGGAAGTAAGAAAGATTATAAACTTCATTTTGAAGGTGCAAAACAAGGACAGCAGGAGCTTATTTAACCTTCTGCATGTGGTAATGCAGAACAGGCAAGAATGACACTCCAGAGCTGTGATTCTAGTTCTCTGCTTTAGTTAGTAGATAATACTTTGTTTCATAAAATGCTGCTCTCTGTGCCCCTATGATGACTCTGGAAATCAGCCTGCTTTAACACATAGACTGCAGGAGTGCTTTCTCTGTGAAACAATCCCATCTTTAGGAGCAACGTTTTCGGTACAAAGATGTGCATTTTTTTCTGCAAAGCAGAGGAAAAAAACCTACTTATTTTGTGCTCTGCATCAAGGCAAAAATAATTGCAGTCTGTCTTCCACCAATCTTGAGCACTCTCAATGGGAGAAACGAACCTTGCTCGAAAACTCCCCATGTAATCTTTTGGTGCAATATAGCAGTGAATTTCACAACACACCCGGTCTGATTAATGCTCAGCTCTGGATTTATACCTAATCAGGCTATAAATACAACACACCTGATGATTTTTTAAGCTATGCAAGTGTAATAGCTTACATCACAGGGTCATTCAAAGAAGCTGTTGCTCAGGCCATGATATTCAGCCTTAACTAGGTTTGTACTCATTTTCGATCCCCTGGTAACACCAGCAAAACACGTGACCACTCTTTAAACCAACCACTGTGGCATCATATTTTTGTCTTTTTTTTTTTTTTTTAAGGAAAGAAGTTAAAGTTTTGTTTTAACTTGAACTGTCTCCTGATAAAGGAAGATGAAAAGATAGATAGTGTGCTGGATGCATCCTCTGTCTGGTTAGTAAGCATTTACCCCACAGCCATCCAAGTGGAGACATAAACATGGTGAATCATGCTCAGCCCTATGAAAATGTTAAAACCGAACCTTTGATGAGGTTTCTTCATATTTTTCCCTCTGGGAAAGTTCCCTAGACTCCTTCTGCAGGAAGTAATGTCCTCTTCTTGTGTTTCAGTATTCAAAAGGACCTGCAATGGAGCACTGAGACCAAAAAGGGTTAAAACACTCTTAGAAAATGCAAGAAGTCTGCTATCTTCTCCAGGTAGCTCTGCAAATCTAACATACATTCTGTTGAGAAAAGAAAATGTCTGTTCCCTAAATACATGGGACTCGTAGTCTTTCAGACTTTTCTGAGATGAAAGAACCAAGCAAGGGGCATTGTATAGCACATGATTAATATTTAGTAACAAATGAGTTTACCAAATTGGAGGACATAAGTGTTTTACTGCCTGCTCATTTTGGTTTGTCAGAATGTGGAAACACTGCTGGCAGCTGAACCAAGACTGTGGATACAGTAAGAGCTACTATCAGACAGGAAAAATGGTCCTTGTAGCTCCTGTTCTCAGTCACGAAGCGATGCCCTAAAGTACCCAAGAGCAGCTGTGGAGGGATGGATCTCTGAAATCTTGGCATGACGCGAAGGCCAGGCCCAGGTGTTAGCTGCCACTCAGGTGGTGAAAGAGCCGAGCATTGCATGGGCTGGGAAGTGGTTTTAGCTCAGAACCCCGTCCCCTGAGCCAGGTAACGCACTGCTTTGGGAGTGTGGCAGAGGGCAAGAGCTGTTCAATGCAGAATGCAAAGATGCAAATTCTAATGCGGAGGTGTTCACCTTTGCCAGTAATTTAAGTAAGGTATTTGTAGGCAACTCCACAGTTGTCTAGTGTGTGCCTTCTAGAACTGTCATGCAGTAACCTTTGGATTGCAAAATCCCCACTTCTCTCATTCCTCTGGCTCTGAGATCATGACGAATATAGCCCACACTGGCTTCTCTGCTTCAGACAGGAAAGCAGAACTGTCACCAGGTCATGGTATTGCGATGAAAGTAGCAGCTGAATGTATACAAGCATCAGGCTTACAACTACAAACTCTAAAACCCAACAATAATAAAATTTCGAACCTTACTCAGTGAAGGGATTTGCTTCCTCAGGCCTGTCCATTTTTTAATATTTGATCAAGCTAGAATTAGGTGTTCACAGTAATTAATTCTCCCATTTGAAATTGTTTTTATTGAAAACAACAGAATCTGATTTCCAAATAATGCCGTGGAAAACTGGATACTATATCATAGGGTCTCTGATGAAAAAGTATAGACGCTGATAAGCTGAAGTTTTACAGTCACAGAGGCAAGGTAAAAAGCAACAGACAAAAAGTCTTATTTCTTGAACATGGGGTTGCACCTGTCAGCTGGCAGGGAAAAGACTAAGAAGAAAATATCTCTATAGCTATAGCTAAGTCCTGCATAAATGTGATGAAGATCACACGTAAGCCCATACACCCTCAGACCCATGCTTTTTAGGTAGGCACCTACAACAACAGATGCTGAGATTACCCATGAGGTTGCACAACACAGTGGGTGCTAATTCCAGGCTCTGTCATGAGGCTGACACTTTCTAAATCAAGATCCAAACTATTTCAGCCCTGTCCACTGCAGGGAGACCTTACTGCTTGCTTTGCATTAGGAAATGTTTGCTTTGCATTAGGTACCAAATCCTATCCTACCTCCCAACCTTAGTAAATTCACCTCAGTTTGAATGTCATACTAGGAGGGGCAGGCTTTGTTACTCAGTCTCTCAGATCTACTTGCATCCTTCTGCACATGCACTGGGAAAATACTCTTTCACATATGGTCTTGGGATTGGGATTAGCAAAACGATCATGAGGCAGAGCGGTTCAGAGTGGTTATCCAGGCAGAGACAGTGCTCTGAAACAGCTCAAAAAGAGTTCCCCGTAAGCTCCATTACCCTGGTTTGGGGGTGGCAGCGGGGCTGGCCTGGCACGTTTGTCATATCATCCCCATAGGCATCCCTCCCACCCACCGTTAATCTCCAGTGCTGCTCTTGAGGTTTGCCAAGCTGAATGAGACTTACCTCATGTAGAGGTAACCCACTCCAGAACAGATTTCTCCAAGAAGGCTTTGCCCTAAGTGCTTGAGTGATTAAATACCTATAAATAGCTCACAGCGATGAGACACAGATAAGCAATGACCTCTCCTCAGGAAACAGCGTCCCACTAACTTGATTCTCATCTGCTGCCTCTTAGGCCTGGTAATGAGGTTGGGCATATGGTCATTTTAAATTTGTTATGTGATGTAGTCCACCTTTTTTGGACACCACAGCACACGTAGAGAAGATAAGAACCATCCTTTTAGCTTTGCATGTGCACGGAACAGTCTCTCTCGGCAGCACCACTAGCAATGCAGCAAACTGCTTGTCAGATCATTTTCTTAAAAAGAAAATAGAGCCGTTGCCCATGAGGTGTCCTTTGAAGTGTGGGACTCCAGGCTCTTGGCCGACATCCCTTTCCTGGCCGACTCACTTTGTGCATGACTGCAGTAGCACGCTGCAGTCCCACGGGACCTGCTTATTACTCCCAAGTAAACTTTCCCCCTTCAACATGGGAAAACAGATTCACAATGATAGAAGGCTGGGACATTCTGCATGCTTAAAATCATAAGGCTTTTAAAATTATTTTTTATCTTTTTTTTTTTTTTTTTTGGTCAAATGCCAAAGAAAATAATCATGTTAACCCATGATTATATAACATGCCTTTGATGGCTTGTGTGTTTGCCTTGCAGTACCTCCAAGTCAAATATTGTTTAAGTCCCCATCAGCTTGCCAAGATGTATGGAAGAGAGAGGGTTCAGGAGGCTGGCACTGAGCTAACTGTATTAGCTGCAAAATACCCGGCTACCACAGCGCCAGGGCTGAAGCAGATGGATGAAGGGAGCTGTCAGGAGAAGCACCTTCTGCATCCCACAGGTTTCTTTTAGGCCAGCAGCCTGGCTGAGCCAGCCCCTTTGGTCTCTGACCGCGGGGCCTCCTGCAGCCGCCTGCCCCGGTGCCCAGCTTCAGGGAAGCTCTCGCAGCAGGAGGGAAGGAGGGCCGGACCTCTGGGCACTACAGGGAGGCTGCACAAGGGAGCGGGAGAGACCAATTGCTTGGTCTTGCTGGCATACGGATTTTGAAAGTGGCAGCATCATATTTGCGACCTCAGAGGATAAACTGATCGGACCTTTGTAATGACTTATAAAGTATTGTCTTCTGGATGTATTTGCTGTGCTAGGTTTAAAAAATAGCCTGCCCTCGAATTCCTTCCTTACCTCCTCCGGTGCAGGCAGGTGGCCTGGGAGAGATGGCAGCTCATTTTTCTCCTGGCTCTTGCATTCCTTTTTTCTGTGAAAGCTGTGACTATTCATGTACCAGTTAAATGACGCTGGCATAATACTGAAGTGGTGCCACAGTGAATCAGAGACCTTTTCAAACCACTTGAATTGAAGGGGACAGAAAGAGCGGATTTAACTAAATACAAAAAATTAATAATAGATGAAAAGCGAAACCCGAAGAATCTAACATCAAAAAAGTATCATCTATTTATGCCCATTTCAATGCAGACCTCTGGCCTGTGGTCCAGACACCCTGCTGCCTACAGACAGCAACAAAAGGTAAAAGTTATAAAAGGTGTAATGTAAAGTAAAAGTCAAATATAATTTAAAGTTGTTGAACTTTAATGATAGCTTTACAATTGTTCGCATGTCTCGGAATCTAGAACTGCAGAAACTGGTGCTCGGGAATAGATAGGTGCCCCTATGACAAACACGGGACTGGAACAAGACCGAGTGAGTTGCGCAGACAAACCCCAGTCCGCCCACTCACAGGCAATACACTTTTAGAGGAGCTCTCTGCTCACTTGCTTCTATTTACCACAAACTGCAGAATCCTTCCACCCTGCTACGAGAAACTTTGGACCAACAATTCAAAAAAAAAAAAGTCACATCTCTCTGGTGTAATGGAAGAGAGCAGTGGGGACTGAGGATTTCACCACTATTCTAGACCCACACAACTACAAGGGATTTATGAAGGAAAAAAATGTATTTGTTGACCTTTTCTTTTTATATGCCCATTTATGAAATAAAACCTTTATGTAATATTAGAATAGTTTAATAATAATATATATTTCACTGTGATAAATGTTATGATATGTAACACCATGTATATTGTATATCTGCAATATATTTTAATTGCTCCTGATTCTGCCATCCTGGAGGAGTCCAACATGCACTTTGGACCACATATGCAACACAGGACCATACCCCATACAAAAGTATCTTTTTCGTTTATAGTGGCAGAACAAAGCATGCTCACTACTGAACAAAACAAGGCACTATACCTTGACCTGTATATCAGGGTGTGAATCACACAGCAAAACTTCAGTGGAGTCATTAAATGAGCAAATGTAATAATGCAAGGTAGGATTTCAGTAGGAATCATTATTCTAAGGAAGACAAGAAGCAATGTAGCATTATTCACAATCATATTTATTTAGCTTAAAAAGAATTATGACAAACAGAAGAAAACGCTAAAACACTTCAGTAGTTTGGTGTGTAAGCATAAGGGAAAAGAATCCTGTAAAATGGGGGGGGGGGGGGGTGCATGTAATCCCAGATACACGCATTCACTTTGTCATCCAGGTGTTCTGAACATCGTGCTATTCTGGAATCAGAAATGTACAGTACGTTGAGAGAGGATATAATAAGAAAGCTGCACAAGGTAAATAAATACTGAAATTTTTATGAGTGAACTTTAGTGAACCAGTATAATACGGGAGCATGAGAGGAACTTGTAAAAGGAGGGCAAAAGCCAAAGAACAGATGAGGATGAGAAAATGATATCAGGCATGCAGCAGAGAAAGTAATGCAAAAACAAGCATGCCTTTTCTTTGACGTATATTCAGAAGAACATCCATTAAAGCCGTGAATCTATTTCAGGATTCAGGAAACTAAAGCTTTGCTCTTGCATTATAGTGATTCCCACTACCTGTATCTTAAGTTACAGCCTCATTAAATTCTATTGAAATTACATTATTCTTGCGTTCCAGTCATGCTTGGAAATTCTTAGCTACAGTGCAGTATAGCTGAAACGGATTTATTTGCATAGAACACTGTAACTACATTACAGCCGGTACTCTGCGTTTTCATACAGCCTCTGCATGTAAAGATTTTACAACAGAGAAAAAGGATGACTGCAAAAATCAGCATCCGCAGGCAGGGCCTTGGAGAGAAGTCCACAGGCACAGCTGCAGGTGAGTGAAAATAGTGCAAATGAATAGAACATCACAGTTAGTTTCTAATTCAAGCGAGCTCATACTAAAGACCAAAAAGTCGGATTCCCCAGTAAAAATCCTAACAGGCCATGTCTACTGGCCAAGCAGGTGTTCAAGTACAATAAAAACTATTATAATATCACAGAATATAAAGAGGGGCAGGACTCCAAAAAGTCAGTTTTATCCAAAGACCGACCTACACCATTCCAGATGTGTCCCAGCTGTTCATGGAACCTCCAGAGATGGAAATTCAACAGTCTTGCTTGGTTATTAGCTAACCTGGCTGCACTATCACAGCACTTAACCACACACCACGACCTTGTATGGGCGGACAAGGAAGGTTGTGCAACGTCATGCAGTAGGTTTGGCAGTAAGCTGTCACCCGCAGAGGCAGGCTTGCTGGCGTTGAGCTGAACAGACGCGTGGGGAAACAGTACAAAACTGCTCTACCCACTTGGGAAAAGTGGAAATCCCCTGGTGTTGGCAACCTTAAACATTACACGATGATTTTATTGTGTTTAAAGAACATATGAGCAATGATTGTTATCAGTGGTGCCATTATATTTTAAAGTAATTTTCCTGTGCCCAATGTGATTTATACCTGGGTCTGAACTGATGAACCTGTAGCAAGTTTTATAAAGCTGGCTGTGTCACCAGGATAATTAAAACAATGTATGTGCATGTTCAATACACAATTTCAGGTCATTATAAAACAGTATGGCATAATCACAAATTGAATCGCTGGGTAAAGCATTACTGTGCTATCAAAATGTCTGTTAATAGCCTGTTTATTAAAGCAATAAGAATATAATTTATGCCACCTTTAACCAACCAATTTTGAAGAGGAAGGCTTCTGGGAAATAATTCCTGATATTTTCAAAAACTGGCAATCACGCAGTCTCCTTTGGAAATTAATCATGTCAGCAAGAACAGCAAGGTAAATTATGGAGACTGTTAATGCTTTTAAGCTCCTGAATAAATGCATCCCATTTTCTTAACCTCTCCAATAATAACAGCAGTAATAGGCCCGTTGGTTGTTTTTGCAGCTTGCAAGCAGAGCCGTGCAGTGACGCTGGCCCCAGCACAAACGCGCTCCAGCAGCCACCAGCCCCGACACCGCTTCCTTCCACGGGGCCTACCAGCTGCTCCAAGTCGCAGAGAGCACGTATCCATCTCCAGTTTCTTCTCAGCGACACCGAAAAGCGTGGGCGTAGTTTACGGAGAGGTGTGCCAAAGACAATTCTCATGCTACCAGTCTGTTCCCAATTTCAGAAGGCTCCTCTACTGCAAAAGTTACAGCCAAACTTGTCGCTATGCCTCGGGGTACCAGTAGCATGAAAATCTTCAGCCCGGCCTTCTGTGACCTTCTTCTTTTCAGCTTTTTTTGTGGGTGGAAGACATATCTTCCAGTAAGCAGCAGGGTGGGGATGATCTGACCTGTGGCTTTATTTCTTCTGGAGAAATCTCATGGGGATGCGGGCATCCTGGAGACCTCCTGGCGTGCTCGGAGTTCAAGGGTTTTCTTACATCTCACCTGCTAGGTGCCTCCAAATAAACAGGGGCAGACCCCGGTAACGCCACTCCGAGCTGTGGCTCCTGGCACTCGCCATTCAGTTTGCCTGCATTTTTCTGTGAGTGTAGGTACAGTCTTTTTTTCTTAAAATAAATGGGAAATATTGGAACCGGAGCAGTGAGTGGCTGCAAACAGGTTGCTACCTCTCACCTCCATTTGGTGAAGGAAAAGCTTGAGGAAAAAGATCAGACAGAGAATAAGAGTTTATATTTCAGGCCATAAAGCAATAAGGCTAGCATTTCCAAACTCAACAAACGGCCGAGAAGAAGGTGTTGGGGAGGATGGAGATGGGGCCATGAGCAGAGGCAAAGCAATGTCTTCCGCAAGGAAAGCAGAGGGACATAAACCGGGGGTGTCAGGCTGCACCACCCTGAGCTGCGGGAGTTGGCGCTTCCAGTATCGGGCAGGACTGAATGTCGGCACGGCATGGGAACAGTATCACAGTGTTGCTAACCCTCTTAAAAATCAAGCTCACGGGCAATCCCTAGCCAGCCGCTGGCTTTTGTTTTGCTCGGCAGTACTCAAGGCAACAGCTCCTTTTTTATTTCCCCCAACAAAAGCTGAATTGAGGGCCTGGCAAATTACAAGTATAACGACCAACCCTGAGTGTTTCTGCCACAATTACTGCCTGACTGGTTAAATCTTGGGTAAGTTACAATGATACCGCAAACACGACATTGCAGTAACCCCCAGCACTTCAACTCCCCGGCCACTGTGGGCTTAGGAGGTCATCCAGGCCATGCACAGCCGGGGCCAGTGACCCCGATCCTCTGCGGCACGGGGACAGCTCTGCTCTGGTGCCAAGCGGCCCTGCGCTTGGCCTGGCTGGCCCTGGGCGGGGGGATCGCTGGCAGCGCCGAGCGCGAGCAGGCAGCCTGCCTGTACCCCGGCTGCTCTCAAGGGCACCTTTGGGAGCCTGGCACCTCGCCCTGCAGATAGTTTGATGGTGGCTGCTCCGCGTATTGGCACAAGGAGAACCCCCAAACTGCAAAGCGGAAAACGTCACTCAGAGCAAGCTTTCTGCCCCACAGCATTTGCAACTGGTTAATAGCATTCGATGAATATCAGTCGGTTTATTGGGGTTTTTTTTTCATAATTCACTGCAAAAGTTAAAAGGAGGCTGTTTACAGCATATGGTAGGTCTTCTATTACCCTGCGTGCGTTTGGCTTGGTAAGGACTGTAAGCCTGGATTTTTTTTTACAGTTCCACAAATGATTTTCAGCCTTGTGCTTTCTCTCCTGGTCTTACTCATCACTGTGACAGCCATCCACATCACTGCTGTGGGCTGCCTTTTAGGAAGTGGGCACACGATGACACACTAGGAAAATAAAGAGCCAAACCTCAGTTGGAGAGACTCCGTTTCATTCAGCATTTAGCATCACATCATGCCATCGTGATCCATCTTTGGACAAAGGGGACGACAAGCAGAAGGAGAAGCTGGGGACTGAAGAGGAGACCCCGTTTTCTGCAGGGAAAACTGGGAAGTCGAGGGTTGTTTTGGGTTTTTTTTTGCTGACGGCGCACCTTCCCGAAGGTCACAGAAACGTCAGGGAGAGCGTTTACTAGGGACGCCTCCGGACGGCTCGGCAGGCCGCCCTGCAGCCCTAAACCGCCCCCCCCCCCGTCTTGCCGCCCCGGCTGTTATTAAGGCAGGGCTCACGCCGGACCCGCCGCGCCCCAGCGGGCAGCAGCGACTGTCGCTTGTCGCCGCCTCCCCCGGGCCCGCCCCGCGGGGCCGTGGGCGAGTTCCTCCTGCCCCCTGCCGCCCGCTGCCGGGACTGCACGCCGCCCACGGGCGGCGGGGGGCGCGGGGGACCGGGGCGGCGCGGAGCCCGGGGGGGG
>JAVKLA010000081.1:24181327-24191557 GCA_034782735.1 Sagittarius serpentarius
CGGCCGCTGCCCGGGCTCCCCCCGCCGGCCGCCCCCCCCGGCCCAGCGGCGGCCGGCTGCTGCCCCTGCTCCGCCCCCTGCGTCAGGCCTGGGGGGCTGACAGGAAGGTTTTGGTGACCAGGAGGGGCTGTCGCCCTCGGGCACCTCGTCCCCCCCTGCTGCTTGTGGGGCAGGGTTTTTCAACCGTGCAGCCCAAGTGTTGATTTCTTACCCCGAATAAGCCTGGAAGGAAAGGAAGGACGAAGGCAGAAATGCTTTCACGCGGCCAGAGGGGAAATGGAAGACTACCCGTGCAGTCAAAAATACAGTTCAGTAAAAAGAAGGGGCAGAGAAATCTGCCTCGCGCGTGCCCTAAAAAAAAGGGAACTCGAGGTCAAGTGGGTACAGGCTGCCAAGCCAGGCAGATCGATGCCCAGCCTTGCTGCAGAACGGCAGCCCATGCCGGAGAGGTTCCTCAACAGCTTTTGCCATAATTTCTATTCCAGTAACACAATGATATTAACACTTCTCAGTGGTCGGGCTCAGGAAACTGCCAGGTAGAGCATCGCATTCCATTCTTTTTTCAAAATGCTCTAAAGCAAGACTAGTAAGGAGTTCGGTCTCCAGGCAGGGTATTCCGTAACCTTACTCTCCTATGTTGTCCTTCCGAGATATTTGAATGCAAACACTAGATGGAAGGGAGAGATAAACACCTAAAAGCAGTCTGTTGCAATTCTGCATTCCCCTCTTTTGAGGAACTTAAAGGGAATGTAGTTAAAATGTTCATATTAAATGTTAAATATTAATCATTTTAATCAGTAATAAACATATTCAGACTGCCATAGTGAAAGGTTATTTTAGAAATAGAGATAAGGTGGAAAAAAGTCTTGGTACAACATTCTTTCACTCTGTTTTCTGTCCAAAAGATAGATCTCTCCTAAGAGTCACCATAAATGGCAATAAACACCACAGGTCATACCTTAGTCTCTCTATGCTGAAAATCACCATTAAAATAGAATAAATAGCATCTAAGTGAGAGCCTTTTTTGCAAGCTTTAACCCAGGCAATTGGGAAGTTGGCATGCAAGTTACGCAAGTCAATTTGGAAATAAATTTACAAACAAACATAGCTAAACGGTGGGATACTTATTACCGCTGCTTGCGGTGGTAGACAGCATAGCAGCCCAATGCGGAATCTCTCTGTCCCGCTGTGCTAACCCTGGGTAATGTCTGGAAGACTGGGTAGTGCTTCTTGTTTATCAAGTTAATATGCTAAAGACACTTGGTCTTTCCACTTGCTCAGGACACGTGTATTGAAGAATGGTTGCCTTCATGTCTAACGGCTAAATATTGGTGAGATGCACTTGCACTCAAAATACACAGACAAAAGAGGGTAAACAAAACATTTGAGTGGTTCGAATCTGCTATAGTCAGACTGTACACTCTAAAGCAGTGACAATTTGAAGGTTTTTTGCGTGGTGGAGTTACTGAAAATTACCATATAGCTTTGACTTGAAAGCTCTAGAGTATATTCACTCGGTGATTAATTGAAGCAATTCCATGTTCGTATAATTAAACAACATACTTCAGCTTCACCCCATAATATTTTTTCTGAGATGGTAAATCAGCAATAGACCTGTAACCAGTCACCCATGCCTTACAACTACTGGTCAAGAATAAAACCTTGAGGCAACTGGAAAAAAAAATGCAGTCCCATATGGAAATAACTGTAGTAATTAAAAGACCTTTTGTCATAGTCTTTTGGAAAAAAGTCAAATATTGTAGTTAATATCTTCCGCTCAAAATAATGACAATTCTGCTTTTAATAACGATCCTAAACTTGCTGATATTCCCGTTCCTTTCCATTTCTAGAAAACAAAACATTTCTGTGCCTATTTATTTTGCAGCTGTAGAAGGGGAACGCAGTGCTCTGAAACAAGCTGATCAGTCAGTCTGTCTACATTCTTTGCAACAGCTGACCTGCAGCCACTATTTCCACTTACATCTTATAACATTTTGGAGTTTCATAGCCTGTGACATCCATCTTGCCCTATTTCATCAGTGCATCTCAGGTCTAGACTGCATCCAAAGCCCCAGGGCTGTGCCTGTCTGCCTTGCAGTGAGGTATACTCTCGATTCACATGGAGGCTGGTGTAATCCAAGAGCTAAAGCATGCTGAGATTTGAAGCTGTCTTGCAGCTTCAGCTGAAGGGGCATGATAAAGCAGATCAGTGTAAGAATAAGGTTGCACCAGTAACCATAAGAAGAACAAAAATATGGAAAATGTCCAACTAAAGACAGGGGAAAACAGAACATGCCAGCACTAGTAGGCACATTTCTAACATCAGGGATCATAAATGTTTATTTTCTGAGGCATGCATATTAGAAGGACCTTTCTTGGTAATTCTTTTGTGGGTGGATAAGAGTTGGAAAATACCTTTTTCTGTTGCAACAACATCCTCTGAAGTGATACAGTGCTACAGCACATGGCTCAACTCATAGAGAAGAATTAATAAAAATAAGCCTTTTTTACTTGTGGGTTTCTCCCTTCCCCCCCCTCCCGCCGGCACTGCCAAGTCCTTGCACTGTTCGGTCTCATCCTTAAGCCTTGTAAGTAAACTCAGGGATGAAAAGTGTGCCTTTGTTCCCTAAAGTATCAAAGGAACTGTGATGTTCCTTTCTCATGCCAATCATTATAACAATCATTAAGTCAGCACAATAGGTGCCGGGCTTTCATGTCCTTAGGGTTGATGGCACATACACAAAATATTACTGTTATTGTTTTTATTACTATTTTTAGGCATACTTTGTTAAGACTACAGCGAGCCTATAGAATAGCAGACGTTCAGTCGATGGCCGTAACTGCTGAAAGGTCTCTCTTGGGAAGCTCCCGCAAAGCCCCACGGCAGACAGGTTAGGTGGGGAGGAAGCACCAGGTGAGAGTCCTCAGCGGGGAAGGAAGAAGCCAGGCCAGCCCTGCTCCTGCTTCCACGGGCTTTGTGCTACACTGGGGCCCTGCTGGCTTTGGTAGGACTAGAATCAGGCACCCAGGCATCACCTAGTCTTTCTGGCAGCCAGCAGTGTAACATATTTCGTATTAAATTCTACCAAGGGAAAGACCTGGCAGCTGTAGCTTTCTTTTAAATATATTTAGCTATTGTTGTAAATGAAAAGAAAATACTGTAAACAAGATTACCAAAGCATACTGACTCATTCTCAGGTGTTTTGTGAAAGCAGGGACAAATTTCTTCAGGGCTCTTCCCTAGTGGCAAACCAAAAAGCTTCTCTCAACTGGATTTTTATTTAATCTGATTTAATTTTTATTTTTGCTTTTATTGTTAGCATGAAAGAATTTGTGGATCTGGAACCTTCAATGTGTTCTGGAGTGTGTTAAGTTTGAAAATAGATGCTTACGATTATTCGTATCAGTACAAAGAAATCCTCAGGTCTCACCAACACAACACTAACAGTAAAAATTATGGTATCAAGTGCCTGTCCCTTTCTTTCAGATTCATCTTATTTTACAAACAGAGAAACTGTGATTCAGGGTGGCTAAAAGATGCTGATAGTTGCAGAAGAAATCAACAGGGAATAGAAATTAGTTGTTTCAGGTTCTAGTTTGAAACAGAATGCTTCACCTTAGACAAAAAAAATCAGCTTGTGGAAACCAAGTGATCATGAAGTTCAAATGACTGAGCCTCAAGTTAGTAATATGTACCCTCTAGTTCCCACATGTACATGATTGCACTTGATCCACCTAACTAGTGAGATCAGTACATTGAAATATCTTGGCTGATCACATAGTTTAGTTCCCAAAAGCCTGACATTGCAAATCCTCTGTTGACATCACGGAGCATCCAATCTGCGTAAACGCTGAGCGATAAAAAACAGTGGAAGCAGGCATTCAAATATACCTCGTGAAAATCAAGCCTCTGAGGTTAAGTGAAGGTGAATCAAAGTACGAAAAAAAGTAAGACAGAGCAAAGGTTTACCCGGATATACATTGTTGGAAGACCTGACTAAAGTGTCTTAAAAACTTTCCTCGTAGTCCTTACTAGAGGTTTGGCACAGGCCTGAGGAATCCATCCCTGTTTTTTAAATAAACCTCAGTGCTTGTTGTTACAGGAGCCCATGTGTGTGTGTGGTCATTGCCACAGATGTTTAGAAATCCAACCAGGGTGGATGAATTGAGGAAAGTTATTTGTTCTTTATGTTCATCATTAAGTACTAGTGTATTAAACCGAGGTACCTAGCAGTCTGCGATAGAACATGTAATTTGACCAAGTATCTTTTTACCTCCCCACGTATGCCAGACAGTTCTAGCCAGAACTTTCTACTTCAAAACATTATTTCCATGTTCCACTCTATTTTGTACTGGTTTGGTAAGTATTCATTGGCTGAACATAACAGAACAGTGATGCCTGCCAAGCATAACCTCCTTGACTAGAAACGAAGACAAGCACTCAGCTCTCACTGACTGTTAGTTCGTAAATCAGTTGACATGAGTCTGGAACACCGATCGGCAATTAAATGTCTCAAATTTGCAAATGCTTTTCTTCACATAGTGTAAATGATCTGGGTATGGTAAAGTAATATTGATTTAGAAAATCAAGCTAATTTACTGTTGATTCTTTAAAAAAATTACCTATACAGGACACGATAAACCACAAAACCGTACCATGTGACTGGCAGCTCTGTCTGGGCGGATTGCAGAATGACAAAAAAAACCCATAGGGCATATTACAGTGGGCACTGAAGCAGCAGCATAAGGCTTAGGTGGTTGTATAGTCATCCATCTAATCCATCATATACACGTATAATGTAATTCAGCAGCTACTCAGGTTGATAAATACCACAAACGGCATTTCACAGGAGCGTTGTCAGGCCAGACAAGTTTTACACACTGAATGTTAGGTTCTCATAATTATCTTTCATCGTGCAATTATGTTGATTTTTTCCCCTCTCTCCAGTTAAGGAAAAAACCAAAACAAAACAAAACACTTTCTCAGCACCTGGCCATGAGGTAGAGAAGAAGCCACCAAGAAAGAGCGTTCTTGCAGGACCTTGCTGGGTCTTCCTAAAAGAAACTGTAGCTTAGTGTTACTCAGTCCCCATATAACCCCACATAAGCCCTTTCCTGTTCAGTCACTTGACGTAGTGCAGACACACAGCAGCATAAAAGAAAATGTGTTGAGCCTCAAATGTCTCGGAAAGGAGATAAACAAATTGTTCATCACTTTTTGGCCGTGGCTGGACACTGTGTTGTAACCAGTGGCAGGATTTAGGACGGTAGGCTTCTGGTGAATGGTAGCTGGTGTCATTTTTTTTAATGTATCAGGTGACACCCAATAGATACATCTTGCAGAAGAGATGGAGTAGAAATGAGTTGCCCCAGCATTTGTTCAGAGTTTTCATGTTTGGCTATTCCTTTGAGAGCTTCAGGTCTTTGCCCTCTGCGAAGTGGCTAGTAATCACTCCAAGCAGGTACACTCCAAGCTATAGCTCCTGAGCAAGGACTTGTAGACAAAGATGCTCACAGGCAGAGGCTGCTCTGGGGCTAGCTTTGGTACAGGTTGCAGGCAGACACAATGCGATCCCCTACGTGTGCCTTTGTATGACCAAATCTTCTGCCCGGTCCTGTGAGGACATTCCTCGTGAACTACTTCACTCTACATCGGCAGGAACTTCTCCAATTCAGCCTCTCTTGCTTCTCCCTACTTCTCTCAAACCATATGAAACAGTCCAGAAAAGTCAGGATTTGTGTTCGATTTAGCCTAACTTTTCCCATTGATTGATGGACCAGATATGCATTTGTATCTTCAGTATCTGAGCAGTCTCTTAAAACACGTACTCTTAGAGAACTGGTGCAATGGAAGGGTGCTGCAGTTCCTACTTTGCAGGCCGCACAGAGAAGATAAAGCCCAGGTCTCCGAGGGTGTGGAACAACCTAACCTTTATCGATCCTCTTGGAGTCACAGAGGAAGTTGCTGCTAAAAGAGGGGATCCAGAACCCAGGCTAGGATCTTAATCACTGTCATCTTGCAGTTAATGCAATTGTCCTTCCTATTTATACTGTACTTTTTCGTCGATTGTATGCACTGGAATGTTAGAATGTAGTTTTGGGAGCACAGCAGCCGATTGCCAGGACATATCCACATTCATGGAGACCGATCAAGCTATTAAAATGCATTTTTTGAAACTGGAGACTGCCCTAGAAAAGGCTGCACTGTAATTTCCATGCACTGTCAGAATGAATCGATCAACAGCAGCAGTTCAGGATCCTGGCCTACCACGAGGGACGAGGGAATAAACAAGTGTCCCTCTCACTAATCAGCCACCCCTCCACAGGCAGCTGGCAATGCAAGAAGGACACCTAAGGGCAATCTGCAAAAAGATTATTTACTATTAATGAAATTCAGTAGCCTCTAAGGTAAGCAAGTGCTCCTCTGGAGCCAAGCCCCTTGCTTCCATTTGGAACTCATTAAGCAAAGAAATAATCCGGTGGAAATGGCTGCTTATACAAAACGAAAACAGTCTCCTCTCCCTGAGACAGATTTTGTAAGCCAGGCAGATATTTTCCCTGGCTCTGTGTGATTTATTGCAGCATGTTGGCACTAACCAAGGGGTTTTGATGCAGTGTATATCTGATCCAAATTCTTCTCCTAGAAATGATTTTTGATCTGTCATGTCTATCTTTAAGCTCAGAGCTTCCTGGGAGTATTACTTTGTTCAACACAAATACAAATAGTATGGAAATTAAACCCTTCCTCTTGTAAACTATTTTGCAGGTTGAGAGCCTCACACTGATTCATAGATCTCTACTGTCAGACCTGCTTTGACATGCTGCTTAAGCATCACTCTTTACTAATTAGCAGTATGTTCAATAAAAGGTACAATTTATCACCTGACAGGCGGCATTAATCTGATGACACCGTGAGAATACTTACAAAATTAAATTAGTCTCAGCGTTGGTTAAAAAAAAAGAGTACAGACAAATAGGCCATAGTAGAGACAGCATGCATGTGGGAGAGGTTTCCCGCGAGTTTTCTCAAGAAAGGAACCCTACAGCACCGCAGGATGTTATCCCTGCTCTCTTTGGGCTAAATGAAATGCAAATATAATTATGGGGGTGAAGGGTGCAATGCAGAATTTTGATATTTTTACTGGGAGCAATGCTGAATGGCCCAGTAAAGCTGTAATAACATACAGAGCCATTCATCTCCAGGCCTCTGAGGCAAAAATAGACCAGACTCAGCCACAACAAGGTTGTTATCTGGTGAACATCCAGTAAGAAAAGTTGGATGTGTTCCAGTCACTTCCAAACGAGCCTTGTGTGTAAAGCTGGTAGTTATAAAAGTATTTTCAGTTTCTGTCCAGAAAGGTAACAAGGTGAAAGAGAAGTTCAAAGATCTCATCTGCGGTCTTGGCAGAGGGCTGCAGAGAAGGCTGACCAGGGGAAGTGGTGAATTTGGGTTGGGAGGATACGTTAAGTGTTTGTCTCGGGTCCCGCACACACAACACCATTCAAACTTTATGCTGCACAGCAAACCTGGCACTCGAACCAGAGGTTCAGTGCTGCTCTCTATATACAGTTTATATACAGGGTGACACGCAGCCCTGGAGCAAGCACAGCTGGTGTCTGGCAAGACCATGCGACAAGTTGTACAAAACACTGCAAAAATTTTAAGAAACTATGACAAAGACAAGACCTTCTTACAAGCCACTTATTTTGCACTTTTCACAAAAACTTAAAACCCTGCAACAATCGCACTTTGACATTAAAACTTGTAATCTGTGTTCCAGGCTGTTTTCTAGCAGGGATATTGTAGCTACAACTCAGGCTAGTCTATTTGCCCAGAGGAAACACCATCAGCAAAATGCTTCTCCAACAACTATACCAAATTGTCCTGCAACAACTACACTGTACGTCCTTTCCCTTGCCATTGGTGGACAAATTAACACAAGTAACCCAAGGAACAGGCGGGATTTATTTTGTAGCTGTTAGGACTTGCCTCTCACATGAAGGAGATAATCTCCAAGATTTACTTCTATGATGGGATATTCCGATCATTCCATGGATTTCAGGATTAGTCATATCTGAGGTACAATTTTTTTTAGCTATTTTGAAATGTCAGGAGTGAGAGCTCACAAAATTAACTGCTTGTGGGACCAGTTCTGAAAGATTTGAACTCAGTCAATACTTTCCCATGTTGTCTCGCAACAAAAAGCAATCAAACGGCCTGTTCTCCCGTTTGGAAGCATCATTAGAAAAGTGCTGGGATGGGGCATATCAACTTTTAAATTTGCAAATGCGTTTTAAGGCCTTACTGAACATCCACATGGAAAATCTAGGACTTGCTTCACTAATGGCATATGTCATGGATAACATTTTCTATTTCTTTGTCCCTTCCGAACCTAAGGGCCCCCTTGCTGCAGGGTGTTGTGTACTTGGTTTCCTGGCAGTCCACGGAGGGCCGGCTGAAGAGGCAGGATAAAGCATTTTCCTTTCACCTCCAAGAACTTTGTGTTCACATCCTGGGTTTTGTCTGAAGTGACGTAAAGCCTGAATTATTTTCTATTGACATATATGTTCCTTGTATCAAATCAATGAACAAAACCCACCATAATACGACCAAGCCAAGAGGCCACATAATTTTTTTTAAAAAAGCCGGCAGTAACCGAACCAAGTGATCCACCTAAAAATTTGACTGAAGCTGGTCACAAACTTCTAGTTAGGCATTTCACAGGAAAACATGAGAAACCAAGCAGCTTGATCTCACCTCAACAGATTTTACACCAAAACAGTTTCACTGTCCTCAGGCTCAGATTTGATACAAACCTAATACACAGTTCACCTCCTAAATGAATTTAAAGGGGGCAGAAGAAGAGAGGGAAAGGTTCTAAAACCCCCAAATAAGTACTCAAAACTAATGTTTTTTCAATTTATTTTTTTAATGAATATGTACATTTTAAAATGGCAGCTGCTGTAATTGTTTGGAGAGGTTTAATTCCCTGTCTTTAGACAAAGAACCTGTCATTAGATTGACAGACATGACCAGGAAGTTTTCTTCCTGCAACCATTTGCATAGGAAACCATGTCAAGGAGTCACCTCACGGGTTCAGGGAGAGGTTTTGATTTTACTCAAATGATTCATGACATTGCGGTGCTATGTTCTCTTTGGATATTTGATGTTCGTGGCGATATAATTTTCATGTTTTGAATTGTTGTCTTTTGTTTTTTCTTCTACCTGCCTGCTTTTGTGGTAGTCACCAGACAAGGAAAAAGTTCCTCTAAAGGAGTGCTCCGAGTTCTCATAAAAAGATACTCTAATTGTCCAGGCACTTGCACAGCCCAGCCCTGTTTATAATAACCTCAGGAGCTACCTCCGTGCCCGACATAGTTTATTAGGGAAACTGGAAGCGTTTAAGCCACTCTATAACTTGCACGAGGTCAATGTAAACGTTCCACCCGGGCAAACAGCAAGGGAGGACATGCTGTTACAAACCTTGACCAAGTCACTCCAGAGCAAAAAGCTGAACCCAGGACAGAATGGTGTGACAGACTCCAAAGATTTCTAAAACTAAGCATTTAGGAGGAAACCCTAAATTCAAGCCAGCGAGACCCCACTGACCGAACACAACATCTACTTCTTTACACCCCACCTTGATGCTCCCGCTTTGCATTGCTGGTACTCGCCACACAGCACCACCGTCTCCCTCCTGCAGCAGGACCTGTGGTGCTAGGCGCGGGTCTTTGGGAGAAGTGTGATCCAGGGCTGTGACAGAGAAGTCCAAGTGTGCAGGAGAAGCTGCAGTGCAAGCTGCCGCGAAGCCAGGGGAGCAGGTCACGCTGGAGGATGTATTCCCTCGTGTCACAGCTTCTCCTCATATTGCCGCCTTTTGCTTTGGCCTCGCCAGCATGCTTGATGCTCTCAGAGATACCAGAACCTCAGCATTTTAGAGGGCTGGTCCAGTTCGCACATCTATACTATTGAAATGGCACATTAATCCAGACCAGTCCTCCGATTCTGCGCAAGCACAGATTGAAAGCAATCCTCTTCAGCCATTTTCACGAATCACGTATTTGTTTCAAAAAGCCTATTTTGAGTCTGAAATTTGAAACATGTGGGTGAGCTTGTTATAAACTCTGGCTCCGATTAAAAGCAAAGCTCTCCTTCCAGGTCTCTTTAAATTAGGAGAAGCAAAGTTGCTTTCTCTTACTTTAGATCTCTTAGTCCTTGGGGGGGGGGGG
>JAVKLA010000081.1:24191567-24221222 GCA_034782735.1 Sagittarius serpentarius
TCTGTTAGTCCTGGCCCCCCCCCCCCCCTCTAATTTTGTCAGTGCCGATATAGCTTGGTAATGCTGTTTAGGCAGTGGTGAAATGGCACATGCTAACAAAAATATTCATTCATAAGTATTCAAACCAACCTTTTGTCTTCAGCCAAGGCCAAGAAATGGACAAACATATTCAGGCTTCAGTTTTCAAGCACTTTATTCACTGCACTTGGAATCAGCTGTGCTTCACTTTTCTGAAAACATTCATACCCTCTGTTTCTGGCAGGTGCTGCACTTTCGGATCACTGCAGTAGAGCATTAGTTATAATTCAGGAATATCCTCAGAAAATTGGATGACATTTCTTCGCTCCATGACCTCTTCCAATTCATCTCCACCTTTGCAGATTTTTTCTGGTGTGTAATAAAGAAAAAGAAATGGTTCTTCTTTTAGAAACAGCTGCATCTAGTCTTAGGATCATGCGTTGGCCACTCTGACATGCACAGATTTCATACCCAGGGTCTGCAGAAAGTCCTAAAAACAAAGCTAAAAACGTTGTCAAAGACATTATTTACACATCAGCCCAACTTTTCTGCACTATTAGCTTTTGCCAGTTGTGGGTGTCTCTTTCACAAGTGTGTCACATAGTTCCTACACTGAAAGTGAGAGTCCCACGTTGGACCCCGAGGCTTCAAAAGGTATGTATGCTTTGTGTCCAAGTATTGTCCGTCTAACAATGGAGCTATTCCACGGAAGCAGCAGAGCAGCCACTTCTCTCCCCCCAGCCTTTGTAGAACAAAGCGTCAGGCTCCTCAGGAGTCAACTTTGTTGTTCTGCTGTTGTATAATGAGCTGCCATCCGGCCACAGGCGCCAGCGGCCGCAGCCCCCCTTACAGGAGCAGGCAGTTCAAAAGCAAGGCTGGGGTGATGCAGTTTAATTTGCTGTGTCAAGCATCTTTATTACAAGCATTCTTGCAATGTTTGCTGTTAACACTCAGAAAAGAACATGTTATCCAATCTAGCCAGGACACGGGGCAGGACAGAGGACAGCTCTGGCAGCAACTCTCACTTGCTCTGACAGAAACTGGAATTTGCAGGTCCAGCGTGCAAAATACCAAGAAAATACTTCAGCATGCTGTAATATTGATCTTCCCTGAACATCAGATGGGATTGCAGCCGATACTGTTTGCCACCAGCAATCCGGTCTTCACCCCTTCTCTATATCCTTGGCAGTCACTTCCAAGGAGAGAAAAATAATGTTTGCGGATAAACAATTTGTGGCCAAATCAGTCAGGCCAGATGTAAGTTAAACTTTTAGTAATTATGATGGGTTTATACTTTCTCTCCAACTGGCTGTTGAGCTCCCATTCGGACTCTTGGGAACAATATGATACAACATCCCATGCAGTAAATGCTCAGTAGAATTCTCTCTGCCAGAGATAACATGCTGCAAATATTGCTGTGTTCAGTGATCTCAGCATAGGAAGAGACACTGCTCAACAACATATTCTTCAAGGAATCAATGCAAAAAGAATAAAATGGGAACCACAACCATATCCAGTTGCTGACAGTTAGACCAAACCCTTCTGGAAGCCTGTCAATGTTTTCTTCTGCCGTGTCTATTGCACAGGCACCATGGTAATAAGTGATTCAGATAAATTCCTGACTAAGCCCAAGAAAGATGACATAATTCATAACAATGACAGGCAGATGGACAGAATGATTTAAAAAGTAGTCTGTTCGTTCCTGTTTCTCACAATACCTGTACGCGTTTTGATTCACAGCTTAAACCTCCTGGCTTCAGCTAATCCTTTCAGAAAAAAAATTGAGACAGCAGGCAATAATAGTCTTCATACAAATGAAAAAGCTTTTCTTTTCCGTGAACCCGTTGACTCATTCATCTTTCAAGTCTCTGCTCCAAACACGTTTTTTATAGCAAACCCTCCACCACTAACATTCATGCATGAACCGTCTATAATAACTACCGACGAGGAAGAAACAAAAGCAAGCTGCTTGTTTGTGCAGGAGTGAGAATGGTCTTGTGGTAAAGATACTTTGCCTGTGACTGAAGACATATGGGTTGCCTTCTTTATGCAGAGCCATGATTTCTGATTTTGTACCATTTACCTTACCTCTTGTTCTCGATTCTTCTTTCCCTGAAGAGAGCATTATGATAACAGGGCTTTCAGACCACCCTAGGACAAGGTAAATATTTGTTTCATTTTGACAGTGGAAAGCACATTCACTAGTTTTAGTTGCATATATGAGTAATTAGTTTACCATGAAGACTGCTATAATGGAATTATCCATCTACACCAACTTTCTTAACTAAACTTTCCCTAAAGTCTGTATCTATGCTAGGAGTGTTGGGCAAGCAAACGCCAGCTGAGCAAGAAGACCAAGCTTTGTTATGGTAAGTAGATAGACACCACCCAAGGAAGGTAGCCCAAGGCAATGGACAGCTGGATAGAAAACAAAGAAAATTCCTTTTTCATAAATGAACTCCTCCCCAGCAGCACACAAACACGCCTAAACTAGCCCTCAACAGTTCAAAAAAACCCACCCCAACCTTCCAGTCTTTTCTACGTAACAACGGGCTCCCTTACAGGGATTACATGCTCTAACACAAGCATATATGCCACTGTGCTATATGACGATTCCCCCACTTTCTTTCAAAAGAGTAAGGCAAAAATCCCTAGTGAGCATGTAAAACGGTACACCTTGTACGCTGTTGTACCACCTTCTAACAACAGGACATTGTTACCAGAGCTCTCCCTAATCAGTTACTTAATAAAAGATGTCCTTCCCAGTACCAAGCGGGAAACATGCGCACTCTCCAATGAGCAACCTCTTGGAATCCTTTCCAGCAAATGTGCTTTGTCCAACCTGATAACCCTCCACAGAACAGAGCAACTGTGGCAAAATGGTGTTCTTCAGCGGTAAAAGAGAAGGAAAGGAGGTGTGAGATCTTTACCCTCAGTTCTTACACACTCCCCTTCAAACTGCACTGCCTGCCTTTCTGCTTCATGCTCTCCCCTGGCCATTAGCACTCCTACACATGATTGGGAGCACTTGACCGGACCCCACATTATTCGTTAAAAGGTAAGCAAAACACTCTTCAAAGAGCTGCTCTGTCTTCTTATCATACTACCAATCTCACTCACCATATTTTTAATCACTCTGATGTCTTCATCCATGTGCTGCATGCCCCTGGGCTCAGGAGCCTTATCATGTTGTTGATCTGTATAGAACCATACACACTTTCTATCTATAAATAAGAGAGGTAATTATTACTAGTAAATAATATATACTAGCTCATTTAAAATTAATCGTGTTCTCCAGTCACCCTGGAGAACAAATAAAATAGGCAAAGCTACAAGGCATCACTTTAAAATACTTCTTAATATAATTATTATGAAATTGCATTAGGCTATGACTCATTCCTGCAAATGCAGGGTTCATTGAGGGTAATTAAAATAAGTCACTATCTCTTCAAGGCAGTGACTCATAGGCTGCTGCCCGTAGCGGAGTGCAGGGAAGTCAGAGAGAAGCTCCTCTCTCCCCACTGAAAAAGCAGTAGCAGCTTATTAAAGCAGTGAGTAGGCTCAGTTTGCCCTTCCCTTTAGTCCAGCCAGCAGGTTTGGGTTTTTTCCCTATCCAAGAAATTCAATCAACTACATATTAACTAAGTGTCTTACTAGGACTATAGGGAAAAAGAAAAACTGACTTTATCTCAACCCATGAGCTCGCCCGTCATATTTTCTTCCCCTGACCTATTCAGGAGGGGGAGTGAGAGAGCAACTTGTGGGAGAGCGGTGTGTGGCATCCAGCCGAGATCAACTCACCACAATAATATTCACCGACTTTTAACCTTCTGCTCTTTGACATGCCGTAAATTTCAGTTCAGGTAGGAAGAACTGGAAGGTCTTTCACAGCTCATCATTGCATCTGTCTGTTCTTCATGCCTCCTTTGTATACTTTCTTGTTCTTATGGTTCAGATCTTCATGTGATAGAAGCTACAAGCTCACACCATTCATTGCATCAATCTATTAAACGGAAACATCACATGTTATCTTTTTGCCACTTTGCACAGTGGCTTTCTTGTATAAAATGAGCTTTTCATTTCAAAGCAATGAGCCATGGACACACAGCAGCACTCTAAAAATCATTATCACAAATAACCAGGCCCAGTGAATAAATCTTGTGGTCTGTCAGCAGAGAGGTGCTAATTTTGTGACACGGAAGTACAGAAGATCGCACTAAAATCCTTAGCTGACCTGTTCTGTCGATTGCTATGCTATTTATCTGTGTTCTGGCAACTCTATCCACTGTTTCCTTCATATAAAATGAGTCCACTCCCTTTTTCCCTCAGAAATCTTTTAAGAGCATAACTGGACCGAGCAAAGAAGCTTACTAAAACATTCTCTGTTCTGTCCCCCTTTTTGCAGGCGTGCGCTTGAGCACTCTGGAAAAGAATTCAATATTTTTCACTAAAATGTCTTCTAAATACAAAAAAATCCATAGTAGGGAACATCAGTCACCTCACAAGCAGGAAACCTTTGAAATGTGCTCTGTATTTCTAAAAGAAATAGTTTGAATTCCATATTCTTGGCCTTCCTGAAATATGCTGGACTTCCCTCCTCTCATTCATGTCCATCCTAAAAAACTCCCATTGCTTTGTCTCACCAGTGGAATTTCAGTAGTATGGAAAAAAGAACTACCAAAGCCATTATTGCAGGACCAGGAACAAATGTGTATGAATTACGTATGCTTGTGCATTAAAGAACTGTATGAGATTGTTTTTAATATAACCATTAGCCTGTCTTTCCCACTCTTCCATTTCTACTTATGTTTCTGATTTGTCTCAATATAAACTCCTGAAGTTCAGGACCGTGTCCCTGTGATAACTATGGCACTAATGGATGGCACTAGAACAACAATGACTACAATGCCATTGCTTATCATGCTCATCCAGAAGACCTGGCAGCAAATCATAGGTACAAAATTAGTTAGGATAGACGTACACAAGAAGTAAATTCCTTTTACCAATAGATCATTTTTATTGAACGAAACGGAACACTCAGCTGTCTGAATTGTGTCTGATGACTGCATTTAGTGCTGTTCTTCATGTTAACTAGTGCTACACTGAATATCAGGGCACATTGGTCAATCTATATATGTCAACTTCCAAGACAAAGCTTTTTGCTTCCAGCAGCAAAAGAAGACTCAAAGCTAGGTCCTGACCAAATCACTACAAATGCAGTTTATGGAGGAGCATAGCCTTTGAATTGCTTGTTGTAGTACTTCAGGATAAACTGAAACCAAAAATTAAAGTTATTCTTGATTACATATGCCTTATTTAATCCTATGAGTTAAAGGAAGAAGTAACCTGTTCACACTTTGAGTTTGCATACACTGAGATAGCAATGTGTTGGCTTTTGATAGAATCAAGATTTTTTTTTTTCTCCTAGCTATGTTCATATAGCATGGCCAACATTTTAATTTTTGTCATTGTGAAATATTGATTTAATTTTCAGTGTAGTTTCGTAGATATTGCTATGCCTCAGACACTTTGGAAGGCATTCACAAACTCAGAGACCCATTTATTTAAAAGCTGTGCTTTAAACTGTTTCTGTGCCACAGAAAACCTTTACAGCTGTGTTTTCAAATAGTGCAAGGAATGTCTGAAAGACAGGCACACTGGTACCGAGGCACGTAATTAAGTTTGCTCCTGGAGATTTGTGGCAGTACAATTTGCAGTCCTCACTGTCACTGAGAAACACGTGCCTAGGCCCATGTGAGGCTGAGATTGCTTGTCACTCCTCTCTTTCTCTCTCTCACTCTTTGTGTCCTTTTTTTTTTTTTTAATAATCGGAGAGATTCAAGGGGGGCTACAAATATTTTCTAAGATAGGTAATTGGTTTGGCACAAGAATGTCTGAGTAGGCTGGGACTCTTCGGCTTGGGAAAGAGACAATTCATGACAACAAATGATAGAAGTCTACAATATTACGAGTGCCTTGAAGAGAGTGAAGAAGCATCAGATTTTCACCTCCTCTCAACAAAAAATCTAGGGCCCATCAAATGTAGGTGGTAGGAGCAAGGTTCATAACAATGAGAGCTGGTTCTTTGTGCAGCAGGTGCTAGAACTATGAAATTCACTGCCCAAAGAAGTCACAAAAACTAGTCTAGCTGAGTTCTCCAGGAAACTGGACAAGTACATGGAAAAGAAACCTTTTATTCTGAGGGCCCTATCAAACAAGTTTATCCTGTTATTGCTGTTCCTGAAGCACCTACTTATGTCCAGTGTTGAAGAAAAGGTACAGGTCTAGATGGGTCCTTTGTCTGATCCCTTTGTAATTGTTTTAATGTTTTTGTGCTATATATTCTTGGGACTGGACTTTCTAGGAATCGGGAAAAAAGCTCTTGTGCCACTCAACTAACTGTCAGAGTCCTTACAAATGCTTTGGAAGCTGTTCACCAGCTCCAGCCCAGCCTGACAGCCACGACATTTCTGAAATGGTAATGGTGTACAAGTTTTTTGAAAATCAATGGCAGGAGGAAGAAACAGATCCAAATTATTCACAGAATCACAGAATGGTTGAGGTTGGAAGGGACCTCTGGATGTCATCTTGTCCAACCATTGCTCAAGCAAGGCCACCCAGACCCGGTTGCCCTGACTCTAGGCAAAGAGGAGAAGACCTAAGCATTCATCCAGAGACACAAGAGAAACAGTACAGAAGAGACACAAGAAGAAAGATTTGATAAATTTTACAGCTCATAGAACTCAGTTCTTACTGCAGAAATTTTACACTGAAATATTTTGGGGGACAGAATTGCTGGGAACTGTACTTTCAAAATTTGAATTTGACTTTATCAAGCTAGGTAGTTCTTAATCTTGTTTATATTTATCTGGTTTCCTTGGCATAATTGCACTATGCCCTATGACTAAGACGTTATAAATAAACTCCAGCTATAAATGACTCATAGCTCTCAAATATAATATATAATATCAAATTAATGCATACACAATGTATTAAGATTGCAGCAGCTTCCAAATAATTGCTGTGTTTTGAATATATCTAAAAATACACAGATCTGACCACAAAATCCATTTGCATTGTAATAGTGAAAAAACGGCATGATGAACTTCAAATAATTCTTATTGTCACCTACATGTGGAGCTTTCAAACACAGCACATCTGTCTTGGCCCACAAATTCTCCTTTTGCAAAGAAAGCAGAAGCCTTTCTCTCTGCTGCCATGTCCAGGATGTTGCTGGTTACCTAATACACACTCAGCTTTCCTTCATAGAATTTGAAATTTTACTTCAAAAAGTGCCTTGGGATATTTCAAGTACGAAGGGAACAATTTAAATCCCATTTCTATTCTCTGTCATGCCAAGGGGCAAAAGTAATAGCCTTACACAATATTGCACCACGTTGCACAGGCTGATGTGACATTACATAACGTTGGATAGGTACTGAAAGAAACAAATGCTTTCAACATACACACAAAAAGCCCTAAACGCAGGGGTCCTTTCAGTGCCCTGAAAGAGCACAACAATATAGACACTGTAAGGAACAAATCCGGCTTTCAGCTGAACTCATTCAGACAGACATGTAAGACCGGTGCTCCTGCTGCGCTCACTTTGCCCAGGAGTGAACCAGGAAATGTTCTGTTAAATCTCCCAGCAAAAGCAACTGGATCTTGCATTGTAAAACAACGTTTCTTTCTTCAATCAAAAATGACAATGTTGGTGACTACACACACTTTGATGATCTTTTTTGAATCTTCTATTTCTATTTCAGTCACGACACCAAAGTCAAAATTGAAATTCAATGCTTGTCTACACTCCTGTGGAAAAGTAAGGGATGTTCAAGAAGCAAGCTATAATCTCTAAGAATAAAGGGTCAATACTGGACTGCTACGAAGCATCTGCACACTGTTCCCCGTATGTGTTAGCTCACTATTGATCAAGCAGGACAAGCTAAACTTCAGAGAATGACTTAATATGTAACCAAATTTGACCTGCTTCCTTACTTTTTTACACACATTCAGAAGGTATTTTATCTTATACCTCAGTAAAAAAATTCTTATACTACAATGGAAAGGATTTTCCTTTATTAAATAAAACCACTGATGTGTGTTAAATGCTCCCTCTATTACTCCAGACACTAAGGTAGTGTCTGCTCAAGGAATGTACTGCTACTGTACCGGGGAGCCAGCTATGAGCACTGATGGCATCTCTACGAATAAAGATCTGTCTGGGAGCAATAAGAGCATGACTTCAAAGTAAGGTGGTTTCTAAGAATCAGACTTCAGACACTGCTGAGAGAAAAAAGTGAAACCATTAGAGAGCAAAATTTTAAGATAAAGGTAAGGCTGTATTTTGAAGTACACATCGTCCACAAGGTATTTGCACTAACCCATTAATGCAGTCATGTTAGAAAAAGATGGTAACATATCTGGCTGATGTTCTCAAGGGAGGTTTGCATGCTCAGACACTGTAGTTGCCAGTTCCCTCTGCATTTACATCTTAACTGCTCAGTTACTGATAAAACAAATCTTCACTAAACTAGGTATTGTACAGTTAATACTCTGGTTCTAATCTTCTTCTGAATATTCAATACTTCTGCCAGCTAACTTCTGATAACTGCATACTTTTTCCACACTTCAATCTTTAGAGATCTAACTGTAAAGAAGTCTGGAAATAACTGAGAAAAAATGTCTAACAGTCACATTGCAAGTCATCATTTTGCTATTAGAATCAGAACTTAAACTCTGTATTACAAAAATAATGTACATACTAAACTATGAGAATATGCTGGATTTTAATGTCCTAGTGAAGGATGTCATCAATCAACTACAAACCAATCATTTTCCAGTGTATTGTTTTTTCAGAAGGATGATAATAAAAAGAAAGTAAAAGGAAAATACAAGTAAAAGCTACTGATAGACAAGTTACAGAATGTGAAAATATGAAAAAAAGCCATTCTGTGTCTGTGCTCCTTCTTGCTTGGCACACTGATATAAAGCAGCAAACAGAGCAACAGAGCAGCAGTACATCTTTATGAGCAAAGTTGAGGAACCACATGAATATTCACTTAATTAGCCAATCTAATTTGTATGTCCATTGAATTTCCTAAGTTAACGTGTTCAAGTTTCTTCCATGAGGTCTTGAGGAAGATTTTCATGTTATAATTTCAAGGGTAATATTTACAGCAATAATGAGCAACCGTTCTCCCGCAATACTGAATCGTGAAGGATTACTGGAGAATGAAGGTAAAAGGAAGGCTAATTTAGAGAATCCATTAAAGAAGTTACGAAACCTTCCATAGAGATATTTCTTCTGTTACTCTTTGTGAAACAAACTGTATTGGTGCATTGCAGGTTTCTAAAGATCTTTCCCTTTCTCTAACCATAAAGAAAGTTGTTCCAGAGACAATAGACAAAAGACCTCCTGAAAGTGATATGACAAGTTCTATTTCTCTCAGCTACTTCCAGAAATAATTTCTATTTTCTCTGTATACTAGGCTATTAATTCAGAAACAATAGTGAAATGCAGCTGATATCTGAGACCTTTTTTTTCCCGAAATAATATTTATTAATTATTTTTAAAATTTTAGTTAAAAAGAGCTTGAGGCATACTGGAACTTTAAAACAAAATTCTCAGTTAACCAGTATAAATTAGACTAAGAGAGATTATTTTCTGAGTTAGAAGAAAGTCACACTGAATATACAAAACCAGGAGCACATTATTGTTAGAAACCTGGTCCACTTACACACTTCAATGCTAAGGGACGTTATAAGTAAGTACATTACAAATAAGGGGTTAAATAAAAAATCAGCTCAAGTTTATTAGAGCTCATACACTTCAGTGAAGTCAGATGACAGTGTCTAGTGGCCGCCACAAATGTTAGCTCAGTTAATTGTTTCATTTGTAAACCATTAAAAATCTGCTTTTACACTATTTTATATTTAAACTAAGCCAAACCAGCAGTGCCACAACAGAGTGTACCTGAGAGTGATGGGCTCAGTTTGATGGATGCCTCAAAGTCATCACAATTTGCATGTAAGATAAGACTGCAAATTTTAACTGCTGATTAATGACAGCTGTCTCTTTCACGTCCCAGTCTGGAATTCATCTTGAACTCCAAGTCCCAGAGCGGAGAGGAGAACGGTGCTGTACAGACTCAACTAACAGAAAAACAGGTTGGAAGGAAGCTGAAGACGTCAGTGGTCCTTCCTGCTTCCCAGGGCAGGGCAGGCGTACGGTACATAGCTCGTTCCCCAGAGCCTTTCCCTAGGAGCCTCTCAGGGACCTCCGGGCACTTCCAGCCATTCCCCAGCCAGTCTGCTCCAGCACTTTGCTAGCATTTTGAAGCAAAAAAAAAAAAAAAAAAAAGGGAATGTATGAGTCCCCACAGAGAACAGCTATTAGTTTCATACAGCTTCCTATGTTCTCAGTGTCTGCAGATAAATCACACTAACACAGTCTAAGTTGTCACGGTATCACAGTCTAAGCTAGAAAACATGATTTTTTCTCTCTAAAGAAAAGAAAAATGGCAGGTTCTGAGGTGTTTCTAGCATATAGGCAAAAGTTGTCTCACAGGTCACCACCAGTCTGTCATAGGAAAGAGAAAAACAATTTCAGTAATAGTCATGGCTCACTGTGTCCAGAGCCAAAACCCACGTTAAAGTGATTCTGAGACAAAGCAATGCTTATGCCCAAGGAGAAGGTTCTACCCAGCTTTTTCTTCAGAAAAAGATGAAAGAAGCTGGTCTGAGCAGAAGCCCTCCTCTGCAGAATGGAAGGTTAACCTTAATAAATAGAAAAACACTGGAAGCAAAGCCAGAAGAAATATTGTAAAGAGATGAGAAAAAGGGTAACACAGGACAGGTGAGAACCACCCGGGATGTGGCAGATCGAGTTTCACACTAACAGGGACAACAACATCATATAAATGAGAGTATGTGTTCCCTCTTTGCTTTCCTGATTATCTTTAGTTATAGGCTGCATGAATTATGCAGGGACCCAGCTAGGCTGTGCAATTATAGCTGCAAAGATAAAAGCCAAGTCAAAAAGCTTGCTATCGTTTTTCACTTATTATTTCCATCTCACACTCCATTTATTGCAATAAATGTGGTGATACCTGAATCCTATACAAAATAGGGCTGAAAAATCCCCGAATACCAAGGCAAGACAAGCCCTGAACCAACAAGGCAGTTACTTATGGGCCTGGCTGTAAGCGCACAGATAGTCCCACAGAAGCTGGAGCGACTGCTTGAATGATGATACTACTTACCACTAGGGTCTTCATGGGATGTGAGATGCGTCTTTGCAGTTACCAGAGGACAAACAGTAAATCATACCTGAGGCTATCCGTATACACGCTCTGTTATTTTACTGTGCTCTAAATAGCTCGGCCACACACCATGCTCGTCACTGAAGACACTGGAGGCCCGCTAAACCAAAACGTACCGCTGCCTCCTGTACAAGGCAGTGATGAACGGCTTTCATTTCAGTCACATCCCATTTTGTGTCTACCATAGCGAGAGCCATTCCACTGCTCTGAATGATAAAGGGACTACAGACACCATATCACAGTAATTAAAGATTTATAGTAGTGTAAATAATTAACACTCCCCCTTTCCACTGAACATGGTCATGCTTAGATGAATACAAAAGCAGCAGTAAGCTCGTATCAGGCAGCTGAAACCAATTTATCTATGATACATATCAGAAGCCTCACATCCTCTCTCAAAAGAACATTTTTTGTTAGGTCAGGATATATTAGATATGAAGTGATATATTGCATATTTAGTTCTTTTTTCAAAAGAATGAAGATGTCCCCTATTTCAGAACTGCTTGATGTAACCAGTCCGTTTTGTGTTTAGGCTCAGCAAAGTAATGTGCTGAGCTCTTCAGGTACTGGAGACTATACCACTCCTCTACTCCTGATACCAGC
This sequence comes from Sagittarius serpentarius, assembly GCA_034782735.1. Taxonomy (NCBI): domain Eukaryota; kingdom Metazoa; phylum Chordata; class Aves; order Accipitriformes; family Sagittariidae; genus Sagittarius; species Sagittarius serpentarius. The sequence continues at coordinate 24,203,513 of JAVKLA010000081.1, forward strand.
AATCTCGTTGCCATCTGGAAACTTCATGATAGGAGAAATTTTTTTCCCCTTTGGAATTGTAGGTGTTACTATATTAGGTACCACTATTTTTTCCAACCATTTTTCCACCATAAACATCACAATCAAGAGTTCTAGATACAAACTCTTGAGTAGTACTTACCACAAATGCAGGCCTTAATTTAGAGGCATGCATTGTTATGTCCCTACTGGAAAAAATACTTTTGTCTCTCATTTTATTTGCATCCTAATGGGATGGCTTTAAATGCGTGAGTTAAAATGTTAAGGTTGCAAAGACTCAGAAGGGATGAAGCAACGCCAGAAAGACAATGACGTTGTAAATTCAGTATAGATCCATTGCTCATATGCATTATGGTAATGTCATTAGCTGCTTGGTCACTTGCTCTTTATTTACAGGCTTTTTCTTTCCGTCATTGCGCATAATGGAGTTGTTCTGGTATGAATGAAATGTGCAATGACAAAGGTTATTCTCTGCAGTTTCTCTGCCTCAGCTGCTGCAGAAGTTGAAGCGTGAAAGGTGAACAAAGTTGGCTAAACTCAAAACTTCTGTCTCCTAGGGAATTTCAGTGTTCTCTTTCAGATGCTTCAAGTTACAATTCAAAAGGAAAATAGCAGTATTTCCTGCAAGATGGAAGTTCTGATGAGGTTTTGCTCTGTAGAAAGAAAAAAGCCAGGTAATTTGTTTCAGGAACACATTCAGAGCTTGCAAGTTTCTGATTCCTTGAGCGACAGACAAAAAGATTGCCTCGAAGCTTCTCACACACCAGTACCGGGAAGATGCCTGCAGCCTCCCTGCGAGAAGGCAGCCTTGTGGGACCGTGCAGCCCCTTGGCCACAGCTGCCCCTGCCTGGGCCAGCCCTCGGGGCTCCCCCCTCAAAGTCCTCGGGCACCCCATCCGGCCCAGGCCATCAGCAGACACATCTGGCTCCCAAGCAAACCCCTTCTTTGGCTTCCCTGGCCAGCTCGTTTCTGCTGGAACGCAACTGCTTGCCCTCCCTTACATCCCTGGTGTGTTAGGAAAGCCTAAGAAGAGCCAAGCAATTTCTCTTAGCCTCATCCTCAGAAAAAGCTGGGTTGGATTGACACGTCCTCATCTCCAAGACCATCACTGCAAGGAAGACGTGCTGCCTTCAGCAAGTGCACTCGAGCACTCGAGCTGCAAGGAGGGCTATCGGGGCGGGTGGGCGGGTGTCCCCCGCGCTTTAGCAGCCTCAGGTCATGCTCTCACCTTGGCTACAACGGAAGGCTTGGTGAGGAGACACGTCCATGCTGTCCTGTACTCCACTCCAGGCAAGAGGGAAGGTGACTTTGTGTACCTGCGTTTCTGTGGGGCCAGAGGGAAGGAAAAAGCCCCGTCCCCAGGGTCGGGGGGAGAACGCTTGCCCGGGGCGCCAGGAAGGCGTGCTGACAAGCGGAGGTTACGTGGAGGCAGTGCCCGCCCCGGGCTGGCGTTTCTTTCGCGGAAGGGGTTGGGTGTTCTTGTACCTGGGCCAGGATTTCTGTGCCAAAATCTGCCTAATGAATAAACCTCCAGGCCTTCCTTCTAAACCAGTTTCGTTCCACGATCATTTTTTATGGACAGGGAAAGAATATTTTTGTGAGAGTCCATTTGTAATATGTCTTTTTCTGCCTTTTGTCTCCTTCTCCCTCCTCCCTTGTCACCGCGGCGCGATGTCACCCTTGGCTGCTGGCAGCCGCATGCCCGGCAGCGCCCGGGGGGCCCTTGCATGCACTGAACGGGTCTCAGAGTACGCAGGGGTCATATTCATTTCTCCTGAGAGTTCCTTAAAGACATTTGATTCCTGTGACATGAAACTAGTTACTAAATAACAAAGATTCAAAGATTAGTGCTACCGTTTCTCCCCAGGCTGCAGCCAGGCAGTGAGGGGGAGGAGGAGGAAGGCAATAATGTGAGCTGCAGAGGTCACTGAGCCTGCAAGTGCCGATGAAAAGACTCATTATTCATCAGGATCTCGAGCTGAAAAGTTAAACTCAGCTGTTTTCTGTGGCTAATATTGGTTCTCTCTGTTGCATCACCGATGTCTGCACAAGGTATAACACTGTCTTGCTATCACAATTTCACTTAAGCTTGTCAATGGTGATAAAAAGCCCAGATGCTAATTTGCTGCAACGCGGCTTTATCAGTGCTTTAGTGGTGGAAGAGGACCAGGATCAAATAACTGTTAAGGAGAGGCGTTCCCTGTTTCCCTGAGACAAGAAGAGGTGTACGTAGAGAAGAAGCTGGGAGACAGCAAGGAAGAGTGGGGTGAATGAGTGTGTACGCATGCTGCATAATTTCTTGTACTGGGAACGGTGGGAACATTTGCAGTCTAAATCACACTCCTAAAGAGGACTGGATATCCTGAGTAGCAGCTACAAAATGGGTCAGCTCTGCTTTTTAGAGGGTTCTGCTTTGAATACAGCCTCCCAGCCAGCCTGTCGGTCAGCGGGGGCAAGGGGTTCCCATTCCTAACCGCGCACAATGCAAAATCTGTGAAACGTCTGAAGAGACAGCAGAAGTTTCTCTTATTTTAATTAGTGAATAAAAAAGAAAAACAACAACAAAAGAAAACAACCAAAGAAGCAAGCAGGTGTATCTTTTTGATTCCCTGAGACTGAAATGTTCTTCTTTTCTTCTATTCAAGAAATCTCTGGAGCAGTCTGCAGATTCTTTAAAGCTCTTCATTGCATTTAAATACCCTCAGATTACGGGATGTTCTCAATAATATCCTTCTGCAAAGTGTTCAAATATTCATATAATGAGGAAAAATGTCTATAAGCATGTTTTAGGTATCTGTAGTGGAAGTTCAGGGGTTTTAAATGGTTGGTTTTCAGTCACACGTTCACTGAATCTCTGCCTTAAAGCACAGCAGATGATCTAAGTACTTCTTGAAAGCGTCGCAAAAAGCTTTATGAATGGACAGACTCATCACAGAGTTTTCCCTTAGAGTCAGAGGATGAACCTTAGGAACATTCAGAAGAACAACGGATTTAAGGGGTTTGCATTTTAGGCTTGTAGAGCACATATGAAAAAGCAGCTGTGCCAAGGAGCCTGGGAATCCCACTCCCAGGGCTTTGCAGAGCCCCCCGGGATTCAGCTGGTGCCTCCTGCCAGCCTGCAGCTCCCTCTGAATCAGCTCTCGCCGCGCAGAGCCCCAGCAAAGGGCAGGAGCGTGTGTGCGGCTGATTGCTTTTTACCTGCCCACTTACATTCGTGACTCTTCAGAAACTTGTTCTCCCACTGCGTGGTCCCACCTCTTTATCCCGTGCTTGGGATGACGAGGAAGCAGCTTTGAAAGGGTATGAAAACAGGAGCTACAGACCGTGACTAGGACCTCATTGTTCTTGTACACATGCTTCGTCTCAGCTGCCCTCTCCTTTCCAAAATGTGAAAGGTTATTAGAGAAAGGTATGTGATGCATAGGGGTGTGATTTTCCCCAGAGTTTTTTGCTGATTCATTTTGTATCTATCTGAAGCGGGTAGGAGGAAAAGCACCTTACAGAAATTTTAATACATGTTGTAAATAAAATAAAATAAACATGTTGAGAGCCCAGAACACTTTTTTGAAATCCCATCTCCATCTGTCAATACCAAAAAGGAAATTTTTTACCTACATAGTATTTTCCTAGAGATCCTAAATAGAATTAGAGGTATCAGAAATTATGCAAGAAGTCTGTTGGTGATTCTGAGGGTAATCATGCACGTTGAGGATGTCTGAATAACTTGAATAACTTGTGGGTTAGGTTTCACATTCTGGCTGCACATATTGTTAACTTAAGCCAAGATCTGAATTTTGTCTTTTACTTAACACAGCCAACAATACCCCCAAGGTGGTCAAATATGCTTTCAGAGAAAGCTAATTAGTTAAAAAAACTGCGTTACTCTATAGAGGTATTGTGGCTTCTCTTTGTCTGGGAGCTGGATAAAAATATTTAAAGCAGTGGAGATATTTGAATGAGATGGTAACAGCCTGAAATCCTTCCATATGAATTACCACTACCCATAGTGCCAAGAATTCCCTCAAAGGAGGCATAAGTGCTGATGGCAAGGACTGAGACATATCTTGCTGGTTGGAGTCGGTTTTAAATTGTCATCCATGGGTGGTTAAGGTTCTTGTCATACCGGCAGTTTTCTCTGGCTCACTGATCAGGAAAACAGAAGCGGCTAGCTCTTCCCCTAATGAAGGATTAGGATTTCATCCTGCAGGGACCAGCCATCCTCTTCCTTCACTACCATTCATTTCACAGGTTCATTGACTTATTAGCGCTTACAGAAGACAGTCAAGCAGCCCTCCTGAGTCACCATTGTGTTATTTAACCCTTACTGCTGCATGATACTTCGGAGCCCTTTGAAATAACAGAAAGGGGAGAAGTTCAAAGAGGTTATCATGGAAGCATACATGATTGACAGCCCCTTCCTGTCTCAATGCATGCTTTTTTTGTTTGAAAACACATTGATCCTATGATCTTTCTTGGTCCTCAGTTAAGGACATGACCTTGTTACATCTTTCCTGAGTCTTATTTGCCCATCTCTTGTGCTATCTTCATTTTCTTGACAGTTTGAAAGATTCTTCAGACACGAAGCTAAGGAAATGCCCCTTCCTTTTGTTGTGATCAAATTATCATCCCAGTTCCACCTATTCAAACTTATTGTCTCTCTCCTACTTCATGTCACATCAGTGAGTCAGAATCTGGCTTTCTACTAAAAGCTGCTATTGTGCCCACAAATGCACATCCCTCCATGCACTTCAGCATTCCCTCTAAGATCCCCTATCATCCCCTTCTCTCTTGTCTTTCATTTCCAACCGTGTCTATGAGCTAACCCAAACATAATTCCTTAACTAAAATTAATTGCTATCACAATGTCTTTATCTTTTAGTAAGTATAAGTATTGCTCAGGGTGAATTTCACCCAACTTCAATGCTTTGCTTAGCATGTAGAAAGGATTACAGAAGAAAAGTATGCACTGTCTTGACTATGGTGATGTGCTGAGACCAAAGCAGAGATTTGCTATATTTGAGATGCAGGACAGGCCTTTTATGTTAAAGCTGCTGCTGTTGGTACTTGGAGCTGTACCAGTTGCACTGTTTCTAATTTGGAGAATAGCAAGCATAGGGGATTAATAAATGCAGCCACATGGTCTACATTTTCCCTCTGACACCTTTTCCTGTGTGACCCTAACCCCCCTCCCAAGAGCCAGACTAAGATGCTTCCATTAGATAAGGCAGAAAAAGATCTTCCAGTTTTAGTAGCCAGCATATTTCTCTTACGTGAAATAGAGACCATACCTTGGATTTGATACAAGAGTAACTAGGTCATTAAATAACCTGGCAACCTACCCAAAGGACACAGAGGCATCTGTATGGGGAGGTTTTTATGTAAACATTTCATTCCAATAGCGAACAGCTATCATTAGTCCTTTAACATGCACTTTGCATAATAGTCAGATAATGCCCAGCCTTCTCTCCTGTTTTCTTTTTTTTTAAACTCTCCTTGTCACCTATTATCCTCTTGATATATGTCTGCATTGCCACGCAACATTATGTTGTGTAACCACTAGACAGATTACCCTATTTTGCAAATAGAGCTTCACTGTAAGCTAACAGGCATCTGCTACATTAGGTTTGTAGTAAGGCCACATCCATTGCAGATCACCTTGGCTTTTAACTGTTGATGAACGGGACCTTACTACATAAACGCTTTGGTTTTTTTGCTTTTTCCCTGTGCCAAGACACTCAGAATAGCAGCATTCATGCATCAAACGCGTTATAGCATTGGGAAACCCTGGCCTCCACTTTATTATTTTAATCATTATTCTGCTTTGAATTTTTGGCTGTGTTTTATTCTCTGTAGCATGAGTTTCTAGTAGGTTCTTGTGATGAGAGGTCAAACTAAATAAAAATGGCCCTGCTGGTTCTGTCAACTAAATTCGAACATTACTGTGAAGCTTTATAGCAGTAATGCCTTCCGTGCTACTATATTCTGTAAGCAATTCCAGTGGAATCCCTGTTCTGAGTGGTTTATTATAGCTCAGCCATAAAAATGTGCTTTGGGCTGAAAGTGGAGTTATAAGATCTCTGCCCAGGAGCATATGCTTTGTAAAATTTAATTTAAATCAGCTTAGCTATTTTTTTTCTTTAAAGACTGAAGAATAAAAACAAAAATAGTCTTTTTCTTAGCAGAAAAAAACCCCTCACTTTTATTTCTATAACAAGTAGGCATTATTCTTGCCCTTCATGCATATATGTAATTCCATCAACTTTGGGGAAGACATGGGGAGGACCGTGAGAGCAAAACTAGTCTTCGTTATTTTATATGAAATATGGAGGCTGTCTGGCCAACTATGTAGACTAGGATTTTCTGTTGGGTAAAGAGAAAAATAGAAAGGGTGACATTATTATTGGAAAAAAAGAGGGTCTCCTGCATGCAAACTACTTTTCACAAGAGTTACCAACAGAGAGTTCTATGAAATGGCAATAGGAAAAATTTCATTCAATTCAGTATAACTCAGTTTACAGACCCTCTATTACTCTTGGGATTCCTGGACACAACTTTTTTTCTACTCTGACAGTTGGTTTGTGCAGAATTTGAGGGGTTTTTTTGCCAGTTTTCCATGATTTCCAAACATCTGGACATAACAGCTTGCTGAGAACTCCCAGACAGAAATATGGCAACTGTTTCACACATTAGTGGTGGGCTAACAACACCTAGTAATTCCTCCTGCAGTCTTTAGGTGGTACTTCTAATTTAGCATGGCATTTTGAGTCATGATAACATTTACATAAAGGACAGAAAAGCTGCACCTTCTGGAATAATAGGATCTGGAACGATGAAAAGAATAACCAGTAAGTCTGATTATCTAAAAGTTTTATAATCATGGTTGCATCATTGCATGGATGAATGCAAAACTGAAAAACTACATAGATTTGGTTCAAAGTGAGAAACTTTCATTTCAGTTTGACATAAAATATCGGGGGGGGGGGTTAATAGATTTACTGTGAATTTTTTAACTTTGTTTTACCTGAGATTTTCCTGACCAATATCACCCCTTTCCCACTCAGCCTTATCAAACAGCAACATTGACATAAAGAATCCATCAAATATATTGCAGATCCTCTGACAATATTCAGTTTCATGCGGAGGGCATTGCTTATGAAGAAGTACAGCCCTGGCTACATTTCATCTTCAAATTTTGTTCACCTGAAGGCCACCTTGATAACTTACTAGAAGTCATGTAGACATTGAGCAGAGTAGATTGAATTGAGCAGCTCATCAGACAGGGCTGTGCCGTTTCATCTGAGTCAGCAGACAAACTGCTCAGCATGTAAGAAGGAGTTTGGAAATGTAGGAGTGATATTGCTCTTGGAAACTAGGAAAAAAACTGTCTGATGGCAGGGTAAGGGACATACACGGTCTAAATCAGAGGCCCTGTCAGTTCAGAGGGAACACGTTTACCACCAACTTCTGTTTCAACATAATCGAAGATGAAGCATTTTCAGATCTCTCCTTGAGGGAGTAATTGTCATGTGGCCCATGTTTTGGGCACTCTACTTCCAAACATTCGTTTGTAGAGGCTTTTCCTTTTCCCTTTCCTTTCCCTTTTCCTTTTCCCTTTCCTTTCCCTTTTCCTTTTCCCCTTCCTTTCCTTCACCATAATAAAGTTAATCCAAACATGGAGAGCTGTCTACAATGAAAAGATCACTTAAAGCAAAGTGAAATGACATCCCATGTTGGGGAGGCCTCTTATCTTCACCTCTTTCAGTGGTTTAGCTGTTGATCAGCAACTTCCAGGGAAAGCAAGATGAGTTACAATAAATCAGCTGGATAACAGTATAGACCGAAAACAGGATGCATTTAAAAACAACTTGGGAATGAGGATAAGTACAGAAATTTTGTCAAAAGAGCCTAATGAGTTTCAGGAATACCAAGATAAGAATGTCTAAAAAAGCTATCTTAATACGCAATGGATTGTTACAGTCAACATCCTGTACCCATATATATTCAAATACATAGACATGTACACACATATACATATATATGAATAGTCTTGATGCTATTTTAATTTTAAAATAATCTCAGATTTTAATACTGCCAGGTGTTCAAGATGGTTAATCAGTATACTGTGTGCAGCTGATACATATCTGGGGATAGGAAGGAAGGAACCTGAAGGCACCTGCCTCCCTACAATATGTTCACAGTCTATGTTTGATGTATAAGGCAATACAACAATTTGCTGGCAAGCTGGAAATAGCTAGCCAAGGTGACTTGGACATTCAGCAGCCGTAGTCAGTGAATAGGAGTCAATGCTGCACGTCAGAGATTCTGCAGCTGTATCGTGTCAGATCCTGCAGCTGGATCCAAACATCCATCTTCTATGTATATAGTGGATTTCATAGTAGAAGAATAGGCAAGCTCATTCATGACTTAATTTAATCAGATGGATCACAAGCTAACTTGCGCTTCTGCCATGTGCTTTCTGAGGTATAGCCTTTCAGTCCATCCGCACAGCTAAAATCTTCCACTAAGTTCTCACATCTCAGTAGTTCTCACATCCCTCATCTCAGTAGCATCCTTCCCTCTGCCATGGACAGGTATGTCTTGTTCCACTCATTGCTATTTATATAGTTTGTTCTCCTCTGGCTTGTGTTCATCTGAGTTATGTTTCACACTTCTTCCTTTTCTCTAACATATGAAATAGAGACAGGTTCTTCTTACCTTTATAGCTCTTCACAGACCATCATGCTTCTTCTCAGACTTTTCTCAGCAGTATCAAGTGATAAGAAAAGAGGCAATGTAAACACAAGAAAATCCATTTAAACATTAGAAAATGCTTTCTTATTGTGAGGGTCGTTGAACATGGGAATGGGTTGCCCAGAGAGGTTGTGGACTGTGCATCCCTGGAGATAGTCAAAACCCAACTGCACATGGTCCTGGGCAAACTACTCTCGCTGGCCCTGCTTGAACAGAGGGGGTGGCCTAGATGATCTCAAGAGGTCCTTTCCCACCTCAGAGATTCTGTGATTCAGTGATCTTATCTACCATTTCTCGTTCATTACTGACTTGATGACTCTTCCTTCCAAAAAACATTGCTAGCAGCTTAAGCCACCTAGGAGTTATATTTCCAAACTTGTCCCCACGCCTAGGAAAATCTCCCTACAAACTTCTGCAAAAGTCCCCTCTTCAAGGCTCGCCTGAAAACTCTTTGTTGCAGTCTATAAAGCCTATAAAAGGAATTTGTCGAGATGTAGATAGTTGCTGTGTCTACTTGTTACTCTGACTGTACTTCTATGCTTGTTCTTTCCTTTATAATTCAGGCTGTAAAATGCCTGAGACACAAACTATGCTTGGGTTTTGTATGGCACCTACCACCACTGTTTGTTGTACATAAGTAGGACTGCTAGACACTCAGTGAAAAGAAAGGTAAGTGGGTACCCCCAAAATAGTCACAGCATGTTCCAGATTGGGTCAAAATTAAAATAAAGGTCTTAAACACTATTTTCAGTGTTAAGGAATTGTTTTGCTTGTACAAATATACAGAAACTGTAAAGCATCTGGAATCTAAGGAGTTTCTTTTTTTTATTGTACTATGCATTTAACTTTCACCAATTCCATGGAATTTAGCCTGAACTTTATTGGTAACTATGGTGATTAACTGTAATAAATGAAGTGACAAAGGTGCCTCAGACTTTAGGGGAATAAGGAGCACTTAGAAACAGAAAACTCTACTTTTCACAGACAGGTCATTCAGTCAGCCACTTACGTAGCCTGTTAATATACAGATGGGTTTCAAATCACTTGCCTCCACCGGTATGAACAGACCTGTTTCTCCCCTTCTTTAATGGTGATGTGCTGAGTGCAATGAGACAGGCAGATAAAGTTCTGAAGCAGTTCCCATCAGGGGACGGAGTGGCATTGCATCCTAGACAGATACATTTCCTCTGACTTACCCTATGCACTGCAGTGTCAGCCTGCTGCCTGAGCAGGAGAAGTTGCCTTCCCATGTGTTTCTGGTTCTCACTGGCAGCAGAGATGATGCTGTGTCGAATGTAACTATAATTATACATCCTGCTGTCCCTTTCTTTGATGCAACAGGGTAGGAGGGAAGACCTTAAACAGGACCGCAGTTGTGGGTGGCCAATTATCTAGCAGGATGCCTGGGAAAGATCTTTTTGCTGTTTACACTTCATTACCAACTGTGCAGAAAGCAATTAACACCTGGCCCCTCTTCTTTCATTTTTGATACCTGTATAAACAGCAAAAAGGATGCTACACGCAGCAGAAGAAATTCAGACTGATCTCTGAGATGAGAGTGGTCTACTCAGTCCTGATGCACCAAAACCAGCAATATTCTGTACTTGTCTCATACTGATCTCCATTCAAATAGGGCAGCAGCTGGAACAGCCAGATAACATTGACCTCTTTGTCATAATGATAATAACAATACTGTAGCAGCTTTTATAGTATGAAATTAGTAGTTTGATTAGAGCAATAAAATGTTCTCTTAGGATTTCATGAGATGAGCAGGATGGCAGAAGATTTTGCTTGCTTTTGGTGAGGTATCAGAATGACGTGATACCTATGGTGTCAGGCAGTATGAGGTTTTGCTGTGTTTCATTGCGTCCGCTTGAATAGAAATACACATATATGTGTTACTGTGGTATAAAATTCACTGTGTGTATGAAAATCGGACCCTTACATCACCAGAATTAACTTCCCTGCCTACGTTGGTCTCTTTTCAATGTTCCATACCCAAAGTCCTTAGAAACAGCACACTGGCACAGTTCTGCTGCATGGACAGAAAGAAAAGCCAAACCATCCTCTTTCCTAGTGCATTACACCCACGTTGCCCAGAGACACCTCCTTACTTAAAACACAGAAATGCTCATTTCCTCCTGCCAACCCAGTTTTCTTAGTTTGGGAGTAGAGAGTCACAACTTGGCCAGGTCAAAGTAGGAGAAGCTCTGGCATAGGCCGAGCAAGTCCTGAGACTTGCATACATAGCATAAATCAGATGATTTTGAAATATAATGTGAAATACATAATAAATCTAGTGCCCAGAGATGTGGTTTGAGAAATAAACCATCTCGAGCTCCCTGTCAGCTTGGATGGCGTAACCCAGCGCAGAGTTATAGGCACCAAGAAGCTCACTTGAACAGAGTTTGTGGCACTGCCTTCCCCTAAGAAACAAAACCATGCAGCACTAGCTTTATCTGCATTTCATGAATGGCCCAGATTTTGTCCCAGCCAGCGCCTGACTGTTCTGGTTAGCATCCTGATAAACTGGTATCTGAGATTTTCAGCCAGGAGGCAGTAGCACCAGCTTCGCTTTTGAGGAATTAGGTGTCACCTTTGAGCTGAGAATAAGAGCTGACTGTGTCATGCTCCTCTTCTACTCTGTTCCAGCCTGCAGTCCAGGTAGTGGTCTAAAACTACAGATTATTTAAAACAGTGTTTAAACTCTGTGTTTTATTTAGCCTTGGTTCAGAGTACTTTATTTCACCCTAGGTCTAAAGGGGTTGGGAAAACACCTCTCCCATCTGGCCTGGGAGAGCTCTGAAGTGACCTTTGAATGATTTGCATTTTTCTCTAATGCCCCAAATAAACGAGCAGCCTTATAATGTACATGCCTTGGGGGTAAGCAATTATTCATGATACAACAAGAAAAATGCAAAAAAAAAGTCACTATGAATTCTTAAATAAGCTGGTTTCACTTTCTGATCTCAAAGTATTTTCTTTGTTTGATCTGTCATAAATATTTCTTTTAGCTCTTTAAATAGCATTGGCTTATTGATGTATGTGGGAAGATGACTTATTGCAGTGGCAGAACAAATTAAATTCTCCTTTAAATGTGAGCTACTAAGTGCTGCAAAAGAGAATGGGTCCTTCAATGCAAGATCCAGACCCCAAAGTCTCAGCACTAGTTGCACAACTCTGAAAGACAAATGTTAATGTGACAAACAGAAGAAGGTCACTGTTGAGACTTATTCACTGGGAACTTACTTCTCTTCATCACTAGGACCATGATTTTTATTTACTTCTAACCAGGAAAAAAATTGGGCTGGGCACCGACCTTTTTTCACAGGCCTAGTGAAAGCCAGAGAATTTCAATGGCTTGAATAACTATACAATCTCCCCTGATTTCTAAAAAACTCAGCTACCATTCAACATCAGCTGAATGGGTTTTGTCTTATCACAGTGGACCTAACATCTTCCTGCACTTTTCATCATATTGATTTCAAAACTTGATGTAACTTTTTACAGGGACTGGAGGGAAGAGTGAAAAAGAGGATGTTTAAAATGCATTGAAAACATGCTTTCCCTTGATTAAATACATATCAGTGTCAGCCAGCAACCCTGTGTTAATAATCTGCCTAGCAGTGATCGACAAGTATCATGGGAGAAAAAGCATTAAAAAATTACTGAGCTCTCATTTTCTGATTTATACTGCCGGATTTTTTTTTTAAATACTGCTTTTTAATCATGCCTACACTGGCAATTATTTATGTCGCAACTAGAGAACTGGGCAGCAAGATCTTACATTTCTGAGACCTGCTCCTGTCCTGCTGGAGCTTTTCCACTCCGCAGCCTGGCTGAGACATGCAGGTTTTGTTCATGCCCAGCGCCCTCAACTCCAGACAGCCCCAGAGGCCACTGCACCCTCTCCAGAGCCAGCAGAGCAGTGCCCGGTGTGACAGTCCCCTCTCCTAGCTCCCTCCTGGCCATCATCCCCGGCAGACAGCGTGGTGTCAGCAGCCCTGGACTTGCCAGGTGCCCTCACCCATCTGAAGATGAGCTTTCCCAAACCCGTTGCTGTTCTATTTAAGCCAGAGGTGAGGAGTGTCACTAAGCTGCTAACCTGCTCTGGGTACCAAGGTCCTCGATGTGGCTCATATTAATATTGAAGTGCTCTGTAGGCACTGCAGCTGCCTCTCCAGCATCGCTGCCCTACGTCTGTGCTGCCTGCAGCCAGCATAGGTTCCTCTCTCCCCTCCCTCCCTGCGTTACAGCCCTGGATGTTTGACCAGGTGTATTAATAATGGGGTTTCCTTCCTGTGAATCGTGGCACCATGAACAGAAACCTGCATTTAAAGGACCTGTGATTTGCTCTGCTGTAACAAACTCTATTTCTTGAAGGAAGAGTGAAACTGAGGTTTTGACACCTTTATAATGATATAAAATACATAACAAAATGTTCTTCTAGGTCTCTAAGTTGTACATTGAGGTCAGTAGGAAACACATCGTACTGCGATCAAGGGTGATACAATGCCCCTAAAGTCAGTTTTCAGAACTTGTATGTTCCCTCTTTCAAAGCCTGGTGGGCTGCGCAGAAAAATAAACCTTCTTATACTATCTACCAGCACACATAGAGTGCAGGTTGCTCTGCTGTCCTTTGGCAGCCCAGGAAAAGCCAGGCAATGATTCCTCTGCACTCTTCCTAAATAAATGCCTGTTCTGCTGTGAGTGCTAGAGCTCCTCAACCTCTGCAGACTAGGGAGAAAGAAAGGACTGTGGGTCATACCTGACCTTTCATTAAAAAAAAAAAAAAAGCGTCAAGTGGGAAAACTCTTTGCTCCCTCTGTGTTTTGGCAATATGCAGGAATTGGAAAAGCTGTTCTGCACTGGTATTACCAGCTAGGACTTCTCTCACATTTGAAGCCATCTGATAAGCTTACATATTAACCCTGCTGATTTACGTTAGCACTTAGCCATGGTGACAAGTACTCTTTGCACTTACTGCACACTGGCACTTTGTCTTTCTGCTTGCAAGGAATTCAAGCAGAGATTAGTGACGTTAATGAGGAAAAATAAGAGGGTGGATGTAAGCAAAGCTTGAAATATTGGCAGGTTTCAAATAAGTCTGCAAAGGCAGCAAGCAGAAAATACTGATTAACACTCAATGGAAGTTGCACTTTCATCAAAACACAATGCTTGACAATTCAGTTCTGTCTGGTTTTGCATGTATTCTTTAAACCATTGTTAAGCTTTTTTTTGTGGAAGGAAATCCATTTTTATTAATTTTGTTGCAAATATTGGGATTTTTTTTTCCTTGTTTTGTTCCAACACAGAAGTTATAAAATTCAAGCCCAGAAACCACTGTTAAATAGTAAAAGTCTCATAATTCAGATACTAATGCCCTCTCTGGAGATCCACAGGGCCTACTTTTCTCTGAAACAGAGAAGATGCAGTTCTCATTACTGCCTCGAACTACAGTAAACCAGTTTACTCTGCCTTTACCCTGTACAGGATTTTGTTATTGAAAACAAAGAGGCCTACCTGAAACAGAGAAATATGACTTAGCCAAACTATAGACATAGCTAAACAGATCACCAACTGCAATTCCGTTGCCTGTTTGCTACTCCACAACACCAGCCTGTGCACAAGTTCTTCCCCAACCACAGCTGTGCACTGCCTGTCTCCTAAGTGAAAGCAGAATAAACTATTTCATAGCTATGGCACGTGTTCTTACCAGGGCAGTTAGTGCAAGGTAGCCACAGTGCTATAAGCTCACACCCAAAGACAGACATACTTTGGCTGTGAAGCTGGCCAACATCAAAAGAAAAGCACACACCACATGTTCTGGTCTTGGAGAGTGCAGGACTGGGCTGTGGCAAAATAGTAAGTTCAAGGGACAGGATAGCTCTGAGGTGCCAGGCAATGCAGGGGACAGGAGGAGGCAGGCAGTGCCAGAGATGCAACGCGAGGGAGGCAAAGACCTGCAGGAGATTCCGAGGCTGGTGGTCCTGAAGGGTATGTGGAGAAAAAGAGAAACTTTGAGTCCTGCCTTTAACAAAAAATTGGGGACCCCCGTCTTTGTTCACACTGACCTCACTGTTACTCAAGCCTATAACTGTATCCTCAGATGAAAGGTCAAAAGCTAGATGAAGAGACGACTCTTGCCAGACTGTCCTGTCATGGGTCACTTAGGGAGTAGCCGCTGATTCGTTTTCCTGCACCGGGAGATCAAATCCATGATTCCTAAAGTATTTCTGATTAACGCTTTCTGCAGAGCCAGCCTTGGCTGTGTAGCCAGGTAGTTTGCTCTAAAGAGCACACTGTTGCTAGAGCTAACGTTTACTTAGCTGCATGTGGATGCTGGTGACGTTAATAGAGACAGACAGGAGGAGAGATGGAAGCCAGGCCTAAGATACCAGCAGAGATTAGACAGGCATACAAAGGTAGCAAACAGAAAATATCGATTGGCACTTAGCATAGGACTGTACTCCCAAGCGAGAGTGCTCAGCTGACTCAGGAGGCTGTATTTTTCCTCTCACAATTTCACTAAGTCGTTTCAGCAATTTTACCCTGTTGCCTCTTTCCCCTCTGGCAAATAAGAATAATTGCCACCTTCATAATACCCCTTTCCCAAGCCAGATAAGTAGCCATGGCCCTTCAATCTTTTGTTCAATTTGTTTCCCCAGTTTTGTCCCATACTGCTGCTATTATTTGCCAATGATTTTGCTGATCTCTTCCGAGCTCCCTGACAGATGTTCAGTTTAAAAGAGAAATGTCCATGCTAATGCCAGTAATCTCATCCAGACCTTCCTCAGATAGCATAGGTCGGACCAACTAGACTGCAACCCGCAGCTCCCGCTGTGGTGACACGTACCCTGGTGTATGGTGTGGTAACAGCACGCTGGTAACTCACTGCAGCTTGCCAGTTAGTTCGTACAAATCGCTGAGTGTGTGTGTTTGTGTGTCTGCATGTGCCTCTGTGCTCCTGACACAACCACGGGGACTTTCAGACTGGGACTGCAGTAGACCCACTGAAACGTAACCTAATTCTTCCCTGACAAAAGTGAGTTGGATTAACAAAGGTATGCAAGGGCTAATATATATATATTTAAACAATAACAACAAAAAACTATCTAAGTCATAGCAATGCTACAGCAGACTCTATAAAGGGTACAGGCAGGCTAAAGTGAAGGCAGGCCTTCACCAGGGCCACAGAACAGCCTCACTTTTCCACAGATGCAGCAGTCTGGATAAGGGTTTAATTAGCTTCAAATTTCCTGGCCTCTGCCTAAGCCTCTCATTTATTAAAATACCAGATAAGGACTGCTGGGGTTAAATTCCTCATATTTTTTTAAAGAAAATTAAAGAATATTTCATACAAATTTGCATCCAGAAAAGACTCATATTTTCCATCATCTGAACTGGGAAGTGAAGAGAGATGAAGCATGGTAAAGGGAAAAGAAGTTGGGATTCTCAATAAGAGGATGAAAAAAAATAATAATGAGAAAACACAACAAAAGCGAATGGTCAGAATGGGGAAGAGACTTAAAGAAAGAATGCCCAGGGGGAACTCCTACTTCTTTTTAGTACCAGCCGTTGAGCACGCACTCCCATGTCAAAACAAGTAAGTCATATTGCTGCAAAGTCTTCCCAGTTATGTCAGGACTGTATTCCCACCCCCACTACCAGCAGAGCCAAAAATCTATGTCTACAATATACTGAGTTGGAGATGGAAAACATCTTTGTCCCTGTAGAGCTAAAAAGGATCTGGACCAGGAGATCCTGTGAACATTAAAGGCAGAAAACTAACCTTGGGAGATACTTAAAAAAGACGGTGTGGAGCTGATAGCCCCTGGTTACCGAAATGAAAAGAAACAAACAGAGTGAAACTTCACTAAAAAAATAAATACTTGGATCTCCATTGTATCTCTGAATACTGCTTTAAGCACCAGTTCTTTTCAGTCAAGCTACAGCGTTTTTTTAGATTTCTCAAAGGATTTGGATGCTCTATTGTGGTCAGACTGTGATCTGGCATCACTTCCCACAAATCAGTATCAAATGCAGAGAAGCAACCTGCTACACAGGCATTTTGCAGACTAAAATAGTGCAGAGCCTAATCAGGAATCTCGCGGCAGGAAACAGGCCTTCCTACAACAGGAAGCGTAGGAAAGACTACTGGAGACAGCCATCCAAAAGCAGCTGCTCTGCCAAAAAAGACAAAATGGCTGTATGCTGGCAACTCCTGCAGCAGGAAATCGCTGAATTAAGCACTCAATCTACAGAGCAATTTAGTATGTCATCTGCTTCCTGGCAACAGATATTTGGAATCACTTTTACATTGCCTTTCGGCTCTATCTCATCATCGTGTTGAGGACAGTGTCCTCTCCAGTAAGCAAAGAGGCCAAGGTCAGAGGCTTCTCTGAATCCTACCCAGAATAAATATTTTTAACCCCTTTCCTTTCTCCATTTTCATCATTTTATCATTTCTAATTTAGGGGCCTGACATTCCTGTTTCTACTCTGATTTGGGGCCAGGGCAGACTGAGTCACTGATACAGTGTCTGCCAAAGTTAACTGTGGCCTCCATGGGACTGTACAACAGAGTCTGATAGAAGATAAGTATCACATGCCACAGTGAAACAAGGAAAAGGAGGCCAATGGATTGTCTCTGTGATTTGTTTGATGGAGGGTCAGGAAACTTATCAGGAAGTTCCTCCTAAAGATATATAAAAAGAAGAGAGAGGGAGAGGGAGAGGGAGAAGGAGGGAGGAAGGGAAAGAAAGAAATAGAAAAAGAAAAAATAAAAATAAAAAGAAAAAGAAAAAAGAAAGAAGAAAAAGAAAAAAAAAGAAAAAAGAAAGAAGAAAGGGGAGGAAGGGAGGAAGGGAGGAAGGGAGGAAGGAAGGAAGGGAGGAAGGAAGGAAGGAAGGAAGGAAGGAAGGAAGGAAGGAAGGAAGCA
>JAVKLA010000081.1:24221322-24232663 GCA_034782735.1 Sagittarius serpentarius
AGGAAGGAAGGAAGGAAGGAAGGAAGGAAGGAAGGAAGGAAGGAAGGAAGGAAGGAAGGAAGGAAGGAAGGATGGATTTTTTTCTTCAGGGCCCATGTATTGATGCAGACTGCTGGCAAACAAGAGTTCATTTTTTAATATTTACCCAATGTGACTGCTTGCTCATCTCACTAAAGACACAAAATATTCTGTTCCTTCATTGGTTCCTTAAGTCTTGCTGAAGACAAAATCACAGAATCACAGAATGGCTGAGGTGGAAAGGGACCTCTGGAGGTCACCTGGTCAAGCAGGGTCACCTAGAGCCAGTTGCACCATGTCCAGACAGCTCTGGAATATCTTCAAGGCTCAAGAGTCCACAACCTCTCTGGCCAACATGTGCCAGTGGTCTGTCACCTTCACGGTAGAAAAGTGTTTCCTGGGATTCAGATGACACCTCCTGTATTTCAGTTTGTGCCCATTGCTTCTTGTCCTGCCACAGAGCACCACTGAAAAGAGCCAGGCTCCGTCCTCTTCATATCCTCCTTCAGGTAGTTCTACACATGGATAAGATCCCCTTCAGCCTGCTCTTCTCTAGGCTGATCAGTCCCAGCTCTCTCTGCCTTTCCTCATAGGAGAGATGCTCCCGTCCCTTAATCTTTTTATGGCCCTTCACTGGACTCTCTCTGGTATGTCAATGTCTTTTTTGTACTGGGGAGCCCAGCACTGGACCCAGCACTCCAGGCGTGAATCACCAGTGCTGAGTAGAGGGGAAGGATCACCTCTCTCGACCTGCTGGCAACACTCCTCCTGACGCAGCCCAGGATACCATTAGCTTCCTTTGCAGCAAGACACAGCTAACACAATCCTTGTGGTTTTGTCTTTTGAAAACAGACAATAGACTGCAGATCAAAAATACCGCAGATGAGAGAAAAAAACAGAAAACAGCTAATGACAATGACAGAATACAATTTTCTGCTGTCACATAGCAATATATATATGTGCATGCCATATTTAAAAAAAAAAATCATGTCATTGCTGCCCAAAGGAGAGAGAAGGATGCAACCAATTAGTTGTGAATATTTTTAGCACAGTTATATGAAGTAACTGAATTTGCATAAAGTGATTGATGTCAGATTTGCTGGAGTCCCTCTACTCTTTTGGTCTCCCCAGGAAATCCCCCTGTTCAGGAGATGTGGAAGCTGTAAAGTGCCACCTGCTAGAGACTGAAAGAGGCCTTTCAGAATTTGGTGAGCCAGGAGGCGGGAAATCTATCTCAAAATGAGACTAACAGCAATAATAATCGCCTCAATTCAGCTTCGACAGTTTGATCAAAACCAGCCAATTTCTTATTTTATCCTAATAGTTTCAGTATCCATTATAAGAGCAGGTTTTTATGACAAAAAAGACTGGCTAACAACATTATATTTACAGCGAGCAATGGAAAATAGGTTTCTGAGGAAAGCTTGCTCTTACAAAATGAGATGTGCCAAGTTTGTAAGATGCATGAGCCAATTTGATCATGAACACTTCACACTTCAATAGAAAGAAACGGCAAGCAAATTTTGAACTATGACTTTGTTAACAAGGAGAATAAAGTTTGCACAGAGCAGTCTGACAGTCCCTAAATTATGGGGTTTCTTCCATTTTTTTGTTTTTATGTCACATTTTTTGGTTTATTATTTGTCAGGTTTTTAAATGTTTCCTGGGACAGAGAAACACCTTCCTATAGGTATGAGCATCAAACACCTGGCCGAGTGTCATGTCAGACTAAGGAACTGTACTTAAGCTAATGCTTTTGCAGCTAAGAGGTTTTTGACAATTAAACATTACTTGGCAATTCTGCAGAAAGAGCTGACGTATGACAGAACTTGATGAATTTCCATGTGTGCAGGTTGCTCCTGTGTCTTACACATACAGTTGGGGCTCTGCTAGGTGAAAAAATGAAAGAGGATCAGGATGAAAGCTGAGGGATTTAAGGATGGAGTAAACACTTCTGAAGCCTAGGACTTGTGTCAGAAGACAATTTATTCAGTTGTTGCAGTTTCCATTGTTTCTGTTCTCTCATATTCATCTGTCTTTGCCTCAGAAATAGCTGTAGGAGGGTGTGTGGTTTAGTGAGACCGTTTTCCTAACTGTGAAGGGATGACATATGTGACTTTTCTTTCACCATGCACTGGATCTACAAAAGAACCTGTCTGTTGTCTTGTCTCCTCAAGACCCTGTCCCATAGGCTTGGAGACATCTGAAGTCCTCAGTGCTTCTTCCAGCTGCTTCCTACATCTCTAGCAGTTAAATTCTCCAGATATGTAAAAAATCAAAGAGAGCCCAAGACTGCCTGTCTCTAAACAACTCCTCAGTTCCCTGTATTCTATTAATAGGGTAGAAACGCAACTGGTCAGTGTTTTCAAAGCGACCCCCCAAGGACCTTCCCCTTGGACAACCCCCCTGCCACTAGCTGAGGTCCCTGATCCAGCTGAGCATCACTTAGACTTAGGGTCTTTCCACCGCCTGAAAATACCTAAGATCGCATGTCCCCAGTGAATGCTCTAAACAGGCATAAAAGGGCAGCTCTTCCTAAAGTAATTCCACTTTGCATAGACCAATTAAATCAGAAACAGAGACAGAATAAACCTGCAGCCTAGGAGCTAGGACAGTCTCTGACACCAGGAGTTAGGTGAAATGTGAGCTCACAGTAGGCAGGGGAAAGAAAGGGAGCCCAGTCCCTGCTGTCCCCTGCACGCAGCCAAGCATGCTCCATGACCACTGATAACAAACGTAGTGATGATGTCACCTCTGCCTAGCTCCTCTCCTGCACATTTAAGTGAGGGCTGCTACAGGCCCCAGGGCTAGAAAGCATTCAGCATGTTAAATTCAGTCTGAGTTGAAGACTCCTACGTGGCCCAGAATAAAACGTGTTTTCCTTTCCGTGGGCGGGGAACCTTGGCCGGCTCCACACCAGGCATCTCACCCCGCTGCTATGCCCAGGGCTCTTCCGAGCATCTCCTCTTGCACATCTTCTCCCGACAGCTGAGTGTAAAAACAGGCCGTGCTGCAAGTACCGTAAAAGCTCCCAGTGCAACCCAGTGCTTATTTCCTATAAGACACCCTGTTGATACAACTCCAGCTTTGACCTCTCCTGACATGGAGGGAGATTTCCAATAGAGAAAAGGAATGAAAGAAAACAAGGGAAACTGAAAGGAGAAGACAAAACAAAGAGAAAGGGAAGCTTGGACCGAGAAGGGGAAGTGAAAGACCTTTGGAAGACGGAAATGTAGACAAGGTGTGTAAAGCCTGGTGTTACACTACATCGCTCTAGTTCTGCCACGACACAGGTAGGTGACGACGGGATATAAAAATGCGGCAAGTATTTCTGAAAGGACTGACCTCTGTCTGGCGCCAGGCATGTCTCTAACGCTTCATCAGCACTAGTGGGTGTGCAGAGCTTGCAGGGCACGCAGAACATGAATGCCCAAGGTCTAGTCCATTCAAATCATTATCAGCTCCTTTCTGGCCCTTTCCTTCCTGCTAGACACAGAATTATACCAAAATCCCAGTAAATCATGTCCCTGAACCACAGCAAAGTTTAGAACTGATGCATAATCAGCCTCTTCAATGTGGCATGATCCTTGAATTACACGTGCATGGATGGACTCCGGATGTTGACCCACATCAGGATTTAGCAAGTCGGAAAGACTTGAAATTCAGAAAGAAAGTTGGAAATTACAAAACAGCTCAAGTCTCTCTGCGTGTTGTGGGACAGATCTCCAATAGCACAATTTCACATGGAAACTAGATGGGTGGGTAACACGATTGAGTTCAAATGCAAGGGTGGATGACGAGAGGTGAATAGGGAGCTGAGGGTGGAATGTTAGCAGCACCACCCTTGATTTCCTTTTAACCTACTGTAGCCAGGCATGTATCCACCGAGCAGAGTAGCACGTAACAGCCGACTCCTCCATCTGAGAAAAACAGAAGAGAAAATTTTAATACATTTTCGGAGCATTTTCTTGACACTTTCTCTTTGCTTATATTTTTAACTTTCTAAGACAGCTTAAGGCAATGAATGCAAATGGAATGGCAAATAGGGAATTAACAAAAGTGCTAAGTATGCTACAAATGCCACAGTTTACATCCGCATTGCAAAGGTATTGTTCCTTTTTAATAGCAGAGCAACAGAAAATATTTTAATGGCAGTGGTCAGTCTAGCCCTCCAAACGTTCCTGGTTCAAACAGGCAACTTAGAAACATGGCAGAGCTATTTAGAGATGCTCAGCACCCAGCAACCCCATGTCCTGATGAGCTCTTTAGAAAAGAGCTTGGTCAATACCGCGCTGGGGCAGGAAGTCCCAAAAGTCACAAGCAGGGACTTGGTGCACCACCCCAAAAAGTTCCAGCACTTCGCAGCAGGGGAACACCTGCCAAATTGTGTCTTTGATAAACTTCCCCCTAGGTCACTTGTCACACGCTACTCATGATCTAGCCCAAATGCTGCTAACCTACTATTATTAACGTACTGGGTAAAATGCAGAAAGCACCAGAGGGATGTCATCATTGGAAATGGCAGCTGAAAGTCTTACTTGTCATGCAAACACTTCTGCGAGCTGTTTTTTGGTTGGTGGGGAATGCTGTAATAAGCCTCAGTTCCTTGAATACTGTAAGGAAAATAGCACTTGGGCACAAACATGCCTCAGGTAAGAGAGGGGGCTTACACAGCAGTGACTACCTTGCAGAGCACATAACTGCCAATGGGTTTTAACACATGAAATCATACTTTGCTCACCAGAAAACAGAACAGAAATCTCCCTGTTAGAGCAAACCACTGAAGTCAACTGTTAAAACAGTTTCAAACAAAGCAAACCAAAATAGAAAGGACAGCACTACTGGGGAGAAGAAAGCAAGGCAGATTTTGAGAGAAGGATCCTTTTGACACTGTCTCCCACAACATCCTTATAGTCAGGCTGACAAAGTACAGGTTAGAAAAGTGCAAAGTAAGATGGACTGAAAATGGGATGAACAGCCAGGCCCAGGGGATGGGGATCAGCAGCACAAAGTCCATTTGGAGGCAAGACACTAGTGGTGTACCCCAGGGCCAGTACTGTTTAATATCTTCACTGCTGACCTGGATGTTCACAGATGATACAAAACGGGGAGGAGTGGCTGGTGTGCCAGAGGGTTGCACTACCATTGAGAGCGGCCTCGCCAGGATGGAGAAACGGGCCTACAGGAATCTCATGAAGTTCAACAAAGTGAAATGCAAAATCCTGCACCTGGGGAGGAATAACTCTGGGCAGCACTACCTGCTGGGGGTCACCCAGCTGGAAAGCCCCATGTTCTCTGCTGAGAAGGATCTGGGGGTCTTGGTAGACACCAAGTTGAAATGAGCCCGTAATGTGCACTTGCAACAAAGGCCAGTGGTACTCTGAGCTGCGTCAGGAGGAGTGTTGCCAGCAGGTCGAGAGAGGTGATCCTTCCCCTCTACTCAGCACCGGTTAGGCCACACCTGGAGTGCTCGGTCCAGTGCTGAGCTCCCCAGTACAAGAAAAGCATGGACTTACTGAAGCAGGTCCAGTACAGGCCCACAAAGATGATTAAGGGACGGGAGCATCTCTCCTATGAGGAAAGGCAGAGAGAGCTGGGACTGATCAGCCTAGAGAAGAGCAGGCTGAAGGGGATCTTATCCATGTGTAGAACTACCTGAAGGAGGATATGAAGAGGATGGAGCCTGGCTCTTTTCAGTGGTTCCCAGTGACATGACGAGGCAATGGGCACAAAATGAAGCACATGAAATTCCATATGAATACAAGGACCCACTTTTTTACTGTTGACAGTTAACAAAGAAGCCTCACTTGGCCAGAGCAGGTTTTGCTTTTGTTTCAATGCCTGCTCTGATTAGAGTTTTCTTCCGCTGTAGGATGGGTATGCAGCACGTCCTCAGCGATACGGATCATAAGTACGCCGCTTCCAAGACGTGTTCATCCTGGGGAAAATGAACTTTCCCCTCAGTTTCTGTGTGTTCCTTCCTTTTCAGGAATACTGGATTAAATCTCTTGACTTCAAGTAAGTATGAGGACTCAACCAAAACAGGTCCCTCTGACACCTATGCAGAAGCTGGAGTTGGGTATGGTGGGCAGATTTTTACGGAGCTCTCATAGCCTATGCTTTTGAAAACAGTGAGGAAAAGGTACCTCTCAAAGTGAAACTCCCTAGAAGAGAAGAGCTGAAATAGCCACTGCTCTCAGCACTGGTGCTGTGTTGCTAGAAGGAATCATATATATTTTTGTAGGCCATATTTTGATGTATCACGTCAGTCCCGCTATCCCAGACAGGAAAAGAGAAACAGTGTTCCCTCCCATCAAGACTGCTCCTTGATTGTTAGTTTGGTTTTTCCTTTTCCTTCAGGGAAGGAAAAGAAGGCATTTGCCTTTGTCCTGAAGACCAAGCTGTGGGTAGGCTGTGGGGGTTCCTGCCTTCTGGGCAGATCCTGTTCCAAAGGCTCTGCCAGGACAGAGCAAAACTCTCCCCTCCAGTTGGAAAGAAGACAGTTGTAAAGAAAGCACGTTAACTTAATATTAATTTTTTTGTGTTTAAACAACCCCCATAGAGATCTAACAAAGAAAGTCTTGCTTCTTCCTAGGCGGATCCTGCAGCCATGACAGGAAGTTCTGACAGGCTGAGAGCGTTTGCAGGGTGGAGAACCACGTTGCTTCAGAGGTTCTGACATTTCCTCTCTGAACCTTAGTAAAGAAACTCAGTTGTGGAAGTTGCTCAGTGCAGAAAGCACCGCGTGCCCTGCTGTGAAAGAAATGAGTCTGACAGTCAAGTTGGAAATTACAATGCCACCCTGAATGAAACTGAAATTGTTATGCAATATCTATTTGGCTGGGTGACTTGAGGGCATGAAAAGCTTTACCTCTCCTTGACTTTGGGAGACAACTAACTGTTACTGTACCTAAGCCTGTTACTGTAACACAGAACAGCTGCTAATTTCATTTGTTCCTTAAACCAAGAATTCATGTCTGCACACAATACCAGAAAGTACTAAAAACAGGGTTTTATGTTGTGTGTATAAACCACAACACTCGTTAGTTTGTTTAGAAAAGCCAGAAAGGCCATTGTGAAAGCAGTTTGAGTGTTACAAATGAAAAGGGAAAATTAAAAACTATATGCGTAGCAACCCATAGTAGGACCGCTACACAAAATTCCTCAAAGGTCACAGAACTGTTATCTGGTAAAAAAGTGCCAGCAGGCTTCTTACTCTCAGTGACTGTTTGGTTTTTAAACACAATTCTTCTTTTATACCACATAAATAATTCCACTAAGAAACAAATGGCCACATCCACAAATGCCTTAGGTATATGTACCTTCTCAGCATTAGATCACCACTTCCAGTTCAGCAGAAAAACTATTTGCAATAGAAGTACCTTGTTCACAACCTTCTTAACTACCACAACTGATGCAAAACCCCACTAAAATGAATCCAAAAAACCATACTGAGATCTATCTGGCAGTCCAGCAAAAGCTGGAGGTGAAGGTCCCTAACTACTTATGTGTAAAGGTAGAAAGAAGATCTCTACCTGCACCTGGGCGTGGTTGCACACAGGTTGTTTCTCATCCATGTTTCCTCTGGCAGAATAATGTTTGATGAATGACACTTTCACTTGCCTTCTCATTATTATCCACAAACCCTGAGAACACAATCAAAAACCCAATGAAATATATTGCTTACATTCTCCTTACCCTTTGGCTTCCAAAGTATTATTTTTCATCTAATAAAACCCAATTTCATACCCAAACATCAAACTACTGGTGACTGGGTCTCTTCGGTGACTGCCTGAAAAGTCTGGCAGCCTCCCAACTTTTTTTAGCCTCTTTGTTTTTATAAAGGAACACAAAGTTATTATTTGATTAATGCAAATTTTCTCTTCCCTGTTTAAAAAGCCCAGTTAAAGCACAAGAAGTAATACTAAATATGTGAAAAATAAGCACATCACTTAAATAAAAAATAAGAAGAGTATGCAGTCCATTCTGCATGGAGTCTTTATGGCAAACTACATCTTTTAAGTCACATTATCCTTTTGTAGCTATTTATAGCCATGTATGTCCATCATTTGCATCCTATAGTTTCTTTTCCAGATATAAACAGAGCTTCCTCCCTTGCTTTGTTTATGTGTCTGCCTGTCAACGTAGCGCCAGTGACTGTCTCTCCACTTTGCTGCTGCTGCTCCCTCATCCTGTTTATAGGTCAGCGATGACTGCCATTGCCTCCCTGCGACTGAGCAGGACTTCCCATAGCACTTCAGGATGTTTTAGTCACATTAACCTGTGCCGCCTGTCTGGAGCCAAAAGTCTACCCTCCACGCTAGCACTGCAGGCAGCATTCGACTCAACAAAACTCAGATTTTGCTTCCTGGGAGGCCCAAATGTTTTCAGCTGTCCCTTGTGTGAAAACACAGCTGGGTCCTATTCATCGTCCCATCCATTGCAAAGAGCACAAACAGACACACAGCTGAAGAGTGAAAAAATTCCCCTACCCCTTCAGTCCCAAGCAGGTGAAGCCTTGCAGTGGGCAGCATCCTTGCCAGTCGTTGAACATGGAGGAAACACCCTGACACCTCTTCGTTGGACGGAGGTTTTTATTTTCCTTATCTAGCAATGTCCAAGGTCATTAATACAATAATTCTTTAGGCAGCAGGACGCAGCAAGAAAAACAGGTCAGCAACATCATGTGATGTGAACATGCACAAGGCACAATGCTGGAGGGAGAGGTAAATCAGCTGTTGAGCACAGAGCAAGTTGCTGAAATGGAGCCAGTAAAGCAATGTGTCTACATCCCCACAGCACTGGGAGAGTCTTCTTCCCCTCCAAGCCAGCCAGGCAAAGATGGATAAATCCAGGACCTCTGATGAGCGTTAAAGCTTTGTGCTTTATGAAATCCATAGAAATAGGAGTGCAGCACTTGTACAGATCACGTTTTCTGGTTACAAAAACACACTAGCAGAGAATTATTAGTGAACTCAGAATATTTCGGTCAGAGGTTGTTGAAAGACATTAGCGTCTGTCTCCGTGGCCCACAACCTACTGGATTATAACTCAGGGTTCATCAGCGTATGTCCAGCAGGAGTACATAAATATCTCCTTTAACAACAAGCTCACACAATCTGTTTTACAACACACAGTGGTAGCAGTGTTCACAACTGTTCCTGTGCTACCTTGCTGCATTTTTCTACTTACAAAGATACCCAGAGAACATACACTGTGTCTAGCCTCCTCGTTAGGCTGGGAGATGGGGTGCAACAAATGAAAACAACAATGAATGAGGCTGACCTGACCTCTGCCAGAAACGACTGCATGGTTTACAACCTCTGCAGAGGTTTCCAAAAACCTAAATGGCACTTACACACCTAGTTTTCACAGGTTTCACATTGGTAGTGAGGTCCTTAACTACCACTTGTGCCTTTTAAAAATTTCCTTCCTGGTCTTTAGAATAATGTCAAAAAATGTGATGTATGAGAAGAATTAACATCTCACGTTAAAAGTATTTGTTATGGACAGTTGAGCAAAATGAATATATCATCAAAGCACTGTTGGCATGTAGATTGAAGTTAAGCACATGGCACAGATGAGTATTCTTAGAAAAAAAAGGCTGATCTAATCATTATGGGTTTTTTCAGATTCCACTGTAAGCTTTTAAAAACCTTTTGCTGCAATAAAAAGTTGATGATTCTGACATACAGGCAGCATCCTCTGCACTCAACAGCCACTGATCTATGTGACAAAGACCACAGCTTCACATGACCCAGTGTGACCAAGCTTTGCAAATGCTGTTATGAATCTCATGATGCTGTGCTTTCGCTGTGATAACACCAGCTCTTGGAGTCATATGAACAAGTATAAATGTGTCTGGGTTTCTTGCTTTATAAAGAAGTGTGCTTTCATCCCACATTTTGGGAAGATGAAGAGAAAGTTGAAAAGTCTGAAAATGTTAGAAAACACACAACAAGATCCTAATGTTTAAAACCCTTTTTTTCCCCCAGGTATGCTTAGGTTTTGCTTTTTGTACTCCAGAGTTTTGTTACAGTGCAAGAGATTATACCTATGTTTATCGTTTCCCTACTTTATGACACTGAAAAAATTTCAATGTACAAGAAAACTACCTCACTTCAGTGGTGCTGAAGGAGTGAGGTCCATTTTGATTTCGTTCAATATCTTATCAGAAGAGCAGTGCAAGAGCTCCTTTGTGGTGTTTCTCATTGGCGTCATCACAACACTGGGTTTCTGTGGCAGACTCATTTGTTTTGTGCTCTTGTATTGTTCCCCACCTCATTTAGAGAGATCTGTATTCATTTCACAAGTAGCTTCCCTCTGAATCTTTTGTTCAACTGTTAATTATCCTAAGCATCACTTTCTTTTCAAAGGCTCCCAATACATGTAAAAAGATCTGATGGTCCAAAGAGCTGCATATACTTGATATGTTCCAAGATTCTTGTCTGTATGTTAGATTCTTATTTTCCTAAAAAATAAGGAGACCAAACCAGAAAAGATCAATATACCTGAGCATGACCCTGTAATTATGAAGCAACTGTTGAGTAATGCCAAAGTATACTAAATTTGCTTAATGTCTCTGATGAAAAAACATAATGACAAGCTATGGAAAGGCAGAATGACATTTAACTCATTTTCCATTACTTCTCTGCCAGCTTTTGATGGTGTTCAATGATATAGCTTGCTAGTGTGCTGAATTACTCTTCCGTTATAGTAGTCCTCTGTGCCAAGTCCCACAGATGTTCAGATTTTTCCCAATGTGGATGGGATACTAGATACGAATTTACCTTCGTATCTAGTCCTGAGAGAAACAAGAGGTGAAGCCTACAAAGCAAAATGGCAACCTCCTTTTTGAAGAGCTGGGAATAAGGGATCAATGAGGAGAAGAACTAGGGAGGAAGTCAGACTCAGGCCTAGAGCTCCCACTCAGAAATGACAACCTGGGAGTAAAATGATTTTTCATTGATCTTTTAGAGCTATTTCTGCACATAGAATGATGCCTGCCTTTCTCCTGTGGAGACTCTGTGTGACTTAGCAGCAAAAGACTAGGAAAGCAAACCAAGTTCAAAATATCTCTAGTTAGCTTAGGGCGTGCAAGGACAAGGAGCATCCCAGTGACAGAGGCGAAAACTGGAGAACTGGAGTCCAAATAAGTAAGCACTACACACCCAAGAGTTAAAATTGATTGAAACAGGAATAGCAAAAGACCTGCATCAATTACCTAGACCTGCATCAAAGAAGTAAAGTATGTGGATGAAGGGAGTCACTGGTCAAATATTCTGAGAGAAAAGGATAGGGGAAGGGAAAGGGGAAGGGGAAC
>JAVKLA010000081.1:24232806-24297171 GCA_034782735.1 Sagittarius serpentarius
AGGAAAGGAAAGGAAAGGAAAGGAAAGGAAAGGAAAGGAAAGGAAAGGAAAGGAAAGGAAAGGAAAGGAAAGGAAAGTCTTTCTGCTGCAACAAGAAAGGGATTGGTGGTGTTATTCAACCCCTACCTGTGCTTTCCAGTGGTGTGATCTCACTGATGGGTCTGTCCTGCTCTCCGGGGATACTCAGGGTGTGTCTCAGGAGAGCAGGAAGCAGAGCAGGAGGTGCCTTATCACCAGCTTTTCCAAACCACATAAGTAGACAGCAAATCAAGATTAGTCACAAGTCAAAACTAGCTCTAACCCACTTGTATTTTTTTACTGTTCTCATGATGAGTGTAAGGAAGAGTTACATTTCAGTGCATGTGTATACATATACAAGTGCATGTGCAAGTGCGTATGCATGTGTATGTACATATTGCATTGCATTTTTGTTTGCTTATCAGAACAATTTCAGACAATTCAAACCAGTGCAATTAGCCAATTTGGACAGTTCAAAGCACAGCCTATTTGGATTTATTGGTAGGATTTCACACAATACAAAATCTCTTCGAAAACAACTGTACCTCTGCGGTCTGCTTAGGAAAGGTGGCTTTGCCTTTGAGAAAGACTTGTGCAAAGCTCAAAGTATCAGAACAATCTGTGGAAGAGATCTTGCATGGATAAGACATCACGGTTTATAGCTACTCACAGCTTTTTACTATGGTATGTCTCAATGGACTTTTTCTTTCCCTAAATGTAAATAACTTCATTTACCTTTGCAGAAAGGTATTTACCTTTGCAGAAATACACTTTAATGTGTTTGCTTATTTGTTATCAGCTTTGCTCTATGTCCTGGGGTAGGACCATTTGCTGCTTTTTCGGTCAAAACCAGGAGTTCAAACAACGTTTAGCTCTAGGAACAGCTTTTCCCAGCTGCAGACGGCGGTGTAAGAGCGCCTTCTATCCTTAGACAAAAGAAATGCAAGGCAGAAAAGTCACTGAAAACTTGAGTCCACAGAATTACAAGGCCGTCTTTCTTGGGTGCAAGTTGAGTTATTCCTAGATCAGGAGAAGGAAGGGTACAAGAGCTTCTCTCTGTTAAAGGAAATGGGTCAAACTCATCCTGAGGGTAGCAAGAATATAGCTGTCATCTTTGGAATATGATTACAAACACTTCTTACTGCAGTGTAGGTGTAAGTTCTCTGAGGAGCCTTAGCAAGAGTTCTATCAGCAATTAAATTATTAAAATAATTTTTGTAATTTTCCCTGTGGCTTTTAAGGAGCTATGTGAGCATCGATGTGCTGTCTTCTCAGGGCAAAATGCCAACAGAGGTGTGAAGAAACTCTCATTCTGGCGTGTTATTTTTTTCCTGGGTCATTTCAGTGATCCAGTTTCCCAGGCAGCTTCACAAACAGTTGTATTTGCCCAACTAAAGGAGCAGCAAGCTGTGGTGGGAAGATGATACAAGAAACCCCCCCACAACTGGACAGAAGGACAGGATAAGGGGTAATGGCATTAAACTGAAGGAGGGTAGATTTAGATGAGATGTAAGGAAGAAGTTCTTCACTGTGAGGGCGGCGAGACACTGGCACAGGTTGCCCAGAGAGGCTGTGGATGTCCCATCCCTGGCAGTGTTCAAGGCCAGGCTGGATGGGGCTTTGAGAAACCTGGTCTAGTGGGAGGTGTCCCTGCCCATGGCAGGGGGGTTAGAACTAGATGATCTTTAAGGTCCCATCCAACCCCAACCATCCTATGATTCTATTCTGTCATAGGAGCTACCTAAGCCAGCACAATGTCATTGCATATAAAACTAAGCAGAACTTGGACCCTGGATAGCCACCTTCCGGATGAAGGCCTAATTCCTCCATGGACAGATCACCTAGTAAAGCTGTGGTCTGGTAAAGCCTTAGGAAGATGCTTAGCTTCAGCTGCACAAATACTCCACCAGCAGGACAACTTAGATCCTTAAAGCTGAGCACATATCTTGGCAGAGGGGCTTACTGCAACCCATATACAAAGGGTAAAAAGCTAATCCTGTTGAAAATCCGTTGAAATCAATGGCGCAATAACCTTGAATTTCCATGCAACAGTTCTACCTTGATTTCCAACTCAGCATAATTCTTCATTTTACTCTTTCCATATGCATATCCATATGAACAGAAGTAACTATAGTCAGAGTGAGTTAGTTTTTCACCTCCTCTCTGTCTTTGCATCATTCCAGTGCAACCATAACTGGAACTAGTATGCCCAAGACAGACCTTCATGTGCCCCTATGGGCAGGAAAGGACAGCCAAACCATGCTAAGCATAGCAAAGAGCTTCTGTGATCTAGCTGACAGCAGTTACAGGGCTGGCATGTAAGTTGTCACAACACCTTTTCCTTACATTGATATATAACCCATTTCCCCACCCACATCCAGAAGAGAAGTCAACCTTTGCTGAGAAACCAAGTACTCTCCATTAAGCTTTTAATGGCAAGTTGGCTCAAGCAAAATGAGACCGATCATGCTGTTTGATGGTTGAAAATTCTGTTTCCAAGCCAGGGAACCCACTACGCTGCTGAAACATTGATAGGTGAGATGAAGTAACTTGGGCGAGAACAGATACAAGTCTCAGAGGGGATCACATGGATGTGGCAAGTAATTGGATGTGCCCAGAGGAGTCACAGCCACAGCTTAACATGGTGCAGTGAAATACCTTGCAGGGAGCCAGAGCAGAGGCACAAACTGGAAGCAATATCAGCACATCAGACCAGTCTTGTGCCCATTAGTAAATCCTTTTGAGATACAGCTTTTATTGAGCTGAAGGCAGCACCGTGCCAGGGTAGCAACACCACTTTGCAACCCTAATTACTCTCTACATGCTTTAAGCCAAGACAAGAGCACAGAGCCTAACCTACTGGCCTTGCCTAACCTAGAGGAGATTTACTAGTTAAACTATCCTGGCAAACTTAGCAGAAATGAGACATATATCAGCAAAAGACTTCTCCCTCCTAGAGCTTATACAAAAGCTTTCCATATTGCATGTAGTTTCAGGGCTTAGCGAGACAGCCTCTTTACTCCATCGTCTGTCTTGTGACACAGGTGTGGACTACTTTTGTCAGAATATTATTCTTGCTTGGGAGCAGAACAGATGAGATCTTAGACTAGCAAAAGCTATATTATGAATGTCATTGGAGGTATTCTGAAATGCCCTCTCTCACTGGTTGCAAAAAAATGGTTTAGTCTAACTCATAAAGGATGTTTTCTTTACAATTTATAAAGTAATCTCACACACACACACATGAAAGGACAGGATATAAAAGCCACAGTAAAGGCAAGGCACAGACTTTGGAACTTAAAATAGCCCTTTCAAAACACATCGGTCTCAAAGGGGAAGAAAGGTATGACTGGCTGAACAGTATAAAATCTAAATGGTATAGTGCATCATGTGATTTTATCCAGTCCAGTCTTCATCTATGACACTGGCTTTCCTGTGGACATTCTCATCATCTTAAAAATTAATAAAAGAGGCTTTTTAAAAAAATACTTTCTTGGTAAGCTGCAGGTAATGGTTGTTATGTGATCTGTTGTCAACTACAATGTAACAGGAGGCAGGAAAACTGTTTCTATGCAATCTTGGACATATATAATTTTTTTCCTTACCTTTACTTTGTTTCAAGCTTACCACCTCTTACACAACAATGAAGTTATTCGCCCAGGGGTTTGCTGGAGACAAGTTAGTTCTTGTTTTAAAATTGTGATGAGAGGTGGCTGTTATGTGAAGTTCATAATACTCAACATCATGTCTCTGTTACTTATTTGATCATCACAAAGCAATCCAGCTTGGTTTTAAATACAGCATATTCATCAGCATATAAATCTGAAACAAAGAAAATAAAAAGATTTTTTTCCCCTTTTCTGTCACTGGCCTGTTGACTTCATATTTGGGCAAGTAACGCTGCTTCTCTCTTCCTCTTCTTCGTCATCTGCCTTCTCGATTGATGCTGAAAGCTCTTTGGAGCCAGATTTGGACTATATTTCCTGTATAGGTCCTAACCAGCTGAAAGTTGTCCTAAGCTGTGCTGCATATTCTCTGCATCACTGTAAAATATTAATAATTAAATGTGTTTGAAGAAGTTTTGATTTGAGAAAAGCAAAGATGGTAACCAGTGATTTAACTGGCAATTAGTTGGCTTAAAATTACTCTCTTAGTTCTCTCACAGAGTTAGTATACTCTACAACTTGAGGAGTTTTATTATCCTTGGAGTATATTACCAGGTGAGCATAAAGACGGATGGTTTTAATAATTGTTTCCATCAGAGAGATCTTGATATTTAATCTTACGAGATGAAGGAATTACATTAAATGCTATGTGCAACAAAGTTTCAGTTACTTAATTACACAGCTGGTGTATTCAGAAATGCATTTAGTAGATTTTTCAGCTTGCAATACTATTCAATAAATCTTAGGAAATTATACAAAAATAGAGGAGCTCAAGGTTAATATTTCAAATACTAATGAAGTTTTAGATACTGAGGAGCATTATTTGGGCCCATGAATACTTTTCACTGATCTCAAGCACATTAAAATACTGTTTCAAATTGAGATAATATGGTCTAGTTTTCACAGCACTCACTTGAAACTTTGGAGATCCATAGTGAATTAATTATTCTGCCACTGGGTACCATTTTACCCACTTATCGAATAAATTTATGCAGGGTAAATCAAGAAAGCCTGGAGCTTTTAGAGACAGAGTTATCTACTTCTAACTATCCAGACTTGTCTCTAGAGACATGAGTCTGCTCAGTCCTGCATTATTTGATTCAGTTTTGAAGGGTTAGTTCCTTTTTTGTGCATAACAGAATACAAACCCACATCTTCTGACACCGAGAGGAAAACCTTTCCAACTGTCTACAGAAGCTCTGCAACAATGAGAAAAAAAAAATTCGAGATTCACTGAGGCAGAAACAGCAAAGGAAGAAGTTGGAACTGGTATTCTTCCAGACTCATCTGGGAAGAAGAAAATTTAGGTTTCAGTCCTTGCACCTATGACAGTTTTTGCATTTTCCATTAGAAAGTTATTGGATAAACAAGCAGAAATTAGACCACCCACTGATTTAACACCCCCATTCCTTTGAAGTCTCAGCCATAGAATCACAAGTAATTTTTTAAACAAAATAGAGGAATCAGTCAATTAAACATTGCAACACTGAAGAGACTAGTGCCCGAGTATCTTTAGAAAAAATGGCCTTTTTTTCTCTGCACCATGCCCTTAAACATACCTAGATGCCTAAAGCTACCAAAAGACAGTGTATGTTATGTGTTTAATAACTTCGGGGTCTTTGGTCTCCAGATAGCAGCACTCCGTCTACACGATGCTGTAGCTAGCGCCAAATAGAAAGACTGTAGGATGCTCAGCTGTAAACTGTCTCAAACATAGATATGGATTCTGCTTTCCTCTTACTGCTTGAAAAGACCATACAGATTTGTGAAGGTCTTGGGGTGAATCTTTCACAACCTCAAACTGATACTGCTGCAAACACCAGAACTTAAGAAACCCATTAAAATCACAGACTTGGATTCCACTGGCACAATTATGGCAAAACTGTCTTCAGACCCTGCATAGTCCACAGCATTTTTTGCAGCATATGCTGGCATGGTCACAGTGCTGTTAATAACCAAATTCACAAGACAAAAGCTGCCTGTATGTCTGTTTGAAGCGCTATGGAGTGCTTGCAGACATACCTTGCACCCCTAGCCCACCTAAGCCCCTGACTTAGACATACTTCATGTGCATGCAAAACACTGGTGGCCTCACTGAGTAGAAGCCCAACTCTTCATCTCTTTTTGCCAGGCCTTGAGAATGATAAGAAAAGTGCATCACAAGTTTTGGATATAAATGATGATATAATGGCAGATTTTCTGCAAAAGCTGCCAAAGACAATAAAGATAAACCAGGATCTGACATTTCTAGTCAGTATTGAAATCCAAATGAAAAAAACACAGGCAAGACATAGTTCTGCCATATGATATCACAGTGAAAAGCCCACTTATGGTATACAGAACCACAGCTTAGAAGATATAACAGATATACGTATGTACATTTATTTTACTGTTTTGACGTTTATCTTCAAAAAGTCCCTTACAAATTCCACTGTCTTAGCACATAAGTAACTTAGAAACCATTTAACTTTGCCTAGGTAAATAATTGCATGATGGGGGTTCTTGTTTGTTTATATTTCTTTGAATCAGTAGCATGGAATGTACCAGAATATCAGACCAATAAACATTCCTAACATTTTTGAAAAACATGTTTTTATACTGCTGCTGTCAAGCTTTCAGATCACCGTTTCATATCTGTCCACACAGACACTCCCCCAAACAATGCAGGGAAACCCCGCCTTACTGGTTATAGGTCTTATGTACACCCACAACCGCACTGCAGGTAAATTCCATGTACAAGAAATGATCTACATAAACCTAGCGCCATGCTGAAAATTAATTTTATTCTGTACAATTTAACAGGTACTTATTTTTTATTAAATTTTCCTCTTTGGCTGGAGCATGCATACCTATATTTGCAGGGGGTAGGGGCGTTAGGTGTACTGTATATATACGGATATATATAAAAACAAGTCATACAAGTCTTTCATAGGTTAAATTTTATGGTAACATGCTTAAATGGAAGCAGATGAGGAAATATTCAGGATCAGGTCCTTGTTTAAGGTCATTAGTGCGTTTCTTCAGCTGTCCTTATAAGTATATGCACCAAGAAACACTCCTAAAGCATGCAACCTTTGCTGTATTTTTCCAAACGATCATGAGACAGCAGGGTACATTTACCATACAACAACCCCAGAGCCAACTCCCAGATTTGACATGTTCCAGAAGAGGCACCGCTTAACAGACCTCAGTCTCCACTTGGTGCAGAAATATGATTTCTTCTCAGTTTCTTTCCTGTCTTCTTACATTGTCAATAAGATTAATTACCACCAATTCCAGCAATCATTGCAGTGCTCACTATATTCATAAAAAATAACTCACCATATACTAATCTCCAATAATATTTTTCTGTCACAGTTGACCTAATTTGCCTTAGAATTGTTCCTGATGGTTGCTTTCCTACTTGAGGCCGCAAATTACAAGATACAGTACTAGCTGGTTGCTGGTTTGCAAAGTGTTTTTTTACTCTAATTAATACAAACATAGAGAATAAAAATCAGCAGCTTTCTAAAATTTGAAAAGTTGTCGTGAATTGTGAACTCTTTCAAAAAAACGTGGGCAGGAGAGCTGAATGTACCAACCCATTAGTGTAATCAATGGAAAATAAGACAGTGAAAAATGACACTTGAAACCAGAAGCAGCACAGGTCTCCAAGACTCCATTTTCTGTTACTGGTCAAATTAGGATCTCAGGTGGTATGAAATAATAAGTTAAGACTTCTAAAAATACATGATTAGATTCCTCTTCTACTGCTGCCAGCTAGTAAAAAAAATCTACATACTCTATTCACAAATTTTGAGGCCGAAAGGGACTGCTAGGTTATTTGGTGTTCCCACTAGTACATCACATGTGATTAAGTTTCATCCAGTTGCCCCCCTACTAATGAACCTGCCAAGAGAAAGACATTAGATTTTGATCTGAAGAATTTAAAGGGCAGCAAATCCACTTCCTAGCTTGTTCTGAGGGTTTATGTTCTTCATTAATGCATTGTTCCTCCTTCAAATTTGTACAGGATCAGCTCCTAAGCCCTCACTGTGCTGCCTTCCTTGACTGTGCCCTTATATAGTTGGCATGTGCCTCCTGTGAAGACACACTGTAATCAAATCATCTCCTAGACACCCTTCTGTTTCCACCTGCAGGGCATATTCTTCAGCCTTCAAATCACTTTTATGCGCCTCTTCTGTTGTGTCTCTAGTTTTTCATTCTTCCTTTTGCGAAACAGCCCCTGCAGTTGAATGCCGCGGCCCAGCAGCACTGTCACAAAGCGAGAAGCTGTCTGCCTGGTCCTGCTGTTTTGTATAGCCCAGCACTGCCTTAGTTGCTGCTCTCTGCGGAGAGTTGCTGCTGAAATGTCTGCACAGGCACCTCTCCAGATCCAAAGCCCGTGTTCTGCAGCCGTGTCCAGCTTGCTTTGCTCCCGGATTATAAGCTTTCATTTGAAAATATCTGAATGGCCTTGCTTATCACAGGATCATGATCACTCCATCAGCTGCTTCATCCTCTGGATTTAAGTCTGCTCATCACTATATTATCTCCACATTTTCTCAGTAGTGAACTTAGACTGTTACTAAAAATAAGCACTAGTTTCAACCTTGTGACTGTCTTGACAATATCAGGCTTAGAGATAAGAAAAAAATCTATGAGGGTTCCTCACTTGCAACCACTTGTAGAATCTTTCATTTACCTTGATTTTGACCTATGACATTGCTTTGATACAAAACAGCACTAATACGTAAATGAGAACGCTGAGCAGTGCTGACAAAGCACCTCGACAGTCACTGGTCACACTGGTGCCTGTTTCAAGTACATTTCGTCAGCCAGCTTCTCTACACTGGATTAGTACAAGTTAACTATGCCTACTGGTTTTAAAAGATTTGCCATAGATATTTGCCATCATCCTTCTCAGATAGTAAAGGACTGTAAGATTCTCCATAGGGTGCAGATGAATTCTTCTACTTCTTTATAGGCACACAGAGTTATATTTAATGGGTTTTTTTTCCTCTTCCTATTATCCAGCTAGTAATGTGCCTCTTAATTTTCCAAATTTCCTTTATTGCTCGGGTATTTATGCTCTTTATCTATTTTTTTTCCCTGGATCTAGATTTTTCTTCTGTCTATTGTTCCTCTAATCATTTTTTGCTGTTTCATAACCTGCCATTTATTTTAATTAAGATATCATTTTACATTTTAGTTTATATAT
Source organism: Sagittarius serpentarius (assembly GCA_034782735.1). Classification (NCBI taxonomy): domain Eukaryota; kingdom Metazoa; phylum Chordata; class Aves; order Accipitriformes; family Sagittariidae; genus Sagittarius; species Sagittarius serpentarius. The sequence continues at coordinate 24,241,690 of JAVKLA010000081.1, forward strand.
ATAGCCACATATAAAACTCTTCTTTTTTTTCGCTTCATCTTTGAGTCATAAAGTGTTCTTCTTTCTGACTATCTGGTACACTCCTGTCTCATAGAGTCAGTAAGCTATATAGCTGTACTGAGAACTCAGAAAGTAGTACCGTCTTAAACAAGGGACCCGCTGTCACTGACGTAGTCTTACCAAAGTCTTAACCACTGTTACAAAAGTAAGAACATCAATGACTGCGTGAATTTTTAATTTCCTAGTTCAGAATGTAACACACATAATTCCTTGGGATTACAATACGCCCACCCTCCCAGAAATGCAAAAGACAACAGGAGAGGAGACTAAAGGCCTTCCTTTTTCCTCTTGCCCCTCTACAGGGCACAGGTGTCCTCACCTTGCAGCCAGGCTCCGCCAAAGACCTGCTAACAAAGTCACTCACCTCCCCAAAGAGGACATTTGCACTCTTAATACTCAGGTCCTTTGGCTGTTTTGAAACCAGAAGAAAATTAAAAAGATGATACACTTTCAAAGTTTGATTTGTATTAGTATAAACAGTGGCGGCAAAAAGAGCTCAGCTTCACCAGATCCCAGCTGTGGTCACTTGGAATTAACAAATGCAGCGAGGTTTGCTGTGCAGAGGCTGTGAGAGGGTCAAGAGGGACAGCCACGCTAGTCAAGGCTGAACAAAGTGTTTTAATGCAAGCAGAGAGCTTAAAAAAAAAGAACAAAAAACACCTTTAGGCTCCATAAATTGTGAAACTGAGGTGAAAAATAGCATGTACAGCTCAGAAGCCATTTCATAGGCAGCAGAACAAAGCCTTTGCTTATGCACTGAAAGAAACCTGAAACCCAGTTTTGAAGTTGGACAACTTCTAACAGAAGTTAGGAGAAAGCACTGAGGAGGAGGTACTTCCATAGCAAGCAAGGTTCGTGCAGTCAGCAGCTAATCCATTTCTTGCCCAGTATTCAGCTTACAGAGACTTGGCCAAGTTACTGTCTTCCCTGTGCAGAGAATGTGTCCAACAAAGCAAGTTTTTCAGCACTGAGATCCATCAAGGGGAAGTGAATCCATCCAGTGAAGGAGTAGGGAGTATCTGACAAATTTCAACTTAGAACAAAAAAGGCGGGGGGAGAGAATTGCCAAAGATACATTGCGAATCTTGTAAAACTATAACTAGGTCAATTATCAGCTTATCAGTGTCTGATCCTGATTTATCTATACAAAACAGAAGTTACTGATACCCGTCATGAATACCTCACTCACTCTTCAGTTTCCTCTGCCAAACCTCTCCCTTCACCTCAAATTTTGTGAAGTTTTGACTCGGAACCAAATCGAGTTTTAACATTCATTTTCCAGACTTCTGGATGAAATCTGTCATGGTGGCTTAATCATGCATGAAAAAGTCTTTGTTCCATTTGGCGTTTGCCCTTGCCTTCATTATCAGGAAATGGAGAATTCAAAAAGGATGATAAATTCCTCCCCAGCCCTCTCTCTCACTCTCCCACCAGGATGAACAAACTCCATAACCCAAACACAAGGATTTGACATGTAGGAGAGCAAGAGATAAGCTAAAAGAAAGACCAGGTGCAACAGTGATCCCTTGTCTACTTCTCTTTTCATTCTTCATAAATAGCCAGTACTGTGGTCCAAAGTGGAGCCCTCCCAGCAGCGTTATCACAAGACTCCTCTGAGAACAGACTTTATCTTCGTTGGTTCTTTTTTTTTCTCCTCTCCTAAAGCTCTTGCGTATTGTTATGCTTTTATTTTTGCAGGCTTTGAGCAAAGATAGTTCAGGCGAAGTCAGAAGGAAAATGCCTTCATTGTAAAAGGGCAAAAGTAATTACATTTCACACTCCAAAGTGGCTGCATGGATGCGACTTTGCTGTTTGTGTCTCGGCTCTAGCCAGAATTATGTTGTTACAGTTCTGCCCGCAAGCTCTTGCCCAAAGCAGGCGCTTTGTAGACCCAGAAGACAAATCTCTGACCTGTCCCTCAACACCTGAGACACAGTCAAAATCACACCTGCCTAGCAAATGAAGGTGTGCTAGGAGTACAGGTAGACATAATTCCACTAACTTTAACCTCTCATTCACAGGCAACAGTAGCTGTTAAGCTCTGACAGCCGGGACTTCAGAGTCGGTTGTACACTGTGCCAGCGATCCAGGAGATGAAGTCACTTTTCATCCATCCAGCAATTTTCAACATTACCCACAGCTGCTAAATTGAAGACAACAGGAGTTCACCTAGCCTTTTCACAAATTAGACTTCTATTCAGCTTTGTAAAAATGCCTAGTCCAACCATAGCCTTGTGCAAATACACTATATCTAAAAGCAAAGAGTTGTTTAAAGAGAAGGGTAGCCTGTTCCCTTACACCCCTGTGTTATATGACATGCATTATGAAACATGCAGTGCTCCTGTGTCATCATTTTGCATCGGGCATTCTCAAGGAATTACAGGGAGTGGGCACAGATGATGTGACTGGAAAAAGTAACATGGCTTTGCAATCATCCCCTGGCATACACTTTCAGTCACTGGCATTAGGAAATGAGAGCTCATCGCATACAACTAAGCTGCTTTGGAAAAATAGTCAGGAAGCACGTGGAAGAGATATTAACAAAAGTGTTCCAGCTTCCCCTCCTAGTTGCCAGATGCTGAGTAGCCAGCAGAAGCAAATGATTTTTAGGTGGCTGCTCAGCATCTCTCCTCAGGTCAAGAGTGGATGCCCTTCAGAGAGAGAAGGCATGGCACACCAGGAGGCAAAAGGGTCGTGTTTCTCCTGTAGGCTGAGCTTCCTGTGCTTTCCTTTCAAGCATATGATAGTTTTTAATGAGATTGCTCTAGAAGGGTGATGAGTTACTGGATAGAAGCAAAGAAGAAGTCAGAGACCTGTGAACACACAATTCTCCCATTTCTGCTGTTGATTTCTATTCTGTGTATCTAGGATTTTTCTGCCATGTTCCTACACCACGTACTATATCAGATTTCAGGGCTCAGCTAACCAAAAAGTGTTCCTCTATATGGACAGATCACTCGTCAACTCCAGTTATTTTTCCACTGGATCCAATTCTGATGCTAATATAGAAACAAGGCATGTCTTTAAGATCAAATGAGACCTCCTCAAATACTGTAAAACCCCTGGAGATAAACTTTTCTGGACAGACAGGGGAGTGTATGAGAAGCTCCTGTGAAAGGAACCATTTAAAATCCCTCTCATATTGAAATAATGTTTGTATAACATTTAAATTATATATTATCAAATGTGTTTCATGTATTAAACACGTACACTTATATTTTTAACATTCAGTGGCCTTAAGGCCACTGTGTACTACACAGATTATCATTTTCCCTTTAAGCCCAGCTATGCACAGGAATATATAGGCCTGTTTTCCCTGCCATTTTATGTGCAAATATTATTATTTGTAAAAGTACTTACTCCTATGCCTAGCTTCACATTACACAAACACAAGCAGAATGCAAGGGTCCTAAGGTTAGAAGGGGAACCAGAACATTTTGTTCTCAGTTGCTGACTCAGCTTGAGGTCAACAGCAATCCAAATCTGTTTGCAGATGAATGGAGTTCAGTGGTTCATGTGAAATAAATCATCACTCTCAGTGGTCAGGTCCACTAAACCAGTCAGTTGTGTCTCTAAAAAACAACATAAGGAAAAGAGAATCCAGAAGCCCGCTCCAGAGCAGACTCATCCTGCAAAGTCCGTTGCAGGCAGGCCCTGTCGTGAGCAGCACTAGCAGGATGGCGAGGAGGAGCCGTGCATTCGTTGCTTTTCTTGAGCCTATTTGTGAATCAAGAGATTTCCATTTCCCAGGCTGTGCGTATGCTCCTTTTCAGGAGCAGCAGATATTCAAAAAATGAAGGTTTTATTTTGGAGGAATGGGAACTCATTTCCATACACCTCGGGAAGTCATTTGCATCAGCACAAAGTGAATGAAAGACACCATCTGATTTGGCAGCGTTTCACACTCACTTGTCACAACTTTGAAAGAATGCAGGAGGTGAAAAGCGCACCACCATCATCAGCCAGTCCCAGTATGCTGATCACATGTGTCTTCACCAACTTTGGGTGAAGGTCTCCAAAACAGATTAAGCTCTGCTTCAATCAGATGGTAGCTTTCAAGGCAACATTTTTCTGCCATTGAACCACAGTCCAGATTTACTAATGACAACAATCCAGTTTCATGGGCTAGCATTTGGTATGAACCACCAGTCACTAAGGCGGCAATGGCCAATGAGTACCTTTCTTTAAGGGAGCATATTTCAAAATCCAGGTGTTTCTACACGAGGCTCACATCTGCCCAGCTCTGAACTCCCCCCAGTCTGCAGTGGGGCCAAAGCCATGAAGGAAGAGAACCGAAGAAAATGGGACACAGAGAATGAGGAGAGAGAAACCTTTAATCCTGGCCCACCCTGAAGGACATAACAGCATCACTGTGCGTGCAGGGCAGCTATTGATGTGGACAGACCTTCAAAGATACTTATCGAGAAGTTGAGCACTCCTGATTTGGGACTCCCCCATCACACACTCAGTTTGGGTGACTCAAAGGTGTTGCTGCACGTGGCAGCATTCTTGACAAATTTTTACTTTAGGCAGATGTGACTAGGATAAGCCTTAGTCTTAACAAAATAAACTGAGGCCAGTTATTAAGGCACCGTACACAAACTCTGTGATTTCCAACTTCAATCACAAGTGTAAGGTAGCTTAGCATGCCAATCAGTGGTCTTTTCCTCCGAAAGAGAAAAGACTGACTCATGCTCCATGGGAAGCTGAGAAAATTATATCAATAGGAGGAAAACGACGAGCATCTTTTAAAAACCTTTTATACATATTTCCTGGTAGCTTCATACATGCAGCTGGAAAAGCTATAGATAATAAACTTGCTAATCACCTTTCTGCTACAAAACTTATCTAGGTTAGGTCATAATTATTATAGATGTTCTTCGAAGCACTAACTCTGTCTGATCTTGCTGTCCCAAGCTTCTCCAAATTATAATTTTTATTGTTTTGTTCAGACATTCTTATTTGTAGGGGAAGGATAAAAAGTTATTGATAAACCGTTCAAGGTGTTACATAGACAGTGTAATGGGATCCTGGTTACGCTGCATCTCTCCTTGGGGAACAAATCAGCTCAGAGTGTCTTCTGGTGGCAGAAAGCTGCAGAGGAGCCCTTGTCACAGGCTATCAAAAAGCACTAGGGCTGATTTCTTCTGGTTTGGTTTGGTTTGGTATAACTGCCTTGCTTTTTCAAAAAGCATATAATGTGACAGTGAACAGAGCTGCCAGAGGAGCAATTCAGAAAGGAGAGCACCAATTATTGGGTGCTTTTAGTTCACACTGGGTTTAACAGACATAAGCTCAGCACCCGCAAATCAAGAGAGAGGACATACCCGATAGTGAACATCAGATACTTCACTGGGCACCAGCCCAGTTGTGTGATAAGCCTTTCTATTTTGTTATTTGATTGACTTATGTAGGTGTCATGCTTTAACCCCAGCCGGCAACTCAGCCCCACCCAGCCGCTCGCTCACTCCCCCCTCAGAGGGATGGGGGAGAGAATCAGAAGAATAAAAGAGAGAAAACTCATGGGCTGAGATAAAGGCAGTGGAACAGGTAAAGCAAAAGCTGCGCACACAAGCAAAGCAAAACAAGGAATCCATTCACCACTTCCCACCAGCAGGCAGGTGTTCAGCCGTCTCCGGGACAGCCGGGCTCCATCACGCCTAATGGGAAGACAAATGTAATCATTGCAAACATCCTCCTCCCTTTGTTCTTCCCCCAGCTTTATAAGCTGAGCATGATGTCATACGGTATGGAATACCCCTTGGGTCAGTTGGGGTCAGCTGTCCCGGCTGTGTCCCCTCCCAGCTTCTTGTGCCCCCCACCAGCCTGCTCGCTGGTGGGGTGGTATGAGAAGCAGAAAAGTCCTTGGCGCTGTGTAAGCACTGCTCAGCAATAACTAGAACGTCTCTGAATTATCAACTCTGTTTCCAGCACAAATCCAAAACATAGCCCCATACTAGCTACTATGAAGAAAATTAGCTCTGTCCCAGGCAAAACCAGCACAGTAGGTCAGAGTCAGTCAGTGCTGAGCAGTCAAATGGGAAGCCAGCAACAGTTACATGGCTCCACTCACAGATGTGCTGACAAGGCTATAGGCTGACAGGTTTATACAACCAAGTATAAGTGACTCAACACACAACTTGTAACTTGAAATTTGTAGTTGCTTTGACAATCCATTTCTACGGCAGTAGCTAAGTTCCTGCAGCTACTTTGGTAATATCAACTATAATTAACAAAAGGCGCCTCTCTTACACCCTGTGTTGATTAAAGGCCTGTTTTAGGCACCTGACAAAAGTTTCTTCCTCATGACTCAACTATGAGAAATACTGTATGTGCTTAGCATTAAGAAATGTTACCTACATTCCTCAACAGAGTCCCTATTGACATATGAATGAATTCATTATCTTTATACTTTCAAACATCTGTCATGAGTATTTGAAGGCCAAAAAAAGAGGAATATTCTGATGTTTCCACAAATAAGACTAGCTTAGCCAGCTCCCATGGCACAGGATGAATGGAAAAATAACCCTAGGAATGCAAGGGGAGATGCTGACTCAGAAAGACATCTAGTGACTGCTGGCTGCAGCGTGGGCAGGAAGCATGTAACAGGGGCGGCATCGAAAGTATCAGTCTTGAACACTGAGACTTCCCGCCTGAATGAAGTGTTGAGGTCATGAAGAAGGCACACAGACCCACACTAGTGTCATGCTCCTTGGGACAGGACCTGTGGCCGTATAACATCTACCGAATTGCCCAGTGTAGTATCGGGTGTGGTGCAGTGAGGACGCTTTGACAGCTGCTGCCAAAATGCGCTGCATTACGACAGCACACACAGTAGAGAGGGGAAGGTCTTGAGAGTCCGCTCTCTTTTCAGGCAGATGATGTAACCAATTACAAATTTACCACACAACCTGTTACCAGACACAGAACTCTCCTGATTTATTTCCCAAGAAAAACCACTTGCTTGTTTCTGCTATCAGAGAGGTTCAGAACCTTGTTGGGACAAGCCCCAATGATTAACAACAATCTGTTGCCTTATTCAGAGCCCACATCAGGTTTCTGGTTTAGGGAACTGCAACAGTTCATGAAATCTTATCTCTAGAGAGGCATTTACAGGATATGTTCTCCAAGGCTGACGTTCAAAAAAACAAACAGATTTTTTTTTTATTTAGAATAATTTTTCAGAAGAAATGAAAATTTTGCAATATTTATTCCTATTTCCTTCAAATGAAAGTAAAAAAAATGCATTTAGTTTTAAATCAAAACATTTTGTTTTGAATCAAATGACGAAAAGTTAATTCCGTTTTCCATTTTGCTTTTTTTTAATCACAGATGCTTCTTTTTTCATCTTTTTTTTTTTTCAGTCAGCACATTTTTATCCCAAGGAATTTGGACTAAATAACATTAAATCAATTTTAATTAAAAGTTTTAGTTATTTCCATGCAGGTTTGTTTCAAATTCAGAAATAGGTATGGAAGTTACCGGCACTATTGAGCAAATAAATTTTTATTGAAATCATAGAAAACTTTGGGTTAGAGGAGACCTCTAGAGGTCATCTGGTCCAATCTCTCACTCAAAACAAGGATCAGTTTACTCAAGGTCTTCCTAAGCCACGTTTTCAAAATCCCCAAGGAGGAAGAGTCCCCAGCTTCTCCAGCATTAAGTTGCATCTGTCAGATACATTTGCTCCATGAAGTAGCTTGAGTAGGGCTCTCTTACCCTGTGACTTGACTTACACACTTAACAAAGATCAAAGTATAATGTCTGCAAGTAGAACAACATTCAATATATCATGGTCCACTCTGTGCAACTGTCGTGCAGAGATGTTGTTGTTGCTGTTACAGGAGACAGGACTGCCTGCACAGTGAGGTCTATCTTCTACGAAAATAATCTTCAGGAAATTCAGGGTAGTTACCCCGGTGTGGAGTGTCACAGTTATTCCAAGCCTGAAACCGGACAGCCATCCCAAAGCTGTCACTTTTCACCTGTTTATTTCTGTGGATTGAAAGTAAATGGCGACAACTTTCAAGAAAGCTTAAACCTACAGTGAGTTTTCCTGCACTGCAAATTCACATAAACTCTTCCTTAGGAAAGTAAAAATGAATGTCCTCGTAAACGGCAACAGTTCATTAGCTTACCAAATCGCTGTTCAACTTACTCTTAGAATTATAATTAAAGGTTCCTAACAGCTTTTATCCAGCTCACCTCTGAAGTAAGGTCTGAATCAGACTCTGAAGGTATCTGTCTCCCTTCACTGTGGACAGAGCTGCCGGTGAGCGGGCAGCCTTGAGTATTTGCCCAAATTTGGTTAGGAGGACTCAAGGTCAACGTGCATGTCTTTTAGGAAACACATGCCCTATACTTGTATCCAACTGTTAAACAGAAACTCTCAGTTTGCCATTGTTTTTCTTCTTTTTAGCTGAAGGAGCCAAGCAGCCATAACTACAACAGTGTAACAGGAAAAAACAAGGACATTTAAATCGTTGCTCTTGTTGCGCATTTCCTGTTCATTTTTGGTGTGCTCATTTCCACACTATTACCAAAAGTTTCTCAAAGCTTCCAACAGCGTTGTCATAACAGTTCAAAAAGCAAGGTACATTCAAGGTTGGCAGATGCCAAGATAGACTCAACTCTTTGTGTCATAAGCCTCTAAAAATAAAGCCCGTGACTCCCCACATACTGATATTGCACAATGGATGGTCCCTTGATAAGCAGCAACATCTCCAAATTCTGAATATTTCTCCTGTAATCTACTGCCAGCTCCTCTTCATCTGGGGTCTTCAGATTCAAACCTTTAACGTGTTCCACATACTGATACTAATATCCTATACATGTAGGAGTCCTTGACAGTCTTCTTCCCTTGATCTCTCTAGATCCTTCATCTGACTTCTCTTCATTACATATTTCTTTCTGCTCGTCTTCATGGTCCTCCTCATGTCCCCTGCTTTTCATCCCCTTTGTTATGTCTCCTTCCCAGCCATTTATCCCAACAAACTACTTTGCTGAGGTTTTCCCAATGCTTTTGTCCTGTGGTTTTTTTCTTCTCTGTCCGTAACTGCCGCTAACATTCCTTCCTGATGGACATACTGTCATTCACTCTTGAATGTGCACTTCTCCTAAGAAGTCTACAAACCATAGCTTTTCCCCTAGAAAACTGCTGACTGATCAAACAGGTTAAAGTTAGAAAGAACAGATGTTCTTGGGGGTGAGACCAGGGTCAGCAGAGCACATAGATGAGCAGAAGAAGCTGGTGTTCAATTCTCTCCTTTCTTTGAATATCGTGTGCATTCTATCAGGTTTCTGAGTTAATAACTTCATTGCTGCTTGTAATATTAATAACAGTAATAATAATCCTAGTCATCATCCCTGTCCAGTTAATCGCAAATATCAGTCTTACAATTTTCACTTTGAAGAAAGCTTCAGGGAGGTTTTTCCAGACCGAAAACAGGCAGCAGTGTACAGGGCAGCAAAACCCCAATGCTTTGCCACTCCTTCCTTCCTGCTGCTGGAACAGTCATCCTGCAGAGCATTTCATCCTAACAGCCTGATGCAAGGAGAGCCAGCATCTCGTGTACCATTTTAATTGGCTGGAAAGTATTTTTCCGATTCTCAAGTCTTTGAATTCCAGCTTTTCCAAACAAAGTAATCTCAGCAGGGTCCCACTGGTTATTTCTGCATTGTTTTATTTGCAAGGCTCATTCGCTTGACAATGAATTATAACATGTGTTAGTAATTAGCTGTGGAACTCTCATCAAATATTAAATAAATTCCTTGTGATCAAAATCATATTAGGTAAATAAATACCAAATAATTGATAAACAAAAGCTACTGCGGGAGTTTGTTGTATGAAGAAAACTTAACAGACATACTGTGTCCTCAAGAGCTTACCCGAACAATGGAAAAGCAGCAGAGGCAGAAAGGCAGCCATAACAGCAGGATTAGCATGCTCTTAAAAGAAAACAGAAATTAAGAGAGGATTGAGGAGCTAGCCAGAGGATGGGCTGGGAGGAAGAGGTTGAACCATTCAAAGACTTCTGGGCCTGGAGGTTACCTGATCGTTCCTCAACCCTCTTTAAATGCACTGAGAAACAGCAGGTTAGATTTTCATTTAGTGCAAAAAATACAGCTCTGCTGAGCTTGTCTCCTTCGATAGGGTAGTACTGATTTACACCAGATGAGAACCTGTCCTACTCATTAAAGACTCCTGCTTGGTACTGTCAGGCTGTTTGTTGGCTTTACAACCAGAGATTAGAGAATTTCACTTGCCCTTTTAATCCAGATTTTTAAATAAAATCATCCAAACCCATTTGTTTTTTAATTTTCTTTACACTCCCCGCAGGAGGTTTGGGGCGGGGGGGATGTTTTACAGAAGGATGACAAACCATTTGTTTCTTCTATATTTTGATAAGAAGGAAATCAAGTATGAAACTTATAGGAGCAAATTTTCTCAGCTAGAATCAAAATCCACTGGACCATGATACTGCCTTAAATTATCGCTTTGGGGATTCATAAATCTTTGGTTAATTTGACCAAAGGTCTCCTTTAGGGGGATAATACTTCTAATGGAATTGACAAAACAAGTGGAAAATGTCTTTTCCAGTCAGATTCACACAATTCCTGACTCAGGAGGAATGAAGACACAACGGAGAGCTCAAGGAAAGCAGTTCTCTTGAGGTTTCTGAAGAACTGGAAGCTGGAATAATCATCTTAGTCTTCAAAAGGTGAGCATTGTATTGGACCATCCATGTCCTGGTTTTTAGAAACAGGGCATGCAATGCTAACTGTAAGCCGTAGTTATTGAAGACAGCTCAGGATGGCATACAAATTTCTCTGTGCTTTACTTCTGTTGTCATTTGGAAGAACATAAGCAGAACCCTCCCGAAGCAGAAGGACTCACTGTGCAAAAGCTCTTTTCTAAATTGAATGTGATAAAAATGGATGTGCATAAAGGCAAACAACTGAGGAGCAGCAGGTAATAAAAAGGCCTTTCAGTGAAACATTTCTCTGCTCATTGCACAAAGGTTTCACATGGTCCATGTAAAAATAAATGGCCATATTTTCAATCTAAGGGTATTGCCTGTTTGGATAGTGCTATTCAGAAGACTTCAGCTCCATCTCTGAAGCAAGGTCCCTAGCTCTGAATCAAATAAAATAGTGTCAAATTTGTTACTATGATGATGGGTCAGTCCTACAACAAAGACAAAGCAGCTTAGTACCCTGAATGGTAGTCTCCCAAATCCTCTACCTCTGGGCATTAGGGAGGAGGAGCTTTGTAATTTTTAGGAGAGAAAAGGAACATTCCTGTAAGATGCAGAGGTGAAGAACTTGCTCCGTGTCAGGGCCAGATAAACTCGGCAGCTGGAATGGACTGTGCCTTTTGGTACATCTGTGATCTTCACCAGGTTAATCAGTACGAAAACATGCCCAAAATCTTGATACTGGGCAACGTGCTGATTTTATTTGCTAACAAATCAGTCAGTGCATATATAAGTATTTTTCTGATTATCTTCAGGATTCAAGAATAAAATTCAAATTCCTTGAATTATGTCTTCAAAACAAACAGATAAAATACATTTTTGGCAATCTTCTTTCAAAGTACAGCTGAAGGTTGTCAGCATGCTATACCTTTCCTCTTATTGGAATACGATATTGAAAGCTAGAAAGCACTTTCAAACAATATTGTGTTTAAGACCAAAATCCCAGGGCAGCAAGGACATACTCAGAGTTAATACAGCCAAAGCATTCTTGACACCACTTCATTTTTCCCAGTCAGTCAGTGTGCACACTGTCTGCATGCCAATAGTCTTACACAGCAAACTGTGCCTTTGCTGAATGAGTCTCTAGGACAGCTCTCAGAGTTGTTGGAATGATCAGTCAGGAATCTTTTGCTCCTAGGTCACTAATTAAACACCAGCCTCATGATAATAATGACTAATCTTTTTTACCTACTGTTTTAATATCATGCCCAAAATAGGGCAGTGGTTTCAGCCCTGTTTCTAGCAGCCAGCAGCCACAATACAGAATGCACTTGCACAGCTGCAACCAAGTTGTTTGTGTGTTTGTTGTACTGAAAGCCTCCAAAGAGAGAAGGATGGAAAGAACTTGACAAAGAAACTCCCTTGTCAGACATAAGTGTGGCATTTGCTAATCGTGACTGCAAGATGCTGGCAGAGTAGCACGGGTGCGCTTCAGGACTACCCATAGACCTAGGTAGTTGTCCCACACACTGTAATGTCATGGCAAGAAATTGTATTCTAGATTCCTTATATCAGGGCCCAGGAAAATCAGGTTTTTCTTCCGTTGTCCTGTAAAGGGGGTCATGACCTACGCTCCCTCTCTCCCATCCCATTGCCCTGCAGCAACACATGCTAAGTCCAGTTGCTCAGAGGTGTCCTCCCTCATGTCCTGTCTAAAATCCCCCTTCTGCACCTTCAGCTCATCCCTGTCTCTTCCTCTTTGGGGAAGCAAGAGCTTTGCCTCCATTCGGAGAAGCTCTGAGCTGGCTGCAGGAGCCCTGACCTGCTCCTTCCCCAGTTAAATGGGGAGCTCACCCACCCCGTGCTGTGAATCTGTCACACCACGCGAAGACGGCCAAGCCCTGTCGGCTGTCAGGCACCACTGCCTCATGTCTGGCTGTAGGATGTCTTCTGTCAGTCCCTTTGCAAAATTTTCGCTGTAAGAGTTCATCAGGTAATTATTCTAGGATGATAGGTTTACCGTGCCAAATGTAACATTAAATCCCATGTCTATGCACAATTGTAAAGGAAACTTCTGATCATGACTGTAAATGTATTTATAAATTAGATTTTAAATCTCGTTGGCATTTCTTCTGGGATTTTTTTTTTAAATAAAGATCAAATTGCTAGGAAGTTTTCTTCTGAAGACTTGACCTTGAAGTGAAATTCAAACCCTTACATGTCTAGACTGTGCAGTGGAACCAGCTCCTTCCTCTGCAACTTGCTAACTCCAGCATTTCTCAGAGGACTGCGGTTGAAGATAAAGGCATCTAGTGACAAGGAGCAGTCAGACAAATGTGTACACATAGGATATTTTCTGTCTGGGGGATTTCAGATTCTTCCTATGTTCCTTTGATGAAAATATGGAAATGTAAAGCTTCCAAAGCAGCGTAGGCTTTCCAGGACTCTGGGCCTCTTAAAAGATAAGGGCACTCAAGACCTGGTTAGGAAACGGCCATTAAAAAAAAAACAAACACAAGCTGCACCCTGCAAAAACTTACCTGCTTCAAAACTCCCACTTATGTAAAAGGAGAGAAAGAACAGGAGCTGTTTTTCAATGTCAGTGCTGTTAAATCGCATCTCATAAGCATTTCATAAAAGAAATCCACTTGACTATATAACAGCTGTAGAAATTTACTTTGCAGGCACGCATTAAGGCACACTGAAAGCCGTGCTTACCGTTCCTTCCCAGTCACATGGAAGCTGGCTGCTCCTGCAGTCACACACGTGAGGCACGAGCACTTGCTGCAGCCTGTGGAAAGCTCACCCGTTACGTGTGAGAGTGGCTCTTCCTCGACTCCGCGTTCCGCCCCTGGCTTTTCCTTGCTCCTGCAAATGTAGATCCTACTGTTACCCACTGCTTAAAATATTTTCATTTATTTATCACTGTATATTGAACTACACAACCAATGCTAAACCCATCTCAACACTGACTTGAAGGCATTTTTTGAAAGAAAAGTCTCGGAGGAGCCAGGGTGTCTGGAACAGCCGCTTTAGTGCCCAGGGAGCCTTGCAGCATAAATCCTCACAGGCTGCTTCGTTAATTAATAACCTGTAAGCATTTAATTGGTACCACTGGATATTCAGAACGTAGAAATGTCAGTCTGAGGAAGAAGGCGGCAGGGGAAGAGCTGTTTCAGGAATGTTTTTCCTGTGACTGTTCCTATAACACGTAGCCTGCCACTTTATCAACAGAGCTCTGAGTTCCGTGCAAGACCCACAGTGCCCCCGGGGGATACAGATGTCTCATGCTTACTTCAATAGATGTTGTTGGTGTTCTTGGGGCTGTGGAACAAGAAGAAACATAATCAAACCCACCCTTGGGCCTCTTCCAGAGGCCTCGGGGGGCAAAGGAAAAGCTCCCGTTGACTTTGGACCCAACCTTGCCTTAGCCCACGTTCAAGACGGGTGAGGGAAGGTCTGTGTAACAGCTGGAGGATCTGCTCCAGCGAAGGGGTTTGGCTGCAGCAAAAAGTCTGTACTAGCTGAAGGCCGTGACAGTGCTTTTAAGAAGTTTTTTTATTACCTGAGGGTAAGCATCAGCCTTGTCAAGGACTGTTTCCAAAGCATCAAGGGAGAAGGGTGAACCGCACCGGACACAAGGACATGCCTTCCCACCCTTTCTTTTGCTAAATATGTGCATGGTCTAAAACGAGGCACGTACTTTCCCATCTGAAAAAAAGAAGTGACCAGCACAAACTAGGGCTGCCATGAGCGGGATTGGAAGGCCTTTAGGTAAACTCACGTCTTTGAGTAAAGGTATAAAATGTTCATTGTTTCAAAGTCCTTCATTAATGTGCTGCTTTGCTTCCCCTACGAAAGAAACAATGCCCCTGCATTGAGGCAAACTCCCAAAGGACGGAGCGTGGGAGTGTGAACACAGCCGGACCTCCCCAGCTGGACTGGTGGATGCCGCCGGTGGTGGATGCCCGGAGCTGAGGGCTGGCTCTCAGAGCCGCAGCCTTGCAGGTGGTGGCCGAGCTGCCACCAGGCCAGCCCGGCAGCTGCCGTGGTGCCCTCTGCGAGACCAGCCAGCCAGACCTCTGATGCTGGAATTTAAAGGTGGGGGCGGTGGAAGGGAAGATGCCTGCTGCCTGAGACCTCTTCTCAGCTCCTTGCCTCAGAAGAAGTCCCACCATACACAGACGGGACAGGGCTCCTTCCTGCCTCCCACGTCTCCAGGAAGACCCAAGAGGACTCAGAGCTTTGCCCTGCCACTGTGGAAGTTCGTTGAATCCAAGGCCTTTTAAACAACACACTGTAGTTTCAGAGACAAGATGTGTTTTGGTTAAAGTGTTTTGCCAGAAGGTTTTCAAGTAGCTGTAATTATGGTGAGACCTTTCAAAACTCATCAGCCCCAGCTTACTGAGCTGCTTTGCTGATCTGTCTCGTAGCCTCTCCTCCAAACTTCTCCTGGGCTATAGCATCGCTAACACTGATCCCCTCTTCCTCCAATGAACCCTCTAATTTGAAATCTTCTCTGCAGTTTCCTTCTTTCCCTGTGGCCAGTATGAAACCAAATTTAGCCTGTGTGCTCACATTATTCAGGTTGTTCCTCTCTTACTGTACTGCCTCAAGGTCCGTAACAGTGCTAAGCTGTTGTGACCGCTGATTGCTATGATTAGCTGTCCACAAGTAGTATTTATCAGTAAGTTCAATATAATAATAGGTATATAAGAAAAACCATGGCAAAATCAGGAAAAATTAAGAAATATTACACCCTTTGAGCACACATTACCAGCTTCTGGAAGATATGCCTTTGGCAGTTATTGTACATACTTACAAGGGCTTGTCACCAGGCACCCAGAACATACCCTGCCTAGTTTATCTTAAGAGTAAAAACTATTTTCCTCAGCAGCAGTTATTGTTCACTAAAATGCCCTTGCTATCATGCCTGTTTGGTACAACACACCAGGTATAAGATAATGCCTCTGAAATGAATTGTGTAAATTCCTTAACGACTTCTGGAGAGTGTTCAAAGGAATGTCTTTATGTCTTTATATTAACCTGATATTTGCCAGATACTTTCTGCCAACCAGACAAATTCATCGGATTTCCTAACACAAACTGTACATACAACCTCTAAATAAACACACAGAGCGATACAGGCCGTTGCCTTATGCACTGAAGGTGGGAATTAGCTGGAAGTTAGCTGCAAAGAGAGCTTGAGCAAACCTGCCCTCCAACTCAACCTAACTCCCTCTTTAAAAGAGCACAGCTTCCTCCCTGAGTGAGCAGGGGAGCCCAGACATGGGCGGACAACTGCCCTCAGCTGGGAAGCGGGGCAGTTTGTGCTCACTGACATTGTCTCCTGACTCACAGGTGAGGCAGGGAAATGCCAGCCCTCTGTATGAGGCGCCAAAAGGCCCAGCTGCACATTGAGGCAACGAACAGGGGAGGAGGTTAGGGCACGGCAACCTAATTTTTGCGGAATAGCTTAGTTGTACGTGCATGCACGCCACGTGCTGGCCTTGAGCAAACTGACAGGATCAGCAGCCCCTCTGCTCAGAGCTGACTCTTGCCCTCCCCGGAGGGCCCCCCTCCCTGTGCAGGGCAGCCCCCCATGCCTGCCGCTCTGCTCCCGGGCGCACAGGGAGCGGGGCTCCAGCCCCCATCTCAGGCTGCAGGTGGTGCAGGGTGAAGTAAAGACGATTTCACATCACCTAGAAGCTGAACCACTCTGTAGCTGGAGGCGTGAGGCCCTTGAGTGAGACAGTGAGCAGGTAGTTGAGAGCCAGAGTCAATAGGTCAGAGAGCATGGGGAGATTTGTGTTGTAGTCCTTGATCTCAGAAATTATTACGTATTTCACATTAGACACTCATTAGATTACCCCTACCCCCCCCCCAAAAAAAAAGAAGAGAAAACTAAAAACCAAATCACAAAACCTACTTTGCTTTTACCTTAAACTACTATTTGGAAACCTGTGCAACCACCTTCTGTCAGGAGACAATTATAGGCCATAAGATCACCAGTTAAATGCATTTCATGGCACTATAAATATCTTTCAAGCAAGAGAACACCTGATAGGTAGGCAGTAGAGAGGCAAAGTAAAAGCATATTTTAAGGATATTGGAGATTTTTTTAATATATACTTTACTTTTTCACATTATGCTGTTCCTCACAGGTCTTTCTCTAACTGCATTTTAGAGCAATTTACCAAGGTTTTATCTCTGTTCACCTTTGTGTTGCATACTTCACATGCCACCACCTCTCAACACCTGCTTAACAGGGTGGTGACAGGCCGCAGGTGCCAGGTCTTCAGCCTTCAGACGCTTGCTGAACTCCTAAATGCAAGGCAGGGGTTAATTTAAAAATAGCAAATGGGCACTTCAAAAAAATACAGACAACAAAAAATCTGTGCAAGTTGTCGCTGAGTAAATTTTTTCAGGAACCTCTCTTCCTCGCCTTGCTCATGGCGGTTGGTACACTGATCGCTCATTTCCAGTAAGAGCAGCTGCAGGGACTGTCGCACACGGCCGGGTCACACACGCGTAGCCTCCCCTGCCTGCCTAATTCCCCGTGTTTATCCCTTCTTCCAGCCTGGATAACTTTTTTTTTTCATTGACCCAATTTTTCTTTTTTTTTTTTTTTTTTAATTCAGAAAGCTCTGCTTGCTTTCATTCATCTGAAGACTTACGTCAATCCTTTATCTGTGCTCGGGCTCAGCCCTGCTCTGGGGATACAGCTCTGT
This sequence comes from Sagittarius serpentarius, assembly GCA_034782735.1. NCBI lineage: Eukaryota > Metazoa > Chordata > Aves > Accipitriformes > Sagittariidae > Sagittarius > Sagittarius serpentarius. The sequence continues at coordinate 24,259,178 of JAVKLA010000081.1, forward strand.
ATGTATACCCAGCTCTGCTCTTGGGTATACAGACTAGCCCAGTCCATAAAGGTTTCATTCAACTGAGAGCCCTTTAAAATAACCAGCTCCCAAATACTGAGGCTGGCTTCTCTTTTCTAGAGATGCAGAGTTGAGAAGTTGCCAGAAACTTGAATTTCCCAAGATTTCAGAGGTATCTGGATTCCGATGTCTTCAACAGGCAGGTTTCTGACTTAAGTTGTACCTACATTTTGAAGTTGACAGCATCACCTGTCTCAGCTGAAGTATGAGCTCAGTAAGTGCATCCTCTAGCCTTGCTGGTCAATGCCGCTGACTTTGAAGACTTGGCTCTTAGCAGACATAGGAGGCACCCCTCCTGAAGCTGGACCCCAACATTTTCAGCATTTCTGGGTTGTTTGCTTTCTTCACATCTGAATATATAGCCCAGTAATTCTCTTCTGACGGTACAAAGTTGATATTAGTATTATATTTAAAAGAAGCAGCTAAAGGGTAATATTAAGGGGCAAATACATGGTAGTCCTAACTGATGGATAACCTGTGTTTTATTGCATTGAAGAAGAAACAAGTTCACACGTACCATAAGTTTTATTCCGTCAGGTCTATCAATAGAAGTGTTGAGTTCCATACTGCTGAATTTCCTGAGCTACACCCTTTATGAAAAAAAGGAATGAATCTGACCTCTGGCTATTATTTGCAATGCTCCTGTGCTTGTAATTGAGCCAAAGCCTTGGACAATGTTATCTGTCTAACACAGTCTTTTATTTCCTAAAAGATTTGCTACTGGGCCCACCATTTGTTGCAGAGATGTTCAAGAAGCCCCTGGAGCAGAGCTCATCTGTCAACAGCTATTGCAGTTCTTTGAGCCTCTACTGTGAGGAATTGTGCTGTTGTCTTTTCAGCATCTCTTAACACCAGGTGTTAAATTGTTCAGCTAACATTATTAACTACTTGCCTAAGATCTGACTCACCGATATTATACATCTGGTGCCGTCATTCACTGCCCAAAATAGTGTAAAGATTATGAAATATTACTGTTCTGATTGGTAACAAGCCAAGAGATTCATTCTATTATTCATCCTGTTAAGATGTAGTCCTCTCTATTAACAAAAGCAAAACTACTTCAGCTAACATAACATTCACTTGCCTTAAAATTAATCTGCTGACTCCCGCTGCTCCATACATTACAGATGGAAAATACCCACTTTGGTCCATGAGCTGAAGTGCAAGCTCACAATCTGGTGCAGGAAAGCTTAAAGGAGGCAAGCTTTTCACTGACGTGTATAGTGAAGGGGAATCATTTCGTATGCCAAAGTTGACTGCAGGCTTTGCAGAGCATTTTTGAGCGTCACCCACCTCTGAGAATCAAAACAAGGGTATGCCTACACTGCAGTCACTAACCTTGCTTCTCAAAGAGCAAATTAGAGAGCTCCATGCTGCCTTGTCTGCCCATATCCCAACAGCCACCTGAGCTAGCTAATATGACTGACAAGTAGCACAACCCTGGCTGACAAACTCCTCTGATGAACGAAGCAGCACTGTTGAAGAACAACCAGACTACTGGTACGAAAGCTTCATTCTTCCACAAAGCAATTTTTCCTTATATTTCGGTGCTGTCTGGCTTTTAATGGTTCATTTAAATTGTGCTGAGTAATTATGATGTTCCTTCAATCCAGGCCCAGATGTTCCCGTGCTTGAGTCCTGTGACACCCACTCACATATGGCAACCTCTTTATCCTGCGCCAGCTTCACTTCTGACCCTAATGCTCAGCAGTCTCTGTCAGCGCTGTCATTCCCTGATACCAGTGTTGAGACCGCTTAGTGGGTCTGGACGACTGTGTAGCAGATGTCACCCCTTAATAAAGGAGAGAGATGCGTGGAAAGACTTCCAGGAGAAAGGATGGACAAATGTATATGCAAATAGTGGAAGTACGTTTCTTCCTTTCATAAACAACAGACAAATGATTACAGTGACAAATGATTCCATGAGAAACTGAATTCAGTTAAGAAACATTTTCATCACCGTTCTTCGCTCTGATCCTCCTGTGTTACCGTCCTCCTTGGGAGTCTGCCTTCTTAACAGAAGCTGTGCTGGTATAAGCACTTTATATAAGCACTTTACAGAGGCATCCACTTCTGCCTTGCTATCTGGGCTGCTATAAAGCAGCTTTCATGAAACAGTGCTAATTGTAAGGAAAAATCAGAACAGCTTCTGCTCTCTTCTGTTAAAAAGGAAGAGCTTTTAATGACGGAAGGCAGACAGGTATGCCTAAGGGAAAATCTGTCAGTTCCACTGTGCGCAGCCAGCCTTAGGAATACAGGAAACCAACTGCAGCCGTGAGAAACATGGGTAGGAGGGTCACTGTTGCCTAGGCTTGCATGAAACTTTGCAGCCATTTTTACATAGAGGCTTCTCTTTGCATTTCACTGCTAGCTTATTTCTCAATTTTCTTCTAGACAAATACTGGATAATCCACTTCTTTGGTGTCGTATGCAATCACCTCTAGAATTTGTAAAACAAAGGTGTGCAATAAAGTGTAACACTGCAGCATTTCTCTACCCGTGCATTTAAAAGCCACCTCCCGAGCACAGCCTGCGAGGAGAAATGCAGTCTCTGGGCTGCTTCTGATTCTCATTTTATTATTTATTATTCCAAGTGCAATCCCTAGCAGTGAGGTAACAGAGATATTGTTGTTTCTCTGTGGGAGGCCTCACAAGAAATTGTTTTGGAATGCATGAAATTGTTCTCTTGAAAATCAAATATACTTGTATTGTTGGTTTTGTATTTAAGATGAGTGCTAAATGACGCCGGTCAAAAGACCAGAAACACCTCAAACCAGATTCAAAGACCTCCCACTTTCTTGGCCCCTCCTCTTCTCCCAGTTATACCAGTACAGAAGTGGTACTACTCCTTTAGTGGGAGGATACCACTGCTCTTAAAGCTCCAGCTTTTCACAGCGCGCTCTGCTGCATGAGGAGTTTCCACAGGCAAAATGGAAAATTCTCCCAGAGCTCCCATTTTAACCTTTCAGTGACACTGTGGTCTGGCAAATGTGAATAGGTTGCCTGAAGTTTTTAAACCGTATTTCTGAAACCTATGCTAGCAAATTCATCACTGCAGATTCCTAGCCACCAGAACCTGACTGTCCGTCAGTGCAGTTGTTAATCTATGGTTACAGGACTCACGTCTGCACGTCCCTGGACCATGGGCCTTCGCTCTGCCGAGCTAGGATTTGGCTCCTTCTCCAGGCTCCTGTTGCCTCCAGAGGCAAACACTTGATCCAGAGGACGATTCAGACCCTCAGACCCTCTGACTCATCCGCTCTCTGCCGACGATCAGAGACGGTGAGGAGATTATCCTCCCCTGGCTATGGTGAGCCTCTACAAACACTCTGCTGAGAACTGTTTTTCTTGGTCCACCATTTGCTGAATGTCATTCAGTATTGACTTTGAAAATCATCTCACTTTCTGAATATGTTTTGCTAATCTTTTTGGAAAGGTCTGAAACAGCTTCTCACATTATATCTACAATTCTAAAGTTGGCTTCTAACAGAATTCATTTCCCTAAACTCACTTCAGTGTATTCCTGCTTCATCATTATTTTATGACCAAGGATATAAATAAAATTTTTAAAAAAAAGTACCGCAGTGAAAGAAATGCTTCCAGCCTTTCTTGGCTCTCCATGGTGGCTGAGATATATGATGTTCAGTCCTGCAGTGCCTGATTCACAGAAGGTGAGAAATTGTCCATTCATCTTTTTTAGAGGACTTACTTAGATGAAGTTGTATGATTCTGACCACATTTTCTCTCACAACAGTCTTGACACTCTTTTTCAAAATTACTGTACATTTACACCACAAAACTGCTGACAGAGAGTCAGTCAGTGATATCCAATAGCTGGTACCTTATAGATATACTCCTGTCTTTTAATATTGCATCAGTAAAAAAAGATCATTTAAAATAAATTTATTTTGTAATGAGAAAATAAATAAAACTGCTGGTCACTTCCAAGAGGAAAATTCCATTTAATATAGCAATAAGAATCATCCATGTAAAAAAAGAAGATAAAGTTAACTTTTTACCATACTCTCACACTGCCTTATCCACTTAATGTCAAACAGCGGTGAAAAGGAATCTACATCCATATCGGACTTGTGATTGCAGGGATCTTCCAGAGCATTGCACCTTCACTGCCTGACAAGCATCTCATGTCAGAGGCATGCTGGAGCGGTGGAGAAAGCAAAGCGATGCTCAGCCCCGCGATGCCACCCACGGCATCGCCCTGCTCTGCTCACACCGACTCAAATACCTGCAACCAAACTAAGAGTGGCTGAATTTCTCTCAGAGGGCAATAGCCTCAGAGAAGAAGCCTTACAAATGGAATCCTATCCTACATATATATGCATATGTATGTGCATGTGCACGTGTATGTACATTTCTGTAGGCGATGCTGTATGGGATGCTGTGCCTCTGGCTGGCAGTTGGCAGGCAGCGGCTGTCAGCCTGGCTCCTCCTCCCAGGAGAGAGAAAGCCCCCAGCTTTCAGTGCAGGGCTGACTTTCACCAAAGGTTATGAAGCATAAAGACGGTTAACCTGATCATAAGCAGGTCATTGAACTGGGTTATGATTGAGCAGGTGTTACAGAAACGTTTTTCCTTTACTTAAAATTCCAGTCTCACAGGAACAACTGAAATTGCACGGATTCATTTTTTATGGGTAGTGTTTGACTGTAAGAGAGTACGGAAAAGAAAACCAGTTCTGCTTCAGACCCACAAGCTTTCTGTACTTTCCTATTATAAGTTATTATTACTGAGGCACATTGTTTTAAAGAAGTTTGCTTTCCTGGAACTGTCTGGGAGTTAGAAAATAAAGCATAAGACAAAAAAATCAAAATAATCATTAAGTTCACCAGTCAAGCTAAGTAAGAAAAGAAGCCTTTGAAATCCTTCAAGTCAGATTTACAGAAACAAGGAGTCCTCACAGACATGACTGACACTTCTGCCTTTTAACCCCCAAATCTGATTTTGCAGATTTTAAATTTTTACGCAATTAACTATGCTCACTGAAGGTTGTTTTGGGAGAACCCTGATTAAACTATCAGTAAGGCGTTTACGCCTCTGACGTGCAGTATAGAGTAATTAAGCTAAAATATTTGCTTATTAATTGGGTTATAAATGAGTGCATGTATAGACTGTTAACAGTATTTGACTTTATGTCATTATTTTCCTTGAGAAATAATCAAAGCCATATGCAAATATGAGTGATTGAAGCTTTGCCATACTCTTGCAGGCATTATTCCCACTTCACTGCTGAAGACACCACGTTGTGCTCTGTATACCAGCACAGAGGGGTAACAGGACCTTAGAACAGCAGCAGAGAAACTTATCGTCAGGCTGGAAATAGGACCAGGGTAACCAGACTCCTTGGCGTGCATGTTGGGTGCAGAGGTTGAATCTGAGCCTTCCCTCCCCACCTAACGTGAGCAGAAAGAAACCATAAAAGCTGCAGAGCTCAAAACTGTGTCCTGTACTAATATACTAGTCCCTCAAATGGCAATATTCACCTTCTTTTGGATCTTCAAAGCTGGTCTGGCTTTTCCTTCCCTCCCTAACTGGAAACAAATGGCAAAGCTCAGCTGTGGCGATATGGTGGCAGCAGGAGCACACCAGGCACAGGGTCAGCCGGTTACCGAGGACGGTCTGGCTGCCCCGTGGCTCACGAGGAGTATGTTCAGAATCCTGCCGGCAGTTTGAGCAATCTGGCCTGCTACCAGCACATTCTTGTGACTAGCAGGAGCATAGTGCCGGTTTCCGCAGTCACCCAGTTCAGCCCCTGGCATAATGGTCATTATGAGATGCAACCTGAAATCAGTAACGTTTAATAGGAGAAAGTGTGAAAGTAAGTAGATGGGCTGGCAGTGAAATTCTGAGATTAAGCTCCAACTTTTCCAGCTACAGGTACACGTATAAGAACTTAAGACTAGCAGAGACAGACATTTAACATTATTTCATCTACCACCTCTAGATTTCTTAGCACGATTTTGCATTTTTCAAGGCATTTCCAAAAAGAAGAATGAAAATCAACTTTACGTGGCAAGAAAATTTCATCTGGCCTTGGTGGGCCTGGAAATCTCTCCCCAGTACCACCTTTCTTCTGGCACAAGTCCACTACAGGTTAATGAAGGGCCTGAGCTGCAGTTCTTTCTCACTCCTCCAAAGACATCAGGTTTTTCTCATCATGGCAGGCAAACGACACCTGCTCAAGCATATGAGAAGTTCAGATATCAGAATTTTTTCAGCTCTACATATTGATGACAAAACTAGATCTTCTGTACAAATCACAATAGCCCTGCAGATTCTGCTGGTGGGCTTTAAGATGGCCAGCGTCCGGATAAAGTCTGAACAATGTTGGGGAAACAGGTATGTGGTAAGGACAGTCTCTCTTTGTTGAATATTACATGGGAGCTAGGGTATCCAGTCATTCTATTTCCCTTTTCTGTCTCCAGTGCAATGAAAAGGAACTTCAGGGCAGCAGCGAGTAGTGTCCAAAGAATTTGATTCCTCCATTTTTTATGCCTGAGAAAAGTTTTTAAAACCCTACTGCATAAGGATAATGTTATTTTCTATCAAAAGTGCATTGCTGCTGACAATGGCAAAGCACTGAGTATTCAACCCCTGCTTTTATCCGATTCCCCTCTGTAATCTCCCAGATAAGAGCAAGCAAAGCATTTTACTTGTAGTCCCTTCATATCCCTCCTGGGAAATTAAAAGATGTGAAAATCCACCATGGGATACTGTGGAGTTTAAAGGAGAAATAATGAACACTTGTTAGTGAGAAAGGAAGAAAACTCCGAGGAACCCGAGGACAGAACTGCAAGGGAAGTCAGCAGTGACTGAATGGCTCTGGAGAGCAAGGCATTAGCCAGTGCCAGTGACTAGATGATTATGCTTATGGCCTTAAGGGAGTCCACCCAGGGGAGACAGCCGAGAAAGTTTCTGCAAGACAGGAGGGAGACATAAAGTTTCTGATCCCTTTCTCTCAGACTCACAAGGAAAGAGGAACAACGTACCCTAAGGATGGCTTCGCATTGAAGGACAGCACTAGCCCATCTGGCCTGCACGAATGCTGGGAAGGAGGGTCAGACTTTTCAACTGAATTTCATTTCAAGGAAAGAATTTACTTTGAAGAGCCACACAAGTTTGGCATCCCTTCATTTTTATTGTTGCAAGTTATTTGCAGCAGAAATAAAGAACAATGAAAGAGAGGATATAGACAGTTTTTGAAGGAATTCATTATTATTTATAGCTAAGGAATGAACACCAACATTTTACATTTCCCGCTTGCAGATGTCATTTGATGCCCTGTGTTGTTCAATGTCCGTGTTGCCCACTGTAGCCTGCTTGCGGCCCTGGGCTGCTGGGAAGTGCAGTGTGGTATGTCCCAAAAGCTTAGGGGGCTCTTACAGACCTGGGCAGCAAGTACTCCTGGCAGAGCCCACCCTATGGTGCCCAGCGCCGACCTACTAATGAGACTGGAGGAACAGGAAAAACAGAGGGAGTGGTATAAGGGAGGCTGAGGGAGAGTCTGGGAAAAAAGACGTTGGGAGATGGCAGGTAAAATGAAGGGCTGAAGAGTATCAGCTGGGAAACATCACCTCCTGTGGTACCATATTCCTTATTTTTAAGTGTTACTAGTTGTCCCTAGTATCAGTGGTGTTGCTCTAAAGTACAAACCACACCCAGAACCATTTCAGGTGGGTCTCAAACCATGAGTTATTAATGTTGAACACTCTGATGTACACAGTCTGAGCAGGGTCCTGTTAAAGTCTGCTGAGACAGGCCAAAAGGAGAAGTCACTCCTTACGTGCCTGTCTATAATGAAATGAATCTGAGAATTCAAAGAGTATGTTATTGAAAAACATACAGCCATTAGTGAAATATGAGTATATTCTTCTAAAGCTTTAGATGACAGCTTTCTAACACAACCTGAGCACACCCTGTTACTGACTTTATTACAGCGATACAGATATAATGAGTACTGAATCTAGAGATTAACAATTTCCCAGGTACACCATGGGTGGATGGTTCATTCCCCCCTCTACCACTTGTCATTGCTTCATAAGCAGGAGTCATGACCAAATTATAGGAAATCAGAGAAAGTCTCAATCAATAGTGTTTACATTTTTGTTTCCAAAGAGCTAATTTCCCAGCACTGAGGAAAATCAAGAACAAGCTGACTGATAACGAATAAGTACTTCCAGTCAATTTGCAACCAAGCAAAGGAAGAATATTAAACAATTTTAACAGTAGAGAAATGTTTTTGGATCAGTAGCTCAAGATAATTCATACCAAGGAGCACCAAAAGCAATGGGTGAGGTGACAGACAGCTATTGATAAATTTTCAGTTACAGGTGAAAATTTCAGAAGCATGCCAGTGTTGTACTAGCACTAAAAGAAAAAGTGAGGTAACCTCTTTAACTTTAGCTGACATCAGTTTGTGGCAAAGCTGGAGCAGGAGCTTATGACTAACAACAGGATTGGAGTGCAAAGGGGAAAACAAGTTTTGCCGGACAAACCTGACCCCACGTTTCAGTGAGATTTCATGTGTGTTTGATAAAGTTACCAGCACTGGTGTACAAAATTCTGGCACAATGAAGAGAAGTAGCGGTACAAACCTGTGCTGAAGAAAATGCACCTGTAGCCCTCCAACCCCACAGGCAACAGCATGCCTGTCAGAGAGGGAATGACACAGATGTGGTTTTAAACGCGCTGTAGAATTGTGTTGCAAAGTCAGACAGGCACTAAAGGCGAGAGCAGCATTGTCTGCCAGCCTTTGTGGCATGGGTGTGATGTGCTCTCACATAGCTGTAGGATTAAGAGTATCATGGAGTATGAAAAGGGGCTTTGCTGCCAAAGTTCAGATGAACACATGAAGCTCTGGCAACAGCAGAAGAAAAAAAAAAAAAGGAGGAGGGAAATATGTTGAAAATTGCAAATTAACAGTTATTTATAGGAATGGGTTGTTGATAAGAAGTGAATTGTGTGGAAGTCTTACATACTGACAAATTTATATCAGCTTCATAAATCCTCCCCATTTGACTAAAAATCTTGGCTAATAAGCAAAAATCCTAGAGGTGCCTGCGCAGCTGGGAAATGAGCTTCTCAATGCACAGGCCGTCCAAACCCCAGAGGGGAATGGCCCCATGTGGGACTGGGGCAGGGAAGCAGGAGGACACGTGGGACCTTACGGTGCTCCCTGCTGATGGGAATCTGAAAAACCCAAGCCAAAAGAGGTCTGCAGCTGCCAGCTGAATCTGAGAGAGACTTACCACAGACCAGAGTTGAAGTACGCCCGCTTTAGCAGGGGAGAGACGGCTGACCTGACTGCAGACTCAGAGGGAACTTACAACATTTGTGAAGCTGGGTTCATTACTAGATTCAGGCATGTTGGTAATGCAGCAGTAATGGAGACTTTCTACATAGCTCAGTGGAGAATTTACTCAGATCTTGAGATTTATTATTTAAAAAATGACTAATGTCATTTTGCCTTTACAGCCAACAGTACCTGGATGTGCTCTTTCCAAGCACTGATTTGTGAAATATGTATGCGATATATATATGAACTATATATAGCCACTGGTTATGGGACAAAAAAGTAACCTTCAGTTTCCATTTACAGTACAAATCTGCCACTGTAATCAATAAAGGCCTGTTAAATATTACTGAAAAGAGAGCAAATGGGGAAATAGCACACTGGAAAAATCCCGCTTAGATTTCAAATAGCTGCCAAAAACCTTCTCTTTTTAACCTGTGGCCTCCAGGAATTCAGCATTCTGTTTGGCATTGGCATTATTTAAACACTTACTCTTTGAATGCCTGCAGCAGCCTGATGGGAAACATTAGTGAAAAAAGAGATTTCTGAAAAGACCTTGCCATGTTTGGAAGGTCCCAATTCAACACAGCTATGTAGAAAATGGGATTCAAGAGGGCCACATACATGCTTACATTTTCATTTGTAATCACAAGCCCAGCAGGAGAAGAAAGAAAAGGGGGGTTGTTTTCCAAACAGAATTTTAGTGGAGAAGTGGGGAAAACTGACTGAAACCAGTAAAAAACCAGTGTATCTGACCAGTATTGTCTTCTTGTTACCTCGGGTTCCCTCTTCTGCCTCTATTCTTCCAGCTGCTACTCCAATATTTAACACACGCCCAGACTAGAGAGCATAGCGTGGCAGTGAGTGCCTCCAGACTGGCTTTGAACAAGCTTCCCCAGGCAGCACCCTGAGCAGGTTGTGCTGCGCTCCGCGCTCCCACGCTGGAGAGGAAAGCCTCGCCAGCAGCGGCTCACGGTACCAGCAGCAAGATGGTTGCTCACAGGACTCCCTAACGTCAGACTGAAGCTGTCCACAGCGATGCTGCGGGTCTGGCAGTCCGCGGGACACGGGTCCTGTCCCTACATGACACTAGCAAAGTAGACAAATAGCGTTATAGTCCTTTCAAAATTCAAGATCTTTTGAAGAATTAAACCAGCGTTACGAGATGTCTCTCTTCTCACACGGATCTTCTACTTTAGGGGAGAGAGCAATTTTTCAAGAGGGAACAGTCTCCATTCGGTGGGCCTCTGTGATACAACTATTAACATGACGGGGAGATTGACCCCCAGAGGACGGCGCAGCCACATACCGTTGTTCATTAACGACCAACAGCAACACGGGAAGCAAACCAAAGCCTTACTGGCAGGTTTTTTAATCTGGATAATTTGACATTTAACAGCTAGGAAATGCACCCTCAGAAAAAGGAATTTGGCTCGTCAGGGTGGTCACCGGAGAGCAGGATACTAAAAAAGAAAAACAACTCTGGTTTCGTGAACTGCTGCAGTGCCACTGAAGGTAGCAGGGCTCTTCTGGTCCACGTGAGCTCAGGGTCTGTGTGACGGGGCCAGGCCTGTCGGGTCTTCACACTAACCAGTGAGCCACGCTGCCCACGTGCTCATTCCTCATGCTGTCCCACAGGTTTTCCCAAGCTATCCACCCCCGCACAGTCCTTTGTCAGTGCGGTTTTGCAGCACAAACATTCAAATGAAATATTGCTCACTGCTGATAAAGGACCACACCGTTGTTTTTCCTCAGCACAGGTACCATGGTACTGCTCGGTCCAAGCAGGGAAGTAAGGTGTTCTTCAAAGAAAAGAAAACGTAGGCAGTAAATTAGACATTAAAAGCCTCCTTAAAGAGTCATCTGGACTGATTATGTGAGCCTTTGTGCTTCTCCTATGCTGAGTACACACTGAAAAGCTCATTTGATTAGGAAAAAAGGCTGGATCTGGCAAATCCACATGACTAAGACAAACACGTCCTGAGGAGGCCGTCCCCGCTACAGCACAAGAAAGCACATTGTGAAACCACCGTGGTGTGGGTGGGAGAAGCAAATTCCAGAATTACAGATGGTATGCGGCAGCATATTGATCGCTCCCCAACAGGGCTGCCTCAGCTCTGCATGGGCAGTTTGCTTGAAGGAGGCAGAAAGCAGAGAAGCAAGTTCTCCTGCAACACAGGAACTATTCTTCTGAAGAGCCAATTCATCGCCTGGGTGAAATTGTCCATCGCGGTTACAGTTGTTTAGGTTCTTCAAAAAGTCTGTGTATTCCTGGGCTTTGAAACTACGAGAAAAGTGAAAAAGACTTTCCACATCAGCTGTTACATTGTAATATATTTACTTTAGCTCATTATCTATAAGAGCGCTGTTTTTATAATAATGTAGAAGCTTTTGTTTTTCTAAAGCCCTATGCAAACTTTTAACTATGTAACACTAAACTTTGGAAGATTTGACCTTGTTCTTCATAACAGAAACATATGGTAGGGAGCCATCTCTAAGATGAAAGGCCCATAGTTCAACCCTTGCACCATATTCAGCTGTAAAAACAGCCTTCACACTCCTCTGGAGAGCTATTGAGCAGGTTTAGCAGTAGAGTGCCTCAAAAGGCATTGCTTTCATGGCCCAGAGCGCCCACAGACCCGTATTAGCTCATACTGGGGGAGAAACCTGAAGTGCATGCTGTCAAAAGGCCATCACACACACTGGTAAGTGGAGATGGGAGCAGATTCAAGTGCAGACATAAACTTTCTGTGCCTCATGACCGAAATTTTTGCCCACATTGCAGGCTTTGCTTGGCCCAAACCTACCCGGGTCAGGCACCCACCATCCACAGCCTGAGTTCAAACACTTAGGAGATGGCAGCATCCCCTGCCTTCGAGAAGGCAAATTGCATCTGGAAATGATTGCCGTGCCTTCTGGGAGACCTGGGGAGACCGGGGCCGGCCTCTGTTTGATCCACCCAGGCTACCTAAACAAACAAACTCAGGTCTGCATTATATCTTCAATATGCTTGATGCTCTGGATCTCCAGAGCCTGAGATACATGTGAAGTTGTGCACAGATAGTGACTGGATCCAGTCCTTGGTCACACACCCAGAAGTTATCATAAACGTGTTCTGCTTGTCTTGCCATGTCTTGTTTTGCTTGCTTGCTTGCTGGTCTTCAGAGTCCCCTGAAGTAAAGTAACAGCATTTCCTATCACTCTTCACACACATTTGCAGATAGTGGCAGCAAAATATTCTTGTTAATGGGCACTAGAAACAGGCTTTATTGGAGTGAGTGATCTCTTGAAACCTATGCCATGAACAGTGACTGGGAACTTCAGGACCGTGGGCAAAGGAGCATCCGCAGCTCAAACTAGATCTTGTCAATGCAGAACAAAATGCAGGTTCTGTCAACCTTTGCTCCAAGGTAAAGCTGGCAGAAATACTATTCTTCTTCTTCTGTCTGGATCAAGCAAACAAGCATTAAGCAAAGTTCAGCCATTTCATTTTGGAAAAGGTAATTTCGCAAAACAACTATTCCACAGCAATAGGGATGATGTTTCATATCAATATATCAGCTATATATAGGTACCCTGACACATTTTGCAAGGATGAAAAATAAAGCTTTGTGATAGTCCATTTGTATTAGGCAATTGGACCCACTGACATAATTACCAGATGCCATTTAACATGGGCGCCTCAGAATCTGGGTGCCAAAATTAGGACATATTCACCCAGAATTTCAGCATTCAGGCACCAGGCTGTGGCAATGTGGTTTCAGATCTGTGGATAATACGAGCTCTCCACACCTCAGAAAGTACACTGACCTTTTTATGTTAACTGCGCTACTAACTAGCACAAAAATAGAAGTAAGGCGGCAAGAAGAGGTAGTATGTGTTTTAAAGCAGGTGATACAGCTAGGGACGAAAGATCAGGCAATCTTTTAGGTACACAAGCTTTTTGAATGGAAAGGAAACTCACCCTATTGGCCTGATGCTGAGCACCTGCAGACTGGGTCACATCCCAGTGCAGAGTATTGTTTTACAGCATGGCTCAAGGAACTTAAAAAGTTGTTTGCCAGTTTTACCTGACAGCTACTGATGCCCTATTGAGAAACAAAACCACAGTCTATTAAACCTCCTTTCTTTGCTTTAATCACTGAATCATGCTTTCTGTATTGGAACAGCTCAGTGAAGAGTGGGAGAGCTGAAACACAAACACCAAATGGATGCTTGCTCCAACAGCACTTTACAAAAGTAGAAAGTGATAGTGATTTGGCCCAGAGGAAAAAATATAGAGAAATACAAGTGTGTTACATTGCTAGAGCAGTGAGGAAATAAATGGAGGCAATCAAGGATTACGCCTGCTCAAAAAGTAGTCATGGTCAGGCACATACGCACTCATACAGGGCAGGGCAAACTTCTGCTACTGTCACAAGTATAGGACCTTGCAAACAAGTATTAGCACATACCGAGATCGCTTTAAGTACTTCTGATGATGAGTACTGAAAATTTCTGTGGTCCAACTTAATTATTAGGTGCTAGATACCTTACATTTTTTACCATAGAAAGAAAACCCCTCTCCTAATTAATTCTAGGGCCTGCTAAATTGTTCTGGTACTAATTTAACATGTTCCTGTCTAGACTGAGCCGTTCGGCATAGCTCACTGCAATACAGATGATCGTATTATCCTGTGAAACTGTACTGCGTACACTGTTTATTACATCAGAAGCTTTTCATTCAGGCAGTAAAACCAGTTAGAGACAGCACAACATGTCCCAGAGCAGTATGGGCTCGGAGGGGATAGAAAACTGCCAGGCAGTTGTTTCCTACCCAGGGCAGCAGTACCCTGGCTGCTCTGGGAAGGGAGAAGTCCTGCTCACAGATCGAAATGCGCAGAGGAGAAAGCAGCTCTGTGCTGTCAAAGATCTTACTTACAGCTTTCACTGGAGAGCTGCGAGCTGTAAAATGTGCAGTCTAGCCATTTTTCCTTTATATGTAATAAACACAAATGCTTTCTTGCAGAAATCAATGACTCAAGGAAGGGTTTGTTTGCTCTCTGAGTGATTTGGGAAGGCAGAGAAGAATGCTGTTGGGGAGTTCTTGGCACGAATTTACAGCATGAAGACAACAGCCTGCAATGGAAGTTGGGAAATATTTAGAAAATTTGAACACAGTTGTGTTATATTGTTCCTGTCTCAAATGATGTGTGGACGGTGTTCACCTCCCTGCGGGAGGGAAGGGGGTGCGAGGCTGACCAGCGAGGCTGGAATTTGCATGCTCTGGTCCCGCTGGCCTTTGCTTTCTTTTGGTACAGGGGGAGGACGGAGGGCGAGGAAAGGACACTGCTTGTATGCCTAAAAAATAAAGAGGTGTTTGAACTAACCAAAATATATTATCTTGTATTATATTGTTTTGTATTTATAGCTTATGGGCGAGAGGTGGAGGAAGAGGCAAGGCAGAGGTACATTTTACCCCTGAGCTAGGCAGCACAGGAAAGCACGCATTTAGAGATAGCCAAAGTTTTTTACTATATTAAATTTTGCTAAAATCAAAACTTGCCCATTTTGCAAAACATAAGCTGTCACTGTTTTGACAGGAAGGAGGGAAGAGGGTGGGGTAGGGAAAAAAGTAAAGAAGAGAGGAAGACAAAGCACATGAGAACAGACACATGTAACACTTCCCAAACAGTTCAATTTTTGATGAAAAGTGACATTTTGACACAACCTGGTTTGGTGAACACGTTTGAAAGAGTTTGATTTTATTTCTGTATGGAACCAAAGGATGCTTCAAGACATCAACAGATGCCCCAAAATGGGATAGCCCAAGAAGATCCAACTAGATTTGCCCCAGTGTGTATCAGGCACAGCCTGAATGTGAGCTGACAGACACATAAGTTACACCCTGGTTTACACCATGCAAAACCCTAAGCCATTATGCTACTCCTTGAGAAAGATCATGGGCAACATATTGACCTGCATCTTCGTGGACAGTCATCTGGAAGCAAATAAATCACTCCAAAACAATTTTCTTAATTGTGTCTTGAAACTGCTGTTTAGAGACACTGTAGTAACCCACCACCTTGGGTTCTTGAGAAGCACTGAACAGCACAAGAACAGAAGCTCACGAGGGTTAGGGGTGAGGGAGAGAAGCAAAAGGCCAACCCAGTTCTCAGGTCCATAGAAACAATCAGAAAGAAGCTTTCCACCAGCAAAGGTGTTTTCGGTCTTCTGGCTGCCCAGGAGATTGACTCTGGGCACAGTGGACCATTTTACCTGTTACTGATGGAGCTCTGTGCCTTTCAAGAACAGTTTTGCTGACCTGTCTGCCTGTCCTTGTGACTGATACTGGCGCAGCAAGAGCAGGAGCCTGAGACCGTAATCATCAACCACGTTCTTCACAAGACCGAACGGAGCAGACGAACATGCTGTTTATTCCTGCAGATTTATTTCCAGTTCACAACCCACACAAGAAGCCAGTGTGAATGATACCTAACGGAGATCAATCTCTAATTTAAAAAAAAAAAAAAATCTTGCAGCATCATACATACATGTTTGTCTCAAAACTCTTATTATGCAGAACATTTTTACCTCTGTTGTTTAAAATGCACTGGAACCTTAGAAAATTCAGAATATTAGTTTAAAGAAGGGGCTAATTTTTTTCAAAAATAAACTTAATCACCTACATATTTGTAAAAATTTAGCTGAAATGCTATGAAGTCATGTTTTCAATTCCACCTACAGAAAAAATATGCATAGACTAAGAAGAATTATAGCACTTCAGAAAGTTTTGGTTTTGGTTAGGATCACCTGTCAGTTTAGGCAAAGCAGCTAGTCCATAGCAACCCCAGGTAAACCACCACAGACTATTGCAACATCACAAGAGGCCACTTTCAACAGGACTGATTGCCTTCCAGTTACAATCAATGTTACCTTGGTTATTTCTGGTTACCTTGATTACATCAGGTGTAAAGCAGATCAAGGTCTTAGAAAACCCAAAGCTCAGATGGCTCTATTTCTAAGCAGAAATCCTATATTTTGAGATTGTTGCAGTTCAGCCGTCCGGGGCAGCTCAGCTCAGCACGCGATGGGTCGGCAGTGGCTGTGGAAAGGAGCCACGTTTTCATCCTCCTCACCCGCTGCTGGCTGCAGCCGTCCCAGACACACGGTGGGAGGAGAACTGGAAGGGCCACACAAGGGATTACAGAGCGGGTTGACTTTACATGGCTCTTAGCATCAGTACAGGCCACTGCTTAAGGGGAAAGACTCCTTTGTAATACCTAGGCATCTAAAATTTAAAGTTGGAGGCAGTCAGATGCGTGCACTAGCCTTTTAATGCCCTGTGCCGTACAGCACTTCTGCGTGAGCCTTCCTCTCTCATAGGCTGAGTGGGAGTAGGCATGTTCGTAACTAATGCACATGCAAGTACTCGTCGTGTCCAGCTCAGTCAGAGGGGACCAGTGCCAGATTTCAGTAACTGCTACTTCCAGCAGCCCATTTCACTTCAGTTATGTGACCTGTGGGAATCATTAGGGGTGTGTTTGCACAAGCCAGTCTGAAAGAGAAGGCCAGCCAATGCTTATCTGCTGAGAAACTGGAAGCCCTATGAACCTGTAGGCACCAGAACTCATTTGGTCTCAAGCACCGTCGGGTGCAAACCAGGTCAGGTCAATAATCTTCAGTTCAGTGCCAGTCTACATCATGGTCAGACTAGAATGGACAGTCTTGCTAAATTTGATAAATTGCTTTATCAAGCCTACTCTGGTGTCTGATTTCCATGTAACCCCTCGCTTACCATAGTTAAATGATGCCTGAAACACTCATTTGACTGAATTCTGTATCCATCCCTTATCTACCATAACGACTTGTTATTAAATATGGAAAGAGTCAGACTTAACACAGTTAGGGAGATGGGAATGTTTCCAGGGTATGCATCTGTTTACTGCATACTAATTGGGTCACTGATGCACTAACAGACTCTAATGTATGTAATGTACTGGCTGATGTCTTTCAATGCATGATAAACCTACAGTTACATTAGGTATATCTGCTATTTTGCTCAGCAAGAGCTGTGCAAATTCTAGAGTGAAAAATTTGAGCATCGTTTAAAAAAGACAAGAGAAGCAATCTTCTGCTGTGTTCACACCTTCTCATGCACTCTTCCTGGAAACATTTAACCACCTCTTTAATTAGGTTAAAAGATCTGCAAAGGTGGAGTTTATGCTTACACACGCAAGGATTTTACATTTCACCTCTCTCAGTCACACCAGCGATCTGGTTGTAATTATACTCTTATACTTGAGTGCAAAGGAACAGTATCTCTTATCTGATCCAAACTTCCAGCCCTGAGCTACGGAGCCTGCATTTTGCGTTCTCAGCTCTGAAAAAGTAGGGTTAACAAAAGTCAGGAACAAGTTTGTGAAATCATTTTGATTGATGACGGTAAGTTTGCTCACAGTCCATTGCCTCACCGAGCAGCAGGAGGTGTTTCCGCGGGTATGAGTCAGTGTCTGTAGCTGGAACTAGAAGCTAACAGCAGGTTAATACAAAATCTAACACAAAGGGATCACCAAGGACTCAAAATCACACTAGTACTTTCAACAATATAAAGCGGCCACAGGCAAGGGGAACAGATACCATTAAGAGTGTTCTTGCCACATATCCCACAAGAACATTTCTCCAGACTAGCGCTGGATGTACGTGACTTTCCGAGGAACCTGTTGGCAATCAGGAATCCCAGATGCTTATTTGGGATTGTGACTATAGGGCTCAGCTCCAGTATTCTCGGAGGTGAACAGGAGCACACAGCATCAGTCGTCTTGAACTCTTTGCATGCAAAGTGGCACATGGACACTGGTGGTACTCTTTGAGATGCATCTGAAAGCAAAAAGTGGCATAAGCCTACATCATCATGAGAAATTAGATGGCTAGATGCACATCAGGTTCTGTTTCAAGTAGGTTAGTAAGTCCTTAAGGACCAAATAGTACATTTACCCTCAATTGCTGTACTTCCTGAAAAGATCAGCAAAACAAAATGAACCAACTTACTGCCTGTGCTTCCTTACAGATCTTGCTTTCTAATGACCTGGATTTTTTGGCACAGTTGTCTTGGCAAAATTCAGTGTTTTCAAATACTTACAACAGATGCACAGTCGCAACATTTTCCATCATACTCACATTTGGATACAGATCTCTTTATTTTTTTCTTAAGGGTGGATTGTAGGTGTTATCTTTGTTTATGGTTTAAAACTTGAAAAACAGTCAGGTGCACATTTGCCTGGAGGGACCCTGCATCTGAATAGATACACAGCTTTGAATGAAGCACTAGGCATTATCACGTGTTTTACTTGTATATGGCTGCTCAGTTCTTCCACCTTCAGCATGAAATATCCATTGGCTCAGTTACCTTCAGCCCAACTTAGCAAATAATTCAGCAGGTAGAAACCTGTCCCCTTTACAGTGAAGGCTGAGAGATCCACATTGGTTGGATGATTCCTGTAGTATCCAGCCTGAGAATGTTCTCATCTGTCTAGGTTTTGAGCTGAGACAATCAGATTAAACATAATACATATTGTATTGGCTCTACACCAGAGCAGCTCTTCCAGTTGAAATACGATAGCTAGAACGTTCATCTGCCGAAAAAATGGTCCATCTGGAATGATGTATCTTCAGTTCTACTCTGCCAGTACCCACCCATATGAAATGTATGTGTCAACCATCCCTTGGATTTACTGAAAGTGGATTTACCACAGTTGTTTATAAAGAATCCGCTAAATGAAAAGCCCATTCATTAAAGTACAGCTTTAATTCATTTCAGGCTCTTTCATGCCCTGTCATGTTACGGATATTCCTATTTCACAATCCAAGCAAGCAAACCAGAACAATCCATCCTTTGGTTCGCCAAAACATTCACATGAGCTGATGACAAATATCCATCATGGAAGAAATAAGAGCTTTCACATGGTGCCTAAAAAAGAAATCTTCAAATGGACTCACGTTAATAAACAATTGAAGTTATTTTGGACAAATATTTGCTCTCATCAGGAAATAAAACACTCGTTTTGTTTTTCAGCTACTCATTAGAAACAACAAAAAAAGAAGAACTTATGGGAATTCAAAAACACCGCCAACTCCCTTCTTTCTCCTGATGTTTGTAAATTGTCTGCAGCAAGTGTCCCACATACACTGAGCAAAACTGCTGATCGCTGCCAAAAATGAGACAAACGGCACTACAGAGAAAGGCTTAGACGGAAGAGGAGGAGATTGACCCTTCTATCATGCATCGTCTGAAAGAGGGCTGCTGCTGATTCCAGAAGTGGCAGAACAGGGCAAAAGAGCAACTTTTCTGGATTCCTGGGGCAAAGGGCTTGCAGCACAGCTTGTAGCTCTACCTTTTACTCAGAGTAAATGGCCAGAGTGTGCCAAGCTTGTCAATCCTTGCTGCTCCCATAGCCGTAACGCGGATTCACATCGCCGCATGTCAAGCAACTAAAAAATGCAATATAACAATTAACAGAATACTGATGAAAACCAAAGGTGTTTTTAGAGTCTTTTTAAGAGGTGTCTCCTCTCCACAGGTATCTTTTTTCCCTTTCTTAATTTCCAGATTGAATGTTCCCTGGTGCTAACAGCTTTTGGGCTTGACTTTTTAAACCCTGCACAGAATGTTTTAAGCTCTCCTGTCTAAGCGCACTAGATCCCTTAAGGGGTTCAGCCATGAGGACATTGCCTCTCTATACACAGCAGGGCAATGATCCATCTGTTGAGAGGGAATCTCTGCATTACAAAACTGTACACAATAAAACTTTGATTTCATATACGCTCCGCTGATGAGCTCCCACCATTTTCTTTAAAAATCTTCTTTCCTTTAATTTGGCCCACAGTTTGCTCCTTTGTATTTAAAAGCTGTTGGCAGTGAAAGAAATGGGAGCAGAAGTACAATAAACAAATACAAGAACAGCAGAAGTGTCTTGGTACATTTTTTGGTCCTTATCTTGAATTTTTACAACATATTTTGAGGTCAGTAGAAGGTTACTTATTAATCAGATTGGACAGTGCTACTTAAGCAAAACAAGTAATCTTATATTCATTTTTACTTTGACTCATAATAATTAATATGGAAACTTTGAAACAGACTCTTCTTGCTCTGACTCACTCTTTAAATTGGCTAAAAAACCAGGACAAGGGCCTGCTCTACCACAAAGGGATACAAAAGTCAGATAAACCGGTCCACAGGCAGCAAAATTACCCCCTATAATTTTTCCCTTAGAGGACATGCCCAAAACGCTCCCCACCACAATTGTTTCTGTTGAAGTGCTTGCAGAAGGTGATGCAGAGGATGCCTGGCTGCTATCCTCTGGCCAAACACCTGTCTCGCAACTTGACGCTCTTTACTCGCCAATCCACTAAAAGTCACATCACAGGAAAGCGGCCCCACAATATGGGAAAAGAAACTCTGTGGCATAAGCAGGAGGGAAAGAGCAGGCTCGAGCCCAGTGGGAGAGGTGGTCTCAGTTTCTCAGCTCAGTTCGCCAGGGATAAAAAGGGAAATGACTTCAGGCACTTTGTTGCGTCAGGATTGCGTGAATGACCTCAGGTGGGAAGCATCAGGCCACAGGGATCCTAGGTCTGCTGAGGGACGCAAGAGGAAGGCAGGAAGTGCACGCGAGTTACGCAGACTGAATGAAGGATGTATTGCAACCGCATCACTTCTTCTCTCTCAGTTCCCCTGCTCTCCCTCCACTCTTTTCTCCTCCCTATTAGGTCACCTATCAATGGAGGCGAAGCAGGGCTTGCAGCGCCCCAGAAACCTGTACTGCTGCGACCAGCAAAGAAGTAGGAAGAAAAATGCAGTTATGTAACTTTATGAACTTTTTGCTTACACAGGAAATTTAATCAGCAAAGACATCATGTACTTCAAGACTTCCTAAATAGCAGTATTATCTATAAAAGGAATGAATGCTATTACATTAATTCCCCTTCTGAAGGTAGAAGTACATTTCATCTCCTTTGCCTCCTTGGCAAACCTATAAACCCTGTAATATTTACAGGTAATGAGCTCCAGGGCTATTGGACAGTGAATATTTTATTTGGGTAGCTCTTAACCTTTTAAGCTCTTCTGAGCACCATATGTTGCGCGATTCAAGAGGTGAGTTTTAAAATCTTCAGGTTCTTTCATACCAGTGACTTCCAAGTCACCAGTTGTTTTGTAGTTGTGGTAACACAGCTCCTGCCTTGTTATCTGTGTCTTGGAAATTTCATTTGGCATCTGTGATACTCTAAAATCTCTCCTCTTTCGGAGTTACACAACTGAAAATCACATTACCGGTCTGAAATAACAGACTGTTGTGCTCTAAACTGCAGGATCCTCAGACATTGCCCAGGCCCCAAACTGCATTTGGTGCAGAGAAAAGAGGAGGCAAAGCCGTGTCCATCTGCTCCTTGGAAAGTTACAGATCTAGTCAGGGTTTAAGTTCATGCTTCTTAATCTCTTAGGCATCCAGGGGAGTCACCAGGTGAAAAAAAAAAAAAAAAAAAAAGCTGCAATAAGCCTACTTAATCCTGTATTAGATTCTTCTCTGAAATTTTTACACAGCCAGCTTACTGGAGAATTCCTTAGGCAGTTCTATGGCTCTGCCATGCAGGAACCAAGCAGCTTCTTAGCACGTCTTACAGGACTCTGCAAATCCCAGGTGCTTTACTATGAAAATTAAGATATTATGAGAAAGACAGCTTATATCACCTTTTTAATATTCCTTAAACTGACTTCTTACTTCCTGCCTGGTCAGGGAAGGAAGAAACTGGAAAGAAATAATCAGATTATTAAATCCTTTGAATCTCCTTCTTTTTAACAGTTAGACTCTACTAACAGTACCTGTAGTATTTGAATGTGAACCTCTGCTACATACATACCTACATTACGCATATAATATACATGTAGGGTATACAAGTCAAGATCCTTTTGTGTACATGAAATTAGTTTCAGCTTTGTGAGAAAAAACATATCCTGTCCTTTCATTCCTGTTCCTGAGGATCCCTCATTGGCTTTACATCCCCGCTGCTCTAATTTTCAGGACATACGTTTCAGAGTTAATCCTGCCTGCCTATCGTGTAGTTTCTTCTCAGCTGGCCCACTGTTTTGTGAAGGATATTGACACAAAGACAGATGAGACTTGTTTAGCCCCTCATGTTATTAATTGACAGGTGATGATGAATCGCCAGCAATTACAGCTACTGCTGTGACTGTCACCCCAGCTGGCATTTATTTCCAGGGGCTCCAGAGATGGGCATG
Source organism: Sagittarius serpentarius (assembly GCA_034782735.1). NCBI lineage: Eukaryota > Metazoa > Chordata > Aves > Accipitriformes > Sagittariidae > Sagittarius > Sagittarius serpentarius. The sequence goes on from JAVKLA010000081.1 coordinate 24,281,820, forward strand.
AGAGAGAACATCACTTCGGTTAGAAAGCAGGCTCTGCGGGAGGACTGTAGCACTTTCCCACCTGTTCGATCCAGAAAGGACAAATAAAAGACGCTCTGATCCCAGTGGGTGACAGCTGAAATGAAGAATACAATGATGTCACCGGGGACTAGGAGTTCAGCCAGCGACCAAATGGAGAAGCACGTGAACTCATGGGCAAAACCCATTCTGTCTTCATCTAAAAGTCTGTGTAATTAAAAACAAACAGAAAGCAACAGGAAGGACTGTGAAGACATTTGGGCAGAATCATTCGATGGAGCGAGCAAGTCTTTAATAACAACATTGGCATTCTTCAGGCCATACATCAAATGAATGGTAGAGTTCAACGTAGCCTTTTCAAGATGTTCTCAGTACTTTTATCCACTTGAGCAACGAGCTATTACTCATTCATATGTTATCATGTCAACAATTCAGTATGGATCTTGTTACACTTGCTGAGGAATTTCCCAACAAAGCAGATTTTCATTGGAAGCTATCAACTGGTCAAAACCAAGAAGTTCTGGCCAAATTGTAATGACAGACAGGAGTTTGTCTGGAATTCATCCTGCTGCTTTTCCTTTGGGGCATCTAAAGTTATCAACGATTCCAGCATCTCAGCTTCTGGGGCATTTTACCATAACTAGCACTAACTCACCCACCAGGTCTCAAGCTTCCAGGCTCCTCACCATTGATTTTGGAGCCTAAGGGAGAGCCTCAGCTACCAGTTCTCTATCAGTTTTTCCTTCTCTGTCCATTTTCCTCATAGAGTCCTATACAACGGTAGCCCAGATGATCAGCTCATCTTATTTTACATTACATTTAACTTTTTCAGGTCTGTATCTTAGTTTTAAGAACAACCTATGTTGCTAAAAATCACAGAGACACTACAATACGCATAAAGCAAGAAGCTTTCTACTTGGGAGCAAGTTACCTCCCAAGACAGCGCAGGACAAAAATTGAGCACACATCTCATTTTGCCTTACGCCAGTGTAATCTTTGTTGAAAATATCTGAGGAGATTATTTCTGCTTCTCCAGATGAAAATTAAAATGTGATGGGCAATATGCTGGGCAAAATAAAACTTCACAGTCTTGTTATGCACTCTTAAGGCTAATGAGCTCTGTTTGTTAGGCATGCTGTTGAAAGAACTGGAATGAGAATTAGAAGTGTTTGAAGACAACCCCTCAGGCTTAAAAAGAACAAGTTGAATTTGACTTGTGCCGTGCAAAGTACACTAACTAGCACCCTACCATCAGAGAGCCAGTAAATGAAAGCCGTTCTATGCTTGGGCACCACAGATGAAACAGAGCAAACATACAGCACATAAATGGCGTCCGTGTAATTGATCATTAATCTGAAAAGAGAGGAGTAATGTTCATCATTCATCTACTTCAACGTATGCCATTAAAATAAATCAACACTTTCATGAGCTTGACATCTTTGGAGAAGAAAACGTTGTGTTTTTAAACAGAGAAATCCCACAGATTCCAATCCCACAAATGTTAATGAGTGATAGAGAACAAACATAAGTCTTTGAGGCCCTGAGAATTAGAATAAATAAATGTCACAAGGGGAAAAACAGGGATGGTTTCAGCATTCTTAATAGCTTTTAGATTACACCAGGGAAAAAGAGAAGTCCAGATTTTGATCTTAATAAGAAACTGGCAACTTTACACAACTATGCACTTTGCGCTATTACTACTACTACTACTACTACTACTACTACTACTTTAATTCCTGTTCTCAGGTGTTGATATAAAACTGAAAGAGAAGAATAAGAAATAAAAGTTACCATTCTGGAATCAAGAAGGGATTTTAACTGTTACTACACTGTACTACACATACAGCTATGACACAATAAAAATCATTTGCTTAATAACTGCATCACTGTATAAAACAGAGTGACCACAAGCCTCTTGGTAAGTCTTCTGAGGATTGTAGTAGTTGTCCTCACATCAGTGGTTAAGATGTGAAGCTGAAAGACACAAACCAAAGCTCTTAAGCCGACTCCTACCGATTTGTCTTGTGGCATCAAATAAACAATGAACACTTCTCATGCATTTCCCATATTATAAAGGAATATCGGTGTGGAAATAACCCACATTGGAATTTTTTTTAAAAACTGGCCAGCTCTGGCTTCTCTTTGTGTCCCCCCTCTCAAAAAAAGAGGGAAATTAAACTTTTAAAATCCCAGCATTTGAACACAAGTTCGCTATTAAAAAAATAAAATAAAATTAAAAGCAGTTTTAGCTAGACAGAAAGGCTTCCTTTCCAAAAACTGCAAAATGAAAATTAACTTTATCACTTCCGTTAGGAAGAGGTAGATGCTATTTTCAAGATAGCGTTAATATTGCAGTTCTTAAATGGGAGGAGACCTTTTGTTGTACTGCTGCCAGTTTATTGATCTTAACTTCTTCTAAAGCCCTCACCACACACCTCCGAGCACCATACAGTCTTTTAATCTATTTATCCTTACCAGGCACCCCTGAGAGACAGCAAAGCACAGTTACCCCCATCTGCCAGGTGAGCTGACGCAGGGAAGTCAGTCCCTCGCCCGCTCGCGCCCTTTGCCGAGTTGTGCAGCCGAGCCCCCGGCACAGGCAACAGGGAAAGGCTGGAGATTGCTGCTCAGCAGCCACCTAACCCTGTATGTGCCCCACTCAAGCTTTTACCAAGCCGCTGGGGCCGTGGGTCTCTGCGGGTGCTCCTAAGGCACAATTCCTGCTGTGGCAGTTCCTGGTGGTTACACCAGAGCTAAGCCCTGAGCAGCCAAAAGTCCAAGGGCAGAGTGATATCCTCCCAGCAAAGGGGCAGGGAGACATTCTCCGTGGCTGCAGTACCTCCCCAGGATGAGGAGGACCTTGAGTCTTTGCTCCCAGTTAAGCAAAGGAAAGAACTGAATTCCTCTCTCAGTCATCGTGGACATTTTCAGTGCATCTCAGCAGCTACTCATGCATATAGTTCGATACCGCACCTCTCCGTTTGAGCAGTTAACCCACTTCAGGAAAAAGTATCAACAGATAGGAATCCTGTAAAGTAAGTACCCACCCCTGATGAGGCCCGTTAAGCTGGTGCCTAAAACTTTTCTGTGCATTTTGCTCATGGTTGCCTCTCTGCAGGTGGCTGCTTCTCCCTGCACACGACATAGGAAACGCACTTTCAGTTTGGTGCTTGGAGTGGCCATGCCAACAGCGACAGGAAAAAGGCAGCTGAAGGTGAAACAGGGACATAAATTCAGGCATTCTTGAACTTGCTCATAAATTCTTGTCTCCCTGTCCCTGGACTATCCTCACTGCTGGGCCATATAGATTTTTGAAAGGAGATAGGAGATAAGGAGCATTCCTGTCCTGACCAACCAGGACAGTTGTATCCAGGAATATATTCAAAATCTCTTCTCTCGACCATCTGGCAACAAGATGAGGACACATGGGGTGAGAATGTTAATCCATGACATTAGCTTCCTTCACCTCCTCCAACTGATATAACTTCAGAGTATACAGTATGAGAGTCTGATTTCTGAAGAAAGGTTAAAATCATTAAATGTGTTTAGCTTGGCCACGCAGCTTCTAAAATGGGAGGTGGTGTAAGCGCTAAATAAGTTGCTAGGCATAAAAATTGAGTACAGAAATTAACTGGTTAGGTTAATTCAAAGGAGTGGAAATTGTCCCATATGGTGGTTAAGTACCATCGATTTTTATACTAGACTAATACAGAGATTAAAAATTGCAAAGCCTGCTTTCACTTACAGCTACCATTAAGGCATGTATTGCTAGAGTAAGATAATGTTTTCTGAGTTTCAGTGTCAGACTCACAAAAAGCATAAATAAAGGGCAAGTATATGGCAGAGAGGGAGGGAAGGATTCCACTTCTGGACCAATATACTCAATTATTAAAGGCCCAAGCTGCTGCCCCCATCTTTTCCACCCCAAGGCAAAACGAACTGTGTTCATCCCCATTGCCACTTCACCACATTTCACGGAGCTACATCACAGCTCAGGCTGCACAAACTAACTCCAAAGGTTTTTGCATTCACATTGAAGCCAACGTCTTCATGAGCAAGCAGCAGATGCTTCTATCATCTATCCTACCACACTATTATAGGTTTTCTTTGCCCCTTCTGCATGCTCTTCTCTAATTCCCTGTTGTATTTCACAGGATGGCTGAGGTTGGATGGGAACTCTGAAGGTCATCTTGTCCAAGCCCCCTGCTCGTGCAGGGTCATCTAGAGCCAGTTGCCCAAGACTATGTCCAGATGGCTTTTGAATAAACATATTTATATTGTCTAAGACCTTTAATCAGCAGTAAAGACTAAAATAAAGTAAAGCCAGCATATATCCTAGGAGGTAAAACAGTGACACTCCTAGGTATTGTGATCACTTAAGTTACACGTCCTTGGAGAGTCCAGCTGTGTACTCCACACATAGCAACCGAATATCCAGTTCAAGCAGACTTGAATATTGTCTGGTATTGATTGTCATCTAAGTTAGATTCCCTTTATATGCAGTCTAGAAAGATACAATTGATGAAAAGAAGACCTGCCCCTCTGAAAGTCACCTGAGATCTTCGGTAATATTGACGGATTGAACCTGAACCTCTCTGTCCCAAGATGCTACCGTGTAAATAGACAAAGATAACGAAGATAAAAAAGGAAAGCCAAGAGCAGGAAGAGATGTCTCTCCCATCTTTATGGAGGACAATGGCACAGAGAAGAGGTGAGCTGCAAGTAACTCGCTCCTAGTTCAACGCCTTGTACATGACCCCAGGTGCCTGGATCACCCAGCTTGAACCCTTAGGGAGCCTCTCCCAAACCTTCTTTCTTTCAAAGCTGTTAAAAATGGTGCTGCTTACTTCTAAAATATGGCTATAAATAAGCATTCAAGGCACAGACACATCCTTTTGATGAATAGTTCTGTGAACACATACTGATGGAGCTTTTACAAAGATTGATCTGAAAAATCATCTTCCCCTGCTAGTGGGGCATGCTTTACTAGTGCGTCTGAAAGCTTCTGCACTGAATCTTATGCCCCAACAGGCCACAAGTTTCAGTCAGTTTTCTGCGTGTCACACACTGCTTTGTCTGTAAAAGACTGGCTGATCAGGGAAGTGTGCCTCCTGAGCATTAGAAGCACATCAGCAGTAGGCTTTACATATGGGCATAGGCAATGGCTATAAAGAGCATACTAACATAACAGAATCAACAGGGATCTCATAATCGATAAACGGCTTACTTAAATGTCCACTGATTGTTTAATTGACCCATTCTAAGCATAGGCTAAATACAAAGCACGTCAAGTTTTTCAAATGTGGATGAGACTATACTGAACATCTAGACACTTTGTTCTTGGGGGATTTTTCTTCAACAGAGTTGACTTTGTCACCAGTCTAAGTAAGTTAGATGCGAAATTGCCACTGAAATTCGGAGCCAGCTACTTGGTATCTTTTAGAAACCATTCTTCTTCAAATATTTCAGAAAGAAAAAAAAAAAACCACCGTATTGTGAAAATTGGAGGATAGCTATTGTAAATGTTGATGCTGACAGAAAGTGATCACTTCAAGCTACTGATTCATACACCTCTAAAAGATTAAATTGGCCTTAGTGACAAGTTCTTTTGTGCTCCAGGCAGTTAGTTTTAAGAGGAAGTTCGTGTTTCACAGATAAAATGTATATAATGTTGGCAATTACGCGACAAAACTAAAATACTGTGGAAGCCCAGTTCGCATTCCTGCAGCTTACGTACAAACCCTCCTTCCCTCCTCTCTAACCAAGTGTATATTCTTTCTGGACATATGCAGACACTCCACAACATACACCTGTCACTCCTAAAACGCCAGTCTTTCCGTTTTCTTGGCGGTCCCACATAACAGATGTCAAGATCTAAGGTTCCCGATCCATGGTCTGCATGCCATAAGGGGTATGGAAAATTCTTCCAGGTGAATGTGTGGGGCGGGCGGCAGCAGCAGCTCTTGACAATGGCTGCATGGAGGTTTCCACAGGAGCTGCTGGATAAATCCCTTGTGGTTCCCAGAGGGCAATCAGGAGTGGATACAATTAACACCCAACACAACCGTGCCTGTAATTCCAATGCAAACAGCAGGAACTTGGCAGAATGAGGCAGAGAGCACTGGATTAGGATGGAAGAAAGGCTAGATCATGTTTACCCCTGAGGTGAAAGGAGAAATGCAATTAAGAAGGAAGAGGGGTAGGATTGGAGTCCTCGTTTTGCCAGATAGGAAAGGAAGGGGAGGAAAGACGAGCCAGGGAGTGAACTGCCGCTTACGAGTGTGTAGAAGGAAGCAAGGAGCTTAAGTTTGGGAAGGGAAGATGGGTGGGAGTGGAGTCCTGGTTTGGGAAGCAAGCAGGGACGTGCAACCTGCCCTGAAAGCTAGCAACTGCTGCTGCCGTGAGTAGCGGTTTCCAAAAAAACAAGCCTGGAAACCCCATTTCCATCAGGTTCAGTCTGGGTCAAACAGAGTAGAAAGTGAATTTCAGAACAAAGGGATTATGGCAGACAGCTCCCTGCCCACTCTCCCCTCCCTTTTCTAGGGAGGAAGAGGAATCAAGAGAAGGGCTCAGCTTTGCAAATGCGGCTCCACTCCCAACCCATTTAGTATCAGAACCAGCACCCTAGAGTGCACCCACGGGAACAGCGGGAGCCAGAGCAGCTCCAAGAACAGGGTACCTATCCCATGCTCCCTCTCAGGTGTGTTGCTTACTGACACGATGCTTTTACCTTGAGACTGGACTGCCAAGAGAGTACTGCGGGGTAGCTTCCAGGTCTGTAAGTGCAGAGCTATCATTTGCAGTAAAAAGGAAATTAAAAAAACAACAGATGTGTATACTGGAAAGGATGCCAGGGAACAGCAGTCATCAAATATATATATACTTTTTTCCATTGACCACTAATGGACAATATGAGGATTTGTTACGACTGAAGAAAAGCTGCCTCCCCCCCCGCCCAATCCCACAAATACTTAGATGTATTTTGGCCTAGTTAAGCAGGCAGCTCTTAGCCCTGACTTCAGTAGAAATCAATGCTTAAATTAATCCATAAGCACTTGCAGGATCAGAGACTCTGTCCCCATAGTTAGCTTTTTCCAATACAGCTCACAACACTGCCAGAGAATCATATTTAAGTCTGTATTGCAGTATGTCCAATCTATTTAGCTGGTAACTCCCGCATCTCAGGATATATAGTTGCCACAAGCTATCGCTGAAGATTTGCTTTTCGGATCCCCAGTTGTGCTGATCATCTGCTTTCTTTTTGGTCAAGATGTGATTCATTAAACTGAAGGGACTTGGATATTCTTTACATTCACATCAGTCATGCTTGCTTTGCTGAATTCTGCATGTGTATTATTTGTGATACACATAATGCTTGGAAACACATGAGCAATACACTCACTAAGGACAGAAATTGCCAGCTCCAAAGGCAAGAAAATGATGTTCATTCCATTATCTAGCTTCACCAACAGAAACCTCATTGATGAACTCTATTCTAATAGACAGCCAGATAAGCAATCTTATTACCTCATAATGAGAACAGATTTCTCCTCATCTAAATCTCCATTACTTCTGTCATCTCATTTTTATGTAATTTCCTTCTTACAGATGCTTTTATGTTAAATTTCCCCAAGCAGACAAGAGAGATTATGTTTGTTTGATATCTATTGCAAAGCCTTTTATGTGGAATGAAAATAAGTGTAGAAAAGCTAGAGGAAGGTTTTGTATCCTCATGTACTCCAACTATATATATTCTACACTGCAGATTCCTTCTAAACGAAAACTATACTCTTCTCCTCAGAAGTAATCCCAGTTCCAAAAGGTAAGGATTAGCAAGATAAGCTGCAGGCTCAAAAAAGCTTTTTATTTGAAATTTTATTATTGCTGTTAATACTGGCCAAAAAAAATTTTCCAGAAAGGCCCTATAGATTATCAGCTGAACCATATTCCACAGATCTGATGCAACAGTAGCGTCCTAGAGCTCCCTCCTACTCACAAGTACAGATTTCTTCCTCTAACACACCTATGAACCTCACCACGTTTGTCTTATCAAGGTACAGTTACTGGAATCTATTTCCAATCAGAGACCTCTTAAAGATGGAGCGGGGAAACCAAACCTGGATGAAGTGCAACTTGCGTTTGGCAAGCACACATCAAATTAGACTAACCTGATCGTTCTTCTCTGACCGTCTAAAAAAGTTCTCGTACTTAAGGGTGGCAATAAACAGCACCAAGTCTAGTTGGAGGCTGTTCACTAGTGGTGCACCCCCAGGGGTCAATCCTGGGGGCCAACACTGTTTAACATCTTCATTAACGACCTGGACGATGGGACTGCGTGCACTCCTAGCAAGTTTGCTGATGACACCAAACTGGGAAGAGTGGCTGATACACCGGAGAGTTGCGCTGTCATTCAGAGGGACCTCAACAGGCTAGAGAAATGGGCCAGTGGAGAAATGGGCCAACAGAGAAAAGCAAAGCCCTGCACCTGGGAAGGAACAAGCCCAGGCACCGGCACGGGCTGGGGACTGGCTGGCTGGAAAGCCGTTTGGCAGAAAAGAAAAAAGGGCGGGGAGGGGGCACACAGAGGGGTGACGGTGTGTTGATCATGAGCCAGCAGTGCGGCCTTGCAGCAACCTTGCCTTGGGAGGAGTCACCAGCGGGTGGAGGGAGGTGGTCCTTCCCCTCTGCTCAGCCCTGGAGAGACACACCCGGAGCGCTGGGTCCAGCGCTGGGCTCCCCGGCACAAGTGAGACACGGACATACGGGAGCAAGTCCAGTCCAGCGGAGGGCCACAATGATAATTAAGGGGCTGGAGCATTCTTCCTACGAGGAGAGTCTGGGAGAGCTGGGACTGTTCAGGCTGGAGACAAGGCGGCTCAGGGGGATCTTATCAGTGTGTATGAAGGCCTGATGGGGAAAATAAAGGAGGAGGAGCCAGGCTCCTTTCAGTGCTGCCCAGTGACAGGACAGGAGGCAATGGGTACAAACTGAAACACAGGAAATCCCATTTAAACATAAGAAACTCTTTTTGTTTGTTTTTCACGGGGGCGTTTGAACACTGGAAGATGTTGCCCAGAGAGCTTGCGGAGTCTCCCTCCTCGGAGATGCTCAAAACCGAACAGGACATACGCCTGAGCAGCCTGCTCTGAGCAGGGGGTTGGACTAGACAATCTTCAGAGGTGCCTTCCCACCTCAGAAACTCTGTGAGTCTGTGGAAGTGCATTATATCTAATTTAGCAAAGCATTTGATTCAGTACTGAACAGGAGACTAATGGTTCCGCTGGAGAAGAGAATTACCACATTGGTAAGGAACATGCATGTGCCAGCAGAGAGCACAGGAGAGATGTGCTAAGTCAGAGGAAAGTTACTAATTCAGCCCATGCTCCTTGAACAAATCTTTCCTTGCTATTTTTATCACTGATCTTGATACCAAAAAATAAGAACAGTGTAACGAAATTCACAGCTGACAAAGCTGGGAGGCACTGCTGACAAACCAGGGGATCACTGCTAATGGGGAGGAGGACCAGCAGCATATCAACACACAGAGACTGAATGCTCTTGAAGACGGTAGAAACAGAAATTGGGTAAGCAATAGAAAAAAATACATAGAAAATAATAAAATAATCACAGTCTTGCTATCACAGTGGGGAAGCAACATTTGGAAACAACTGACAAAACAAAAGACCCAGATGTTTTATTTAATCTCAGGGTAACCATAAAACCTGTGCCAAAACCAAACAGTCCTGAGCAGCATAAATAAACTCTACCCCCCAAAAAGGTAGAGATGTACTAACAGTATTGCCACTGCACAAAACACTACAATGCTGTATACAATTCCAGCAACCTACGTTCAACAAAATCCACTCTGCATCCAAAGGGATTTCGGGGAGGGGGCACTAAATTAATCAGGTGAATGAAAAAAACTTCTTCACAAAAGGAGACAAGGAGAACTTAGTTTATTTTAGCCTAGCAAAATAAAGGCTAGGAAAAAAAAATTTTTTTAAACTTTTGTCAAAGAGCAAAGCTTTGAATAAACTGAATCGGGAAAACGGAAGGTATCTAACCAGCAGACCAGTGAGGTCCTGGAAAATTCAAACAACTCAGCAGAAATTAGGGAGAAGAAATTCAGCTAGACTTAAAATGAAGGCTGAACAGTCTGTGAAAACAATTACAACATGGTGGTCTGTGTCAGGTCTCTGCTTCACATGCTGCCCCGGACTACAGCACAGGGGCCACCTCTGAGATGCTCTGAATGACACTGGAGGCAAGACGAGGTATATAAAGGATAAAAGTCACCATGTTCCAGATTGTTTGGTCCTACACTGGGAGAAGCTGTGCTAGTTAAGAGGAAGTAGTGAAGTAATTGCTATCTTAAGGCAACTCTCAACTATGTATAGCTGTGCATGTGGAGAGGGAGTGATGTGAGGAGCTCTTAGGCTAAGGTGACCACTCTGAACTGAAAATACTAACATTGATCTCTTTTCCAGCTGTTCATTTTTTTTTCTGTTTTTCCACCACTAACAATGACACGAGTTAATTTAATTAAACTCAGACAGCCACAAACTGTGTGATGGTGAGATTTGCTAAATAAAATCAAGAGACATTTCTTCATTTGTAGATCTAAATTTTTAAAAAATAAAGATGATCCATTTAGAGTAGTCAATAATATTCGGAAGGGCTAAAGCAGCTCAGCCCCAGTGATTTGAATGGCTTTGCTACTGCTCCACACCCCTCCAAAATCAGCTTCCATGTATCTCAGGTTCTGCACCCAAAGGGAATGTAGGCATTTGAAATAATGGCCATTAGCTGTCCTTAAATTAAAGAGTAACTCTAATCACTGCATGATGATGAAGAACAAGAGAGCATGTATGACTCAGATAAGTTCACCTATGTGTTTAGAGACTCAAAAGAGAAGGGGTTTTGTGCTAACAGGTTAGAAAAACAGTGCGAAGAACATCCTGAGGGCAAATGATCTAACAATTGTGTCATGGCATGTATTTCAGAAAGAAAAAAAGATTAACTGCGATGGCGAGCTAAGTGATCATTTAGACAATATTGCAGACAAAGGAACTAGCTCCCTGCTGAGTTTTTAATGACTTGAGAACAAAACAGTCTCCACTTCAACACCAGAAGTATTTGACTCCAAGGACCCGCTCTTGCTGTGTTCACCAGCTTGTGCCCATGCCGCCCTTCTAGTTCAGTGTTGAAGTGAAACCCTGACTGTCCCAATTTGCCACCTGCCAGTTGGGTTTGCAGAGTGGTTTTAGCACATTCAGACTAGATTCTCTGCAGAAGAAACTCATCCAAAAGCTGTCCTCCATCCACCTATGCACCAAACTCACCCCAGTCTGTAATGCAGACAGTAAGTGGCTAAATTAGTGACTTGTCCTTCAGACAGCCTCAAACCTCGTGTGAGACAGGGATATCAGGGGACCAGATTAAATCTAGTCCAGAGTCAATTACCTAAACCATTAACAATTTTGATATATTGGATGGTGATCCATCTGCCCCAGTCTACTGATCTGCTCCTTTTGCACAGAATTACTTGCTTATGTGAACACAGCCACAGAGACAAAAACATTACTTCTCCTGGTGAGGGTTGTGTGTTAATAGCTCCATCGGGGCTGTGATTGACATCTGTTTGCGGGGTTTTTTCCCAATGGTGAATAGAAACTCACTTGTACCTCCCTCAACAAAGTGATAATCAGTGTCTCTCCTTCCTAGCAGAGGTATACCTGACGAAGATTCAATAATGCGGACTACTGAGTAGACATCAGTTTCCCTAGCAGACACCCATACTAACAGACAGCATAATGACAAGGCTGCTTCTTACTCCAGCAACTGAAATGGTTGTTCAGAATTTATTTGCATCTTATGATCCTATTGCACAACAGATACTATTCAGAAAATATAACATGTCAGGTCACAGATCAACAGAGAAGAAAGATTCCCACCACTGAATGATCAAGACTGCTGTGGGAAAGAAAAGATCCTGTAACAAGACTTACAGGCACCAGAGATTAGGTTTAGAGTTCCCCACCCCAGTTTCCACAGGCAGATGTTCCGAAATGTAAATTGCATTTTGGCCTTGGGAATAGCCCTCAGTGTCCCTGTTACAAAACCCTAATGCATGCCTCCATTTCAGCTGTCTAGCACTACTATAATTTTATGGCTAAACATGTCTGGGTTTTCTCCCTCAACAATCAGTCTAGAATTACTCTCGCAATATTGCGAAGTCGGGTCATTTCCGATTCTTGTTTCATCTTGTCCATTTTAGTAGCAGCACTGAATCACGTTAACTTCAGACTATGTAATTGCTTATCCACATAGAAGGTAAGTAGCCTCACAAGCCATATAATGTGGGATCCAGATGGGGTTGTCTAATGCCAAGGTACTCCTGCACCAAGGTACCAGGACACCCCTCCTTGCTGCTGCTTCTCTGCATGTCTCTATCCTCAGTGAGTTCTCCCTGTATCCCAATGTGCTGAAAATTAGTTTACTTTGCAGCTGAGCAGAGCCTGCATTCATTGTACCCGGAGCTCTCCTCCCTCTCTTGCGCACAACATGGCAGTCTCACCACCATCCTCTCTTTCCCCCAGGCACTTCCCTCAGAATGCCTCAGGCCAGGCTCTCTTCGCCATGGGTCTGGAACATGGCTTGAAACAAGCTCCGTGCCGGTATGGGAAACCTCCATAACGTACCTGCAATAATCACGTGGTCCTGAAGCATGGGTCTGTGCAACACCAGGTGCCTGAACACATGGCCTCTAATAGAACCCATAGCAGATCCAGGGGACGCTCCAGGTTTAGTGACCACCTGGCGTGGTTTAACCCCAGCCAGCAACTAGCACCATGCAGCCGCTCGCTCACTTCCCCCCCGCCCCCCCACCTTCTGGTGGTATGGGCAGGAGAATGGAAAACGAGTAAAACTCCTGGGTTGAGATAAGAACAGTTTAATAGTTGAAATAAAAAAAATATTAATAATAATAGTAATGAAAAGGAAGATAACAAAAAGAGAGTGAAATATAACCCAAGACAGACAAGTGATGCACAGTGCAGTTGCTCACCACCCGCTGACCGATGCCCCAGCAGCGATCGGCCCCTCCTGGCCAACTCCCCCCAGTTTATATACCGAGCATGATGGTCTATGGTATGGAATGTCCCTTTGGCCGGTTGGGGTCAGCTGCCCTGGCCGTGCTCGCTCCCAGCTCCTTGTGCCCCTGCTCGCTGGCAGAGCATGGGCAACCGAAGAATCCTTAACTTGGGATAAGCGCTACATCAGTGTGTTATCAGCATTGTTCTCACGCCAAATCCAAACCACAGCCCTGTACCAGCTACTAGGAAGACAATTGACTATCCCAGCTGAAAGCAGGACACCACCAAAAAAACTTTCCTACAATACCTGTTGGCTGCAGCGCTCAGTACAGTCCGAGGAAGCATCACCCGTGGGCGCTCCGGGCGCAGGGCGGTGGGAGGGCAGGCTCCTGCAGCTGCCTTCCCGTGACGTGGCTGCCCTGTGCCAGGCTGCACTGGTGCTTGACCCATTTACAGTTGCCATGGAGTGACTGAAGCATACAGAAGTATCGCGTCCCCCACCTGCAATGAGATCTAACAGAAATAAACATCTGTTTGTGAACGTAAAGGGGAAATACAATAAAATAATTACGAAAAATCTATGTCCAGTGACTGCTGGCAAACATGAATTATTTGACAAAGCTAACCTATCACCCTTCATTATCCGTAGGCTGGAGCTCTAGCCTAACCAACCCCCTTAACAAGAAACGAGAGGAAACTGGGCAAAGTTGTGGCACTTTTCCTTTTAAGACTTTGGCTTTTAAAACTCAAATACTTTTCATCTTAATGGTCTTGCAACACAAAAATGGATTAAAGCAGCATTAAGCCAAGAATCACGTTTTCATGTGCAGTGCAATTTCTCACAAATTCTGTAAATAGGTTGGTCTCCCTCCCAACAGTGAGATTCTGCCCTCTGTAACTGTGCTGCAGCTACAGCAGCTACTAAGGAGAACAGCACAATGATAAGACTAATTCTCTGAGACTGCAAAGAAGAGCTCAAACACCCACTCCTTCCAGGTGTTACTACTTGGCAAGGTTTCTTGAAGAAAGAAACACTAGTATATTAAGGTTCACTGAGCCAACAGGAAATGACCAAAACCTTTTCATTTGGGCTTCAGACCAGAGAAAACTTTTAATGCATTTTAATGCTTTTTTCATCAGTTTATTCTCTTTTTCTGCCAAACTGTGAATTTATGGATCCCAGCTAGGTATAGAAATGTTAAACTATTGCAATCAACTCTGTAGCCATGAGCCAGCCCAATTTTGCAAGCTTGGTGGCTGAAGGTAATTTTGGTCAAGCCTCTGATTAAGGATATTCGCAGCAAAAAATAGCAATAATTTATTGAAACTATGGCTCAGTAAACAATGCTATCTATACTCGTGTGTCAGGGGATGGCTCTCAATTAGCCATTTATGCACACGTAGCTAAGCACATCCATTTATTATTACTGTCATTTGTTGTAAGAACTTGGAAGCCTAGCTGGGGACCGGCATTCCCAAACATCATCCACATCTAGGGGAGTTTGCTCTTAAACATCCAGCCCCACTTTTTTCCCACTGAACCTTCTGAGTCTCTTGCATAGGTGATAGCAGGGAGAGAGAAACAGGCTAAAAGGATAAAGTACAAAAATCAAGTCATATAAAGTGTATTATTCTAACCAGAAGGTCCCATGAGCAAATAAATTATTCTAGCACTCCTGAAGCTAGAGAGGGAAACTGTGCTAAAGCACATTTTACTAGCACAGACTCAGCTTTTTTTTTTCCTTCTTCTTCTTCCTGGTAAAGATTGAAAACAGACAGCTGAAAATAAAGAGGTCGGCGATGTCTTTCACCCACCCGAGGGTGGGGGGGGGAGGTGGCTTGTCCCGCGGTGATGCAGTGCCATCTAGTGATTCCTTCCTTCAGGAAAAAAGGGGAAAACCCACGGGATTACATCTCCAGGGGGAAAAACACCAAACCAAACCCAAACCAAACCCAAACCCCCAAACTAAATTACACCTCAGGGTAGGGGAGGGAGTCTGGCAGGCAGCCTGTTCCCATAAGAGGGTGCGGGTGTGAACAGGCTTCCCTCTCGCCGGCAGTAGCTGCCGGGGAGGTCTGGACTGAGCCGTCGCCACCTCCACCCCGTCTCCCCGGGGACCGGGACGACGGCGACCCGGGCTGCCACCTCGGTGCCTGGCCCCAGGCCGGGCAGCGGGTCTCCCCACGGACGCCCCCCCGACCCCCGCTGCAGGGTTCAGCCCCGGAGAGGGGCGCGGGCG
>JAVKLA010000081.1:24297241-24313307 GCA_034782735.1 Sagittarius serpentarius
CGGCGGAGGTCGCGCGGCGGAGGTCGCGGCGGCCCACCGAAGACCCCGCTTCCCTTCCCGGGGCTTAACGGGAGAGCAGCTGCAGCCGGGCGCCGGGAGCAGCGCGGGCAGCCCGAAGCCGTGACGCGGAGACCCTCTTGCCCCTCCCGCTCTGCCCCCCAGGCTGACAGCTGGCCCCGAAAAAGCAAACCTCTTCACCGAGTGGTGGAAAGAAACCAAGCTCCTGCTCTGGTTTCCAGACTCCCGGTCCCTTGGTGTTCAGTTTGTTCGTGTTCTCATGGTTTTCGCTGACCGGTCGGGAGAACGGGTTTGCTCATTCTTTTTCTGTCAGGAGAACATTTGGTCATCCTTTTTTTTTTTTTTTTTTTTTAAATTCGATAAAAGCGGCGACTAAGATATTACTGTACGATTCCAAAGTCCTGGAGAAAAATACAAAATATTGCCAGCTAGCCTGATTTTTATCAGGAGCTTTGCAACGCTGGAGCTTACCTGTGTCAACTACATATAGCTAAATATAGCTAAATCCAAAAGATTTATTTCACAGGTGTGAAAAACTACGAAAACGAGAAGGAACCTTTTTGGGTTTTTAAAGAACAGTAAAACCAAAATGCCTCAACAGAGAAGACTTCACAAACATACAGCGATCTCCGGATGCTGGCAGTTACTCAAAAGCTGATTATTTATCCCCGTCCTTGTGAACTGACGTTCAGGTGTTAGTGTGGGTGCCTTCCAGAAGCCACACATTCCCATGAGCTAAGCGCCGGGCTGGGTGCCGGGAAATCCCACATATTTCTGTTTCTGCTTCCGTCTGGCCTGAAGAAACGCATCCCTTTGTGTTGCTGGGTCGCTGCCCCAGGCCAGCAGACCGCTGCAGGCTGCACATACAGGTGGGGACGGGGGTGCGGTTGCGTGGTCTCAGCCTCGGCAGGTGACCGCCACGTCTGTCCGCTGCGTTAGCAGGTGCTGATATGGGGCCACCACCTTTCCCTCACCAGCAAACCTGTGAGGACGATGAGTGAGAGGAAGACTAGCCAGCCAGCCTGGGATTTAGGAGTGCCAAACGCAGCTCACTGTCTGCCATAGATCGTGGTGACCTTGTGTTTCCCTGGGCACGTGAGGCACAGGGGTGCTGCCTGGCTCCCGCATCCAAATGCGCTCTCCGGCCACGTCCAGTCCTTATTCTGAGGTACGACCCAGAAGCTGTATCATTCCCTTCCGTTTCCCCTGCCTGTCTTCTTCCCCTGTTTCCCATATCCCACAAAGACAGCCCAAGGCGCCTACGACAGGCCAGAGCAAGGGACGAGAGGGCACAACGCTCTGCCTTTGAGATGGGGGAAGTTAATAATATTGTCTTATTTTGCAGATGGGGAAAATAAGAACCAGCATTAAAAGCCAGTCAGCCAAGGGAATAAAATAACCAAAGAGCAATCAGGACCTCAAGGTCCTAAGCCATTTCAAAGGCTGGCAGACAGCTGTGCCTCCCATGGCAAGTGACTGGTTCCACTGGCAAACCCTGAGTAGATAACCTGATATACTAGATATATCTAATATATATAAAATAATAGCTTACGGTGAAGTATGTAACTTTAACCAGGGTGTTTCTACCTACTTGGAATTCAAGAAATAGCAAACTAGACCTTCCTTATGGGTTTCCAGCCATAAATAACAGAAGATGTTGAGGAGAACTCGTTCTGCCAGTCACTGCATCCCATGACGAAGATGTGCTCAGCATGCAACCTGCATGTGGAGGGACACACTGCCATTGCTCAGGAATCAGAGGCTGCAACATGGTTGGAGGCGATCAAGATCAGCACAGGATTGTTTGGTTTATTTTTGCTCGGTTGTGCTCAACGCACGGTTGCAAATAATACTGCCTCTATCACAGCTTGTCTAATAGCATTATAAACCCAAAAATGGGTAACAGAAATTTCCTGACTACTGAACACAAATTGAAAATCCATGTTTAGAGAAGCATTGTGTCAACAATTTCATGATTCACACAAAAAAGGATCAATTTTATGTTTGGAGATAAAAAATAATGGGAGAGCTCTAAACTACTGAACAGGGAACAATATATTGTCTCTCAAAACCATTAAGAGTATTCAAGAATACAAGTAGTACCACTCGTTATCACCTCAATAGCCATATTTCATGTTGAAAGTCAAAGTACTGGACTCAAGCATTACTAGGACTTGCTAATACAGCACCAGAGTAAAGGAAGGAGGAAGAACTCCTTACGAACTCAAAGCCTGGGTCTCAGGAAAATGTTCCAGCAAGGTTGATGCATTTTTTTCTGTCTGTGTGAGGACTTCAGGATTAACCCAATACTGGGGAGGAGCATTTTCCACAGGGACGTGATTTTCTCTCTCATTGTTGTAAAAAGTGAGCTGGTGAGGAAGGAACATATTTGTGAAAGGATTACCCGTAACTGGTTTTTTCCCATATTCTTTCAGGAATAAATAGTAATATATCCCAGCAGAAATCAAACTCCTGATGCAGAACCAAATAGAAACCTGCACACATTTGTGATTGAGCTAGTTTTTCCTCACTGGTGCAGAATTTACCTTTCCCATTACTAACATTTCTTTTCCTTCAACTGGAAATTCTTTCCTGAAAACTATAGTTTGCATACTGGGCCATAGTAACATCATAGTCATACTGAATCTGAGAAGGTCTACTGAAAACCACGGGGAAAGGGCTTCTCGAACGGTAGAGGAGCAGATCCTGAGGGCTTTAATAGTTCAAAGCTGATCTGTGTTCAGCACTAACATGTAATTCTCAAATTACATGAGCTACAGGAAGTAGTCCTTCGCCCTATTCTGTCCTGGCAAGCTCCCACTTGGGTACCATAGCCAGGATTAGGCGTCACCTTCATGAAGAGTGTGAAGAAATCCAGTGGAAAGCAGTGAACAACAAGAGAGATCCAGGAAGCGTGACATACAAGGAAGACTTGCATGGGGTAAAATCATCTAGCTATATATAAAAAGCTGCTGAAAAGAGAAGAGAAGTAATAAGATCTTCCTGTCCATCATGGATGGGAGGAAGATGTAATGACCTTCATTTGCAGTTAGGAGAATTCAGACTGGATGCTAGCAAAAAGCATTGTAGCAGTATAGGTAGCGACGGCAGTAAGATGCCTGAGAGGCTGTGGACTCTCTACCGTCAGAGGTCTTTAAGGACAAACTTAATAAACATACAGGTATAATTACTCTGGCCTGAAGCAGAAGCAAAGCCTAGACAAGTCCATGAGGTTCTTCAAGCCCTATTACTCCATGAGCCTCTGATCTTGAAATTCTAACCTAGAAAAAAATGAGTCTCTTTCCAACTGCAAACACAGAATCAAATTACAAGTACAGCCCAATTTCACACACACTAGTGTAAATCAGGAGATACTAAGCTAAGGGTGGTGGAATTATGCTGCTGTAAAGCCCCAGAAGATGGCATTCAAGATGAGTAAGATAATGGATTTTAACTTAACACAAGGCAATTTCAAGATATTTTTTGTACCCATACTAGTCTCTTTGTTCTGTTCTGGGTTTATAACAATAATGATATCGTCACCTCACTACCCTGGTACCTGAGTAGTGGAGCAGGGTGGAAAAAAATATTAGCCAGGAGAAAAATAAGCTGCACCATGATTGAAACCCACTGATGGAAGTTTTGGAGATCAGTACATTCTTTATATAACTCCACTTAATAAACCAATTTCTCTGACTTCTGTAGCTAACAGTTTCACACAACTTTCTGGTTTTTTAACTGGCTAATTTTGCACACAGTAAGTATTAATTAAAAACTGAACCAAAGGGCCTAGCTAAATCTTTGATCTTCTCTGTGCCCCACTTTCCTCTGTCTGTAACAAGATCATGTTTTTCTCACCCCAGACGTCTGCTGGATGCTTAGTTCATTAAGATTTGTAGGGCGATTTGCATATTCCCAAGTTATTAAATTAGATCATAGCAGATATTCCAACCACCATTTTAGAAATTAATTCCCATTTACTGGACTTTTGATGGAATTCAGAAAACGACTGGGAGATCTGTTTTTTCTTCCAAGATACACACTGTCAGCCGGTGTGACTGCCCTTGCTGCAGCCAGTTAACAAGTCTCCCCGCAGCCTCAGTGGGAACGGGATCAGCTCACACTTTCTCACTTTGTCTCCAAGATGCCCGATTCCTACCGACACAACCCGCACCCTCCAACATGGGGGTTGGACAAGATGACCTTTGATGGTCCCTTCCAACCCAAGCCATTCTGCGATTCTATGAACAGACACCTTTACTTCTACGTTTGCATCCTGTCCCAGGGGAAATCCCTTACCCATCACCTCCCTAAAAGCTGGTCTGCCCCTTTGTACACCTGTAGGCAGCTTTCACTGCATACAGGAGCGTTTAAGTGTCCCTTCTATTTAGCGTGAAGGGCAAGGCAGTCAGTACAACATTGGTTTTAAGGCAATTTACTTATTGACAAGGACTAGCCTAGTATCACCTACTGCTGGGTAGAAATCAGCTCTCTCCGAGGGTAAAGGGGATGCACAGTCTGCCGAGCTGCTTGAAAGCCACAGAGCATCACATGTAGTAGTGATTATATCTAACTCTCCACGCATAGACACTCTTATCCTAGGAGTAACAAGAGCATTTTCCTCTTTAACCCACTTCTGAAGACAGATGTTGAATGTGAGTAAACTAAGCAGGAAGACGACACTCTCATGCCAGGAGCTAATAAAGGAAAGTTTATCAGGCTCAGCACGAAGACAAAGCCAAGACAAAGTGAGACACCCCTGAAGCTATGGATATCAAAAGCCCAGGCTCAAGGCTTGAACGAATCACCTTAAACCATTTGACCACACATGAGTAGCCTGCGTACAAGGAAACAGGTATTTGGAAGCGTGAGGCAACGGCCGCTAATTCACCAAGGGTATCTGGGACAAAGTTTCATCACTTTCAACTGCCAATGTCTTTGAGTCAGGACATCTTGAGCTGTCACGGGTGAAGCTATTCACGTGTCCATAGCTGGGAGGGTACCAAGCAAGGACAGCTTCCACTTACCAGTACAGTAATGCTCTTGCTTGAGTAGTGCAACAACTTTGCTATTTCTCATATTATTTAGCAATTATGTCCTATATTTCTGTTCTAGAAAAGCTCCTTATTTTCCACTGTTTCTAAATATAATATAATTCTGAAATAAGCAAGCATTAACTTCAGGTTATTAACTTTGAATGCCAGATCATGGTTTCCATTGTTTATTGCCACAACAGACTATTAAAGAGGCAGCTCTGCTCAGCTAAATTTAAAATTTTGTCTTCAGGCATAATATCTCTGAGAGTTGTTCAATTCTAATAGGATATTTAAGCATATACTTAAATTTAAGCATGCAAGTTGTCCTCTGAGGTCAGTCAGAATTTTGTTTAAAAATAAATCTGTCGTTAACTCAGTGTACAGATTTTTTTTTCCCCAATACAATATAGCTGCTATGGCAACAATCAGTAGCATACCTCTTGTGAAAGGCAGTGTGTTTTGATTATTAAATGAAGATTCAAACCTTCAGAATTAAATTGTTTTACTAGCAGTTAATGTCCCTCCTGTTGGCTCAACAGACTGCAATGAGTCTTTATTAGCTCTGATAAGCAGTACCAAGACAATAATTGTACAGCATGCTCTGAAAGACCACTTAGTATTGCAGAATAAACAAGGCGTTGACTCCCTGTACAACAACCCAAAGATGACACTATAGAACAGATATTTAATCTACAAGGAAACGATCTTTGCCTTGGTAAGGAAATCTTTTCATTCACCTCCTCAAAAATTAACACCTAATAGACTCTATTATGCAAATGCTAATCACGATCAAAGCAGGTATAAGAAGAGATAGCCAATCCATGATCATAAGTCTACAGTTTTATTGTGTGTGCACAGTATGCATTCAATTTCTATCAGAACCTTATAGGGCAAAGAACAAATATAGTATCAACTTGTCCACTGAAAGCAGAGAAATATCCCCAACTAACCAGGAAAAAAAATAGATATGTGGGAAAGGTTAAATAAAAATATCAGTGAAGACAGAATGGGAAGGGACAAGTTACTCTTTGGCCTGAAGGTCACAGGCAAGTTTGTACAAATTTCTGAAACTATTTTCTGTGCTGAAAAACCTCAGACCTCCTAAACTGCCTGCTTTTGGGAGATGCTGGTCCTGAACTACCTCTTGGGAACCTTAGGAGGAAAACTGAGTTCCCCAACAGTATCCCCATAACTCAGCTGAAGCACAGTTGGGCTTTTGCAGCTTCCAGCTATCCCCTCTGCCCTGTCAGTGACCACGCGTGGTAGAAAAATGTCAGATGTCTTTCCTTAACATCCCTCTAGGATAATCAAGGACCCAGTGTCTTGCTATCACCTGCCACAAAGGCGTACGGGATTTATATGCAATCTGAATACAGGTTGCTACAAAAGACAATGTCAACAGAAACAATGAGGTCCCAAAGGTGTCTTGGGGATTCAGCATGCTCTGATGCTCTGCTTCAAAAGTAAAGCACAGACAGCATCCTTGAAATTCAATTCAAATACATCTCTGATAGCAAGAGGCATACACTAAGTCTCCAAGAACATAGTTAAAAAAAAATGGCAGGTACTTTCCATAGCATATTTGTAAAGGAATCTGTATTTATTATGACAGTTTTCATGTAAAAGAACAGTCACTTGTTAATAAAAGAAAATAAATAAGTAAAAAGATTGAATGGTGTTTCTAAGTGCTACCCCACGGTGTGTCCAAAAAGCTACTTTAACTCTGCTTAACTAAGCTGGCTCTGAAATGGGAACACATGGGTGGAAAATTCTTTTGGCTCTGCTACCTATTTTTGGACTTGTCAAAAACAGTTTCTCATAAAATGAATCATATCACCTAGATTTTCCCTGTTTTCAGCCGATAAAATGTTTATTGCTTTTCCCCACATACTTCTTTCATATTGCTGTGCTTCTTCATGCACAGTAACTGAGCTCGCCTTACTTCAGCCAAACTGTGTTTTGTAAAGCCTGATGTCTATGGTCCAATTCATAATGTTAGCATCAGGTCTTATACAACTGTAAATATCATACACTCTTCCACTTAAAAGACACTAGTGTAAGTCTCAGCATAGCCAGCAGAAGTTGAAAAACAGAACATCATACAATTATAATCTGCCACTAGAGGTGCCAGAACATTTTGACAGGCACAGGTTCACATCAATTTCAAGCAAATTTCCAAAGATTCGATGTTTCAAAGTATATCATATCTTGATCTGGTCTAATACCAATCTAAAACCTTAGGGACAAAGGTCCCTCACATAAGCAACTTTCCTGCTAGCTTTTCAATACTTTGTCCTTCTGCTGTCCAGTATTTCAAACGTGCAGAGGCAAAAGTAAAGCAGACAGGAATGAGGTCATGGTAAAAAGCTGAGAACAAAGGTTTTGAATATCAAAACCAATACCTGTTTCAAGAAGTCGGTGAGCTTCAGGTACCTGCTTCTTTTAAGTACTTATTTATATTTTTAAAACATTTTTAAAGTCTTTCACTGCCTTTAACACTGGACCCAGACCCCTGTGATAAAGATATGCAGGCTCTGAGGTAGAAACCAGTATCTCCTCCTTGTCCAGAGGAACGCTAGAGAATCACTTGCTGGAAGACCATCTTTGACAGGCACATGGGAAAGCCTCAGGAAAATGTTCATCACAAACCCTGGGTCTCCTGCTCAGAACTAGGGAGGACCACCAGCCATACACCTTCCAACTTTTAAATGGTTATATGGGACCCAGTATGAGAAGCTGAGGTTCCTTTTTGTTTTGACATTAACCAGCTTTTGCAGAAGTAGCAGAACTGCTTCATCCATTCTCTTCTAAATTTATATAAACATTAGATTTATAAATATGTAACCAATCATTTTATACTTCTAAAACTTAAATTACTACAAGACTTAAATATAACTTCATACAAGGCTGGAAAAAACCTTATCAAAAGAAGGCGGCATAGAACTGAGACAACTTTCCTCTTCTAATATAAATTATGTCAGATAAGTTTTCTATAGCTATCAACAGTCTGGGTTCAAGAAGATCTCACTTTGCAATTCAACACTACTAAAACACCCCATAAACTTAGTCCTCCTTGCCATGTATTGCCACAGAGGCTTATAACTATCAGAATATATGCTTGCTTTAGCAAAAATCATGAACACACACACACACACACCACTGCAAATTATTTTATTGGTAAAATTCTTTGTGGTGCTTGAGAGAAGAGATATAAAACAGTCTTAATTCTGCAGACTAAGTCAAACTCTTCCTCAAATAAATAGCAACCAGGCAGAAATGAAAATTCATTGCTTGGCTCAGAAGTTTGTGAATGCTGAGAAGGAGAGAAGACCTCTGTGGGCAGGGGGAGTTCCTCAGCCTCCTCCCATCCCATCCAAATCAATCAGCACTACAGCTCTACACACCCTTCAGGGCTGGTTTATATTTAGAACATAATAAAGAATAAAAAATAGCAAATCATACACCCACTCTGCTTTGGGGAAACAAATGTGCTAGTCAACGGAAGATATAAATAATCCCACGATGACACAATGAAACGCCTCATCCGGTGGCTGCAGTGCAAACCGCTGTCCGCCAGCCAGCATTGCTGCTGGATGTGCTCCATTAATCTCTTTTCCAAAGTGATGGATTCTTTTTTTGGGAGCTAGCCTAGTTCACCGAGGAGTCATTTTTTCCCCCATCAGCTGAGATCAGCCACCAGTAACTCATCACTTTTGATCCAGCCCATGTTCTTCACTTGTAACTGAGACTTTCCAGCAACGATACTGCAGCTGGCCTGCAGGAAACACCTCCGAACTCCCTATTCATAGTCTGGGCAGGGCAGAGGAAGGAGAGAGCAGGCAATCAGATACAGAGTGATAGGAAAAGTGTGACCTTCCTTTCCCTTAATAATGACACCATTTTTCTGCCCTCAGATTTAACCTTTCAAAAACATTCAAGAAGCCATGTGAAAACCCACAGCCCCATGCAATCTAGGCATAGTAACTCCAGATTTTTAGATGTAAAGCAAAATCCATAGAGCTAGGCATGGACAAACAGGCCAGAGAAAGTGAACGTGACCACTCAGCTCTGGGGAAGAGCTAGTCTGGGTTCCTACTCCAACAACTGCAGGCATTTCTATTAAAAACTGCTTTTATGCTCCATGAGATATACCGGAGAGGTTGTCCTGGAAGCAAGAAAACAGGAGTTTTGTGCACCTAACTCTCCCACTCTTACCTTTAGGGAATCTATGAAAAACAAAGCTTTATCAGGGACTTTCATTCCCCCTCCCACCCAGCTGCTAGCGAGGTTGGCATGAGACAGAAGTAGTGATGCTTCTAGACACATATGTGAAAGGACTGAGAAACCTGGAACATTTTGATGCCAAATGCTGAAAGGACGGCAGGCTTATGTGGTGGCTAAGCAGGGGCTTGGGAAATTGCAATGTCAGAAGTCATTGTCTAAATAAGGCTAAAAGTCTTGCCTTGTCCGTCGGAAGCCTTTGGGGAATCTGGCTCTGTAAGTCTACTCAGATTCACAAGTGCTTGTAGATGCAAGTGACTGTGCGAGGGCATTAAAACAGACTGCGGTGTATTTTTGTCCTGGTAGAATCCCTTCTCAACTACCCCAAGGAACAGGGTCAAACTGGTAACCGGTGTAAAGCAGTGGAGCTCTGCCCAAATGTACCAGCTGCGGACCAAACCCCCATCACCCCAAATGTGACTGCAGGTGTACAGGGACAGAACAGTAAAAAATATGATGGGTCTATAGGGAGGGAACTGGGATACTTGTTGCCTTCCAGCTCGCTTACAAGAAAAGAGTGCTCATACGGTAGGCTTGTGCTCTCACAGAGCTCCTCAGTGGGGTGGAAAAAAATTGGGGAGTTTATTTACATGCTCAGTTGCTCTCTCTGAACGCTAATAGGAGCAAAAGCAGCATGAAATAAGGTCCAGGCTACTGTGGAGAATTGCCAGATAATGGGATTTAAAGAAGAGTACATCTGTTTATATACTCCCCTCAGGGGGTAACCACCCTATCAAGCAAAAGATACGCTGCCACTTCAGGGGCTAAACCAGATTCATTCACAGAAGGGAGACTACAAAGACCCTAGCGCAATCCTCCTGCGCAGGACGAGTGTGCATGGCGGGGGGAGTTGTGCGTGAGCGTGTACACACAGCTGCTTCTCCTCGCAGCAACAACATTTTTGTTGCACGTTCCCAGATACCTCAGAGCCAGTCATAAACTGCAGGGCCTTTTGTTAGCTGGGCTATGCGTTCAGTCCTGAATCAAGTTAGTGCTGTAGCTCAAAAGCCGGTGCTGCCCGGTGCCTTTTTGACGAGCAGCACAAAACGAATGGGTTAGATCCACCCCCTGGCAGTAACGTGGCTGCCGGCACCTTTGCTGGCAGTTTCTGTGCACACCGAGAACAAGTTTCTTTTCAGTCCTAGCAGGGCAGAGCTGAGGCACTACTGCAGAAGTCATCGCCTGATCCGCCTCCCTTTGCGGAGGAACAAATTTAGGCCTCTTGGGGTGTTAATTCTACCAGCATTTCTTCATAACTTCCCTACGGTTTCCTCAGAACTAGGGGTGGTAGAGGAAGCCAGTCTAAATAACTGCAGTGCAAACATTTTACAGTAGAAAGCAAGCACCACCCTAAAAATATCACGGAGCCATCATTTTAAATTGAGCAAGGCGAGAGCAATGCCCCTTTGGAAACTGTAATTTCAAGGTAATGAGGGTGTTGAAAGAGTGTGTGACTCTGCCCATACTTCTTCTCCAGAATAGGCGGGGATGTGTCAGTTACCAGCCGGAGCCACTCCTCATTCCCGCACGGCACGCTCGGCCTTGCCACCAAGGGACAAAGGGCAGCCGCCGCGGTGGCCGCTCCGTACGAGCGGCTCAGAGCCCGTTGGTGGATCACTCTGAACCTGCGGCAGGGAGCCGGCGGTGCCAAAAGGCAGAAATAGCAGCACTCCTCTTTATCACCCAAGGCGGAGCGTGTTTCACGCCGCACAATGCGGTGCCAAAAGGTTCACGGACAGGGTGGGGAGATTCCCCTCACCTTTTCACAGGGCTCATCGCTTAGTCTTGACATTTACAAGAAGCGTAGGGAAAGGCTTTTCGTTTCCCTATGTGGCAATGTGACCCTCACCTCTCGGCTCAGGACGTGGTCTCTATAAAGATTAGACTGCACGGGACACATCCTGAGGAAAGGGTGCAGTGCCGCTCTGCGTGACCGCTGTCTAAGAACGTGAACTGTACTAACCTTCTGGGGGGCTCGTGGAGGGGAAAGGGGGAAAAATGAGACAGCCACTGATCCGGGATATACGGTCACTTTTAAACAATACTTTAGTCACACAGTCTAATGACTGCCTCTTTACCTTTGCCCCCATCCCACTCCAGTGGAGAATTGTAGCTCTAAGTGGAAAGTTAAGAGCTGGAGCTGCAGACTTAAACTATGCTCGGCCAAACTTCCTACTGCGATGACCCGAAGCAAAGCGACGAGAGGCTGAGTCCTCCCCGCTCTGCAGGGCTGGTCTGAGCTCCACAGCCACGCTCCCCCATCCAGAGCAGGGCTGCCTCTGGTGACAGAGGCACATCCATTTATGTTGGAAGAACAAAATGCTGCGTTCAAAGTCCTGCCTAGAACCAGAGACCACTTTCCTCATTCACACTTTTCCATTAACGAAGTATGGACCAGTCTCCCCTACAGCGAGAGAGAGTTACTCCCATTCCTGCTGTTTCAGACGTCAAGTGTTCTGCGTGGAGATCTGCAGGCTCAGAAATTAGACCTGCAGCTATGCAAAGCGTGGCAAATTGTTCAGGGCCACATAGAAAAAGAAAGCAGATTTCACATAAGGTTTGTGAAACCCTGGGCAACTTCCAGTTTAGATAAGACAGCACAACCCTGATTTGACATGCCTAATGCTGCTGCTGCTCTGACCATGCAGGGCTTAGTCCATGCATGATCACTGCTTTGAGTGACCACATTTCTTAAATCACTCGGAGAATACCTAAGTAATCTGCACATGGAAAGAGAAATAATGCTGTGAATTAATCACAACAATGATCCGACTCAGTTTCAAGGAACAGAGCTCTTTCAAGAGCTGCCAAAACCTGACAGCATCCCATGGCAGCTCCATGTAGTGCAAGTCCAGCCCTTAATGGCTGCTTCCTTAAATCAAAGTAAGTTAAGCTCCTACACTAATTCACGGCAGTGAAATCCAAATGAAAATTTAGTATTGCTCAGCACATTGCTGTAGATGTGTGATTTTCCTGTCCTCAGCGTGGATGAAAGTCAGCAGTTGCTTTTTCTTTGTGTACATGATTTGAGTGCTCTCACAGGCAAAAGCCAACAAAACCTGTGAAACCTTTTTTCTTTTTTTCTTTTCTGAGCTTCACCTGAGTCTAGTTCTCACTTATATTCTGACTTCTTTACATCTATGAATTCTTTTGTGCTGTTACTTTAAGGTTTCTTTATGATCTAGAGGTATATAAATGGATTTACAAGCATCACCTAGAGTGAAATAAGAACTACCCAGACAGACTGCCTGAATTAAAGCAGTCTGACCTCCCATCTTTCATTCTTACTTTTCTAAGGATTCTTTCTTACTTTTCCTACCTCAGCTCTGCTCCGACTCATCCCTACCAGATACCCAGCAGCCAGAATACACACCAGCTGATAACTTTTTCCTTAAGTTCCAGCAGTGAGCATTTTCCAGGACGCTTGGAGACCACATAAACCACATTACAACCAAAGAAAGGAATAAGCATGAAAATTTCAGCCAGGAACCTTCTGCGTCCCCCCTCCAAAGCGACTTTCTTCTCTGGCAAGGTTATTCAAGCCCTTCAGGATATGACTGCACGAGCTAAAAAACCACCCTCAACTCCCTTTGAAGAAAATACCTTGCAGGTATTAGAGTATGTTCTGTCCATAAATTGCCTCAGCAGCCAAATGAAAAATGCTTCACACTTCCAGATGTAAGATGTGCAAAGAGGCTTAATTAGCTAAAGTTCATATACTGCTTTGAAGATGGGAAGACCTCTGAATGATGTGCTAAGAACAGATAACCAGAATCCATCTTTTCTGGTATAAAAACATAAAAAGCAGATTGATGTTGCACAGAAAATGTATGCCAGAAAAATTGTCCAATCACAGGATTATTCATCAAAGTTTTACTTGGAGCCTCAGGGACTGTTTAGAAATTGGTATTTCCAAGCTGTATCTCAGTTGGAGATGTGATTTCACTACCTATTTTTGACAGGCGACTCAAAAGGGACATTAGAGTAAACATTGCTAGAACACTACGACGTTTTCTTCAACATTCAGGGCTTACGGTTTTGATGTTTAAAATATAGGAGATTTCTGACAGCTTCCTCAAAAAGTGATTTTTTTTTGTGTCTGTCCAAGTACATAGCAGCCCAGCTAAAAATGCTCTTTCTGAAGCACAGTATGCCCATTAAATAATTCATATTACTGACTAACACTAGTGAGAAATGGTATCTAGGAGCAAAACAAGAAGTGAATCCGAGTGCATGAAAGTTCATTTCCAAATGTTAATTAGGTAGAAAAGAAAGATGAAGCATATTTAAAAATCAGACAGAAATGCACCTCTCACTGAACTTTGTCCTGGACAGAACACTGTCGTCTTCACGTCCAGACTCCATAAACTGCAATAACCTAGCCAAGCCTCAGGAAGAACGACTGGAGGAATGACTTTCCTCCCGCAGCAGCAAAAAGCCACATCTCCGGCGAAGAAGCACAAGGTGCTTTGGTAAACGATGCTCTAACCCCACTGGGGAAAAGTGGTATTGATCAGACCCTGGGAGGAAAAGAAAAGCAAGTCCTAGGCAGGACGACAGCAACACCAGGACCAAACCACCAGCTGATGACCAAAAGTAGACACCGATTTGTAACAGCTGAGAGGAATGTGACCTCCCCTGGACCCTTGTTCTTAAAATAAGGGAATTTTATTATTTAGATGAGTCTACGGTGTGAAGCACTACAAATACATAGCAGGTTGTGCTATAAAGAGCTCAGGAATCTGAAAAACTGGGGTTTTTTTTAGGCTGCTCATAGAAAGAAACTGAGCAGGAAGGTAAGGTCTCAGAGTAGAGTGAGATTTTTTTTTTTGGAAGCGCATGGATCAACAGCTCAAGCTTGCCCTTCTTACCGGAGCACCACACTGTGGAAACTACATAACTGAATAGTTATGCACATACACATATTTATTCTTTAAACACAAAGCAAAGGCTTCAAAACATATCACCAACAGAGGAAGCAGCCTAAAGCTCCTTGCAGCGGTCAGCTAATTTAGAAGAATCTCACAGCACTGTAACAGCAACTTTCGCTTCGAATCTCCAACAAGCTCTTGTGCACGTGGCTGTTGCGGGATGCCGGTTTTCACCTGTCCCATATGACTCAAAGCCACAAAGTCCAGAGACACATTTGATGATCAGAAAAACCCTCCACACAGTGCATTTGAAGAGGCAAAACTGACAGCTCTGAAAAAAAGTTAACTGTAGAAATATAATTATAGGCTACAAAAGTATTGTTTCCACCCTCAAAAAGCTTAGCGCAGTTCTGGGAGCAAAACAGCACAGGAAGGAGGTAATTTCCTAATCAAACTTCTGCAACTATCTTATCATAGCTACTCAATGTCCTCTACATGGAAAACTGGCTCCAGTGTCTCCTTGGAAAAGGGTGACAAATACAGCCATCAAGCAGGACTGAAATTACCTATTTTCAGCTAACAAGTACTCATATGAAAACATGGATATTTTTGCACAAGAATCCCAAACAGAATCCCAGACTAACATTCTGCTGTTTCCACCAATGAACATTTTGGCATTCCTCCTGAGGACAAAAGCTTGCATTTTCTGCAGGTAAACACAGTTAATTCACTCAAGCCAAGCAAGTGTAAATAAATTTTTAAAAGTTAAAGCAAGATTAGGAAATGTTCCTTTTTTTTCTTTTCTTTTTTTTTTTTTTTTTTAAATCAACCCTTGAAAACGCTATTTTACAGCTGCAGAAAATGTGACTTTTGCCTGACTTTTGTAACGGGTCAGCCAAACTTGAAGAAAAACAAGAAACCTCTCTGTAACTGAGGCTAAACCCTCACTTTAATATGCACTTTTCCCAAAGGAGGAGAAAATTCAATTACTAAAATGGTAGCATAATCTTTTCATTATTATTTCAGGAGCTCAGAGTTAATTGGACAAGTTTAGCACCTTGTGAATGAATGTGCATCCTTACTTCTCCACAATAAATGGTCTATAATTACTTCCATTTCTCTGAAACCAGGAGATAGCTCTCATTAGCGTTACTCTGAAAGAAGCCTTTTGCTCTTTTGGGGACTTACAGAGGCCCCATCGCTATTGTGTCTGAGCACACCGTAACACCTCTCATACACAGGGAAATGTTCTTATTTCATCCTGCATAACTTATTTGATCTTGCATAACGTACTTGATGTTGCATATCTTTGCATAACTGCGCAAAGGCCCCACGTGCCTACAGTGAGGTTGCATGACCATGGTTTAGCATCTGTCTCTTACCTACTCATGTCCCAGCGAGCTCCTTGGACCAGGCATCCCTGCCCTCACCTGAGCCAAGCTGCAAGGTCCAGCACACCTTCTCAAAGCCCAGGACAAAGGCTGAGTGGTCGCAACCAGGTGAGAAACCTTGGCCTGATCCACCTGACAGGTCACGACTCCGCATCTCCCCCTTTCCATGAACGGCGTGCTTTAAACCCCAGGCCACAGCCCCTTCAGGACACTTGTGCTCCCTTCTGTGGGAGCATACGCATTTTCTGCAAAATGATTAAGGACACTTGGTGCCAGAGCGAAACACCGTAAAAGCCAGGCTGTGCCGTGGTTAACTCATCACCCAACAGAGAGGACATCTGTCAAGTGTGCTCCACCACCTCCTATGTTTTAGAAGACTGTCCTGGTTTCGTCTGGGATAGAGTTAATTGTCTTCCTAGTAGCTGGTACAGTGCTGTGTTTTGGGTTTAGTATGAGAAGAATGTTGATA
>JAVKLA010000081.1:24313407-24360500 GCA_034782735.1 Sagittarius serpentarius
TCTCCCCCATCCCACTGGGTGGGGGGGAGCGAGTGAGCGGCTGCGGGGTGCTGTGTTGCTGGCTGGGGTTAAACCACAACAAAGACAAAACTTGCTCTTTGAAATACCAGCCCAGGAGTGTGCATCTGCCCCTCTGATCTCATCACTGTCCCCTGTAATTGTTTCCCTGCATCTGAACATACACATACACACACCCCCCAGTTGTCTTAGGAAAGCAGGTGTTTCCAAAGCCAAAGGATGTCACAACACATGGTCCAACGTCTAAGTCTCACACTAGAAGGACTTTTTTCAAAATTGGGAATAATTTTCCTCCCTCCACATCCTTTAAAAGAGATCAGAAATAGATGCACAACATGACAGTAATACTACATACAAAGGTAAAGATTATTTGCAGTTTCAGTACACTTCTGCTTATCCTCTCCGGGATCATGCTGGCTCCCCCGCTAATTGCAATGACGTAGCATAGCTCATGCTGAGTTCTAATTTTTTGGGCTGGTTTGGCTGAGCTGGTGTTCTCATACTGAGTGTGCTTTCCCTCATGATCTCCAAATCCTCTTTAACTGCTCCTTTTAGGGAGGCAGCACCATACACATACAGTTTCTGGATGCGTAACTAGCTTTCAGCTGCATTAAAATGCATCCGGTTTACCCAGTTCCAATACTGCAGGACTTCCCTCTTTTCCTCATTATACACCACTTCACCTAGAGTACAAGTATTACAAATAGGGATTTTATATATTGTAGAACAACAAAGCTAGTGCATTTAGGCCCCCTAAGTACAAACATCACCCTCCAGGTGCAAAAACAAATGCTCAGAAAGGAGGGGAACAGAATTCAATGAAGAAAATGGCCCAGTCACCAGGATTTCCTGCAACTGTTCTGGGTCTCCTCTATTCATTACATTTAGCTTTCTACAGCATACTTAACTACTAACTAGGGTGGAGAGTGGGACCCAAGTCTTCCTCCAACCTAGGAAAATTTCATTCAAAATTTCAGCACGAAACTTTCGATGACTCAAAAAGTCAAGTCTGTTTTCATCCCTGGGAGTTTTACAAATGCTTCTTGTTTTGCCTAAGTTACAAACACTGTGGGAACAGGGATGTAGCTTGATTTGAATATAAATATTAGAACTGATGTGTCTCCTCTCCGAAGTACGCCCAGAGTCTCCCTAAGCAAAGATGCTTTCAAGCATTATACAATAGCTGGATACAGATATAAACATGCTAAGAAAAGATCTGAAACAGAACAAAAATAACCCTATGGTAATGAGAGCTATAAAGTATGGCAAATACATTACTACTACATGTAAAGTAATCATCTCACACCAGTGAGATAATCTGGTGTTAAACAAAACTGTATTCGCTCCATCTGTAAGAGTTAACAGATGGAGCAACTCTTTGGGCTTTACATAACAGTAATTAAACAAATCCTCACAATGGCCACATGATTCCATGCACAAGGCAGGGCAATCTACAAAAAAAAAAACAACCCCCCAAAAAAAAAACAACCCACTTTGCTGCCAGGCTGGAAAATTCCAGGTCGCATAGCCCAGAGAGCTCCATGAAAGCAGTCAGCCCAATGCCTTGGATCAGTCTGCCTCATCCTCCAGGATATCCTCTTTGCTGCACACTGGGACCAAGAACAGAAAATCCAGAAACAAAGCAGCTGCAACAGACACCATCATCTGCAGGAAGATGATCTTGGACTACTTCATCCGTAAGATGGGAGACGGCTATCCCCACACCTCACTATACTAGAAGTCAGTCTGAATAAAGAAAATGTGGGAAAGTTCGCAGCATTTGGTGTGTGAGAGAATTCAGTGTCCCCGCAGACAGCCCCTGGTACAAGCAGGTAACCTCCCTCATGTCACCCGCTCCACAGCCACGAGCACCAGCAGCTCTCCTGTGGGCTAGAGCGGCTGGAAGTGGGCATGTGAAATGCAGGAGCTACCCACTACTACAGGCAGGAAAAGAAATTGCCCCACCAGGTAACACCTACCTAGCTACCCACGTGTATATATACATATGTGAATCTCTACTCATCTAAAAGGGCAAGAAATTGCAGAATAAGCAAGGCACTTCCACTGCACCTTAACTGGAGAAGGAAGGAGTTCATTACAGATGGAAAACGCAGAGAGGGACAATATTTGTATCTCCACATGGGCTCTCCCTCCTGCCAAAAGCAAGCGGCATCATTAGCACCAGCAGACCTTCCTTACATCTCTGAGGTGCTGGACACAGGGGTGACTGAATGGGGCACCCAGGAGTTCACCTCGGAGAAACCCTCAGAGCCATGCTGGACATGGAGCCGCCATCTCCATACCCCTCATCTGGGGATCCTGCAGAGCTCTGTCCCCTGCCCACCTACTACTTCACCTCTCTATAAAACACTTCAGAATATCTTGGACCAGAAACACAGAGATGACACACAGGCCTTTATCTCCTGTCCATGAAATATATACCGAAATCTCCCATCACATCTAACACCAAGCAAAAATCAACACCTGAAAGAAAATTCAGCTCATTAAAACTGAACCTAGACCAGATCCAGGAGGGGGAAGGAATCCATCTAAATCTAACTGCGTAATAGCCCATCTGCTGTTGCTGAAAATGCCTGCCTCCCAAACTGATGAAGCTTTTCACAGCTTTTGGGTTCTTTTGCTCTTCCAAACAGGATTTAAAAAAAAAAAAAAAAAAAATTGGCAGACTGAAACATGCACTGATACTGCTGTTCATTCTCCTCCTAGCAAAATGAGTGACTGGGGGATAAAAAGCCCAGCGCGGGGGTTCTGCTGCCACCACATGGTCACAAACGGGCCTAGGCAGAGTTCTGAAGTAAAACAAAATGTTTGCGCTTCTTCAGAACACACCAATTCGCTAAGCCTACCATTTTTAGGTATTTCCTTAACTCATCTGCAGCTGGGGTTACTTGTGGCAAATCCATCAGATGACCGGGTTCCCAGCCTGCCTGGTAGGTCTGCCCTGCAACCGGGCTGGATCCAGAGATTTCAAGGTTCATCACACACTCGGGCCTCAGCTCTGCGAGGGGGACGTTATTTTCAAAAAGTCTTCTGAAAGAGAAAGTCAGCTTTGTAGCCAACTCAGGACAGACGTATCAAGTGCCCCTGGTAAGCGGCTCACTCCGGAGCGACATCTGGAAGGGGAAAGGTGGGATCCATCCCCCAACTCAAAGACCTCTAGAGCAGTCCCTGGCATGACTCCCACAAGGCGAGCACACTAGCACCACTATTTATTCCAGTGACTCCTCTCACCAAAAAGCACTTAAAGAGAGAGAGACTGCCTTTCTGCAGCCATAATTTAAAACACCCTGTTGGCATTTTTATTTTTACTAAGAAAAGTGCAAATCTCAGCATTAGCGTGGCCAAACTTTGGAAAGAAAAAATAAATCCTCACTGGAAAATATGCTCTTGGAATGTACACTATGCCGAAAACCTGTCTTAATAAGAAATATCAAAATAAAGGTATGGATTAGTATTCAAGACCTAGAGACTCCTCCAGACTGTCTACACCAGTTTTACAAGATATTACAGCCCTGCATATCATAGCTCCACACACCTAAAATGTTATAAACTGTACAAAAAAATAAAATTGCATTTTCTATTAACCCCAAATCTCTCTCTGTATTTTCTTTTCGGTGTGCAGAGGAGCAGCAGAGCAATTTGCTACTCCGTTCTTTCATATCTCATCAGTAATAATTTTTCATCAGTTTTTTTTTGTATTTTAAAAGGTGTCTTTTTTCCCCCCCAACAGCCCTGAAAAAATATCCCAGTGACTCATTAGCTCTTCTCAGAATACAGGCGATTATGAAACTCCACGCAGCTTTGTTTACTGTGAAATTCAGCTCAAAACTTGAAAAACAAATAATGAAGGACTGCTGTAAAAATTCAGTAGCAATATAGCCATCTCAGAGGGGGAGAAATGCGTATCTAACTTTACTTCTCTTTTTGTGGAATGTGAACAAGTTTGTTAGATACCCAATTCAAAAAGATAAAAAAAAAAAAAAAAAGCTCTGTAAATAAATGAGGGAAAGTTGCCAGTGGCATTACATTTTGGAGACAAACATTTCCAACAGTTTGTTCTCTTAGGAGTCACTTCCAGTCTTCATTAATGAAGAATGACACACTCTGTGATGTAGCCAAATCTTTGTGCAGGGATGTAAAGAATGTCATCACTGAGGCCTAGAAGTGACAAAAGGCTGTAATTTCAAAATAGTTACAGAACAAGTCTTAGCTGCGTACCACAAAAACAGGTTATAATTAAAACATTTATTGTCTCTGTGTATCATGAGAATTTCATGACCCCATGGTTTAATACCACTTAATAGATTAAAGGTAGTACCTTAGGCATTTAGTGTGCTGTAGCATTAGTCCTTGTCTGATGTCAGTGAAGTGCAATATGGATTGGTACATGGAATGTACTGCTTATAGTGGAAACGGGCTGATCCCCATTACAATATCAGCCTCACAACGTGCTTGCCACTTTGCCCCTTAAGGTAATTCACCAAGAACAGGTACAGTCGTACACCATCCTTTCTCCAATCCGTCTTGGAGGGAGAGATTTTTGAGAGGAATACTCAAAAAGCTTTAGGATCCGTAAGATAAGCAAGTCATCTGGCTTGGGCTGGGATGACTGTGGAGTCCACACTGATCTTCTCATTTAACATAAAAGGCTGAATTCAACATGAGCATTTGGGGTGACTATTTTCATATTACTTGACCAAAGTTCAAGAAAAAGATGGCCACAATAGTAGCCTGTGTTCCAGAAAGCCATTTACGGTAACACAAATTACTGTCATTTATTTTACCCTAAAATACTTTCATTGACATATGTCAGTGCTTTATTGTTATGGTTTTGACTTCAGTGAAGAACTCGTAGGAATCCTTTGCTCCCTCCCTTCCTATGCCCGAGGCTTTCATCCCACCGAATGGCAAGTTCAGATCTCTAACAAGCCAGCAGTTGGTCCACACCAATCCAGACTGTAGTCTTTGTGCCACCCGATGAACACGTCCCACATTGCTGGACCACACAGTGGCTGCCAAGCCGTATTTCACGCTGTTGGCTCTTTTGATCACTTCTTCTTCTGTATCAAATGCTACCACACATGTCACAGGACCAAAGATCTCTTCTTGCATGCAACAAGATTCATCCTTGACTTCGGCAATAACTGTGGGCAACATGAAATAGCCTTTCTGGTTGCCAGTTGGGAGAGTCAAGGAATCCACTCCCTCTCCACAGAGGACTCTGGCTCCTTCACCTTGGGCTTTCTTCACATAGCTCCTTACCTGGGGAAGGAGCAGGAAAACATCACTGCTAAAGGACACCAAATCCTGAGGGTCCACCTCTCTGGTCTGGGCACATCAACAGGAGCCCCTGAATATCTCCAACTGGATCACACTGCCTTTACTTCCCTCCTAACAACAGAGGTCATTCCCTAGCTTTTGTTTTTATGTTCCTGTAAAAGTAAGGCTGGGTATTTCCTGCTGTAAAACAACCTTTCTCTCCAGGCAACATCGCTGGCCCTTCTTACTAAGTATTTGCAAAAGGGTAGGGCCCCTGGTGAAAACACAAGTGGCTCCAGAGCCTCCCTCCCTTCTTCCAGGAGCTTGGGCAGTTTGCCACATATTCCATGCCACAGTTCACTCATTTACTCAAAGGGATCGGTAATATTTTCCTGCCTCACAGGCAGGCTTGTTAAATGTTTACATGCCACTAGGATGATGAAGCCATGAATACTGTCGAAAAATCTCATCAATAAATAATTAAAGCTGTTTCCATGGCTGCTGCTATCGTATGCTACCTTGAACACACAGGACACGGTGTTGATCTACTTCTGCTGTTCTGAAATCATTGCCTGGTTTCTGTCCCTATAGAAACACCACAGAGATAC
The DNA here is from genome assembly GCA_034782735.1 of Sagittarius serpentarius. NCBI lineage: Eukaryota > Metazoa > Chordata > Aves > Accipitriformes > Sagittariidae > Sagittarius > Sagittarius serpentarius. Next base: position 24,319,314 of record JAVKLA010000081.1, read on the forward strand.
CACTGGGCTTCTTTCCCTTTTTCTTCTTTTAACCACCTTGGTAGGTTAGACTCGGAAGTCCTCTGTGATGCCACAGACCGAGGACCTGGGGAAGTGGGTGTTTCTGCCGCTCTGCTTCTGAACAGGCGTGGAGAACCTGCCGAGGCGTCAGGAAGCATGACAAAGGTTTGGCTTTCTCGCTCGCTCTGCGGTTTTCAGTCTGCTGCTTGCTTATGCTGATTGTGTCAGATAGTTTTGGGCATCTGATCTCCTGAACTCTGTCTGACACCATAAAAATTCATTTCATATAAGCCACTAAAGCAGTTTAACTGTCCACCATCTCAGCTTCCCTCTACGCATATGCAAATCCAAATTACTGCAAGCAGTCCTAGCAAACCGTGTCTTGTACTCCCCAGAATTTGCCAGAGTGATACAAAAATAAAACTTTTACCTTGTTAACCACCTTATTAGGCAAATAAGTAACCTCAGCAAATGCAATATTAAAATCCATGAAAATGTTGCTGAACTCTAAGATTGGTTAGTATAAATTCAGGATTTAGATTTACACATTTTTAATTATTTCACTTCAAATGGGAAAAAATTATTGTTTGTCATTTTAAATTATTTTCCCCATGGAGCTAATCACGTGATCCCAGGCCACGGAAACCTTATCAAAAAGATACCTCATAATGGCTTTGAATCATCATCCCTCAGAGCTAATCTTGGAGACGACACGGTCCTTTCCATACACCTCTGAAACCACCTTTCATAGCCCTCTAAAAGATGAGGTGAGATCATGTAAACTCCATGTAAACTCCAAGTAACATCACCTTTTCTAGATGCTCTTTACTTATTAGTGCTCCCACGTCAACTGTAGGATCTGAGGGGTTCCCAACTCTCCACTTCTTAGCCTCTGCCACGAACCTACTCAAAAACTCACTGTATACGCCCCTCTGAACAAAGATCCTGGAGGTGCAGAGACAGATCTCACCCTACCAAAAAGAAACAAAAAAGAAAAACAACAGTATTAGTTCAGATTACACTGTGCTATTGGTAAGTGTTAAGAGAGTCATATTCCAGAATGAGGTTTGTGTCCCTGCATCCTCAGGAAGGCAAACTACATTCACAAACACTACAAAGTAGGATTTTTCCCAGATTAAAAAGAAAAGAGAAGAAAAAGACAAAACAGCAATAACAGGATTGCACAGTCACTTACTAATGCAAATAAATTTCATTTTTCCTTAATTACATGTCATCTTCAACATTTTTCATAGAAAATGTGATTTCCAATTCTGAATGATCTCTGTCTTCATTTCCTGATAATCCCTTTCTGATACCAAGCTGTTTTTCTGAAAATTTGCCCTGATACAGTTTCATGGCTTTGGTGATCTCTCCTAAGGGTGGCGATGATGGAAGAGGAACATTGATAGAATTTTTTGGGAAATCTCCTAATTTAATTCCGACAAATCAGCAAGCTTCCCACTTACTTGCAGGGTAGGATTTAAAACAGCGGCTTTCTGGAAGGATAAGCAATATATCTATTTTGAGAGGGATAATGACACCTTGTTATTTTTCTGATGGAGATTACTAGGAAGAGCCCTTTATAATTTTGTTTCCCTGCTCGTGGAATAATGAAATTTTTTTCATATTTTTCTCTTTACAGTTTGTCTACAACACAGAATCTTGAAACAGACCTTGACAATTTAGGATTTGGATCCAAAGGTACGTGCACGTACACACACACTGGCAGACACATAACAGGGTTTATCTGCTACAGAGGTGGGAGGCACCTGGTTGGCAAAGCTGGACCTCAGGGTCGTGGGGATGCACTGGGTCAAGTCCGCATCATCGAAGATGATTGCAGGGTTTTTGCCTCCCAGTTCCAGCGAAAGCCGTTTGCAGTGCGGAGCACTTTTCTCCGTGATCCGCTGGGCTGTCAGTGTGCTTCCCGTGAAGGAGATCAGAGGCACATCAGGATGGCAGACGAGGGCTTCTCCCGCCTTGGCGCCTGTTCCAAACACCACGTTCACCACCCCGTGGGGTACTCCTGATGGGAAGAAAGGCACACAGTCATCCTACCCTTTCCCTTGCTCTGCTGGTTTCCCTTCACTGTGTTTTGGCTCTGAAGTTAGAATATTACCAGTAGCTCTAGGGTGACAAAGACCGACCCTTAACCTACATAGTAGCTGAAATGCACGATGTTTAATAACTCTGGGGGTCATGGGTTAAAAAGATAAATCCAGCTCCACTGATTAGTCAAAGCTTGCCTGACATCCATCACCAGAGACTCAGTTTTCAGTCATTCAGGGGAAAAGCGGTTGTCCTCCCCGTTTTAATTAATAGTGCACCAAATACAGCCAAAACACAGCAGCCGAGAGCCGATTCTCACTCTCTTATGCCCTCACGGTTCCTCTGCTGGCACCACAGACTTACGGCACCCCTAAGTGGAGTGCAAGAGGGAGAAAGGAAGCACAGGAAGACTTCATGAGAAGACAGTGGAAAAAACTGGGCAATAGCTGGGGTGGGGAGATGGGATATTACGAGAACAGGGAGAGCTTTTTGTTCTCCAGTGCAACATTCAGCTACAGCAAGCAGTCTTTCCCAAACTCTTTCTGATTTCTGCAGCAAAAAAACAGTGCACAGGCAAGCATTCCCATCCCATTCCCCCTCCCTAGCATGCTACGGGACTTACCTGCTTTCTCCAAGAGTTTGCACATCATCCAGGCCGTGACAGATGTCATCTCACTTGGCTTGGCAACCACAGTATTTCCACATGCAATGGCAGGAGCTACTTTCCAGGTCAACAAATATAGTGGCAAATTCCAGGGACTGATTAAACCAGCTACAAAGCAAAACCACGAAAGACAGGAGTTCAGTCTGCTGGGAGACAAAACTCTTATTCTCTAACCTCAAGCTGTTATACACCAGTTCAGATTTATGAAGGGAATTTGGCTATGGCTTTTATTTCCAGACAATTGTACAACAAATTTGCAGCTAGAAACATTTCTCAGAGGCAGATAATTTTAAAAGATTTGTGAAAATGATCCTAAAGGCGATCAGCTGAACTCTCTGAATAAGTTTTACTTCTTTTTCAGGGCAGAATTTTATATTCACAGCAGCTTTTCCATGTTTTCTCGGAACACTGATGCAAGGTTAGCCATAAAAACTATGTATATTAACTGATCTGTGGTAACATCCTGTGTTAGCCAACAGTAAATTAGCGTGTGTTAGCACAGATCACTCTTGCTTTCTCTTGCTCTTTACCATTTTTTTTCCAGTTTTAATAGAAAAAGAGCATGCATAACATACAGTGCACATTTTCCTGATAAATTTTAGCCTAACTTATGAGTGCCAAAGTTTATCAGTGTACAAACTGCTGTTTCCATGAATTGCTGAATGACCAGGATTTTTTCAATTGCCCTTGGGAATACTTTCACCTTACGTATTTATAGGAAATAGTGAAACACAATCTGCAATTGCTAGGTGTGATTGCTCACAGAAGTCACAGAATTCCTCGCTGCTGGATGGAGCAGATGCAGTGAGTGACTTCTCCTTGTGAGAATAATTTCACCAGAAATCACCAGTTCTCCACTGCTCACAAAAACTTTTAAATAGGTCCTCCAGGTTACCCAACTTTATTTTTGAAATAATTTAAGTGGGAATGGGGAACATTCCTACATATTTAGATGAAAACACCTAATGACGGAAGCATTGCCACTCCCTTACTCCTCAAGCCAGCACAGCCACTTGATTTCTGAAGCATCAGCAGCATCTAGTGGCTGAGCTCAGCAATTCCCCAGCTAAAAGCGCTTTAGCCACCCGTGTGCCTTCCAGCCACAGCCCGAAATGTCAAGTTGCAAGCTACTACTGCTTCCCCCAAGGCGAGGAGGATCCAGCTCTGCCCGCAGGAGCCGCCGCTGAATGCTTCCCCACGCCTCACTGACCCACAGCAGCAGCACGCACTTACCCACGCAGACACGCACGTACAAAACGCAAGAGAGGTTTTGAGGGTGAGAGCTGCCAGGTTAAAACAGAGGCTTTTTAATGCATGTAAGCATCCCTTTTACCATGAAGTAGCATAACTGATTTTACATAAAGTTGCTCATGCTTAAGCAGACTAGTCGTGTTCAGCACACGATCCAGAGACAAGTGCTTTTGAAAAATCCTTTCTTTGTTGAGCCACTGCTGAGGCAGACACTTTGCCAAGCTCTTCAGCATTTCAGGAGCACCATACCCACTCCCACAGGTGCCCGCGAGGTGTAATGCACGCAGCCCATGGTTGCCATCTCCGTGCACTCTGTTGTGTGATGAAGGATGGAAGAGGCAAAGAATCGGAAGTTGTACACGGCCCGAGGGATGTCCACGGTTCTAGCAAACGTAATTGTTTTTCCTGAAACAAAACCAGGCACGCTGCTGTGTTATCATGGGCAGAAGGAGTGCTTTAAACTCTGCTCTAAGCTGATTTGCATGTTTTTGGGGAAATGTCTTTTGTCCTGTGCCCAAGTAATCCACGGCACAGTGCAACCATAGTCAATAACGATAGGTCCCCTGTAGCACTGCATTCCAAATATCTAACAGCTGAAGTAAAAATCAGCAATTCCGAAAGGCTATAATGCCGCAGGAATCCAAAATCAGCAACCCCTGCAAAGTTCATGCACATCAACATTTCAATATTCAGCAAGACGCTCTACATTTGAGAGCAACAGTTCCAATTTTTACCCTGATCCTTTGACTCTGCTTGTGCAAATGCTTCCAGGTCATGTTCAATCAGGTCTGCCAATTTGTTCAGGATCTGAGATCTTTCCAATGGACTTTTTGAGGACCAAATTGGGAAGGCAGCTTTGGCAGCTTTGACAGCAGCTTCCACCTAAAAAAGCAAAAGAGGGATGCTGAGTATTAATGGAAGGCCTTAGAAAGAGTATCACTCAGCAGATTAACTCTCATTTGAGGGGCTAATAATCCAGATCCCATTGTTGGGAAGACTGCATCTCTTCAGAGTTGTGACTATTGACAAGCTTGTCCATTTTCATTTTCTCAAGACACTCTCTCATAACTCAAGGCAGTTTCTTTTGTTGATAATCTATTTCACTGTAACTCTTGCTTTTCTCTACATTACAGCATCTTGTGGGCAACCCTCCAGGCCTGGAGGAAATACTGGACCAGTCAACTGGCACCAGCAAGTGCCACTGGCCAAACCCATGCAGAATCTTGTTTCTCATGGGGAAAGTACATGCAAATTTGCAGAACAAATGGAGCCTCAGTCTAAATGTCCACAGTCCTTGCAAGATGGGACTTCAGCCACACCAAGCAATGATGAAAGTAAGGGGCTGGGGAAGGAACAGACTGTATGCCCTGCTAGCCTTTGATTGCCTCTTCTTCCCTTTCCCCCAGCTGGTTCAAGCAAGGACTAGGAATATATTTACAGAATAGACACGCAGAGAAAATTTTCAGTCTTACCTGATCACAGCTAGAAACTCATTAACGCCCTCACATTAAAAAAAAATAAAATTGTCTCCTTTCTAAAACTCTTGGGGTTTAGTCAGTTCTCTCATCAGGTCCCTAACGAAGTCTACAAATCTGAAAGATCATTATATGCATTTCATATAGATGCATACCAGCCTTGCCAGTATTTTGCCTGAGATGCATATAACGACTACATGGTCCTTCAGCCTGACCTTTCTGAATAGTGGCAGAATACCAGTGCTTTTCTGAAGCAGACTAGGCTTCAAATGATTAAAATTTCCCCAAAAGTGCTCTCTCCCATCAATCATTTCCTCTGGGCTCTTAAATGAAAGTTACCTGCTCCTACTGATTTATAAGCGGTTCCTTCTCGATGTTGTTTACCAGTCTAAAGAAGTTTACCAACATCCTTCCATATTTTAATTTTCTGTCTTATTTGCCAATTTTTGCTTCCTATGTATCACTTCTTAATTGCTTCCAATGACTACCGTATACATCAAGGTGGGCTTTTAGCCAAAGTTGTCTTAGTTGGTTTCCCATCATTTTTGTTCATAAATTTCTTCAGCTTTTGGAAATCTGCCCAAGTCAATAACTAGGAGGATGCTGATGTAATATTAATCAGATAATTCTGACCTCTCCTAATGTTGCCACATTGCTAGTTCCCGTGCAGTCACGGAAGATGCCTTCCCATCAATTCCACAAAGCAGAGCTCCAAATTTGTTCCTTCAAATCATGATGGGTGTTACAAAAACTATCACAAAATAATTTATAGGCACTCCAATGATGTTTTACTAACAAGGGGCACAAAAGTTCAAGCAGATGGAAATTCTTTTTTTTTTTTCTTTTTTTTTTTTTTTTTGCCCCCATGCACATCAAAATTTATAGTCTCCCAAAAAATAAGGACCAGAGTTTGAGGGCAAGAATGATACCGGTACAGAGGCCAGGGTGGGAATAAACCAACTCACACAAGGTCACATGGATCAGTGGCCAAGCTCAGACCATTTCGACTGTAGTTCGACAACCTACTGCTCAGGTGCGGAGGGCAGCAGGCTGTCGGCCACCCAACAGCTGGAGCAGGGCCGAAGCCAGCCTGGGAAAGGAGAACTGCAGCTTCTTGAGCGAGTCAGGTGTGGGTGGAACGTTACCCTGAAAAGGTTCACCCTCTGTGAAACCATGCCACCCTTACTAATTAACTTGTTCTTCCACCCTCCTGTCATTAGGTGCCATCGTGGTGCTGCTTCTCATCTGTCCTCCTCCCTTCTGTCGTGCTTTCCACAAGGTGCTGTGGGCTGGCGTAAAAGTTAAGGCTATCTGCATTTTTAACCCTCTAGCGGGTTTAGAATAAGGAAGACGTCGCATTTTCACAGACAGCAAAAGAAAAAATCAGCAAAGGAATGAATGAAGTGGCAGTAGACTAGGCTAAAAAAAGGCAACAGGAGAAAAAGGAGAGAGATTTGTAAAGACGTAGTAAGAGAGCATACAAAGGTTAAACAGTTACTTAGACTAGAAATAAGCAGCAAAGAAAGTCGAGCCACAAAGAACACACACATAAGAATTCAACTATGAACTCGTGTGTCTGAAACACTTCCTTCTGCTTTCCTCTTCTGCACAAGACAGACAGAGAAAGAACACACAATCCAGACCTATCGTAAAAGGTTGATATGAAAATACCCCAAACTGCCCTCAGGACATGATGTTTGCTTTCCCAGGGGCTGATGCACAGCAGCAACATTCTTTGAAGAGAGTTTTTTGTTTGTTTGGTAGGGTTTTTTTTAAAGCAGATATTTCCCTAATTAGGACTACTTAGCTCTCACCAGCCTGTCTTTTGGAGATACAGGGCACCTGGTCAGCTTGCTTTGGTGCTGCTATTGGAATTCAAGACATCTAGCTGGGGGACAAATTAACCCCTGAAAATAAAACATTTGGTGGTTTTGGCAGAAACTGGCTGAAACGGCCATTGCAGCTGACCTGGTGTTAATTTCCAGTGTCAGCAACAGATTTGCTGTCTGCCTCTGTTCTGCCTTCTAACCTTCCCCTAAAATTAGCCAAGAAAAAAATCCAACCGGACATTACACCTTGCTAGAAACCAGCATCCCGAGTTCTTTGTTGAACCTGGGTCTAAGATGCTTATTTTGATATCTCTAGATACCCTCTAAGTAGTACGTGATTGCGTTTTCCCCTGCAGCGTATTCCATCAGTCACCAGCAGATGCCAGCTCTGCAGAGCCCAGCCTCCTTGTATGGCTGTCTAAAGGCAGGAGTAAAGCACACCCCGACTTCACAGGTGTTTAAACTGGGTTCCCACTGGTACACACAACTACTAACTCAGAAGCTGAAAGAGAAAAGCCATTGCTTTTTAGTATACTTGAACTATATCTCCAGAATGGCCAGCAGCCTACTTCTGTTAGGCTGTTCTGGCATTCTCACATCTCTCTTGTTTTAATGATTTTGCAAATGAATGAACAGGAAGATTCGCACCTGCACATCAAAGAGAAGTCTTTTCAGGCATAATTAGGGTTGGAATGAACTTACACAGATGTATTCTAGTAAACCCAACCTGTTACTCTTTAACCCTTGGTCATCAGCACCTAGCAAATATTTACCCAGTTGAAATTACAGTGCAAAGGTTTCTGCAGAGAGAAGCAAAGAGAAAAGATGTCAATAGGACCGAAATGCAAGTGAAGGGAACAGCTACACACAGTAGCAGTTTGCTTTAAAAAAACGTTTTGAAAATACTGTACACTACTTGTCAATATTTGCCAAGCTCTTTGCGTTACCCAAGCTTTTCTGGTCGTTTTTCTCTTCAGTAAATCTGAAACACTATGTTGGACACACACTTGTAGGTCCCTTATAAAGTAGCATCAATGAAAGTGCAGCTCCCCAGACGACTGCCACATTGCCTATCCACACCTGAACACATATAAGGTACCAGGAAACATTCATCCCACTAGAAAGCATAGGACTAGGAAACATTACGTTGCTGCGGAGGACAGGCTACGTTATAAGGAAACGTACACTCATCACAGCCACTACATCATCTCCACTTAATATCCAACTGCTAATACCAAAACCAGAGAGGTCTGGAAGCTTTTTACCATCTTCAGGGAAGTCAGCAAGCCAAAAATCCTTTTAAATGACAACTTCAAATCATCAAGACACTAAGGGAGAACACATTTCGTTGTATATGGTGCCTCTAAGTTTATGTACAAGCAGAGACCAATAAACCCTTTTCTCTCTTAGAGATTGTTTATACTTACAGCTAGTCTGAGCATTATTGTTAACTTATGTAGAAGACATCTCCCACATGAGCTGACGGAGCTCCACTGAAGTTACTGAAGCTTTGTTGATTTACACCAGCCTAGGATCCAGCCTGTAACTTTCTAACAGCAAAATGTAAAAAAATAACAGTATTCACTACCGCAGCAATAGATTACACAGCGCCATAGTACAATGAAGAACTTACTCATTTAAGCATTGAAGTCTTCATTGTTTTTCTGTTCTCTCACCTTCAGCCTCTCCCACTCAAAACATTAATGTTACGTGCATTTACCGTTTTCATTACTCACCTCTTCTTTGCCACTGTCTGGCACCCTGCAATAGACATCTCCAGTGGATGGATTATAGGAGTCTATGTAGGAAGAACAAGGAACAAATGTGCCTCCTATAAAGTTTTCCAGCACTACAAGAGACTTTGAGTGAGCCATTGTTAGCCGCTTGCTTCATCTGTGATTTTCTTCTACAAGGCACCAATTTACATTAGTAGGTCTGTATGTATTTGCACAGCGAGTCTGAACTCCTCCCCTTCTCTGTCTTCCCTGCACCGCTCGCTCACAAGTGGGAACGAACCCTGGCAACAACAGCAGAAAAGAGAAAAGGGGGCGGAAAATTACTATTGCTGTGACACTTGGTTCTTTTCTAGGAGTTGAAACAGGGAGGCAGGATCAGCTTAGTTGTTAGAAAATAGTTCCTCTCTGTCTATAGGAAAAAAGTACCGAAGAAGGGGAGAAAGAATGGTTTGACAGGGAAATTTCTCCCTACACCAGTTTTTCAAGCTACAGTCTTAATACATTTTGCAACAACTATACAAAATAATTCAAGACCCAAACATCTAGCCAGGGACCTGCTCCTTACCATCAGCAGACACAGAGAAAAGACACTTGGACTAGCATGGCTGCAGCTCATGCTCACTGCTTCATCATCATCGAAGCTTTTCCTTGTAACGGCTCAAAAATGCTTCTGCCAAAAGAAAAGATTTTAAACATAAGAAACTCTCTTTTTTTCCAGCAATATCCCCAAGCATTAAACAATATGAATAGCTGAGTGGCCCTTCAATTCAAACCAGATGAGAATGGCAATCCTACCTGGTACACTGTTGTATGTTGTCAGAAATTCAGTTTTTAAAAAAGAAGCAAGACACTGGCTTTCATGCTTTCCCTTCCATAGACATTCCAGTGGAAGCTACTTTACTATAGAGAAGCCTGTTACATATAATTAGGTTTTTCTTTACCTTCCCAAGAACCCAAACTGCTTGGCAAGAGCTGTGTAAAAGACATTTTTCTCTGAGAGAATGCTTAGATTATCAAATTGCTCTAAGATTGCATGCCACCTCCTTGCACTCCAGAGATATTCAAAACACTACATCCATATTGGGGTGTGCAGTGTGTTGTCACCATGAGATTGTATCTCAATCAGCAGTTTATAAAGTTTTTGCACCCTAAACCACTGCCAAGCCATCAAATTTCTTGTGGATCAACATGCAAACATAGTTTCGTTCGAACAAAGGTGATATGTTTTTGTTGCACAACTACAGATCATTTATGCATGAACCAACTGGTGCCCCTGGGCACAGTTCAAACCAGTGCTGAAAGGTAGAGCAGTCATGTTGAAACTGGGTTAGGTAATACCTCTGGCTCTCCCAAGCTACAAACTGGGAAAGCATGCAGTAGCTTTTCTTTGTAGTCACAGAATACTGAGTCTCAAAATTTAATGCAACCATGTGTGAGAAGGGTTATCAGAGGTTCATCCCATATCACGCTTCCTTGTCCACAAACAGCAAGGAATTTACTGAAGTCTTAAAACTGAAGACACATTCTTCTGCCTGTAGCACTTCAGCTGTCCCCTGACTTAAAAGCAACAAAAACATTTTCAAGGTTTGAAGGCAAGTTCAAGTGGAACAGGTTCAATGCAGGAGCTTGGCAGTACGAGTCTCTGGAATCCTAGCAAGTGCACTGAAACCTTCAGGGCTAGCGTGTTGAAACTGATAAGTATTTAAATGCGATTTCTGGACTATAAAAAGACATAACAAATAGTGATAATTCATAAGCTTCAGTTTTGACAATAGCAGTTTTCAGATATTTCAGATTCATAAGATTTTTTACAAAAGTCATTTCCACATAAAGCACTGCTGATACTTCTACAGGTGTGCATGCAGTCAACAGTACAATTTATCTAGTGGTCAAGTGCTGAATTGCAGCTAAAGCATATAAGTGCAAAAAACGTTACCTACCAAAAAAAGCATGTGGGAAGAGTAGGTATGGACCATACATGACTTTGCACTAACTAACCGTCTTAGGTTTTTTGTGTCCTTTGCTACACAGGGCACTGCTTTACTTCGGTTAACCCCAGTGACTGATGCTCTGGAGCGAGTACTTTAGTTCCTTCCACACACTACTAACTATGGTCAAAGTAGAGTTGTCTCCACCCTGCACTCACGTACAGGTCCTGAAATACATGAGGTCCTCTCACATTTCCTATTTAAAAATCATCTTCCAAGTTGTAGTGAAGTGTGTCTGTTCTGAGCTTACGCTGGAGGTGGCAGAAGGACCCCCTTTTCAGTTGAGAGGTTTCACCTGCCCTGTTACTGAAAAGCAGGAAGGAGTTACAGGTTTCAGTAAGCAAAATAATCTGACTTTAGCTTACAGGCCAAGATTAAACTGCTAGCTTTTGTTCAAAAGAGCACTAAGTCTGGATAAGAGAGATGCGTATGCACGGTAGCTGCACTGAGTAACATGAAAAAAACTGAAATTATTTCCACAGAAAGACAAGTTGCATGCCAGTTTCGCAGTTTAACTCATAAGTTTACTCTGAAACTTCTGAGCTATGGAAAGTAAAAAATGATTTAACACAATTTAGAAGTGTCTAAATAACAAAAGATGAAGGAGACAAAAACTATGCTCAGACAAAGTTATTTTATTATTCTTACAGTTTAAAAAATAAAATTAGCCAATGTTGGCACAGCTTCCACTACACAGCAAAAGAAAACTTTTTTTAAATAAGTGGGGGGGACAGGGAAAACAATCCTGGGGTAATACTACATGCCATTCTCTTGAAACGAAAGTAAATAGTTCTTTTTTCCCCTGAATATGCATTCAACTCAAACCTAAAAATATATTAGACCAATAAAGTTACTTTACTGAATTAATGTGCAGCAAAAAAGCAAATCAAAGAAAATATGTAAACAATTTATGTCTGGAAGTAAGGAGTTTGTTTCATGATGATTCATCATCTTTTTCTCTAATTCAACTTTCTAAGATTTTTCCATCAAGCTCTCTAAGGGCTAAATTCCACATGGAGAAACACACGAGATTCTTGAGATCAAGAAGTGCAACATTAGCAGTTCCTTGTCAGTTGGCATCTTGTTCTGCAGCGGGAGAGACTGATGAACGGCTCCCCCAGACGTCTCACATGATTTAACTTTTGTCATCATCACCTTCTCCCCAATTAATTGCACTTGTTCCTTCAGCTGAAGTAACTGGATTCTTAAACAGAAGTTTGGATATCTGACTGCATTTTGGTTGGACGGTGGAAGTTCTGGCATCACTGTCATTCTTTAATCTACAAATATAAGCAAATGGAAAAAACCCTATGGTGAAAAATGAAGTACTAAATGTAAAACAACCACAGCTTTTTTCAACATGATATAGTTAGCTGCGGAAAAAATAATTCCTTTTGCTCCGAAGTTCTCTGGAACGAGATCACAAGTACTAAAATAGTAATTCCCAAATAAAAGTCAAAGCATTATTTAGTCCCCAGTTCTACAAACACTGGGCATCGCAGATCTAAAGGGACCCCATTCACTTCAAGTTAAAATTAATGAAAAATGGGTGCAAGATTAAAGCCCTAACTCTGGATCCTATTTAAGACCAGGCAGATTGGTAAAGCTCCATAGGCCCAGAGCCTCTGACAGACCTAGCACATCATTCCTACGCACACAGGGAGAAGCCAGAAATTCTCACGCTCTAGTTCCATGTTTTGACATTAAATGACTCAGCTTTAAGTCTCAGTACCAGAACTTGGTTAATGTGACTAAATTTCCCTCCCTCAGCCCTGGAATTAGAACTTAAATTCTAACCCAGGAATCAAAGCAAGTTTTTTTTAAAGTGACAGAAGGACATTCATATTTTTTGCTCCTAATAGAAGGCAAAACATTTATATTTGGCCCCACAACCTTTGCTTCCTCTCACTTACACGGGATCAGGAAATGTCTATAGGCATCGGTAAGAATCAAATCTACAATTGTCTTTAATGTTAACAGAAAAAGAGCTGGGACCCAAACTAGCCACAGTAAAAATGGCCAATACTTCTTATTTACAAACTACTTCCAGTATATTTATACAGGCAATTAGATTTCAGAAAGACTGATGTATGTTAAAGTAGTGAAGCGTTGTTTTTTAACTCAAGAGAAGGGGAAAAATGCACAATATTCAAAAATTCTAAATAGAGTCATTTTTGCTCCTAATAAATTGAACAGAACCGTGGCAAGTTTTCCTCACATCTTGCTGAAGCACTGTCTCTTCTTCAGCAGAAGAAATTCACTTTTTAGGCCAAAGGGTGTAAAACAGTGCTTAACCATAAAAACTAAATGCTATGTGAAAGTTAACGCTGTTCCTTTACAGTATGGAAAGTCCGTTACAAAAATGCCATACCTCTGTGACAACTCCTGCAGCAATAGTAGAACCACCGTAGCGTAACATAAACCTCCCAAGCTCTTTAAAATCTTTATACAATTCTAAAGCAACAGGTCTTTGAGTTTGTAGTTCTATTTCAGCATTCTGTCCTTTAGTCAAGAACCTGCAGGTAAATAAGCAGAAAACTCTATTATAAATATATGCATGCATAAATGAAAAAGAGAACAGTGAATAAATGGAAAAAAACAACTTAAAAGGCCAAAAGTGTAATGATCAAGCTTGATGTCAAGTATAACCCAAGCCACCAAACTGAAAACTCATTTGCCTGGAGCATACCTTTTAAAAAGGCATCTGAGTTTTCTTTAAAATCTTGTAGAGAAGGGCACCCACCACAACATTTAGCAAATTGTTTTGAAGTTAATGATCTCATTAATACCTGTTTTTTCATGTCTAGTAGAAATCAAGTCTTGTTTCAAACCCAACGACTAAAGAGCCAATTCACTGCTCTGTAGAAGTCATGATTTTTCTTCCCATTACCTTTCAGCAACAGTTTCAGCCATGCAATTTCTGGAAAAGGATTATTCTGATAACATTGTATGTATCAAATAGCATTTCTACACAAATACAGCTTTAAATAACCAGAGGGATGTTCCCACAGTTTAACTTGTATGGGAAGACTCCCAAAATCTCTTTTTTCTCTGATCACTCTCTAGTCGAGTTTATTTTAGACAGTAACCCGTGTCCAGAATTATACCAAGGATCCCATGCTATTACAGGAAGAAAAGAGACAATGTAAAAAAAAAATAATAATAAAAAAAATATCCTTTAAGCGCAGGGCTGATGATCTAGGATTCACTCGCAATTCTGCGAGTGACCTTAGACAAGTCATTTTACTTCTCAGGCGCTCCGCGTTTATCAAGTGGGCAGGAGGTTTTTCACTTTGTAAAGCACTCTGAAATCTAAACATGAAACCAACTAAAACAATGCAAGCATATTGTTATAAACACATTATTGCTTCATAATAGAACCTGCTTGATATACTGTATATTAATCAAAAGTCAGCCCATTTCTTGAGTAATTATTAACTATTCAAAACACTTACTTAGGTTTTTTCTTTGTCACTTCACCAGTGCTTTTGTGCAGGACACTCAACAGCCTTCTAACAGTAGCAGGTTCACTTATGGTTTGATAGTGTAAAAGCACCTAAAAATATTTTTTTAGTTATTAAACAAACATTCTACAATAATCAGAAATCCTAGACATTAATACTTGAAAACATCAACTTCTTTCAAGACTGATTTTTTTAAACAAATGCTTATAAAACTTCTCTCACAGGAGTCTCTGCCTCACATTCAGTAAATGTTCCTAGTTCCTAAACTTCGTGATCTCTACAGATATGACACAAAGGTCATGTATTAATTCATCATAAATATATTTTCCATTCTGAGGTGTTTTGCTTTTGCCACTTCAGTGCAGTTCTGTAGCATGAACTGGTATTTTATTTATTTTAAAAGGTATCTTCCAAATAAGTGCATCATTATACTCCTACAAGGCATGAGCTTTCTAAAGGATAGCCTAGCCTTACTGTGGTGGAACTCGTTCTCTGAAATGGCTCGACTGTGTATTAAAAGCCAGTAAGAATATGCATAAGCAGCCACAATAGCCTCTCACATCCTTTTCAAATTACAGAAGAATTCGTTTCCTCTGGAGAGACAGAACCACTTCTGCACACTAAATGCCTCTCATATTCAGGGGGTCAAACAAGGAGAGGAAAAGCCCTGAGCAACCTGTAATGAACACAGGAACTTTCACAGAGACTTACAGGAAATCCTTTAGTGATTGGAACCTCAATATTGAAGATGAGAACTCGAGCTCTGAAACGAGTGCAAACTTTAACTGGTGCCTTAGGATCACAAAACACACAGCCAACACTACAAGAGAAGAGAACATAAGAAAATTATATATAACTTGACATAGCAATGCTACTCACCGCACTGGAAAAAGATAAATATTTAAGACAAGCAAAGCAAAGACAACACCACTTTAACATAACGGGGACAGGGACGGGGGGTGGGAATCAGGAACACCGTATTAAAGCTTGTAATGAAATTAATTCCTAGACAATGTCTACCGTATTTTGTGGGTATGCATGAAGAGGTCTGTCTAGTTCAGTGAACAATTACGTCCATTGCTAATCAGTTTCTAAAAATGTCACTGTTTCCTGTGCGTACGTACTTTGAAGAATTAGACTTTCATTCAGAGATTAATTGTTCCAGATCAATAGCATAAAATACTGCAGGGTGCCCAAAATTGCAGTGCTGCTACCTGTAACTCAACTATTTTGTGGATAAAGGAATATTGTGATCAGGACTCTCAAAACCTAAGCTCTCAGCAGCACTCATTTCCAAAAAAACCTACATGGAGTCACAAGAAAGCTGCTGCTTGTTACAAGTCGGTAAGGTAGACTAGACACAGCTTTTTCACAGTGGCTAGTTTTAGCCACCTAAAATGAAAGGAAAATTAATCCCACCCAGAAAAATATGACTGAAGAGAACAAAGAGCATGATTAAACTTATATATTGGATGTAATAAAAATTCACCAATATCAAGAGGACTTAAAACCTCATACCTCTTCTTGACAAATCTAACATATCTCCAAAAGATAAATTACATCAAGGTAACAAATTAACTCAAGCCTTCATTCAACAAGTAGAACAAGACTCCTCCCCTCCCCCCATTTACCACAGAGAATCACACCCCATTATGAAATGGCAATACAGAAAAGCCTGTACTTTTCCCTTAAAAGCAGAGCATAAATCTGCAAAAGTATCAATGCAAAGAGTTTTTCAAACAGTAGCTTGAAAGTTTGCTGTCTGAAGTCCAACCGGAATGTAAAAAAGCTGAACAAATTATGAATCCAATTTTCTAGCCCGAACAACAACTAACACCTAAAAGCTTGAGGCTAATGCTTAGCACGAAACCTACAGACTGAAAGAGACACAGATTTGCTGTGCCTCACCGAATGTATCAGACCCCCCCGCCCAAAAGGGTCAGCAAAATATTTAACAAAACAAACGTTACAAGCAGTTTAATGTGTTAGATAAACAGTTTCCATCAATTCCACTTGTCCAGATTTACTTATTGGTACGCAATTGCAGTTGCTTGGATGTGCTCTGTTAGATGATTTATGATTCAATAAGCTCTTCAAAAATCTTTTGTTTTATTTAACAATGAGGATTTACTTAATTCAGCAGTTAAAAAGTCCAAGGACAAGTCTTAAGGAAAAAAGGCTTTGAAGGCTACTCGTGTCAGCCCTAGGGCAAAGTATGAAAACTAACAGCATTCTTCTGAGGTTGCCGTTGTACATGTAGCAGATGTTTCCAACGTTTGTACATGCAAGCCAGGTGATATGCATCACTTTGGTTTGAAATATCCTGGTAGCCACATCATTCTTCAAGTAAACCGCTGATTGTTAGGTGTAATAGTTATACAGCTTTTCATTAAAAACAAACCGTTACTTAGACTGAAACCCAGCTTTGCTCACTTGATTTTGATGATATCCATGCCGGTCAAAGTGAGACTAACGTGATCTCCTGCTGCAGCCCAATCAACTGGTTCATCGTGCAGTGTGATTCCTGGAAATGAGTAAGAACAGAACCTCACAGTGAAGTACCTAGGTTCCGAGCTACAAACAAACAGCTCTGTTTGGGCCATTTGTGCTTCATCAACCATTACTCATCAATTTTCAGTATGAATGGGTTGAGAGTAAAAGCTTTTTAACTGAGAAGACTGAGGAAGCTTTTTTTCCCCCTTGGTGAGGACTCGCTATTCTCTCACCCCACCCTGCACAGTAACATGGCTTTATTTAAGCCAGAGGAGGGGACCTGGCACTTGTCACACAGCGCAGATGACGCAGTCCTGAAAATGCCGTAGTACTAATATCTCCGTATCTGCCCCACCCATCCTTTGAGGCACACGCACACCCTAGACCGCATCTTTCATATACTTTAATGGTACGATGTCAACTTTCATTTACCTTAAGTGGGTTTGCTGACTCTTTCATAAAAAAGCGTAACTGATGCCTTTCGTTCATGACATCGCGTCTATTAGAAAGCATGTCTAAAAGTAATTTTATTCTGATTTTGATGTATTTTAATTGCTTTAAAAGATAACCTGGCTGGTGGGTGAGGACAAAACTAATTGCTCCTGACTTAACATTCTGAGATTTCTGGTAGACACCAAAGAGGAAAGAAAAAAAATGTCATTTTTTATAAATACTGCATACATTTATAAGATCTAGTCCTATTTTGCTACAGACTGTATTTATTGATTTGAAAATCTGTTCCAAAAACCACTTGTCAAAAACATGCCAGAAAGCATCATTCAACTACAAGCACGTTAAGTACTGTTTTTTAAGCAGTGTTGATAATTATTTCACATGTACGTGTCATTCTCAGGGAATAAGTGAAAATCAGAATATTGAAATGAAAAACTGGAATCCTAATGTGCACCCTACCTTTGGTAAATATTGTATGACAAATTATCTCTTCTTTGCATTAAATATAAATAATACATGCTCGATGAACTAATGCCCCCAACCTTTGCCTGCATTTCAGCCATATGAGAGGCAGTACGAAAGAAAAGTCACAGAATTGTACCATTGGGGATACTCAGACAAAATACATCTTTTTCCATGCTACTTCCTCCACTCCCAAAACAGAGGAATGACTACAGTGGTCTGATAACCATATTCATCCACATTATTGTAACATTCCTGTGCATGTTGTAACATTCCTGTGCATGTGAACAATGTGCATGCAACCATATAAACAGGCACACTGAAGAGCTTCCCAAACTAGCACTGAACGAGCTGGTTCTGGAACAGAACAGGACAGTCCAACCAGCACATCGCTGAATTCAGGCTAAATAGTTAGATACAGAAACCTATTCATTTATTTTGAGGTCTTAATTTTTATTCATTGGTCAATGTAGGAAAACCGTAATTTTATCTTTCTGTTTGCCTATGAAACAAAAAACTCCGCAATACAAAGACAGCAAGATTAATCAGGAAACGGGTACACATTTAATGTCTTAGCTATTCTTCTTTTCAGAAATCAAATGTATTGAAATTTAAATCCAATTTTCTTCTCTTTTCTAGATGCTCAGGACAATTATTTCCTGAATTTTGTATATTATGAAAGGATCAGTGACAAATCTCATGAACAAACAGCAGAGGCTTAATTCTCAAGCTTTTCCACATCTAATTCAAAAGTTAATTTCTATAGGTTGTTCAATATCCTCACACTTCCTAGCAGCAGTAACACTCCACAGCAAAGCTGAATATTAATAATTCCTGTACTGCATATTTTTCTAGACATTGCTGGAACTCAGATGTTTTTACAGGTTCTTCATAAAGCAGTGTCAAAAGTCACGAGGCTATAACATTTGGAATATCTGATATGGTAAAAAAAGGTTAAAAAAACCATGCAAGATTTCACATACTCTTCATAGACATATTTATACAGACACAGTCACATCTAAAGAAATTCGTTTTATGCTTTCACATTTTATGTTTGACAGTTAGTATCAGTTTGACAGTCTGTTACCATTTCAGTAACTGCTTCTAGCCCAGTATTGACCTGAAAGTAAACACGCTTCTGAAGACTGTACCTTTTGCTGTGCAAGTTTCATTGGGAGGCATTGCCAGAAGTCGTTCTCCAACTTGAATATAGCCTGCTTCTATTTTACCAGTCACACAAAATCCTGATCCTTGGTCTGTAATAAACAGAGAAATAATTTCAAAAACTTCATAATAAGGTCAGTTTCCCATCACAAGTTAGCCCTTCAGCAATGCATAGATAAGTTTTTAATATAATGAAGACGGGGTTTTTTTCCCCAAGTAGTGTTCAGTACTTGCAAGTTAGCCAGCTGTGCATCATAATGAAAATGAAACATTAAATTCAAAACCTCTAGATCTTATGTTTTTCAGAACTAAAGGAGAAATATCTTTCTTTAAGCAAATGTAGGTATATGGAGAAATACTTTTTAGTTTTTCAATATTAGATTAAGCCCCTTAATTTCTAGCAATTTTATTTAATTCAGCACTTTCTCACTACAATTACAGATAAAAAAAACATACCACAGACCTCTCAAAAATTCTCATGCATACAGGTGCAAATTCCTAAGTCATTTACTGTTTAACTGAGTCACGCCCAGTCTACATGCTCTGTGTGCATATTACTTTTACTCCTGCAAAGTCAAGACTGAGTCAGTCCTATTTAATATAAGGAGCTATTATAACTGTGGATGACGTAAGTATTTCTGAATAAAAGATCTGCAAAGTTTTTCTTCAATGTCCTAATACTCTGTTCACTATTTGAATTATATGTCAGTTATTTTCAACAAGTGTGCTACACATGCACATTTATGCACACACGCTTTAAGAAATGCCTCATCTCAGCATGTGTTTGCAGGTCTGTTTAAAAAGAATCCTCAGAAGTGACTCTACAATGGCATTATCATTATCCATACAAACAACACATATACCTTTTGCTGAACATTAGAATTCAGTGATAAACAAGCATCTGAGTATTTTGTGTATCACATTAGATTAAAAGCTTAATTCAAAAGAGCAAGTCGACCTCAGATCTTGAGGTCACATACTCCCAACTTGCTCTTTTGCGTTCATCACCATTACTGATGAATGCTTCCATATACCTCGCTGGAAAAATATTACCAGCGTGCCCACAAGCTAATTTTCCTCTGTTCATTCCAGCAAATAAGATGAATGCAGTCAATTAACAGATGACATCAGATGTCAAAAGAACAGAAAGCTGGTGAAGCAGATACTTGC
Organism: Sagittarius serpentarius; assembly: GCA_034782735.1. Taxonomy (NCBI): domain Eukaryota; kingdom Metazoa; phylum Chordata; class Aves; order Accipitriformes; family Sagittariidae; genus Sagittarius; species Sagittarius serpentarius. The sequence goes on from JAVKLA010000081.1 coordinate 24,339,512, forward strand.
TAGAAAAAGAATCCCCAAGTCATGGCACAAATACCACCTCAATATGGTACAAAGAACCTGAAGCTGGCTCTGCACACACTTGCAGGCAACCAGAAATGTGAACTAGTTCCAGGTTCCCAGCCACTCCCAAGCACAATCAAGAACCATTTCTCTTTTTTTTTTTTCCACATCATCATCAGCTCTGGCATGGTAAACCAGTGTGGCGTTTGAAGCTTCGCCCTCTCCCATGCTGACCGCTTCCTGCAAAATGTCAAGTCCCTTCAGCTCCCCTTGAAATCAATGCAAGTACAAAATGGATAGTGGGGGACAGAATCAGGGCCGAAAAAATGGCCTGGTTTCTGTGTATCATGGCACTCAGGTTCTGCCAGGACATGTTCTTTGTCCTCAGGATTTGGCTGCTGGACAAGGCTTTCCTAAAGTCAGGTCAAGTCATACCCTAGACAGCATTATAATATGATAAGCAAGGACTGATGCAGCAGTGAAGGAATTCACAGGGACCTCTTGGATCAGGAGACAGTTTGCCTGGAGAGAATATTAGGAGGGCTACGGAGGACAACAGCCAAAATCAGGCTGAGGTAGATGAATCATATGTGTGGGCAACCTTAATAAAGAAAGGGGTTTTCCAAACTACGTAAGAGCACACTCAGCACTCTCACTTTTTGCACACTTCTATGGACAGCTCCTCCTGAGCATGCACAGGCACTGGAATCGAGCTGAGAACAACTGTTGTTTCATGTACTCATACCTGCAGCTACTTCCTCTGGTGGCATCCAAGTTAATTAAGTTTTGAGATCACAAGGTAAGAAAAAAATAGCCTAGAAAACACCTAAAAGGCCCAATTTAGTGATAAACCCTGTATATGTAAATTGAGTCCCTTCCAAAGCCATTTTTTTGCATACTTTAGCAAAAAAAAAAACCCACTTTTCCAAGAACAGATTTAGTCAAAATGGCTCATTTTGTGAAAGTTAGCTCAACACAAAAATGGTTATTGCAACAAAAATGTTGTGAGAATATTTTCAAAGATCTCAATCAATAATCCTAACATGCTTTCCCACCACTCACAAAATTAAAAAAAAAAACAAAAAACAAACCACCAGTGACAGCCTAGATGATGAAACTAGTGGTAACATACTAGGATAAATTCTCACGCAAGGTTTCAATATTTAACATTATGGCTTCAGTACCTTAAGTCAGCTAACCAGGGCATGTACAACATCTAGTGTTTTCTCAAGGACCCACATGAAAATTGCACAAAACTGATTTTTCCAATTACAATCAGTATTTTGATCTGGTTTGTTTGTACTTCCCCTATAAACACCCTATACAAGAAGTAAAATTTCTTTTTAAAATATTAATTTCAATAATAATATGTGATCACAAATATTCAGAACATTTCAATCGTGCTGTCATTTAGTTTGCAACATTTCTCAAGGGAACTACGGAACATTTCAAACGGGATGAGTGTTACAAACCTTACTTCATCTAATTTACCTGTAAATGTAAATGCATTTAGCCAAAAAAAAAAAAAAGTATCACATTTACCATGAAAACCTTAAGGGCTCAAGGCAGCATATCTTCTCCAGACAATGGGAATAAAAACTGGTTACAGTTACTTGCTGTCCATATACCTGTTAGTGTTAAGGAATAGCTAGCTGCCTTTCATTAAATCCTTGACTGGTTATAACAGTCTCACCACCACCCTCCTTTTCTTCCACCTCACCCCTCCAAATTTTTATACGAAAATGAAGGAATTTATCATTATTTACAGCTACAACAATGAACATAAAAGGAACCAGTCAAACTTAAAATCTAGGAGTGGAAGGTAAAAGAGGCACACTCATAAGAAGTTTAAGAAACATTCATTCAGGCAACAAGAACCAGTCTGGGAAAGAGAAACTCCCAAATTCTGTCCCACAAAACCATCAACTCATTACACAGTCAGTTAGCTCGTTACGTAGATTTTCTTCCTCAATTTCTTTTCCAGTGTGTTTCTCCTTCAGTGGTACTTTCTAAAATTCGGCAAAGAACAGTGCTTGAAAACTTACTGTTCCTGTTCAAGACTACTGATACACATAAAGGTCCTACTTTAAGTCTTATTTTTATATCATTTTTCAACACTTGTGTTAAATATAGGTGAAATGATGGTGAAAATATTATAAAAACAACCAACCTTTAAAAACATCAGCAACAGACAATCTAAATGGTTTATCCACTGATCTCTGTGGTGGCTTGAAAGAATCTGCAAATAAATTGATAAGACATTTTAGAATTTCTGTATTAAATAACCATCTCAACAACTTCTCACTTAGGGCTCAATCAGCTATATTGCATTCCAAAGACTTTGTCCCACATTTCCTCCAAAATAAAAGTTTTGACATACACAGGACTAAGACTTATTAGTTTTTAAATGAGGAAAATTGCACTCACCGATTTGCTCTAACAAACAGTTTCCTTTATACCACTGTGTGAGGTCACTTGACTGACCCCTTGTGACCAGATTTTCACCACCAAGGCCACTCGTTGGGATATAAGCCACATCCGATTCCTAATTAAGAAAACAAACAGAAGTTAAGCATACATTAACAACAGGATCTTCTAGCAGAAGCAAAAGGTGCATTTTTTCAATATTACACATCTAAGCTACAAAAGAACAGTTGGCACATTTGTTATTTCCCCTGGAGAAGGTAGATTACTTGGTAGATCCATTTCATTTCTGTTTACATCTTGCCTGATCACAGTGCTCCAAAAAGAGTTGGAGATATTTAAACATGATGATAGCAATATTAACAACTAGAAAGGGAGTTCAGGTAACAAGCTCCAATTACGTATCTGACAGGCAAAACTTCATTTTATGCATGGTTTATGCATAGGGATTTTATCCCTGTATTCGGCACTGGTGAGACCACATCTTGAGTACTGTGTTCAGTTTTGGGCTCCTCACCACAAGAAGGACACTGAGGTGCCGGAGCGTGTCCAAAGACGGGCAACGAAGCTGGTGAGGGGTCTGGAGCACAAGTCGCTTGAGGAGCGGCTGAGGGAACTCGGGTTGTTCAGCCTGGAGAAAAGGAGGCTGAGGGGAGACCTGATCGCTCTCTGCAGCTACCTGAAAGGAGGTTGTAGTGAGGTGGGGGTTGGTCTCTTCTCCCATGTAACAAGCAATAGGAAAGAGGAAACAGCCTCAAGTTGATCCAGGGGAGATTTAGTTTGGATACTAGGAAGAATTTATTTACTGAAAGGGTCATTGGGCATTGGAACGGGTTGCCCAGGGCAGCAGTGGAGTCCCCATCCCTGGATGTTTTTAAAAGCCGTGTATATGTAGTGCTTAGGAACATGGTTTAGTGGGGGACTTGTCAGTGTTAGGTTAACGATTGGACTAGATGATCTTATAGGTCTTTTCCAATCTAGGCAATTCTAAGATTCTATGATTTCAGGAAGGCCACAGCCAGTTCAAATCGACAGTAGTTGGAACTGAGGAAACATGAGAAGAACAGTCAAGAACAGCAAATGGAGAGTGTTCTTACGCGTTCATAATCCACACCAACACCTGCTCTGCTACAAAACTCACTACAGGCATTCACGTAATCCTGAACATTAAGACAGATGATCCTTGGTCTGTTCTGCTTTGTAGACAACAATCCCAAGAAACTACAAGTGAGGTGAGTGCCCCAAAGATTTAACAGACCTAAACCAAGATGATGACAGGAAGAGTATTAATATTAAAGAACTGACTAACCTTATCCAGGGCTCAGTGTACACCCTACCAGTAAGATAAAGAATCTGCTATACTATGTGCACATAGTAGTAGCAGGAAAGTGACACAAAATAACCTGACTGTAAGAAAAGCTCATCCTACGCAAATGCCTGAACAAAGCAACAAAGACCTCAGAAATTTACATTACCTTAAAGCCAGCTTGTTTAAGAAATTGGCCGAGCTTATTCGTAATTTCCTGAAATCTTTCCTGTTGCCAATTGACCTAAAATAGAAAACAGATTATGATAATAAAACTGTAGATTTTTAACCATGACTCGAACATACTGCTGCATGTTATCAACTCTGTAGTACCAGTAGGTGTTCTTCACATGCAGCACCCAATGAATTTATAAATATGAGATTTCCATGTGGCTTCATAGTTGAATACATAAGAGCATACACATTAACAACTATCATAGCAAACAACACACCACTTAACTTGCAAGCCCCTTTAGTTTGATTTGCCCTTGAAAAGCACCTTTTTTTTTTTTTTTTAAGTTTACACAAAATTCAGATTCAAGAAGAATACATACAACACAGTAATAATCTAAAACACAACTAGTAAAATTTAACACACCTTGCAGGTTTAAATAAAGCTCTTGGGGTCTCAACCTGAATGACCACCAAGATCCTCTTGCAGATGCCACTGGGTTAACTGCTTATGTGAGATTTTCACAAGTACAAGAGGGACCCCTACTCATTTTAGCACCAAAACTATCCTTTTGTGTGCCTTGAAAATACACCTGTAAATAAAAAGTACTCTAAACACAAGAGACAGAGCTGAGAATCAAAGAAAGAAACAATACTTTATTATTAGTTTCACAATATTGATCCTTAAACTTGGGGTCCACAATCCCAGATAGAAGCCCTTCAATTAAATGAAAAAATTAACCATGTACCTGGTCCATTTTATTGACTGCAACAGCCAGCTGTGTCACTCCAAGAGAGCGCACTAATAATCCATGTTCTCGAGTTTGTCCACCCGTCTCAAACCCTGCTTCAAACTCTCCTCTGCTAGCATCCACAACCAAAATAGCCACATCAGCCTAGATTAAAGAAAAAAATACAATCAAAAGTGGTTAAGAGGTGGAAATAATCTGGGTAAATATGTCAATTAGCAACATTTCACACAAAACATACTTTACATGGGAAACATCCTGATGTGCTTCAAATGTAATTGAAAATGCACAGTCCTATCTGTGCATGCCCACTTTGGTGAGATACTATGACACTATGTCATTTCATGTCATAAACCTCCGTTTTCTGTTAAACACAAGCCAACTCTTGCTTTTGGGAACCTATCCTCTTCAAACTACCCACTATGGATGTGCTGCACAAACCTCAACTAGACAAAAGCAGCCCGTGCTCCAGAAGCTTAAGAATGGGTATAAGCACAGTGTCCAGTTCTCCCTGCCTCAGTCTGGACACCTTCATAGCAAGAAGCTGCAAAAATTACAGATAAATCACCTCACTATACAACTGGGACAACCGGATGACTGCAGAGTGGATGTGGATGCTTCACAGTCCACAAAACACACTGGAGCATGCCAGAATCACAAGGTGGAAAAGATGAAGCAGCCTATTTTATCATCTAGGCAAACTTTCTGCCACAGCATTAAGGCAAATAGGTATCACGCAGTCTACAGTGCTGCACAAAAGTCAGCATGTAAGCACAGGGAAAAACTACAGATTTTGCTGTTAGCCTTAAAATGCTGCTAATATTTCTTCCACTTTTCCTGCTTTAGTAGTAACAGTCAGTTAGACCATCATCATGTACCAAGCAATGCCAGCAGACATGAACGATAAAAGGTACTGCTGACAAGAGTCAGGTATAAGACAATTTCATAGGACTGAGGAGATGGACATAATTGAAAGAGATCGGAGAAAAAGTGGTACTTATTCCCTTTCCTTACATGCTTATGTTTCAGGATGCCAGGAGAAAGAACAGAGACAGTACATTGTCCTGGCTCTGAATTCCCCTCTCCTTGTCCTAGGCACGAAATCCCCACAACTCATACAGAGATGGCGCAAGTGTGAGAACGGGAAAAGAATGAGGGATGAATTTCCCCACAGCTCTCAGCCTCTGAAGTGCATTGCGGTAAACTTCTCCCGCAAAAAAAAGGACATCCTGTATTTTCTCAGTTATTAAAACTGTACCTTGAGACTTACGTGAATTAACCAAACATGTCAAAGGCCAGATCCTGGCCCTGATAGTGCTGATTTGCATTCTGCATAACAGCAGTTGGGGATTCACCTCCCAACAGAATTCTCCACGATAAAAAGACATCAGAGCCATTTCCACGTTGCTTTCTTCCACCCACTGCTTCAGTGCTGAGCCTACTTTAACAGGCAACAGAAACCTGCAAAGTTTTAGTGATACCTTGACAGGCTTCAGAATAGACCAGCCCCTCACCATGCTGAGAGCTGAGGGAACAGAGATACCATGTCTTATCTGGCCAGCCTTATTTTCTGCTGAACTGATACAACTGCTGGTGGATCTGCAAGTCTTCTCTTAACACTTCTACCTGTATTACTTTTCCCCCAAAAGACAAACCAATTTAAGTTAAAGTTGTAAAGAAAATGGCATGGCTGAGTCAACATTTTCCACTGTTCTGAAACTAAAGATCCATTTCTAATTTTAAAACTCCTGAACTTCCTATAACATGTGCCCCACAATATAGATGACTACAAGCTCTACACCGTCATTTGCAAACTTCAGACTATTCTGCAGCCTAACCCCTGGGTCACAAGGTCTGAATTCCTACCCAGGCTCTGCTTCAGAGCTAGAGCAGAATTCGGGGCAAACCAGTCTTCCTACAGTACAGTTCTCTACCTGCAAATCGTACTAACAGTACCCATCCTTACTGAGATCTTAAACTAAAACTCACACTTCAGACTGTAATGACACGCACAAAGCAAAAACCTCTAAAAAGTAGCTTAGCTTCAGAAAAAAAATAGTATTTGATTACACCTCTACTTTGGAGAATTAATTTTACTATTTAAAAAAGGGTGCCTTTAAGTGGAAAAAGTTTCACACATTTTATGTCATGTAACCATGTTATTCTTCCCCCCTCCAATTTATTCTTTCGATAAATTCAATAACTAACCTATATGAGAATGGTAAGTGCCATACTGAATTCAATGGGTAATGCCCAATACTTTTGACTTTACCTACTGTTCTTAAAGCAAGTGGCACATAATCTCTGCAAATGTCCTATTGACAACACAGATGCATTCGGCATAAACTGTTATCTACATTATGTTTTCTGATCCCACATAAAATACATTGTTAAAAAGAAGAATGCCTTTTGTTTGACCTCTCCAAATCTTTTTTCTTTAAGCTCAAAACCACTTAAAATCTACCTACAAGACCACTTCCACAGAACTTCTTGTTGAGTAGACATATACCACATTTGAACAGCTTTCAAAGCTCAACTCTGATTTTATCAAACTGCAACTTAGTATTCAAATTACTTCCCTAATAAAACTCTCCTCCAAAAAGTTAACACCCCCAAAAAAGAAAAGCAACTTTCTTTAAAGTTAAGCAAACACATTCTTTTTTAAGTTTAGAAAAACTCATGAAAACCTCAGAGATATCTTAGCACCATCAATGATTCCATTTCATCTTAGATTTTAAAAGAAGAAAAAACAACTTAAGGAAAAGTTATAAATAATAATGCTATTGGAAAAAGAGTTTTAGACCATCTCTACCTGTGCAGCTCCTGTGATCATATTTGGAATGAAGTCTTTGTGGCCTGGAGCATCCATCAGTGTAATTATTTTAGTCTTTGTCTCGAATTTGGTCATACCCACATCCATTGTCACTCCCCTTAAACAAAGCATACATGCAACACACCATTAAAACTGCTTTGAAAGCTTCATAGAGATATAAAGTAAGCTATTAAAAACATAATCATGAAATTATACACTTCATAGCTTTCATTTGATTTAGCCTGCACAAAAAAACTGAAAGAAACCTCCTCGCTGGAAAAGACCTCTAGAGCTGCCTTTCAGTAACTCATCACAAAGAAACAAACACCCGGAACTCACAGTACTAACTCCATGCACCCATGGACCATGTCCCAGCAAGCACAGCGAGAACATGAAAATTGTACTGCATATTTAAATCATTACTGTCCTGGTTTCAGCTGGGATAGAGTTAATTGTCTTCCTAGTAGCTGGTACAGTGCTGTGTTTTGGGTTTAGGATGAGAAGAACGTTGATAACACCCTGATGGTTTCAGTTCTTGTTAAGTCGTGCTTAGACTAAATCAAGGACTTTTCAGCTTCTCCTGCCCAGCCAGCAAGAAGGCTGGAGGGGCACAGGAAAGGTGGGCAGGGAGACAGCCAGGACAGCTGACCCAAACTGGCCACAGGGGTATTCCATACCATGGGAGTCATGCCCAGCTTGGTGGGGGGGAGGAGCGCGGTTCAGGCATAGGTCGGCGAGTGGATGCACAATGCAATTGCTCACACTTGTCTTGTGTATTCCAATCCTTTTATTATTATTATTGTCACTTTCTTGTTGTTATGAGTGTCACTGTTAGTTTCTTCCTTTCTGTTCTATTAAACTGTTCTTATCTCAGCCCACAAGCTTTACCTTTTCTTTTTCCGATTCTCTCCCCCATCCCACTGGGTGGAGGGGAAGTGAGTGAGCAGCTGCATGGGGCTGAGTTGCTGGCTGGGGTTAAACCATGACAATTACTATTTCTACTTTTAATACTTAGCTCTTCAGAAAAAGGCATCATAGAGTAACAGAAACAGCCAAGAATAAAAAAAATAGAAGGTATAGGACTATAGGAACACAGGTACACATTTGCAAAGATTCACATGCAGAACTACTGATTATCAAGGAGGGATCGCAGCACTTTGACTCAGTTCTACATCTCACTAACAACCACATGGTCTGCACAGCACACAGGATAAGGATAGGATTCATCTGATCAAATGCAAACACCTATCATGCACACATCTGTATCTGGGGTAGTCAGCTGCATCTCCCTTTATAGACAATGAAGACAAACAGGCACTTTCATGGGACAAAAGTTCACATTAGCAGAGATCCTTAAAATATGCTACTTCCAATGACCAAAAAAACAACAACAAAATAAGCCCCCCAAACATTTAGAGATGGCTCCAGAAAGTTTTTTTTAAAATACAAAACTCAACGTAAAGAGAAAACAGAATCAATCAAAAATACCAATTCAGAAAACTTTTCCCTTAATAATTAGAATTTATCTTCTGAAGAGAAATCTTGTACCTAAATGCACAACTGCTGGATACTAAAAAAATCATAGACCAGGGGATATCACTTAAGGCTTATGACAATTATTCCACAAGCTTTATTTTCTGTTAACGTTTTACTTTTCGCAGGCAATAAATAATTGTCTTTATCTCACGTTTCAGTTGTTAATTACATTCTATCAAGGGTAGCTTGTATTAATAAAACAACATACTTAATATGGTGTTATATTCTATTAGAGATCTGTGAAAGGAACTGATGTTCAAAGTTTGTGCGTTTTACACCCAGTCACCTCTACAGGGCTTAAAGAAAAAGACCTTTCCCCCATCAGCTTTTACTCTTCTACATCCTTAGACTATAATGGCACAACACCACTACCACTACAATATCATCAGCCTTAACTGATGTAAGGCTACTTTTAAAACTTGTGTTTGGTTGCTTTGGGATTGCTCCCCCCTTCCCCATACCTGCACCCCTCAACACACAGACCACCACTCAGGCTTGTATGTGCACTTTGTAAATGAAAGGACTCGCACAGGCAAAAGTTTAGCTGTACGCAGGTACACTGCAGAAGTGTATCTGCCTTTAAAAACAACAACAGTTACACACTTGACAGGCACTGCCTTACTCCATGTTCTTCAGCATCAGTTTACATTGTGAAGGTTATCTTTCCAACCGGAAGAGTTTACATGCTATGAAATCATGGGTGACAAGCGGTTGTAAAAATATAAACACATAAGAAAATGCTTTTTTAAATTATTTTGTGAACACAGAATATCATGTCTTTAGCTCCCCACATAGTGTTGTTAAAAGCTCTCACAGATTTTTTTTTTAAATTAGCTTCACTGCTTCCTCATTAAATACTTTTTTAATATGATAAAACTTAATTTTAAATTTTGTATTTCAAGTTAATAAATTAAAGGCATTTTATAAAGAATACAAATAATTTTTAATTCAATTTACATTACGTTGAACATAAAATCTGTAAGTCACGTGATGAACTCACATTTCAGTGATTAGTTTATAATTCTGACACCTTTCCATAGAAAACTTTAACCTAGAATTTTGCCATACAATGATAACCAAATGGAGAGAAATTGGGCAGCAATGAACCAGTAAGGCAGCTGTAAAGGAACTAACTCGGCTACTAGAAGCATTCCACATTATAGTCCTACAGTGTACTACAGAGCATAGAAATATGTGAAGAAATACTCAACTTTTTGTTCACATTTCTTATAACTAAACAAGGATATTTTTTTTTCTTTTCGTAACAGGTACTCATATACACAAAGAAAACTATTTGCTAATAAGTATTCAGTAAATACCTTTAAACAGTTACAGTATTTCTACCAAAGCATTATTAGTAGATTGGTATTTCCTAACAAATGCTGTTATTTCAGGAAAAAAAAGGTAATTCCATTAAAAGATATTTCTACCTTTCTCTTTCTTCACCAGTTTCATCCAAGACCCACGCATAGGCAAACGAAGCTTTGCCAGCCTTCTTAGATTCCTGTTCGTATTTGTGCATAGTTCTTTTGTTCACATTTCCCAAAAGGTAGAGCAGGTGACCCATTAAAGTACTTTTACCTGCATCAACATGTCCTATGGAGGGGAAATAAATACTGTAATCAGTTTTATTATTTTATGCATTTTAAATATAGTACGAGAAGAAATACACTACAATATATGAAAATCACATGCACTAATAATGCTTATGCAATCCACAGAATTTCACAATCCTGTAAGACAGATACAGAAAGGCGGTTTGTTGAAACAGTCAGTTAGCATGACAGCCATACAGCACGTCCAAATTCATACTAAAAAGAACACGCTGCAAGAATGAAACCAAACCAAAGTACATTTTACTACACTGTCAAAAAGAAGCAAAGTCAACCTTACTGTCCTAGTCAAGGACAGCTGAAATGTACTCCCTCCAAAGAATAACGGTCAAGCAGATGCGACTGAAAACAGTCTGAGATTTCCCTTCCCTGGAGAGAGGACAGTTTTGCTTCTGTATCACTTCCAGATTCAATCAACACAGTTTTTAATCTGTTTGTCAAAAATATAATTTAACAATATTACCGATTACCACCAAATTAAGCAGTTGCTTTCCTCCTTGTCTCTTCTCCAACTCTGCTTTCACATCTATTTGCGCTTTCGTCTTGCTCGGCTTCTTCAGTGGAGTAGGCATCGTATTCTGCTCTTCTGAAACCTGCACTACTTGGGGTGAAAGGGTAGATTTTGAGACTGCCTCAAGTACCCCAGAAGCTACACTGGCATCTTCAGTTAACAGTCCTTTCTGAGGTGTGTTAGCATGGCCATTTTCTTCAGCAATCACACTAGGGAAAAAAAGAAAACACGAGGAATGCAAATGAAAAGAAGCTGTAGAAATATAGGAGAGAAAGTGAATATTCCCTTCCCTATCATGTAAGCCCCAGACAAAGAGAATGTGATAAGCCCATTAAGGTGGAAGCGATAAGCAGCTGGATACAAACTGCACAGATACCAGCTCTGAACATCTTGTCTGAAAACCACTGTGTACAAAAGCAAGATAAGAAATAATCTTGCAAAATACACGAAACAGATAAAAGCTTCCCACAGCCACTTCTTTTAACTTGGAGGGAAAGGACAGCTGTGCAGAACAACTACAGAGAGCTGGTCGTCTCTGAAGTAAGAGCCCAAATCAACTTCAAAGCGTCAATCCTAGAACAGCTTCCACATGCAGTACAAGTATTGCAGCCGAACGTAGAGATGTTCTATTGTGAAAACAGCAATATAGCATAAAGAGTAGATACTAAGCATGTCTGAGCTGCAATTTAAGGTGCAATGCTTATATAGAGCCATAACAGACAAGTTACGTTTATCAATACTGAGAAAATGTTTTATGCATAAAACAAGGCATCTAGGACTAAGGAGATCTGGATTCCTGACTCCCCTTCTCTAACACCCTGTTCTCCCACAGATCACCATACTAATCCTAACAGTAAATAATCCTAAATATATCATTTTCTTACACTCTCTTGCTCTTTTTCTCTCTGATTTGTAAATGAGGATATTTTCCTAATTTAAACAAGCTTTCTGAAAATAAACAACGTGATTCTTCACCTGTTACAGCAAAGATGACCACTAAAAACAAACGCTAAGTAACATCTTCAAGAGAGCAAAAGCTTTCTTACTGCCTGGCAGAGCTCCATGGTGAGGCTTTAATGTAAGCAGCAAGATGGGAACAGAAGCAGTCAATACAGGTGTGACAACATTATATCACAGCAAACTTCAATATACAAACCACTGACCATTACAGTATATTGAAAATACCTACAAAATACTGTATTTAAAACTTTATCCAAGGAGAAGAGTCATCTTCCCCTTGAAAACTGGAAATCCTTTCCAATACAGTACCACCATGCTGCAGGCTGCTTTCTATGGAACAGATTCATGCAGGCTCTCAGACTCAGATGTCTCCACATCCAGCGTGAATTTCTCACTCTCCGCTTCCTGTTTACATATCACAATTAACTTCCCAGGTTTCCTCTTTTCAACTTTTATAAACAAAACTACTTATGTTGGTACTTCAGACTCCCACATCATGACAACTTTGCTTTTATTTGACGTTACTTCTCATTTTCTGTCTGCGTAAGGGTATTTGCAGTGTGTTAGTCCCTTTCTGTTACATGTATCTCAGGAAACAATACAGTCCAAGCATGTTAGTCTACTGAAGAAAACAGTTCAAGAGTTATGATCTAAAAAATTAAACCTAGGAAGTGTTCAGACTGAACACAAAATTAGCCTCTCATTATAGCACTAAGCAACATGGGCCATTTTATAGGTCTCCCTTTTTCCCCTCAGTTTCAGAAGCCACCTATGTAATCAGTACTGCAGCAGACTGATTGATATTGGCACCTTTTTCATAAGGCCCAAAGCGATGTTTTTCTCTTGATAGTGAAACCCCAAAGCAGAAATGTGAGGAAGTGGGTTTTTTTGCTACAGTTCCACAAGCCAAGGCCAGGTCTTGCATCAAGGCTGAATACACAAGCACATGTTTCTCAAATTAGCTAAGTAAAGAACTTAGTTTACACCAGCCATGCTGGTTGCAGGGGCACAGATGGTACCCGTGCTCTTGCATAATGGATAGACGATTCTGTATAAAGTCTATTCACAAGAATTTATCCTACCAAAATACTCTAAACCACTTGAAGGAAAAGGACAAGTTTATATCACACTACTGCCTTAGGTCACACAATCATGACATTCTAGATTTGACACTACAAACAAGCAAGCTCGCTGCCCTGGACTTCAGGAGAGCAGACTTTGGCCTCTTCAGAGATCTGCTCGGTAGAGTACCATGGGATACAGCCCCGGAGGGAAGAGGGGGCCCAAGAAATTGGTTAATATTCCAGGATCACCTCCTCCAAGCCCAGGAGCAACGCATCCCAACAAAGAAGAGGTCAGGCAAAAATGCCAGAAGGCCTGCATGGGTGAACAAACACAGAAAGGAAACCTACAGAGGGTGGAAGCAAGGACAGGTAGCCTGGGAGGAACACAGAGAAATTGTCGGAGCAGCCAGGGATCAGGTTAGGAAAGCCAAAGCCCTGATACGAGTTAAATCTGGCCAGGGACGTGAAAGGCAACAAAAAAAGCTTCTATAGGTACGTTGGTGATAAAAGGAAGACTAGGGAAAATGTGGGCCCTCTCCGGAAGGAAACGGGAGACCTGCTTCCCCAGGACATGGAAAAGGACATTGCCTCAGTCTTCCCCTGCAAGTGCTCCAGTCACACCACCCAAGTCGCAGAAGGCAAAGGCAAGGACTGGGAGAATGAAGAACTGCCCACTGTAGGAGAAGACCAGGTGCGAGACCACCTAAGGAACCTGAAGGCGCACAAGTCCATGGGACCTGATGAGGTACATCCGTGGCTCCTGAGGGCACTGGCAGATGAAGTGGCTAAGCCACTATCCATTATATTTGAGAAGTTGTGGCAGTCTGGGGAAGTCCCCACTGACTGGAAAAGGGGAAACATAACCCGCATTTTTAAAAAGGGAAAAAAGGAAGACCAGGGGAACTACACAGCAGTCAGTCTCACCTCTGAGCCCAGCAAGTTTATGGAGCAGAAACTCTTGGAAACTATGCTAGGGCACACGGAAAATGAGGTGGTGATTGGTGACAGCCAACACAGCTTCACTAAGGGCAAATCATGCAAGACAAATGTTGTGGCCTTTTACAATGGGGTTACAGCATTGGTAGATAATAGAAGAGCAACAGGCATCATTTACCTGGACTTGTGCAAAGCATCTGACACTGTCCCACACGACATCCTTGTCTCTAAATTGGAGAGACATGGATTTGACAGATGGATGATTTGGTGAATAAGGAATTGGCTGGATGATCACACTCACAAGTGCTGCGGTCAACGGCTCGATGTCCAAGTGGAGACAGTGATGAGTGGCATTCCTCAGAGGTTGTCCTTGCAACTGACGCTGTTTAGCGTCTTTTTTGGCAACACGGACAGTGGGATTGAGTGCACCCTCAGCAAGATTGCCGACGACACCAAGCTGTGTGGTGCGGTCAACACGCTGGAGGGAAGGGATGCCATCCAGAGGGACCTTGACAGCCTTGAGAGGTGGGCCCATGCAAACCTCATGAAGTTCAACAAGGCCAAGTGCAAGGTCCTGCACATGGGTCGGGGCAATCCCAAGCACAAGCACAGGCAGGATTATGAGTGGGTTGAGAGCAGACCTGAGGAGAAGGACTTGGGGGTGTTGCTTGATGAGAATCTCAACATGGCCCAGCAATGTGCATCTGCAGCCCAAAAAGTCAACCATACCCTGGGCTGCATCAAAAGAGGCGTGACCAGCAGGTCAAGGGAGGTGATTCTGTCCCTCTGCTCCACTCTTCTGAGATCCCACCTGGAGTACTGCACTCAGCTCTGGGGCCCACAACGTAAGAAGGACATGGACCTGTTGAAGCAGGTCCAGAGGAGGGCCGTGAAGATGTTCAGAGGGATGGAGCTCTTCTATGAGGACAGGCTGAGAGAGTTGAGGTTGTTCACCCTGGAGAAGAGAAGGCTCCAGGCAGACCTTATAGCAGCCTTCCAGTGCCCAAAGAGGGCCTACAAGAAAGCTGGGAAGGGACTTTTTCCAAGGGCATATAGTGATAGGACAAGGGGAAAAGGGGTAATGGCTTTAAACTGAAAGAGGGTAGATTTAGATTAGATGTAAGGAAGAAGTTCTTCACTGTGAGGGTGGTGAGGCACTGGAAGAGGTTGCCCAGAGAGGCTGTGGATGCCCCATCCCTGGCAGTGTTCAAGGCCAGGCTGGATGGGGCTTTGAGCAACCCGGTCTAGTGGAAGGTGTCCCTGCCCATGGCAGGGGGGGTTGGAACTAGATGATCTTTAAGGTCCCTTCCAACCCAAACTGTTCTATGATACCAGCTGTACTGTTATCACCAAGTATACCCTTAGACAAGCTCCAGTATATAACATCATATCTTGACAAGCTGAATACCCATTATAAGCAGATACACTTGATTCCCTAAATTCCAAAAATCAGTGGGTCTTCATTGCTTTAGATGTAGCTATAGCTATGGAGAAAGGTGATTACACATTAACTATTCCACAGAGAAGTAGTCAGTAAAGTTATTTGTGTTTTCTTTTACTGGAAAAGATAAGTGCATTTCTATAAGGCTGAACAGAAGGCTCTATTTTTTAAAATTCCTTAAACAGTATATTAAGTTCAAGCTGAAAATCTACTTTGGAATGGTACAATAATTATTTTCTCCAATGTCTCTTAAAGGACATTTTACTTCATAAAAATTGACTGAAAGCGATCAAGTTGATAGAAGGCAACTATGCAGAGAATTGTGGTGACAAAGCTTTCTACGTATTTTAGTACTAAATTTAAAATCATCCGAATGACAAAGTACACCAGATCATTTTTGCCGGAATCATGTATTGAGAGCCTCACATATTTAGTTAATTTGCATTAGACATCTTTCATCAAGATAAAGACTTTCTTCCATCTTTCTCCCTTTTTTCAGATAAACTTCAGTTCGATATCAGCATAACATCTCGCACTTTCAAACTGAAGTACTATGACTAGTGCCAATATGCAAAGGTCACACTGTAATGCAAATATGGTATTTTACACTGGTATCAAGTTTTCTTCCTTGAAATTCTAATAGTTGCAGTTCTGGAGAGAAGTATTTGTGTAAGAAGCTGTATCAAAGCAGCCTTTGCAGTTGGCAATAGTTTTCTCTCCTTTTCAGTGTCTGGATTTCTTCCCAAACCAAATTTTCAAAAATGAAAAAAATTTAAAGGAAGATATTTAGATGAAGCTGCAAGTAATGTGACCCAAAAACATAACTCATGTTTTTCTATAGCTTTCAAAAATATATTCAAAGACTGTCACACAAAGCCTATTTAAAAGACAAAGACATATTTTGAAAGACAGGTTATTTGAAGCTTCTAAATTCTGTTTTGTTTAGCTAGGTAATGATTTTTTTTTCTAACTTCAGACGCTCAGATCTTCTTGCAGGCCAAAGCCTATGTCAGTAAGGATTCCAAAAAACAGCATGGATGCTGAGTGGTAGAATTCAAACTAATTACAGCACCTGAAAGAATCACAGTTATTGCCAGATAAAATAAATACTCTCTCAATTCTAAGTAGCTTTTATTGTGACAACCACTGCTTAAGGCTGCTAAATAGTTTTTATTTTGGGTGGTGCAAAGAAAACGTGCTAGATGCAAGTGAAATAATGAGAGAAACATGACTCCAGCCATCATAACATTAGGCCTTGCTACTTTTTCAAGGGTGCAATATTTGAACAGCAGTACACTGCTCCATTTAGAGTTTTACAGGGTTTGGATATTACCATGTTTTGGAAACCTGAAAACAACCTGTGCCATGATAAACCAAGACTTGCCATTTCAGAGGAGAAACATCAGAATGTATAGAGTGTATGATCCACTTACAGAGCATTGCTGATGAGATAATTCAGCTTTTTGCTGATCTATGTCAGGGAAAGGGAGAGTGAGTTTATTTCTAGGTACCTAAACAGGAAGATGGATAGATGAAATGTACAACTCCAGTCTCATGGAAGTACATGAAGAGAGATGCAGCAATAATACCGTGACAGTTAGTTATTCCTCATGGCAACCAGATGAGTAGTTTATTGAAAGCTTGATAACAGTTCAGAAGAATGCTAAGGAGCTTCATCTCTAACAGTCAATGAAAAAATGAGTGACATTGACAATGCTTTTCAGTAAGCCTTTTCCACAGAGATTTTTCAAAATTATTGAACTGAAAATTTCTGTCAGAAGACAGAGCACACAGGATAGCATACTAGTACCTAGTATGTCGCTAGTGCAGGTAGTAGAGGGTATAAACAAGTCAACTGCATTAGCAAGCATCTTCAGTAGCAAAGTTCCAACTTGGTCTGAGTTATGTTGAGCCATCGTATCAAGAAAAATTTATATTTGGAGGAAGAGCACCTCCTAACCAATTGCTTGCATCTTCGTATGAGAACCTGATGGAACTACCAAGAGTTTCAGTTTGCCAACATCTGTGCCTGTCTGCCACATCACTGCTAGTGCCTAATGTGGAGCCATTAAGCAACTCCTGACTTCTTTGAAAGGACAGAACCATTACGCACCTTGTATGAGCACTGAGGTCATGTACTCAAGAAAGCTTGACCGCCAGCAATTCAGGCACAAATGTCAAGAGAGCTTACCACAGCCTTTTTTTTTTTTTTTTTTTTTAATTAAGGAAATCAGCAGACAGACAAAAGCCTGGCAAGGACCAACATTTACTCAAAAATTAAAACTGCCAAGCCAGAAACTTCCTATGTTGTTTTGGCAACAAGGACCACAAGAGTAAACCGAGTAAAGTGTTATGGCTAAATCACTGTTTTCTGGGGAAAATTAAGAAAAACAACCATATGTTGTTATAAGACATGATAGAAGACACTCAATCTCACACAACTGTTGAAAAGTTCACACTACCATGCATTCAAAGAACCACCTGAAAGCTTATCTGCTGAAGATTAACTCTGCATAATTTAGCTTTTAAATATTATTTTCAATCTTCTAGTCTGGACCCTTAGTAACCGACTCTTTCGGAGTACTTACAGTCATTACAGGAATGTCTACATTTATTTCCCCTTTCAAAATTATTAATTACACAATATTGGTCAGGCTGGTTAAAATAATCACCCTTTTTTGCTCAGAACTTCTTCTGGCTTCCTTCATGACTTAACAGGAAGAAAGAGCTTGGTAAGTAAGTTTTGCTAGAGCACCAGAAAAAGAGTTTGTCAAAAGTGAGCAAACTCCATTTTCTGTAGACAATCCCATTAAGAATAACCAGCAACAAAGGCAATCAATACTCAGAGCAATTCATGACTTCTTCTAATAATCCATTCATTTTAAATAAGATTCATTTATTATTATGAGGTCATACCTCATAACAAGACTGAATCATAAAGACTGAATAGCTAGTCATAGAATGGTTATTTTTGCTAATGCTAGGCCACTGGTTTTAAAAACGTGGTCCATCAATTGCCTTTAAAGTCCCATAAAAGGTGACAACAAAAACTAGTTCATACAGACTATACAATCACCTTCTAATGGCACCTGCACCAACACCATACAAATATTTGGAGGTGAGAGTAGGGGGCACAGTTACAGGTGTTTTAGAATCCAAACTGCTATGAATAATTTGTAACACTGTGCTTTTGGTCAGGGATATAAACTATGTACTTCGAAATCCGTATTATTATAAACCACCTGCAATACATTTATCAACGTAACGCTAACATAAAAAGGCTCTGAAGAGTCAGAAGAACGAGCCTTTCTTAGGTGTTAACAAACACAGATTCATTCGGTTTCCTGACAACTCATCCTTATGCTGTCAAAAAACCCAACTCTCATACTCATGGAGTTGAGGCAGGGGTTCATGTTTTGCTTTGTTTTTCAAGTTTAGAAATGGATGCGTACAAAGTCATTACAAGCTTGCAAGACAATGCTAGTGCTTTGGCTAACCACAATGTATTTAGCACAGACTTTACAAAGAGTCTGTGGGAAGGAGCTAGTCAAGCTCCAACTGTTAGGAAAAGAATCAGGAGAGCAAATGCCACTGTCCTACAGCAGAGAAAGAAAAATACGATGCAAACACGGTCAAGGCCTCCTCGCCCACTCTTCATGTCAAGGTCCTAGTGCCTTGGCAGTGCCTCCACAGTGGCTTGTAGGACAAAAGAAGAAAGGAGGCCATCACGGACTCCTTGAAGCAGGA
Source organism: Sagittarius serpentarius (assembly GCA_034782735.1). NCBI lineage: Eukaryota > Metazoa > Chordata > Aves > Accipitriformes > Sagittariidae > Sagittarius > Sagittarius serpentarius. The sequence continues at coordinate 24,358,782 of JAVKLA010000081.1, forward strand.
GTCTTCAGGCATGCAGATAACTTTACAATGTAAAATTGTGCTTTCTTCCATATTCATTGATTGGCTGTGCTCCAAATCTCACACTTTTTTTACAAATCACTTCACTTCTTACCTAGTCCTCCCACTTAAAGCTAAATGCCTAGTTGTGCATCCAATTTCTGCAGCGGAAGAGGCTTGTTCTCAATTAGGATTTCAGCAGTACCACTAAGTAAGTGAGGTGAACTAAAAAAGGTCTTCACAGTATTGAGGATTTATTTAAAGGGATTACCAGCAGGTCCTGAAGGCTTCATTTTTTCTGTCACAAAAAAAATCGTATGTCACTAAACTGGAAGCAAGCATGATACTAACTATCTCAGGGTCACTGAAGAGAAGCAGAGTGGCTGAGAACCATGTTAGAGCCAACCATCTTTCCTCACAGACTGAGTCATTACTAGCCTATCCAGGAATTACTCCAGTCTACAGATGAAGAAGCGTTCTTCTTATCTCCTCCTTCCCTATGGAGCAGGCACACTTACACAAGGTGTGGCAGTTGCTAAGTATCAGAGATAACAAAATTCTGTATTTGCTCTTTTTTATAAACAAACATTTTAAATAGTCATTATTACAGCCAAAAAACCCAATCACTACTATCCAGGACTAGCTGGCATATCTTTTTCACTCACTTCACATTCCTTTCTTTTTATAAACTTCTATCCAAATTAATTTAATCATAGAATGGCTTGGGTTGGAAGGGACCTTAAAGATCATCTGGTCCAACCCCCCTGCCGTGGGCCACCCACTAGATCAGGCTGCCCAGGGCCTCATCCAGCCTGGCCCTGAACACCTCCAGGGATGGGGCATCCACAGCCTCTAGGCAACCTGTGCCAGTGCCTCACCACCCTTGGAGTAAATAAAGAATTTCCTCCTAACGTCTAACCTAAATCTCCCCTCTTTCAGTTTAAAACCATTCCCCCTCGTCCTATCACTATCTGCTCATGTAAAAAGTCACTCCCCCTCCCTTTTATAGGCTCCCTTTAAGTACTGGAAGGCTGCAATAAGGTCTCCCCGGAGCCTTCTCTTCTCCAAACTGAACAAACTCAGTTGCCTCAACCTTTCTTCACAGGAGAGGTCCTCCAGTCCTCTGATCACCTTCGTGGCCCTCCTCTGGACCCACTCCAGCAGCAACACGTCTTTCTTGTGCTGGGGACCCCAGGCCTGCACGCAGTATTCGAGATAGGGCCTCATGAGGGCAGAGTAGAGGGGGACAACCACCTCCCATGCCCTGCTGGCCACCCCTCTCTTGATGCAGCCCAGGAGACAGCTGGCCTTCCGGGCTGCAAGTGCACACTGTTGGCCCACATTAAGCCTCTCACCCATCAGGACCCTCAAGTCCTTCTCCACAGGGCTGGTCTCAATGAATTCTTCTCCCAGTCTGTACACGTCTGGGGCTGCCCTGTCCCAAGCGCAACACCTTGCACTTGGCCTTGTCAAACGTCATCAGGTTGTCGCGGGCCCACTTTTCAAGCCTGTCCAGGTTCCCCTGGATGGCACCCCTTCCTGCCGGTGTATCAACTGCACCACTCAGTTGGTGTCATCGGCAAACTTGCTGAGGGTGCACTCGATCTCGCTGTCTATGTCGTTTATAAAGATGCTGAAGAACACTGGTCCCAAGACGGACCCCTGGGGGACACCACTCATCACTGGCCTCCACCTGGACATAGAGCCATTGACCACAACCCT